>OW152841.1:6292208-7492208 GCA_933534255.1 Iphiclides podalirius | reverse complement strand
CATGCCTTTATTTGATAATGTTATGGTATAAAAAAAAAGAGTGCCGCCGAGTTTCTTTCGCCGGTTCTTCTGTAAAGTGTTTGATTTTGATTTTAGAAAGAAAGAAATATTTATTTGGTACATAACACACAAAAAGTAAAATAAAAATGGCAATTGAAATTTTGAAATCAATGCACCAAAAAGGTCACAAGGTCATCGGCATTGCATCGCAAAAAAGTTTTTTGCGATTGCCGATTTTCACTGGAACCTCTTAAGAGAACCCTAATAATGATCTTTTAAACTGCGCAACGGATCTTGATGCGGTTTTTTACTAGATAGAGTGATTCAAGAGGAAGTGCAAGTGATACAGTGCACCCGTGCGAAGCCGGGGCGGGTCCCTAGTCTTGTATACGCGATTACTCCTGTGTTATGACTTGTGTATTTAAGTATGTATGGCAGGCTCATGCACCGCGGCAGTCTGTGCTCTGCAGTGGACTCTAACAAGCACAAGTCAATTTGTTACCCGACTTCGAAAGGAGGAGGCCGAGTGAATCGATTTTGATGATTACTTTTTTATTTGGAAGCTCGCGCTTCCCACGTGGTCCCATATTAATTTCATTGGGGTTTTCGTGGGAGTTATCCGGAGATATTAAGGAAAACCCTGAAAATCAACTATAAAAAGTATTTTTTTTTTTTACTAACAAAAAACAAAACCGATTTCAAATATCTCGCTCTGTATACATTTCATTATCTAATATATAAAATTCTCGTGTCACGGTGTTTGTAATTGAACTCCTCCGAAACGGCTCGACCGATTCTCGTGAAATTTTGTATGCATACCGGCCAGGGTGGAGGATCGGACAACATCTATTTTTCATCGCCCCAAATGTTAAGGGTGGTCCGCCCCAAACATTTTTTTCTACCCCACAAACAATTTATATGGTAAAACGTTTGCCGGGTCAGCTGGTTCTTCATATAATCCTACGTCTGCAACGATTCGCCAACCGCTTTGCAGGTGATGCCAACAGAGAAACAGGCGAGGGAGCACTTCCAGAAGCACGGGGTAGAGCACTACTGGGATCTGGCTTACAGCGGGGCAGTCCTGGGGAGCGCCGCGGACCAGCCCTAGTCCGGGCCTGTCCGTTTCGCGATAGTCGGCCTTTCGCTGTGTTACACGATGTATATTAAAGAGTAAAGTTTTATATTGCCGCTGCGTTTGTTTCATTGTCGTTCCCGTTTCATTGATCTCTTTTAACTACCCTATCTATGTCCATCTGCAACCTCTTACAGTCTTCTTCGTTTCTTATAGAAAGAGAAAGCTTCAAGTCATCTGCAAACAATAAACATTTCGCGTTTTTGACAACCTTTGGCAAATCGTTTATCGTTATTAAAAACCTTGAATTACACCGGATAGAGTAAGGTATGGTTCCGATTTGAGTCCACCGTATTCTACATATTGCCGCCTGTCTCTCATGTAGCTAGCAAAAAAGTGTAGTAATTTTGGGGTAAAACCACTTCCTGCTAACTTTTTAAGTAATACGTCATTATTGACTAAGTCAAATGCTTTTTTAAAATCGAAGTATGCAGCATCAAGATGAGGAGTAAAGTTTTATATTACCGCTGCGTTTGTTTCATTGCCATTCCCGTTTCATTGATCTCTTTTAACGGTTCAATTGATTTCATTCATTCAGTCAGTAAGCCATAGAAGTATTATGAAACTAGAAGGCTAGCACTGAACATCAGCGCTGTGTTGGGGCCTCGACTTCCGGCATAGCATAATGCTGAGCTGCTAACCTAATTTACCGGAATAGGGCGTAGAACATTTATGGTTTGTTAAAGTTCTTTTTCATTTGTTTTATATTTTAATTATGTATTTGTGTTCTTCCGCTTTACTGAATTATTTATAAGTAATTTTTTTATTTTCTCTTATTTTTAGTTTTTCTTTCGCTTATATTGTGTGTATCCTATTTTTTGGTAAATAAATGTATTTTCTTTCTTTCTTTCTATTCATTAATTCTTTTAACAGTAATGATAATTGTTAGAAACGGAAACGTTAATCGATGTTTTTTAAAAGAATGTTATAATTATTGTAGATATGTAGTATAATTGATAATTTATCAATATATTGTTTTTGGTATTATTTAATTTTAATATTTTATTTATAATCTAGTATTTAATTTATACCCTATATTTTGACGGGTATAAATTCAAATCTTACAACATACGCGGGGTAGTTTTCGGTTATTGTGAGTTATGGCTGTTGCTCCGCTGGAAGAGGTAAGTATTGGCGCTATGCAATTATTGAGTAATATTGAGTTATAGTTGCATAAATTGGAAAATGTTAGTTATTTCTAACATTTATTGTCCAGTAGGCCAGGCTACATACAAGTTGACCGACACAATTGTTATTCAAAAAGTTAAAGTCAAAATTTGTTTATTCAACATAGGCTTACTTTGATTAAAAAACACCCAAATTTCAATAGGGAAGAGGGTTGGGAGCTACCATCGGCTTGGGATCATATTATTAATAAAATGAAATCCAGGCCCAAACGAACCACTACTGCAAGACAAGATAAAATTTGCATGTTGCGTACATCAACACAAAAATTAGTAATTAAAAAACTGGCCCGGCCAGCCCGGATTAACGATGACATTCAGACGTCCAACGCCTCATTCTGTCCCGTGACCATGAACGCTGTAAAGGGTTCGAAATGTCAGGTATTAAAACCGAAATAAACGCGATAAATCCGTAATCATAGTTTCATTTAGTTATTTCATCACATAGTTATTTCAAACATAGTAACGTGTAATCACATAAATACAAGAAATTATTAGGCCCTTCATGTTTGAAATTATTTAGACTATTTATTTACGTTAATTAATTAATTTGAGCAGAGCTTCCGCACTCTACAACGGCTGACGAGAGAGTGGCCCAACATGGCGAGCGCTGTTCTTTTTATAGATCGTTTCAGTATGCCACTACCCTCCTCTCTGCCAACAATATTATTATTGTAATTAAAACAAAAAAAAAATAATATAAACTTCGTTTGCCTTTGTTCAGCGTTGTCGTTTGTCAGGCGCAATTTTTACTTTGTGAATAATTTTTTTTTTTCGGTTGTGAGTGAAGACCGTCTTTAGCGTTTCGATGAAACCCATTAGAAAAGGAAGAGGATATATCAAAAATGAGAGGATGAACAATTTAGTTTTTGAGAGTTAAAAAAAAAGCTCATCCCGATTTGCGGCGATACTACAACTGCTTTGGAAAAAAGTTAGTTTTTAATTTTTGGTATATTCTCTAACTTTTCTTTAGAGTTTCTCAGAAATCCATTCAATAGAAAAGTGAAACAAAGCGGTGTCTTCTTCGCAACATTGCGACACAATCCCACGAGTCAAGTTTTACAGTTATACAGGATGATTATATGGACGACGGACATAGAGCATATGCAGAATTTGATTCTAAATCTGAATCTGATATGTTCTTATGACCTTATTCTTACTTTTTTCAAAGATTATTTTTAATTTTTTCAAACATCATGGACACCTTAAGAAATTCCCGCCCTACCGTCTCAATACAATAACCTATTCACGGGTACTAAAACTTTACGCTGAACGCACAATTAGTAAACTGCTCATCAACAGGGTGACCACTCTTAACGGGATAAACAAAAAATGTTTGAAATTATATTTTTCTGGTCATTTCTTACCAAAATTTATTTATTTAGTTTTTTATCTAAGTAGATACAAAAGTAAGTTACAACACATGTCTTAAAAATAAGAAAATAGTAATGAAGATTAATACAAAATTTTGTAACTAACCTCAAACTACGAAACATTAACAATGGATCCCAAACTAAGCAGTACTTGTATCTTGGGAGCCAGAGCTGCCAGATTTGCGATAGGTGTTTAGTTACATCGTGAAGACTCATTGCTAATAACAAAAATAAAGTGACTAAAATGAAAAAAAAAAAACGATAACTACAAAGTAAATTGGTAATCGTGGCTTAAAATGAAATTGAGATGAAAAAACTTAATAACTACGCAGGCTTTTCTGAGTAGTATGTTTACTGAAAGTGCATGTGCGAGCATTCGCACAGACGTAGGTTAGCTATAGTCTAGTTATAGTTTAAATTACAAGTCTTTGCAATAAATAAGTTGTAATAAATTGATTTTTATTGAGACAGTGTCTAAAATTAGTTTCATCCTAATTTTATTTATTTATTTCATTTGGTTTCAAAAATTACCGCACTGGCCTACTGCACGCTTTATTCATTATTTAATTTTCCCCAGACTCCCGTTTCTATCGGGTCGATGCTACAGTCACAAAAGTGGACATTGAAAATGTACCTTTGATCCAAATAAAATGAATAAATATTTTAGGCAAATTTTTACACAACGTTCTCTAGTCCCAAAGTCCCAAACTAAGCAGCGCTTGTACTATGGGTAGTAGATAACTGATAAATATACTTAAACATAGTTTTCTTTTGTAAATAAATACATTATACATATATTATACATATATAAACACCCGGACACTAGAAAAAGTGGGGATCGAACCCACACCCTCTGACGCAGGAAGCAGGTACCCTACTCACTACGCCATTCGCGTCGTCACTGTACCTTCACTTAACTTTTTCTTTAGCAATTCGATCAAATAAGTTTAAAAATAAACATGAGTTTATTTTTAAAACAACACGTTCCGCTATTTGAAGAAGAAGAAGAAGAAGAAACGTTTATTCACGGTCTAAGCACAAATAGATACATAGAACACTTAAAAATAATAATGTAACTACACATTATATAAAATAATATTAGAATAACTTAAAATAAATGTAAACATAACAAAAAAAACTAAAAATAATAATAATAATAAAGGGAAGGTCTGTGTAGCAGCATAAGACCGTGAAACGGACGGGACTCGGTTAAAGTCGAGATACAGTAACTAAGATTCGTTCTGATCCCGACGCCGGTTTTCAGTCCGCCCGCACTTCGAGACAACTCGGACGGCTGCGTCAGTGCACTTGTAATACATACCTACAACGCAGTATAGCGATAATTAAATTATTTTTGTTTGAACCTTTCAATTATATAGACAGTGGGTATCATTTGTCTGAAGAGGTACGTAAAAAATTAGAACTAATGTTTTCTTATTTGATATTGGTGTCAGCTGCTTTATTTCCATTTTGGTTTTAGGTTACCAATATTTATCCCTACTCTGTGGCACTGTGACATTACCGATCGAGCAGTGGACACGTGACTTAATTTGAAACGTAAAACGCGAGACAGACCTCGTTGCGCGTTGGCCACATGATAAAGGTAAGAAAATGAGTGTCTTATAAGTATATAAATTATGATATATGTTTATAAAAAAAATATAATGTATATATATTATATTAAATTATATTGTATCAAATCATATTACATTGTATTTTATTATATTATATTATAGCGTATAATTAAGCTGATAAGAATTAGAATTAAACGGCAGCATTTTTTTTGTTCTAAAAGTAGATACAATTTGTACTTGTTTTTAAAACCAGTTATTGTTTTCAGGTCGCCGCGCAAGGGAGGCGGGAGGTTGTTCCAGCACTTCGTGGCATTGTATTTGAAACTGCCTCTAAAAGCGGCCGAACGGTAGAAAGGATAAACTAATTTATAATTAGATGATCTCGTATTATACTTCTCATTTTGATCTTTAGCCCAAATCAACTTATTGTAAAGATATAACGGCTCTTTGTTTCTAATAGTTCCAAATAAAAGTGAGGCGAAGTGTAGTCGTCTGCGGAGGTCCATCTTTAGGATATTTGCGTTATTGATAAAAGGCGTTACATGTGCACGTGGAGGTATATTAAAACAGAAACGTGCACAGGCGTTCTGTACCCTTTGTATTATTTGCCTTGTTCGTGATAACAGACGTGGGCCTAAGAGGGAATCCGCGTAATTGAATTTTGAGAGAACGAGAGATTCGCATAGATTGATACGTAAGGAAACACTTAGGTAATCACGAATACGATAGAGTACTTTCAACCTGTAAAAGCAGTTACGTGCAATACCCATAATATGCTTCTCAAAACGCAGCTTGTCGTCCATTATTACCCCCAAATTTCTGACTTCCGCCACTCTTACAATGGATTCGTTGTTTACGGTAATGGCAGGGTGACTTAATATGATCTTCTTTATTTGATTTGGCGATCCTAGAATCATATACTGAGATTTCTTCGGATTGAGAACTAGTGCATTACGCTCTGACCACAAAGATATCCGACTTAAGTCCAAATTTAACTTTGCTACAGCTGAGTGAACATCACGAGGCTTAAATGAAATATATATCTGTAAATCGTCAGCGTACATGTGATACTTACAAAACTCAATATTTTTAATAAGATCTGCACTATATATTATAAAAAGTAATGGACCTAAGATGGATCCCTGTGGTACACCTCGGTCTACAAGTCGCTCTCCAGAGATACTTTTGTCCCTTCCACTTGAGTGCATTTCAACCCGTTGCGACCTATTTTCAAAGTAACTGGCAAACCAATGAGTTGCGCTTCTACTAATTCCATAAAAATATAATTTGGACAGAAGTAATGGAATATTTAGGGTTTCAAACGCGCGTGAGAAATCAAGAAGCGTTAAAATTGTACCTTCCCCACTCGCCTGTGCGGTCAATATATCATCTACGACCGCTATAAGCGCAGTGGTAGTGCTGTGCGTTTTTCGGAATCCAGACTGCAACTTAGGAAGGATATTATTTGATTCTAGGTACTCTGTTAGTTGATTACATGCAAGCGTTTCAATAACTTTAGAAAGGCACGGTAGGATGCTAATAGGCCTAAGATCCGACATATAAACAGGGTTACTAGTTTTAGGTATAGGTTTCACGATTGCTTTTTTCCAGAGATCCGGGTAGGTATGTGGCGCAAACGATGTATTAATTATACGTGTTATTTCTGTAATAGCATCTTTAGGTAATAACTTTAACATATCAAGTGAAATGCCATCGCATCCCACTGCATTAGACCGCAGAGAGTTTAGAACTTTAACAACCTGATCTTCTGAGACTTCTTTAAAATGAAAAGAGCTATCATTAGTGCTATTAAATTCAAAGAAAGTGAGAAGGGACAATGAAACATTATTTCCAGGAATATTCAAAAAATGATCGTTTAAGGCATTAGGGTCACTAAAATGAGATGGTAGTGAGGAATCCTTACTTTTTATTTGTACTTGTTCTTTAATATGTTTCCACATTATTTTTGGTTGCTTTAGTTTGGAGTTAACATAAAATTTGCTTATTAGGTATATACTATATTACCTTTAAATGAGTTTTTAAACACTGTAATTAGATTGAAACTGCAGGTGGTTCCTTTAATTACAGTTAAATGGAGTCTCTGAATATTTTAAGGTGTTCTTAAGTCGGAATTGAAATAAAAACTGTTCATTGTTAAATTTATATTAAGTTTTTATAGTGTTCCTTAGAATTTTTTTATACAAATGAACGAAAAGTTTTTCGCCGCCGCGGGAATGGAAACCGCGTCTTCTGGAAAGGCGCCCAGACGCTTTAACCGCTGAGCTAAAGGGTCAATTGCCACGCCGTCGAAAATCAGCCTATTCAATAACATCAACGTTGTGTATATTATTTCATTTGCAATTTATTTCA
The DNA here is from genome assembly GCA_933534255.1 of Iphiclides podalirius. NCBI lineage: Eukaryota > Metazoa > Arthropoda > Insecta > Lepidoptera > Papilionidae > Iphiclides > Iphiclides podalirius. Next base: position 7,484,575 of record OW152841.1, on the reverse strand, counting down.
TGTGAAAGTCATCTTTGCCCCGGCTGTGATAATGTCACGTTTTGAAACTTGACGACTCCGTGGCGCAGTTGCCAAGATATCGGCTTCGTCGTCGGGGGTCGTGGGTTCGATTTCCGCACGGGAAAACTATTTGTGCGACCCGCAGACTGTTTTTTCGCATCTGGGTGTTTGTCCGCGTGAAATTTATGTTTGTAAACGTTGTAAGGACGTTTACAAACATAAATTTATAACTTATTTAAGATAAACACAGGTTACCTTAAGTAAGGTCAATGTTTAAAAAAATGTGTACTCTGTTAGTGTAGCGTTTTCATGTCGGTTATATGAAATAAGTGCACTAACATGGTGGAACATAAAATATTGAAAAATATTTTTTTTTATTAAAACTTGTAGAAAAAATACGAATAGATTATCGCCGCTGTGGGAATCGAACCCACGTCTTCGGCATTCGCGGCCTGACGCTTTTGCCACTAAGCTAAACGGCTGATTGCCACACCGACGAAAACCTTAATGTCTGTTATCTACATTGTTATTTAGCATTTGAAGCAATGACAATCTTTTCGTACTTTTTCTACAAGTTTTAATTTTTTAATCTTAAGTGCAGAGATTAGCACTATATGAAATGAAATAAAAAAAAAGTTTAAATATATTTTTTTATTCAAAACTGGCCAACGCTTGACTGCCATCCCACCTGATGGGAAGTGGCGATTCAGTGTAGCTGTTGATAGCTAACTCAGTAAAAACCTATTCACTGTTACCTTGAAGACATCTGTCACCGTGATAACATGAGTGGTAAAAAGAAGTGAAAAATTTAACACTTACTCCATCTTGTTTGTAAAGAAATGGAAAAACAATTAAAAAAAACCATCTGAGTAAGGGTTATATTCAAACAATGTACAAGTACCGTTTAATTTTATAATTTACCTTTAGTTTTTTCAATTTCAGACTTAAGAGTAGAATCATCCACACAGAATAATCCGTCTTTCGTATATGAAGAGGGGAGTTCAAAATTGGGAGGATTAATTAATATAGTAGATTTATTCAAACAGTGTTTTCCGACTTGTATATATGAAGAGGGGCAATGGCGAAATATTAAACTTTTTCTCTTGCCTTGTCAAAACCTCATTAGAATAACTAATAATCTCCTCAATTTTTGGCTAAGAGGTACCTTCTCTTTTAACTTTCCACGGTTGTCAAGTACTTTTGTTTTTCCTTCTTCGGTTATCCCATTTTCAGGCTTGAAAAAAGAATTATGCATACAGAATTGTCCAAATGTCCTAAACGTGGGGGGAGGGGGCACCTCCGACGTTGAACAATACTTCTCTTCTTCCTTGTAGAAACCTCATTAGAATAGCTACTCGTCTCCCTCCTTTTTGGCGAAGAGGTTTCCTTCTCCTTTGACGCTCCACGGCTGTCAAGTACTACTTTTGTTTTTTCTTCTTCGGTTATCCCATTTTCAGACTTGGAAATAGAATTATGCATACAGAATGGTCCAAATGTCCTATACGTGGGGGTGGGCATCTCCGACGTTCAACAATTCTTCTCTTCTTCCTTGTAGAAACCTCATTAGAATAGCTACTCGTCTCCCTCCTTTTTGGCGAAGAGGTTTCCTTCTCCTTTGACGCTCCACGGCTGTCAAGTACTACTTTTGTTTTTTTCTCCTTTTTTGGCGGTTTTCCCATTTTTTTGACGGACTTGGAAATCCCATTTTCGGACTTGGAAATAGAATTAGGCACACAGAGTGCTATTCCTTTTCTCCTATATCCGGCGGGGCACATAGGAACATTAAAACATCTCTTCTTCCTTGTAGAAACCTCATTAGAATAGCTACTCGTCTCCTGCCTTTTTGGCGAAGAGGTTTCCTTCTCCTTTGACACTCCACGGCTGTCAAGTAATACTTCGGTTTTCGCCTTTTCCCCGACCGGAGCTATCGCTGGAGTGGCTTTGGCTATATTCTCTACATTGCCCTTATTGTCTTCTGTCATTCCTTCTGAGCCGCCTCGAACTGTAAACGGCGTTCCTTTTGACTCTGGCTGTTCCAAGCTTCCTGGTCTTTCCTCGACGTTTATCGATTTGTCCGCGTATCTCCCGAACTTTACTGCTAAAGGTTGGTCTTCAATGACATGCATGTGCAGTACCCCGCCAATTTTGGCGACGGCGGCCAATAAATAAAGCGCCAGTATTGTGACTTGCATCATGCGTCCGTCCGTGTGTTTTACGAGTCGAGTGCCGCAGGTCTCGTATTTATATGCGTCGCCACCTCGACTAGGTTTCGCCCGTGCCTCCACTCGTTGATATATATTTTTTTGAGAATGGTATGTGATAAGCGTCGCCCGTGGACATTAGAAACACCCGTAGGGTCGCACATGCGTTGCCACCTTTTAATGTGGGCCCCGGCTACCTCACTCACTACGAAACGCAGAAGTACAATGCTCCTACTTCACGCCGGTCTTCTGTGAGGTCATTGTTCTTCCCCGGAAGGATCCGCCCACTCGTGCTGCAGCGTTGGCTGATGCGTGGCCCAGTTTGAGACAATGTGAGATATTTTTTTTTATATATATAAAGGGTTTTTATAGATAATGCTACGGAATCCTTCTTGCGCCAGTCCGACTTCTTATGCTTTGGGACCAAAGACAACTCGTTCTTTATTATTTTGCTGTTTCAATTAAATCGATTAGCATAGCATGTCCTTTATTATAGCAAGACATGTATACCTTAATGTCCGTCTCGAGTCTTCTTTTCAACATTAACTTACAACTATCATTTCTGGCTATACCCAATGCGATAGTTAAGAATACAGTTTAAGATAAACATATAACTAAAACTAAACACTGAGAATATGGAACAGCCAGCGTGGACTCGTTCAATCACAATTGAACAAATCTAATTGATTAGCTACTGTATTTAGATTACAGAAATAAAGTTGCCCGTGAACTAAGTAAAGATAATAGCATCGGTCGCCGCCTCCTCCTCAAAAATCCTTCTGGCACGCATAGCCCCATCTGCTGCATCACAATCGGTCAATCGGATGATTTAGTACCACGCAATTGAAAAATTTACGTGGCTACGAATATGTCACAACTTGAGTTTTACTGTTGGTGTTACTTCCTGTTGACTGGCAACACTCAAACAACTCTCTTGCCATCTCTGCGTTTAAAGTTTAACAACGTCTTCCGGAATTAAAGTGAATATTAATTTTTTTATGTCTTTAGCATAACTATTCAGGGAGGAAATGCAGCTAGCGCTCTTGGCACCATGCCGCGTGGATTAAGTTTATTAGATAATATGTAATTTTAGATAAATTTAATCTTGTAAATATTAGATCAATATTAATTAATTATTCATCTTTTATTATACATACATACATCCGTACAACAGAATACTTCTCTTCTCATTTTAAGTTATTACTAATTCAGACATACATTTCAATTTTATTATTGGTATATATTTCGATGTGTTGCTAACTCTGAACCTTTCCTGTTCGTTGTCGTCAAGTGACGTCAGACGTTTCTTGTGGTCAACAATTCTTTTAATTAGGTCATATCATACGATGTTTTAAGTATGTGTTTATGTGTAAGTAGGTATTATTAAATGAACTGACATTTTTTTTATTAATTAATTTTTAATAATACTCTTACTTCGTGCCAGTCTCCTGTGGAATCGTGTTATTAACCCGGACGGACCTGCCCATTCATGCAACGACATACATGTGCGTGGCCCTACCACAGTTGCACAAATCTGTTTACTCGGATATGTAGTTTAAGACGTCTACAGGAGAGGGACAAAGCGTTTAACCGCCCAAACATTTAGGAACTTTAACCAGCTTATAATACGATGTAGCTAATAATGAGCGTAGTAATAGATTTACAAAATAAAACTAGTACCACAAATCGGGTCATCGAGTTAGTTCATTTCATTATTTTTTTGTCGGCAATAATTAAGTTATACTCGTTGACTCAGACTATCAAACAAAAATATATATAATAAATGACGATACGTCCGACGTCAAAGAGGTGATAGCAAGGAGGAAATTAATTGCTTATTGCTCAAATGCTAATTTCAGAGCTTTCCCTATGTAAATTAAATTCAACATGTAAAATATATAGCGGTATCAAAACTTAAGTGTACGACTGAAATTTCAAAGATACAGTCAAAAATTAAGCGAAAACTATTTGAGGCATATCTGTCTCCTATATCAAATAGCATATGCTATTTGAGGAGAAGAGAATTGTTTGTATCACGTGCAGTTCGAAAAGTTGTCCGTTACTGTTTATAAGAGTCGGAATATTCCGTTTAAGAACACAGAAATAATCGAAAGGAGAAATTGATTGCCGGCCCGGGGGTAGAGCAAGAGACGCGGTCTCCCTAGGAGCCAGGTAGCAATGGGCGCTAAAAATCAAATGCAAGACACAATTTTCACATAAAATAAAAATTTAACGGCGCTTTTCGAAAGAGGCGGGACAGTGTTAGTTTACTAGGAAACAGGTTTTATTATTTAGTGTCTGATTGAAAATAAAACCAATTTAATTATATAAGTAGGACCGTCTCTTACTCTTAAATCTCTATCTTTTAATATTTGTAGAAAAAAATGAATGAAAAGCATACCGCTGCAGTAATCAAACCCACGTCTTCTGGAATCGGCGCTCAGACCACTAAGCTAAACTGCTGATTGCCTAAAGAAAATCTACAATGTTTTTTCACTTTTTTAGAAATATTTGACGCATCTATTGTTATGTCCTTAACAGCACAAAATCAATTATCCTTCAAAAATATATATAATAATGCTAAGTATTAATAATAAATATTAATAAGTATATTATATAACAACCCAGTTTATACTTAATACATTAGGGGTAAGCTCATTGCGTACTTATTTTACTTAAAAATAATCTCTAAATTACATTTTTTAAATGATTATTTTAATGAATGGCATATAATTAATTAACAAATAATTGCTTTCCAGTTGCAACACTACTAGTGATTTATTTTTAATTTATTTGAAATAATTATAGATCATCAACAGTAATTATGATCCAGCTCAATCCAATAATGATTTAATATGACTACAGAATAAGAAAATATCTTTTCCACATACGTATCTGCAATATAAATTATTAACATCTCAAAAAGAAATAATTAATTCGTAAAATAACTTAAAATAGGAAATGAATTAATAGTCTCTGTAACTATATATAGAGTTTGTTACATATTTTAAGTATAATCTAATTTATATTATTTTGAATACCATTATTAAAAATTAACAGAAGTTCAGAATATCAACATCACATAAGAAATCTTCTAAAATAAATTTGTGAATTGCAAATTGACACTATTGTTGAAAAGGTAATTTGACAAGATAAAGGCGATATACAACACGCTCATTTACTTGCTTCACGTGTATGTATATGCGTATGAAGACATAATTTTGATGGAATCTTTAATATTTACCCAGTACTAGATTATTATGATTTAAGATATTTGTAATGAGGAATGATTGACAACACGATCGTTGTCAATAATTAAATTTTACATTACATTTTACGTTGTCGTTCGAATGTCACATTTTTATATAAAAATTAAAATACTACTAATAATAAAGTTTTGACCTAAGAAGTACATTTTTGATTAAATAAAAATAAAAAATAAAACTGATTTATACTTATACTTCTTTAAATTTTTCATTTTTTTTAATCAAAAATGTATATCTTAGTTAAAACCTTATTATTAGTTATATTTTATCTAAAATTGCAATCACGATTCGAACGTTTTTTTTGTAAAATTGAATTATTTGAAGGTATCTTTTTAAAAACACACAAAGCCAAATAGGTCACATTATTGGAAAGTGGCCGTTATGAGAAACGTAGCTATTACGGATTCGGAACTATATGTTTACGATTAACTAGCTCAATTTGAACACATCACTACTCCGTGACTTCGACATACACGGATGCCAACTTAGGAGTTTTCTTCCTAGATTTAGGAAGAAAAAATTACAATAGATATTTTTTATGAGGAGATATTTTTTGGGAATCTTTTTAGAAATAAAATTTTATTTACATTTTTTTTTAAATTGCACAATTTTAAACACAAAATTTATGTAATAGTATTGGCAGCATTGGCCTATGTAGTATATTAAATTGTTCCGCCATAAACTCTTATTGTGAATATACGGCTACTCATAATATATTAAATTCATTTAATAAGTAATATAAAATGACAAAAGAGTTGAGAAAATTGGATCAGCGATCTATAGAGATGCAGCTAAGTGGGAAAAAGACAATGAATTTAAAGATAGGTATGTTTCATTCATATCTTTTATAATTAAATGATACTTTATTATTTATTCCCATTATTTATTGTCTGATTCTTAAAAATAATGAAAATGATTATAACGTCACAATAAAATGCCTTTAATTTGTATAAATATTTTTCAAGTCAATGAACAATGTTCAAGGTCAAGTATATTAATTAAGTTAATTTTTAAATAAAACAGTTTTCATTACCCAGATAATTAAATTTTCCGGTAATTTTTCTAGCTTGTTAGATAATTTAAAAAAAGGTGACTTTTTCATTTAGGGAGTTTTTTTTCAACAGTTGGTAACACTGCCGAAGTGCCGACTAGCGATGGGTCGTTGAAGGTATTTTCTTCAACTTAATGTTAACGTTGATTCATGTTCGTCAACTAGTTGATCAACTAGTTAAATTCGTCAACTAGTTAACGTGACACATACATAAGTATGTTAAATTGCAAGCCCTTTCTACTAGGGAAAACGGATGAAAGCTATCTAACAAATCTGAATTATTTTTCTAATTTTTTTTCTTATCAAAATGAACCATCATACGCTGGTGTTTAAAGATTGGTACTAAAAGACTGATGAAAATATTTAAATATATTTCCACTTCAAGTACTTTTTAAAGTTAAAGTGGTCAATTTGTTCGATATTTTCTCCTTGCATACATTACAAACAGCTTTTCCGCTAGAACTGTCTTTTTAGGTATGAAGCCATAACTCACTGTTAATACGTTCAATTATTTTGAATTTTGTACCCAAAGCTATTGCATACACTTAAATAATCATAAATTAAAATAAAAAAAAAAAACACTAACCACAAAGTTATTCTATATATTATGATATTCTGATAAACAAAACTAATAACATAAAATAAAATTCCAAATATAATTAATTATAAATTTACAAATTCACAAAAAAAACACTAAAAATGAAGTAAAGTTCTGATAATATTTACGCAAAGCCGCAAAATCTTCTATAACCTTGCGCGCAACTATTCACAAACTGTCAAACAAATTTAAAGAAAGCGAACTTAAACATGTCCTTCATAAAATTAAACAAACATTTCAACTCAACTATTTGACGTTATTTTCAACGTAAGGTTTTCAATTCGTTACGCTATGTTCCGTTGACTTAACGTATCGTTGACTGCGTTTTTAAACCAATTGATTCAACGACAAAACTTCCGAAACGACGTTAACGAAATCAACTATTTGATTTCAATGACAGTTAAAGTTAATACGTTAACAAGAGATCAACGGTTGATTTAACTAGTTCGTTGATTCAACGCCCATCGCTAGACTGCCGACATATCAAATGTCATTGACATCGTAGGGAATGTTGCGTGTTTGCAGTAGAGTTGAGTGGTCGCATCGTAATAAAATGATCGCGCTGTGAGCGGAGCCCGTTAAACGCCCGGAGGCACGCAGTCCGCGCAGGCAGTCCCGCTCCGAGTACCGCACTAGCAGCCGACAGACTTTTAATTTCAACACACGACCGAACAAATAAAGTACACGAACACATCTTCACTTGGGAACCGTTGGCGGCACTAGAATCGGGCATAATTTCGTTCTTCTGACTGGGAATCCGCCCGATAGAGATGGTTATACAGAAGATCTGTTGCCTTGGAGCGGGCTACGTCGGCGGTCCGACCTGCAGTGTGATCGCGTTGAAATGTCCCAACATAAAAGTCACTGTGTGCGACAAGAGCGTTGAGCGCATTAACCAGTGGAACTCCGAGAAGCTGCCGATATACGAGCCGGGGCTGGACGAGGTGGTGAAGCAGTGCCGCGGCAGGAACCTGTTCTTCTCTACGGACATCGCGAGGAGCATACAGGAGGCCGATCTGATCTTCATATCGGTGAATACGCCGACCAAGACCTTCGGCAATGGTAAGGGCCGCGCGGCGGACTTAAAGTATATCGAGGGTGCCGCCAGGATGATCGCCGATCTGGCTACCAGCAACAAGATCGTGGTGGAGAAGAGCACGGTACCCGTTAGGGCGGCCGAAATCATCATGAAGATCCTCCGGGCGAATACTAAACCAGGTGTCGAATACCAGATCCTGTCGAATCCCGAATTTCTAGCCGAGGGCACAGCAATAGTTGACCTAGTTGAAGCCGACAGGGTCCTGATCGGAGGTGAGGACACGCCCGAAGGCCAGAAGGCTGTGCAGGAGCTGTGCTGGGTGTATGAACATTGGATCCCAGCTAAAAACATCTTAACAACTAACACATGGAGTTCGGAACTGTCTAAACTAGCAGCGAATGCCTTCCTGGCACAGAGGATATCCAGTATAAATTCCTTATCGGCTGTCTGTGAAGTGACTGGAGCAGATGTTTCTGAAGTGGCCCGGGCTGTGGGTAGGGATTCCAGAATTGGTCCCAAATTCCTCGAAGCCTCGATAGGTTTCGGCGGCAGTTGCTTCCAGAAGGACATCCTCAACTTGATATATCTATGTGAGTGCCTAAACCTACCTGAGGTGGCCGCTTACTGGCAGCAAGTGGTGAACCTCAATGAATATCAGAAGACCCGTTTCACTAGGAAAGTGATTGAATCCCTGTTTAACACGGTCACAGATAAAAAGATTGCTATACTCGGCTTTTCATTCAAAAAGAACACCGGAGACACCCGAGAGTCCCCTGCAATATATGTGTGTAAGACCCTGCTAGACGAAGGGGCCAAGTTGCACATATACGATCCAAAGGTTGAGACGGACCAGATCTACTACGAGCTGACGACGCCGTACGTCACAGCTGAGCCCGAAGCAGTCCGGAAGAACATCGAAATACACAACACCGCTTATTCGGCAGTCTCAGGAGCTCACGCGCTAGTGCTGTGCACAGAATGGGACGAGTTCAAACAGCTGGACTTCAAAAAGATCTATGAAGTCATGATGAAGCCCGCTTACATCTTCGACGGCAGGAAGATACTTGACCATGAAGCGTTGTTGAATATCGGGTTCCATGTGCAAACAATTGGCAAGCGGCTATCAAGGACTGGGAGTATCAGGGCGCAAGGGAGCCAGACACTACCATAGAAATGTAAGTTAACCTGCTTATAAATTTAATAAACATATACTATAAATTTAACTAACATCTCTTAAAATCAATTCATTTATGATTCATTATTGAAATCAACTGAAGACTTTAGTAGGTAGTATATTATTATGGCCTTAACACATCAAAGTATGTTAAATTTTGTTGATTTTATCAGTATTTCTCACAATTATTTGAAATAACTTTCAATTCCATTTTAATTATTTAATTCATTTGTCTACTTACTTCGTTATAAACTATCTTTGTCTTTGTCAAACATTTCTAAGAATCAATTTAATAGTATCAAAGAGCACAAATCTATTAGTAGTAAATTAACAAATGAGTCATATTATCTGACAAACATTACCAGGCATCAAATCAGTTTTACTTTATTTCACAAATAACTTTTTAGACAAATTTAAAACATGAATTTTGTAGCTGCAAAATTTGAAGATTTAACCCTGCCCCGGCAGATGTACATGAAGTTAACACAGAACAAACAGTTTACTATCTCTTATATCTTGTTTGAGGTCACATGAATTATATTCGTTCAATAAATGACTGGCTTGTTGTCTCTTCAAATTCACGTCTTTGTCTGTAACAGTGTAATAACTATAATCATAGAAGACTATAGAAACAATAAGTTATTATATTCTGTGCTTCTGGTCCTGTTAGGTTGTGTGGTTTCTTTTTATTGAGCTGAACCTTTTAACTCTGCAGCAAAACGTTTAGTAGACTGGTTAAGAATAGATTGTACATTATATCACGGAATATATAAATAAAGTGTTCACCTTAGTTGTGCACTGGCAAGTGGTAAGAAAAATAATTTTGAAAAATGTGGAGTTACTATTGTCACATCTGAGGTACAGATATGTTATTAAGAACCCCATTGGAATATTATATCTTACGAACTAAAAGTTACAATTTATAATGAACAAAATTAAAAACAGTGAATGCATCTCTTAATACTGCATATCAGATCTTATGAACTTAAGTAAATACTAATTAGCAAATATTGCATGAACATTAATGTACTGCGAAATCCCTTCTCTACTAAACAAGGTCTCATATGACTGTGTTCAGATAATATTTATATTTCTTATGACTATGAGTTTTGAGAGAAATTCAATCTCATGGTGAATATTATATTTTATGCGTAATTAAAAAAAATATTAGCATTCTGCACAGCAGTCCCCTATTTTCTAATTTTTTCCTAATTTCATACTCCTCCGTCTGCCCAATATTAATAAAAAAGGGTACAAAATTTTTGCCGCTCTTATAAATATATAGTAGATATTAATAATATTAAATATTTATTATGGTTTATGTACATTTAAATTCTTTTCTTCAATTTAAGAGTTGGTCTCAACTTAAATTTGTGTTCACTTTTACAGTTTAGTAAAGGTTACATGTATTATGAATCACATCACCATATATCTTACGACATATAATTACTCTCTACTCTTACGACATATTATTTTATATATATGTATGGTATTGTATAGTTTTATCAGATATTATTAGTGTAGTATTTTGTTGGTAGATTTCATATGTAATGTACTTATTGGAAAATCTTTTGATTGGTTTATTTTTTTTTTTTTTTTCTGTTGTTGTAAATTTGTTATTAATGCACCTACCCTAACTTTTCTGGACCACCCCAAGGTTGACTGGGAGATAATGCTGATGGCATTAAGTCCGCCTTTGTACACAAATGTTTGTGCAAAAAGTTTAAATAAATAAAAAAATAAATAAATAAATAATCACAAGAACAAAGTAATCAGTACTATTCTCTTATTGGATATTTTATATTTTGAATGGGACAGTACGAGACTAAATTTCTTAATAGACAATTGGAAACGATATACAGCAAGCTTAAAAATTTAAAGTAAGAATTTGTTTAACATGCATATACGTTGAGAATTGGAAGGAATACATACAGTAAATGTGCAGTACAATAATTATTATCTATAATATTTTTTTTACCTCATGATTTATTGCATGATTATATAAAATACTTTTTGAAGTGAATTATGTTAAATAATCTTTTTTTAGTCAAATATTATAATGATGAAGAAATTTAAATACAAAACTAAACATGATTAAATTCATTCAATGGTTAGTCAATAAAAGAACTTTAAAGCTCGTCGGCCATTTTGTTTTTTCGCTTTGCCCTTGGACCAAAGCTGAGCCGGCCCAGCCAGGCTATTAGACATGAAGGTCTGTTGAATGATTCACACAATTTCCAGAACTGTCAGGTTTTTGTGAGAATTTGTATTTTTAATAAATACGTTGTACTCCGTTCATTTTCCTTCTATCGATTATGCTTACATATCACGGATTTCAATAGAAGCAGTAAGCACATAAGATAATTTTAAATTCATTCTCGGTGAAAGCATTGAGTTATTGTAAAATCTTGTATGCAGCAATAATTATAAGGATGTTGATGATGAAATTTTATTAGCGTCATTGTTTTTCGGTGTCCAAACCGAGTGAGTCGATGAGTTTTTGTTTTTTTTTTTTTGGATTTTTCTCGTGAATATGTAACTCGCATGTAAGTCTAAGGATAACATAATAAAACCGTTTAAAAACTTTTAAATTAAACGGTTTTATTTTATGTTTTTTTTTTTTTGTTAATATTGTATTGTCATTATGTTCATCATAAATTAAATGTGTATACCAAATTTCAGATCAATCTGACAACGGCAAGGTGCTTAAATTTCATTTTCTAATTTTAACCCAAACAAACAAATTCCGTACGGGTCGAGCTAAATAAAACCGTTTAAAAATGCCAGAATCATCGAAAAAAAAACTCTCATGTCACATTTTGGTGCGCAAATTGGTCATAATACGTAGATAGGTAGGATAACATGGCTAACACAGTGATAGAAGATATTTATTGTTTTAAACTTTAGTTTGAATTTGACCTTTTATAAATATTAATCTGAGTCAAATTAATTAAGCGGAGAATAACATACAATTTTTTAATATTTAAAATTCTCATAAATAAAATCGATGCCATTTTTGCAACGATTTGCAAACGTTGAAGGCAGATTTGCACTGCATTTCTGCACGTAACGGTATATGAGAATTCTAAATAACCAAGCATTGAGTATTCTCGAAACTGTACCTAAGGCCTAAGCTACGTTTAGCGTTCGCCGTTCACCGTGTGATGTTCAATTCCCGCATTTAAGCGTTTTTTTTTTCTACCATTCAAACGATACACGCTGCGCGCTTAAAGCCTTAAATATATTGCGTGCATAAAATTCTTCACGAATTAAATAAATCGTTATAACAAACGCGGATAGTGTTATTTATAATTTATGTTATTATTTGTAGTTTCGAGTCACGTCATTTTTGTCATGATTTATAATGTTAATACCAATCGCGTTTAGTTATCCATAATTATTTTTCGGAATTCTGATCACTTCAATTAATTTTAATTAGCAATATGAAGTTAACCAATAAAGATTTAATTTAGTAATTTCTATTATTTTTGGCCATTTAAGGGTAATAATTGAGAAAGTTTCGTAACTACAATGGCTCATATTTTACCCGTACGGAATCGGGTTAAAATTGCATAACCAAATCTACTTTCACCGAATCGTCGCCTTTGCAACTCTACGCTGACACGGTGACATTTTGTCTCATTTTTAAGGAAGCGAGCTAGTTGCAACTAGAAAAAAAACTCGTATTTTCGACTTTTTCAAAGTCAAATATTAATGACTTTTCTTCACTTTGACACAATTTAATTTTGCAGAATGTAAATATTAATAATTTTATGATTGAAATTACACCGATCATGGATTTATATATTATATTTAACAAATTAAATGAAGCATGTTCGTATAGAATTTTTCGTTTGTAAATAATTACATAATATGGATATATATAAAGATACACAAACTAGAAAAACGTTTTATCGCGATGTTTCCTGTAATGGGAATCGAACCCACGCCCTCCAACCACGCAGCAGACTGTTATCATCCACCACGCTAACCAGGTCGTCTACAGAATAACTAATGATTCAATATTTTTTCTTACTTTAGTCGCTTTAATCTTATAATCTACTCTCATATACGTTACAAAAACGTTTATAACCACCTATCCTACCTCTCTTCACCCGTTTGTTTTTTTATTGTGGGTTGTATTTTGTGTGGAATGGGTTTGGGAGTCCGTCCCAAAGACCACCGCGATCTAGAAAGATTTTATTCTTACCTTTACATTATCCCTAACATTGTCCTGTGTGGTAAGGACGTTTTACATACATAAATTTCACGCGGACGAACAGCCAGATGACGAAACTATTATCAGCGCATCATACAAATACTTGTCTCGTGCGGGAATCGAACCCACGACACTCGGCGCCGAAGTCAACGTCCACTACGGCTACATTAAACGCGACAATGTCGCCGATCGGTACTGATTTGCAATTCGATCAGCTAATTTCGATCCACCGTATCGAATCCCGTTAGCGGCTATTAGAAGCGCTGGCTGAATGCGAAACTTTTGGGGAAAAAACTAATTTAGCATACGCACGCGCGGCACTACGGTGTCACAGATTAAAACTGTTCCGAGGTTTTTTTACTTTTAATTTTTTCGCGCCATTGTCACAGGTGAACGGCCTGTTAACTTTTCAATACTTCAATGAAATGTTTGTATGTATGTAACGGATCTTTTTTTGTTCATTATTAGTTTTATTGCTTTTCGCGGCAAGCTCATTTAGCAGTGTTTTAACGTTATTGCTAATTATACATCCCTACTAATATTGTAAATGTCAATGTAAGTTTTTGAAATTCGAAAAGTATTTTTTTATGCAGGGCATATTTATAAACTGCATTAGCCTCAAACTAAGGAATGCTAGTACTATTTCTAAATATTTGATAAACATACATTTCTTTTGTAAATACATATTATAGATGCACACCCAGATTTGAACACTATGTTCATCACAGTATTATTCCAAAATAGCATCTGCCGCAAGAGACAGTTCCACTATCGTCTATGTCAATCGACTCTTCAAACAGACTAAGGAATAAGGAATTTTATATATCGAAAATCTCCTGGCAGTTATTAATATAACTATACTATTTACTAATGTATACATCAAAACGAGACCATTTTAATAATTTATAACCTAAATACAACCTCTCCTTGAATTTGCAGTCCCAGTGGCAGGTACTCGTAACACGAAAAGTTGTAGTTTAAATTGACAGAGCTGTTATGGCTCTGAGTCCAGGCGCTCGCCTCTAATTCAATATACTGTAGCAACCTGAGTTCGATCCCCGGTGCCGTCACCAATGAAAATGTTAATTTTTTGTGCTGACCTATTACGCGCTCAGCGGTGAAGGCAAACATCTTGGGACCGGCCTAAAAATGTTTCGAATGTGTGAAGTCCGCCAATCGGCAGTTGGGCCTAGTGGTGGATTATGCCCTAATACAGTCTGTACAGAGGAGGCCTGTGCCCGGCAGTGGAACATTTATAGGCTGTATACTTCAATTAACTTTACACTTCGCCAATAGTACTTTGTTTTACAACTTTTAATTGTAATCGATTAAATGACAAACGGCGACATTTTATTTTTTTAATTTTACCATTTCGGTTCTTGGATAACGTAATTATGTTAAATTTATATTAATTGGGCCGTGAAGATATGGTTTCCGCTAATTAACTTATTCGTTTGTCGATAAAGAGTGGAAAGTGAAAATGGAGTTACACGCGTCGTCTATATCGCGATTTGAGGATGTGTGGTCGTTGTATACTTTGGTGGTGGACAATAAAAGTGTATTCATCACTACATAGTATAAAACAAGGTCATCCCACTGTCTGTCTGTCTGTCCATATATATGCTAAGATCTTTTAAACTACGCATCGGATTTTGATGCGGTTTTCTTTCCTAGATAGAGTGATTCAAGAGGAAGGTTTATTTTTATAATTCATTCATAATATAGTAGAGAAACACTGATAATTTTAGAGGTTTCTAATGCGATGTCGAAAACAAACATTCAGCATTGCACCCATGCGAAGCCGGGGCGGGTCGCTAGTTCAATATAAGTAAGTAAGCACGTATATTTCTGGGTAAACTAAACTTTTAGCTACAATAAATATGTTTCATGTTCACTGTTATTGCCCTGTATTCGTAACCACGAAGAAAAGGAATGCTCAATAATAATTGTGTCCCGCCAAAAATGGCTTCAAGTGTGACATACAGCTCTCTTAACTCTATGACTTCAATAGATGAAATGTAAGTTTTTTATGTCGATGAAAAAAAAAAAAGCTGTCCGAACACCGCCCCCAGCCGAGCGAGCGTATTAAGCACAGACTATACACAAAACCCACATATGGACAACGGAATGTTCGGCAGAAGCGTACATGCCGCACGAAATATAATATTTACAAAGCATTCACTGTGGGGGTTTTGCTTTTTACGAGTTCAACAAAAAAAAAAAAACGGCTTCCTTCGTTTCATAGTTTACTTTTTTTATTATTCGTCCATAGTGCACTCTGCGGCACGGTAATGAGTTTCCTGCTTAGGGCATTAACACATGTCGCGTTTCTGCCGCCGGGCGCAGACAAAAAATAACACGGGAAAAAAAAAGAAAACAATACTTCAGTCTGTGCAAGTGTTTATGGTCGATTCGCCTATAACTATACATTTTACACTTTTATGAATCGATAGAATTCGATTTGGCATATCTTTAGGTTATATATTTTCTTCTTTCTTTCTAGAAACAGTTTGGCGCTTAATAAAAAGAACATTTTTAAATGCAAGTTAATTAGATAAAAGAAAATTGAAAAGTTAACGTTGTCTTTGTTTATTTTAATCGAACATGCCTACAAATAAAGTGATACATACATTATGTATAATTTATTTTAATTAACCTTGATATAATTTTACACGCATATTATGTTTAAGTCGTTTGGGGCGCAATTAATTTAAATATCCGTATAATGTACACAAATTTATGTATCGAAATTGTCACACGATTATTAGTTAATTACAAATTTACCATTAATATGCTATTTTTTTATCGTTTAATTACGGCGAATTCAATTTGCGAGTCCATAATTAAAAATATGATAACAGCGCGAACATGACATATCAAGCTAATTAACATTGCATTTTCTCTTTAAAACTAACATAAACCTTGGATAAAATGTTTCGTTATTTAAAACTGTTATCAACGCACGATATTTTTATGGTGTTTTAAATAATTCTATATATTTGAATTAATCCGTTCTGAATATTTCTTTACATTTAATCAAAATATATATAATAAAAATATATATAACACAAATGAAAGGAAAAAGATAAAAACGCTTCATAATTGGGTCCCTCTATTAAAGATTTGGGACTTTGACTTAAAGCATGAGTTTAAATGAAAAGAGCCTACAAATTTTAGAAAATATAGACTGGTACGAAGAAAGTATTTCCTTAAAACAAGAAATAAAAAGAAATAAACACGTCACGAGGGAATAGTGCGAGGGAAAAAACAATTTCAGCCGGCAGGCCACTTTAGATTTCAGGAAGCTTTGTAAATCAAAATAACTTTTTTATATTAATTATTTTTAGCTTCCGGCCCTAACTAAAAATTTATATTTTTATTTTTATATGCGAAATCATACCCCCGACGTACGTGAATTCGACCTAAGCGGTTACAATTTTACAATCTATGGCGTAAGTTCGGGGTATTACTGTATGTATTTTAATAAAATCGCGTGTACCTCGTTACTAATAGAGCGAAAATGGGCGCGACAAAGATTTTTTTCTACTATGCGGCCAATGTTTTTGTCGCCTATTTTTTCTATCGGACGCGTATCAACCTCAGTGTGTCTCCGCCCTAAATTGAATAAAAAATGGCGTCGCTGACAGGTCAGCTGCGGCCCTGTATCGGTCCAGTTTACGCACTGTCACACCTTGTGTTACAAAGTTGCCTCAATTTCACAGGATCATCATATGTGATCATCATCATATCACAGTGAGAGTAATGTTTTTTTTTAACTTAGTTCCATAATTCAACGGATAAAGAATAGCGCACTCGTGTAGTGAGTACAATCGTAAGAAAAGATCTTATTTTGATGAATATCGGTAAAATTTTGTGTATTTCGTTTTCAATTAACCAAATGGTCAATAGATGGCGTTATCGTACATTCTATACAATGAGTTTTTAATTAATAATAATAAGTTTATTAAATTTTTCAATATCCGTTTCGTTAATAACAACTTTTTTGAAGTCTGTTGTAAAACGAGATAGCTTTAAAACCATCACACGCTACCACACTATTATAGAGGTTTCATATTGGCGAAAGAGAGCGCTGTCAACGCATCTACGCTTATTCAACCTGGGCTGAAGACGCATACATCTCGCAAGGGGAACGGCCTAAATAGGGATGCCTATGGCCACCACGTGTCACTGAATGTAAAGCGGGAAGTTGTGGACTACCAGAGCCACCCCTACCTCTTCTACGTCGTTCCTCACTAATGAGGATCGTGACCATATATAAATTGTCGCCATTTGCTTCTGTCCTGATCGAAGTTCGATGGATCGTTGTAGAGTTTCTCCTGTTGCCTTACAATACTTTTACTCCATCGCGTTGGAATCCGGCCCCTGGAGCGCTTCCCCGGCATCTGTCCCACAATCAACTGGTTCTCCAGCTCATGCATTTGTGACCGCATTCCGTCCGAAGAAACTTTGCTGACGTTCCCGGCATATAGACGTGAGTCGTTTTTTGCCCTGATAAGTGTCCACAAGCTCCACGGTTGCATTCGCTGCCAACCTTGAATGAATGAATGAATGAATTAATACTTTTACTGTCCACCACACATAAAAGGATACACAAAATTAACAATAGACAAACAGATTAATGGAATGCACAATTTGGCGGTCTTATCGCTTCATAGCGATCTCTTCCAGGCAACCAATGGCGTAAAGGAACGTTTACTACGTAGGTGGTGCAATAGTGACCTTAGATATTTCCGGCTGACGGTACGCGGAAGTTTAATACTTCGACTTGACGGACCCTCAGCTGTACTTCCCCTACGAGCCTGCTCATTGGTTCAACAGCGGAAGGTGTCCGTGGCAATACCACGGCCTGGTGTCGGCCTGCCACCGCGTATCGCTTACCACGCGCGTCAGGTTATCAGTGCATGACGCGGGATCGTATCTCAAGAGCGTACAGCCTGCCCCGTATACGTG
This sequence comes from Iphiclides podalirius, assembly GCA_933534255.1. Lineage (NCBI taxonomy): Eukaryota > Metazoa > Arthropoda > Insecta > Lepidoptera > Papilionidae > Iphiclides > Iphiclides podalirius. The sequence continues at coordinate 7,466,056 of OW152841.1, read as the reverse complement.
TCGATACAAAAATAAATGTTACGTAGAACACCAAAAACAGACAAACTAAGAGGCAGACTGTATTTTAGATATAACAAATTGGGGAACATTACAACTACAGGCTACTTACGAAGAAAGAAAGTTAATATGTTTTTAAATACTGAAAAAAATGGAAATACTCGCCAGCCAAATTTCCTTATTTTAAGCCGTATTCATTTGAATCCGAAGTTACTAATAAGCTAAAATGAAAGGCATAGCTTTTTTTAAGCCGCAGTTTTTTTTCTTTTTTTTTTTGCAGCACATCGACCCAGTCTGTTTCCGCCCTTACTTGAGTAAAAGATGGCGCCGATACCGCTCAGCTGTTTGTTCTTTGACACTGACGTTTCAATGAAACATTGCCTACGTTACTCTAGGATTATGATGCTTTTTCCCAATGATATTAAATACAAACACGAGGTAGATATGACACTAGCGCGCACCGAAACTGAGGCACAAATTTTTTTTTTTATCGTTTAATGTGAAAAGTTGTCAAGCGAGCATACGGTTAACCTGATGTTAAGTGAATACCGCCGCCCATGGACATCTGCTACACCCATGTGTTGCAGATACGTTGACAACCTTTTTTTTTTTTTTTTTTTTTTTTTTTTAAACACTGCCCTTACTTTAGGATAATATTATCCTGTGTTGTAAAGGACGTTTTACAAACATAAATTTCACGCGGACAAACACCCAGATGCGAAACAACTATCTGTGGGTCACACAAATAGTTGTCCCGTGCGGGAATCGAACCCACGACCCCCGACGCCGGAGCCAATACCTTGGCAACTGCGCCACGGAGTCATCAACTTAAAATTGGGCTCCGGTCGCCTCACTCACCAGACGAAACGCGAAAGTATTATACTTCCACTTTACGCTGGTGTTCTGTGAGGTCGTGGTACTTACCCGGACGAGCCTGCCCATTCGTGCAACAGCCGGGGCTGCTGCGTGGCCCTACCACCGTTGCAATCTAATTACGCCGATTGGTGTAATTAGATTGCAACTTAATAAACGGCTGTCTCTTTCCGTATCATACGTTCTATATCTTCTGTCACATTCACTTATATATGTCATGTAACGTAAGGCAGAACAGTTTTCGACATGTTTCATCTTAATAAAACGTCATTGTGTTTCCCGTTTGTTTGAAAGTTCTCCTTTTTGAACCTTTCTGAGAATTTTCCGCGCCGACTGTTGCGTTGCCCTACCACAGTTATGTTGCGTGGCCTATCGAATATATATAGTTCTATTGAAGTGATACGTCTTGATTAAACTCTATTAAGTTTTGATGAGCCGTGATAGCTGTGTCCGGGCGCTCGCCTTTAATTCAATATACTCGAGCAACCCGAGTTCGATCCCCGGTGCCGGCACCAATGAAGTTTTTAGCTTTAAGTGCTGACTTATCACGTGCTCCGCGGTGAAGAAAAACATCGTGAGGAACCCTGCATATTTTCGAAATAATAACAAAAAAAAATATTTTTCGAAGATATGTGAAGTCCACCAATCCGCAATGGGCCCGCGTGGTGTGCCCTGATACCCTCTGTATAGAGGAGGCCTTTGCCTAGCAGTGGGACATGTATAGGCTGTTACTTTAAACCGTGAGGAAAGGTTGCGTTTATATCTGTAGTAATACCGCGCAGGTGCCAACTTAGGAATTCTCTTCCTAAGTTTAGAAAGAAAAAAAATGGATGTTTTTCAGTGGGTAAATACAAACCAATACTGTTGTGTTTTTCATTTGGGAAGTTTTGGTGTGAGTTTCGTGAATTATAGTGGATTTCAATTGCCTTATCTAATAAGGATATATTTTGATAAATTAAAATCATAATAATTAAGATATATTTAGAAGTATCTTTTTTTATAGTTGGTAACACTGGTGCCAGGTACTTGTCAGAATACCGCCATGAATTGTTGTCCTTGTTAAATATTTCGATTGTCGATTCGAATCTTCTTACGGGGATGACTCCGCGGGCCAATGCTAGTGTAGTGCGTGACGAGCGATGACGTCACACGAGGCGCGTGACGTCATCGCATCCTTCGATTAGCACGTTTCATCCATTACGCCTTACGGTCGGTAGCTAATTACGATGGGTTTAAAGGTCGGCGTTCCTAAGTTCGCTTTAGCAGCCGCCAGGGGATTGGCAAAATGGCAACGTGTTTTTTTCATGTGACTAAGTGGCTAACCTAGATGATAATTTAGATGACTGATAATTTGATGATTTTAGTTAGTCGTACATAAAAAAAATGTATAATGTATGGAATTATAGTTTCCGGGACGTATGACTCAAATGTGCATCACCGTTTAGTGTTATATGTTATGTTTTTTAAAGTAATCGAACTCCGTTCAATGCTTCGGTGGGCACGATCGGGCGTTAAGAAGCGTCATCTGGCCCAGGGCTTCCCAACTTTGGTCTGTGGGTCGCGTTTGTTATCTACTCAACCAAATGCTGCCATCAAAACGTGTCATATTCCCTCTATTGGCTTATTCAATACAGATCTATATTAGAATTTTTATAAGAAAGTATTAAAAGTTTTTCGCCGCTTTGGGAATCGGACCCATGTCTTCGGGATTCGCGCCCTGACGCTTTAGCCACTAAGCTAAACGGTTGATTATTGTTACAGACTTTTGAATTTTTATTTCTGAGACGATATAACTTTTATGTAAAGTAATGTTTACGGCCGTACTAAAACTTCAATCGGCGCCAATATTTAGATAGTATTTATTCGACGAAGCGACTGTCGCGGGGTCAGGGTCGCACCTTTGCCTGGTATGGATGACCAGGGTCCCCATACAACCCGCCAGGGTGCTGGTAAAGAGTTGATACCAAATCGGAAAGGATAACACAATTAATACACATTACTCAACAGCAACAACTATATCAGTGTTTGGAATCTCACTCGGTGCCCCCGTTGCATTTAACTTATGTACGCATCTAAAAACTTATACTTCTTTAGCGTAACAAAAAAAAACATAACTAAAGTTTCTATCACCTGTGCCAATACCCTTTGCGAAAAAGACACTAAATGCAAACGATAACGTTATTACTAAATAACTTGGGAATGTGGGTAAATGCCGAAATGTTATTATTCGTTTTGCCATGTCGATATTGAGAAGTCGGTCGCTTTGCAACCGACTCATCATGTCGGTGTCGGTGAGCTAGCGCATCGTAAAAATTCCACTCCAATGAATTGACCGCCCTCCGGGCCCGCCGTTTAGAAGCCCTGCACCGACCTCGGCGCCCCAAATTCTGCGTGCGACGCGCGTTTGTCCGCCGGGTCGAGGCGTCCCGACATACGTGCGTTAGAGCCAATCGCCTCGTACCACCGACCTTGGGCTATTCGAACCTCACACCTTGGGGTTGCCAACCATTCTTAATAATAAAGTATTTTACTTTTTTTTTTTTTGAAAAATATACTTTACACTTTTGCATAAAAATAAAGTATTGAAATTATTAAAACTTTCGTGAGACATTATTATCAAAAATAAAGTAATTGAAAATATTTTATTTTCAATATTTTACAATAAGTGTATGTATAAATAACTACTGAACTTTTATCGATACTACTAAGTTAAAACAGTACACTTTCAAATAAAAGCTTTTGCTGTTAAAATTGTATTTTATTATTTCATTTTTTCCCTAGAAAAATGTATCACATTTATATGTGATAATTTGTCGTTTGATATATTTTTAAGCCTAGAATCTTTGTGGGATCAGTTTGTGTGCGTACGAAGCGTACAAAAATATATCGCCAAAAGAAGAAAAAAAAATTGGAAAAATGCTTTTTTTTTTCTTAGAAATAATTTATTATTCTCTACTTGTTCCATGTGATACTTTATTTTTTTTTTCAAATCTTCAAAAGAAGAAATAAAAATATATTGGAAAAATGCTTTTTTCTTCCAAATACTTTATATTATTGTCTACTTGTTCATGTGATACTTTATTTTTCTCAAAACCTATTGGCAACCCTACTTGTGCTGTTAGCGTGATGTTAAATGATGTGGGCGCGGAGGGAAAGCATTTGGCCATCGCGCTTCGTCCGAGTGCGGTAAACGGCCGTCGGCAACGTCTCCGGCGCGGTGTACTTGTTTATCGTCGGCTGAATACCATGGTCGCTTGCCGTTCCTTCGATGTGAAAAAAAATAACAAAAACCGGCCAAATGCGTGTCGGATTCGCGCACAACAGGTTCCATACCATTATATATAAAAACGGCAAAAAGGTCATGTTTGTTGTATGGGAGCCCCACTTAAATAATTTTTAATGTTTTTTTAGTATTTGTTGTTATAGCGGCAACAGAAATACATCATTTGTGAAAATTTCAAGTGTCTGACTAACACGGTTCATGAGATACAGCCTGGACAGACTGACAGACAGACAGCGGAGTGTTAGTTATAAATTTATTTAATATTTGCGCAGTTTAAAACATCAAAGCTTTGAAATCGCGGAGGCGATTTTGTTTTATACGATTTAAAGATAAAGAAATTTTGACTTTGACCAACTATCGAACTTTTCGTGGCCCGCAATAAAGGTTTTCTCAGCGACTTTTGTGGTAGGACCGCGCAGCAGCCTCGGCTGTTGCACGAATGGGCAGGCTCGTCCGAGTAAGTACCGCGACCTCGCAGAAGACCGGAGTAAAGTGGAAGTATAACACTTTCGCGTTTCGTCTGGTGAGTGAGGTGGCCGGAGCCCAATTTTCAAAAAGTTATCAACGTACCTGCATCCCTCGGGTGTAGCAGATGTCCACGGACGGCGGTATTCACTTAACATCAGGTGAACCGCCTGCTCGCCTGGCGACTTGTCACATAAAAAAAAAACTCTAGTTGACATTTCAAGAGATCGCTCTCGCCGATTCTGATTTGCGACCATGCGAAATACTGCAAAACGAAATCCTTCTATAATATTATATAATCTTCTTTAATATTATATAATCTTCTATAATTCAATCACGGAATCCAGGAGCCAATAGCGGGTCGTGAGTGCGATACTGCTTTGTCAATCTTTCCTATGATTGTTCTAATGTTTTCCCTACGCCTGACTAATATTCATATTCGTCGGCACGTTTTGAATGGAGTACGAAGCAAACATTCGACTGGGGATGTCTAAATAATATCGATATTTTCGATTTTATATATCGACTAGCTTTTCGACGGCGGCTTCGCTCGCGTTGAAGCCCTTAAATAAATATCTTTTTTTAACGTTTCAACCCTTTACAACACTTTTTTTCCAATTAAAAAAATATAGCCTATGTCCTTTCTTAGGCTCTGGACTATCTGTGTACCAAATTTCATTTAAATCGGTTCAGTAGTTTTGGCGTGACAGCGAGACAGACAGACAAAGTTACTTTCGCATTTATAATATAAGTATGGATATTTTTAGCCAATATATTTGCATTCGATATATCTGGCCATCGCAGTGTGGGACGATCCCCCACTAGACGGAGTGACGACCTATGTAAGTGTGCGGGATGTCGATGGAGGCAGGTCTCTCAGGATCGTGCTTCGTGGCAGTCTGTGGGGGAGGCCTCTGTTCAGTGGTGGCATGATGATGACGATGAAGCTTTTCAAATGCCTGGGTTATTTTTAGGGTTCCGTACCCAAAGGGTAAAACGGGGCCCTATTAATAAAACTCCGCTATCAGTCTGTCTGACCTTCTGTCACCAGGCTGTATCTCATGAACCATGATAGTTAGGCAGTTGAAATTTTCACAGACAATGTATTTCTGTTGCCGCCATAACAACAAATACTAAAAAACAGAATAAAAATCATTTAAATGGGGCTAACATACAACAGACATGATTTTTTTTTGCCGTTTTTTATGGATAATGGTGCGGAACCGTTCGTGCGTGAGCCCGCACTTGGCCGGCTTTATATATAAGAAGTAAACTAACAGCCTATATGTGTCCTAGCGCTGGGCAAAGGCCTCCTCTGTACACAGGGTGTTAGGGCATAGTCCACCACGCGACCCCATTACGGATTGGGAGACTTCGCATATCTTCGAAATATATCTTTTTTGTTATTATTTCGAAAATATGCAGGTTTCCTCAAGATTTTTTCCTTCACCGCTGAGCATGTGATAAGTCAGCACTTAACTGAAAAGTAACGTCTTCAGAATTACAGTAAGATAAGTCTAACATAATACCAATGAATGATAAGTCAGCTTTCATTGACAAATACTTTTTATACATTACTAGCTGACCCGGCAAACGTTGTTTGGCCATATAAATTATTGGTGGGGTAGAAAAAAATGTTTGGGGTGGACAACGCTTAACATTTATGCGGATGAAAAATAGATGTTGTCCGATCCTCCACCCTGGCCGATATGCACACAAAATTTCACGAAAATCGGTCGAGCCGTTTCGGAGGAGTTCCATTACAAACACCTTGACACGAGAATTTTCTATATTAGTTTAGCACAGTTACCACAGCTCAATAGAGATCTAGGTAAGTTTTTATGAACAAATAAGTGACGAAACAAGAAGTAAGGTAATGCGTTGATTGCCTAATTGATAAACATACTGTTAATTTGTAAATAAATTCTTTTATGTTTAAGTCAATAATTATATGGAAAAACTTAATTATATACAAAATAAATGTCATTATGAAGAATAGTTGCAAACAACGGTTATTGTAAAAGGTCTTTCACATAATATCAACTTAGTACACTATCTTTCATCTAAACAAATTGCCAATAGATGCCGTCATCAATTCGCAATGGAAAGTTTCTTCAGGATTTTTCTTTTTTCTTATGCAAGACGTACGCAAACGAGCTGGCGGTTCACCTGATGTTTATTTATTTATTTTATTTATTTACTTATTTGGGAAACATGCAGTATACACCACACTTATAGTGATTAAATATAGTTGTTGTCGTGCTAAAATCGTAAATGAACAGAAATTAAAAAAAAACAATTACAGCCCAAACATTATAAAAAAGTAATAAAAAACAATAGCAACAGCAATAGTTAGTAAAATTGTAACGAAAAACAATAAATTACTATTTTTATTTGAAAATTAAACTGATTTAATTACCCAATTAATAATAATGTTAAGTGATAACAGCCGCCCCTGCTACACCAGTGGGGTTGCAAATGCGTTGCCACCTTTAAATAAAGTGGGCCCCGGCTACCTCACTCACCAGACGAAACGCAGGAGTGTAACACTTCCACTTTACGCCGGTCTTCTGTGAGGTCGTGGTACTCACCAGGACGGACCTGCCCATTCGTGCAACAAAGATAGTTGCGAGGCCCTACCACGGTAGAAATGTCTTCCTATCGAAAACATTAAAACTTACCGTTTGCTTGTGATGGGTACTCTAGCGAGTGTCTGGACAATGAGATATATCACAGTTCACCCGAAACAGTGTTTTAACAATTATTCAAAACTAGCCGTTAAACGTGGCTTCGCCCGCGCGGTGAAATTAACGAAAAAAATTAAGCGCGGAATTAACAATTAGTTTTTTATTATACACCAGAATAGCTCGCAGATGACAAAATTTTTTCCTACTTACTTGACACTTAACGTTATATTTTTGGACAATTTACATAATATCTTTACTAATTATAGCCTATATGTTATTCTGATGTATTAGCTATATTATTTTAAAGTTTCATTAAAATCCATTCAGTAGTTTTTGCGTGAAAGAGTAACAAACATACATCCATACATGCAACTTTCGCGTTTTAAATATTAGTAAGGATTGTAAAAATGTCGCAGTATCGCTCAGAGGAAGTTGCTTCATAGATAAGCGTTTGGGAATGGCGTGTTGTTTCACATTAGGCGACTTCATTTCAAAGCCGTGATAGCTCAGTGTCCGGGCGATCGCCTTAATTACGCTATACTCGAGCAACCCGAGTTCGGCACCAATGAAATTGTTAATTTTAGTTTGTATTGCTGACTTGTCACGTGCTCCGCGGTTGGAGGAAAACTTCGTGAGAAATCTACAGATTTTCGAAATAATAAAAAAAAATATTTCGTTGAAAAATATTTCGTAGATATGTGAAGTCGGTCAATCTGCAGTTAGGTCGCCTGATGGACCCCCTAATGCCCTTTGTCCAGAAGAGGCATTTCGCCCAGCAGTGGGACTTAGGCTGTTAGTTTTTTTTTAATTTACCGTAATTTAGTGACCGGCACAAGTTACTTTAACCCGCTCACCTCTACCACGTATAGTCAAATCTACGTTTATTCAAATCTTCCGGAGTACACACTGTCAATACTTCTTGCGCCGAGTACTGCAACCACCTACTTTATTCGAATACGTCGATTCAATATATTACGTGAAGCAAAAACTTTGTACCCTTTTACGAAAGTTGCGCGGTCGGATGAGTATGAAATTTCCCACACTTATCATTACATAGTATGAAACAAAGTCGTCCCGCTGTCTGTCTGTCTGTCCCTAAGTATGCTTAGATCTTTAAAACTGCGCAACGGATCTTGACCACAGGGCAACCACCAGTGTATAATTTTATTATAACACGCAAGCGAATCTGTATTAACATTAGAAAGAAAGAAATATTGTTGTGAACAGGAACCGAACTTGGAGAAAAATAAAACCAAGAAGGGTTAGGGTTGTGTAAACAATGCTAAGAAATATTAACTATGACTAATTATTTTATTTCCCTCCAAAACTTCATTGCCGTCGCTTGATAGCCTGTCAATGTTTTTTTTTTATTATATAAGCTTCTTTGTTTTCGTCCAGTTTATAAATATTTCACCGAATAAAAACATACAAATTGCCCAAGAGTTGTTACCACAATGACATTTAAACTTTTTTATAAGACTCGCATACAACGCTTTGGTATTTCAATAAAGAAACGTTCCTCTAATCGGCTCAATAAAAATCACAATTATTTCAAGAATCAATGCATTTGCTTTTATCGTGTAGATAAAAAGAATTAGTCGCTTTATTGTCGTTATCGATATCTTTATTTGACAATAAAATTAATCTTTTTCCATTGTCTCTTTGTTTCACCGCCATTTCCGCCTATCAATAATATAAATGGCTGTCTCTCTGTAAATAAATGAATGCAGAAATAGAGTAAGGAATGTTAGGCTAGCTAATTAAAAATTATTTTGGTTAAAAAAAAATAATTGGCTTTGGCAAGTTTAATTTTTATTGTGTACCATATCGGGCAGTCAAAAAACATGAAGTAACAGGCTGTAAATGTCCCACTGGTGGCCATAATAGGCCTCTTCTATAAGGGGATATTAGGGCTTAGTCCACCACGCGGCCCCACTGCGGATTTCACATCTTCGAAATATTTTTTTTTTATTATTTCGAAAATACGCACGATTCTTTCACCGCTGAGCACGTGATATTCCCACATAAAATTCATTTGCTGTTATTCATTCCTGTAAAATGTACTAATAAATGTTATTTTTTCCAATTTCAGATAAAACCTGTGGCGGAGACGCGATGATGAACAATCTAGTTTTAAGGATATGTATTAATTATTAACGTTACATGGGCGCACTTTCTTTACTTGACTTTAGAGATATATATTTTTTTAAATCCAAAAAAAAAATAGAACAGAAATGCTGCAAAAAAAAATTGAATCCCGCCATTTCATGTTGTCAAAAATAGAGAAAGAAAGAATTATGAAAAAGTATAAAAATAAAGAATTATGAAAAAGTTTATAAAGGAAGAATTATAAAAAAAATATATTAAATCTTCGCAATAAACAATAAATAGTTATATCTTTGTCCATAAAACTTGCTTATCATTGATTGGATTATTAGATTATTTTTGACAAATTTTTATTGTAGACTAAGCTAAATACTTTCTCGAAATCTTCCCTTTTTTTTCTTCTTTCTCTGCGAATCTTTCGTATCGGGCTCGAAATATGGCGTTATATTCCTCCTTGATATTTTATTCTCTTCAATTTACACACGGCTCTAAACAGGACAAGGATTTTACGAGTAACTGTATAATGCCGCATTTAATTACTCGTAAATGTCGAGTACGTACTGTAGGATTTTAAGTCGCTTATTATGTATTTTATTTAGGTGATAGTTTCGCTTGACCGCTCTTTCGCGAGAATTTGTTTTCTAAAGGAAAACACGACGCCAGTGATGCGCTTTCGTTATTCCAATTTTTCGATTTACTTTTTTTTTACTGCACATAATAAACGGTAAAATTTATTCGAATAACATTTAAATAGACTGAAACAAAAATTGTATCTGTGTCATTTGTATCAATTGATTCAGCCATTATATATTGATCAATAAAAAGAAAAAAAAATGTTTATTTAGCATCGACGTGGTACTTGATAGTAATATCTAAAGGATTGTCTGACGCAAAACATCTTTGCCTATCGGTTCTTTTGGTTTAACAATGAGCCACCAATTTCACGGCAATTAACGATTAAATTAAACTACAAGAACAAAGTTTTCCATTATCCATTAATTTTTAATTGGTCACGTTTAATAGGACGTTTAACATTTCGCGTAATTTTTTGTTTGCTTTATCTGTGTTACCACGTGTTTATACCATGCTAAAGATAATGCACAGTTTGAATTTTATTTGCCATTTCTCTGGAACCCAAGGTGGAATCAAATCATCAAAGTGTCCTCACTTCCAACATTTTTAGTTTTCGAACTTTATTTATATTAGTTCAATGTATTTCATGAATATAAATCGAAGCACGATTTAATACACATCGCTTAAGATGCAGATTCATTGGGGCCTTGATATTTAAACTGTCATTGATTGGCGGAAAAAGGATGCGTCTGTTAAAGCGACGTTTATTATTTATGGCTGTTTTTTTTTAAATACCTGGGAACTTATTTTCCGGTTGCCATAAATATGAAAACGATGTTACTTTAGCGATAATTAATAATGCAGCATGTAAAGATAATGTTGCAACTTATCGCGTTAATTATCTTTAGATGCTGTTTTCAGTAATTGAATAATGGCATTCTTAGATATTGTAATTGAGTCGTTTCCGAAAATGCGTACGAGGTTTAAAAACGATTCTATAGCCTATAATTATTAAATGCAATCCATTATCTATAAAACAAAAATGATTCTGCTATTAATTATTAAGTAATTATTTTCACATGGTTATCTTTGCCCGTAGTATTTTTTTAAATTAACAGCAATTGTGTTTAATTCTGCAATACTTTTCCTGTGTTATGTATAACTGAGCGTTATATATGAATGAATATAAATAAAAATCGAGTCATAAAAGTTCTAACAAAAGAGACCCAAATTTATGGATTATTGTTATGAGTAAAGGGTTTTTTTTACACACATATTATCAGATATAACAGACGAATATAGGTAATACAAAAGGTGCTTCTATTTAATGTATAGATTCTAACATCGAAAAACTTTTAATGATCGGCTAATTATCGATTTTCATTTATATTTAATTGGCGTTTTATGAGCGAAAGACTGGTCGACCCCGAATTAAGTCTCGATTAGTTTCCATATGAATTATACAAATCAATGGAGACATCTTCGTATTCTAGATATAAGCGTTCAACATTTCCTTGTATCGAAAGTATTATTTTTATCGAATCGGCACCTAGCATTTATACGGCCTGGGCTATTTTCTTCGTTTATTTTTTATGATTATTGATATGAATAAAATATATTATTTACTTGTACCCAATGCTGTTTTTTTTCAACCACTTCTGAATGTGACCTGGACTCTTTTATTCGGTATTATTTTATTGATAAGAATAAAATGAATTGTTTACTTGTAAGTAGTGCTGTTTTTTTTCTCTCAAATCTAACCAATTTTCTCCCAATCGGATATGACGTGTTTATATGCAGGGTATTGAAGGAATGCGGAATCCGTTCTCCCTTGCCTTAAAATAGAGATGTCGAAAGTAAAGAAATATATCGATATTTATAAAATTATCTTTATCGGTTTCGATATATAGTAATCTCGGCATTTTGTTGTGGGGTAGTGCATCAGATATAAATTCTATATTTATTTTAAAATATGTAGAAAAAGTACGAAAAGATTGTCGCCACTGTGGGAATCGAACCCACGTCTTCGGCATTCGCGGCCTGACGCTTTAGCCACTAAGCTAAACGGCTGATTGCCAAGGATATAACAATGGATGCGCCAAGCATTGCTTCAAATGCTAAAAAACAATTTAGATAAAAGACGTTAAGATTTTCGTCGGTGTGGCAATCAGCCGTTTAGCTCAGTGGCTAGAGCGTCAGGCCGCGAATGCCGAAGACGTGGGTTCGATTCCCACAGCGGCGACAATCTTTTCGGACTTTTTCTACATGTTTTAATGTTCAATCTTAAGTGCAGAGATTAGCACTATAAAAAAGTTTAAAATTTATAAATTGATATTACAAAAATGTTTAGAGCCGTGATAGCTCAGTGTCATAGTTTAATTCAATATACTCGAGCAACCCGAGTTCGATCCCCGGTGCCGGCACCAATGAAGTTTTTAACTTTAAGTGCTGACTTATCACGTGCTCCGCGGTGAAGGAAAACATCGTGAGGAAACCTGCATAGTTTCGAAATAATAACAAAAAAAAATATTTCGAAGATATGTGAAGTCCGCCAATCCGCAGTGGGGCAGCGTGGTGGACTATGCCCTGATACCCTCTGTAAAGAGGAGGCCTTTGCCCAGCAGTGGGACATGTACAGGCTGTTACTTTACAAAAATGTTTACAATTATTTATTTAACATCAAGCCAATGTACAATTTATTCAAAGTGACAGCACCGACTAAAGAGCGCTGAAAGATAAACTTAATCTACTCTGATCGAAGATTGGGGCCGGCGCTGGCAAGATCCCACGTAGCAGGCATTGTAGGCCCAAGACTATAACTGTGGTAGGACCACGCAAGTCTACTACTACCGTGACCTCGCGGACGACCGGCGTGGATTTCAAGTCTTACACTTCTTCGTTTCGTCTGGTGAGTGAGGTAGCCGGATGTCACTTTATTTAAAGGGGGCAACGCATCTGCACTCCTAACGGTATTGCAAATGTTCATGGGAGGCGGTCATCACTAGAAATCACGTGAACCCCCAGCATTTGCCACCTTTGACATAAAAAAAACCCCATCCCCTAACAGGGGGACGCCCGTAAGGACCAGCGCGAGTGAAATAAATAGCATTAGGGCAATCATACACTGTCTCAATTTTAGAAGCGGTAAAATAAAAATGTTCTGTTACACTGTATGCAATAATGGTGCTTGGCTAAGTTTCGGGCAAAAACAACTTTTCACATTATCAAAACAGCATTAACATCGTATTTATACTTATGTGTGTTCTAGTTCAATTCTTAACAAGATACACAGAGTAACCATATAGATACTCTGTAAATATTTGAGATTAGTAGGGGGGAATAGTTTCTTTGTTAGTATCCGTTAAGGATCCGTGAAGTTTAAAAAAACAAAAGCGGTGCGATCACGATGGTGCATTTTGGAGGGAAATACAATAAAGATTATTAAATGTAACATTAGCAAATGTGTTACCATTATTATTGTAAAACGGAATATTTAATTTATAACGTGTTAATTTAAAATTTGTCACAAGGTCTTTATGACATAGTAAATGCTTAGAAATGTTCTATCATACATCTGATACGAGTGAACTGTCAATTTATCTATCGTCAATTTGATTTATCTGCTAAAAAACGTGTCGAACATAAATTAACGCGTGTCAAACATCAGAATTTGAAACAATTCTAATTAGTAATTGCGATTAGCACTTACGCTACAAGAAATCGATTTCACCGATAAATAAATTTTTGTTGTACAATTCTGTAATGACGCATGTAAGTAATGACTAGTAATCATAATGCACACTAATTTGAAGCCACAGAACAAGATAAATAATGTAAATTTGGTGTCAATTTTTGATTAGATTACATAATTAATAAAAAAAATTATCATTTAATGTAATTACCTTAATTAATGTTAACATAGGCCTTTAGGTATTCTCTCGCAATCAACAAGGGCCATTGGGATAAATTGGTGTAGGGCAAGATTAAATTAATTACCATACTGCACGGCAAACATTAAACGATTTTTATTTATATAAAAATATCAATATCGACCTAAATATATCCAAGAGAAAATATAGATATATTGACATAACAAATAATAAATATCCATACATAAAATCAAAAATTTCGAGATATTTTTTCGACATCCCTAGACATAAATCGCTTGGCTACTTTGTAGGATTTTTGATTTGCTGGGTGAAGTTTATGTTGGCTTATATTATTAAATATTATCACAGTTTAAAGTTTTGGGCATCAACTCCTTAAAGACAATTCATTATTGATTATACCAGCATTTTTGTGTTATTGGTGTGTTGGTTTTGACAGCTCATTTTTCTTTTTTATCCCCAAAAACTAGCTAGTGTTCAACAATACTCCATATTTTTGGGTATAGTAATATATTAATCTCACCTAATGGTAATTAGTATGTAACTAATCCTAGGTGATGAACGATGAACTCGGTGGGAGTGAGCCACAGGTTAAATAGAGCAACTGTTACTACCGCTTTGTTGTTACTGGCTATTACCCAAAACTGTATACTTAATTTTAAACTAGATTATTATTGAGACTCAAAGTTGTAACAGTGTAAATCCACATCCACACAACATATCCTTGAAATTTGAGCATTTTAAAAAATTTCATTCATTAAAAAAATAAATCATATCAAAGAGGGTGAAATGAAACCACACACGCACAAGTTAATTACAAAATGCTATTCCTTTATTAAAAATTATACGTTACAATCGCGTTCAGCGCAGTCGTCAGCTATTTTCGTTAATCGTTGTATTAATATACAGTATAAAAAAATGTGCAAAATGAAACCACTCGCCGGCCATTTTGTTGCCGACGCGCCAAAAATCTGACAAATGTCAAGGACACTGTCGCATAAAAAAATGTGTAAATGGCACCGAAAAGTAAAAATAAATGCAACAAAATGCCCTGAAACTCCGATTGGGAGATTGTTGACAAATATAATATCACCCTATTAACATTGATTACTAAACGAACATTATACGAATTTACAACCAATAATACAAACCAATTTCGCGGTAGAAACGCTAACCATTTTTTAAAACCGTTACAAAAATCAAGGGCAAAGGATTTATTTTCTACGTCAGTCTCTAATCAGTAAATGTAATATTTATAAAAAAATAAGATTAATAATAATAATAATAAAATAAGACGTAAACAATTAAAATTAGTAATCGTAAAGATAAAACTTAAAAACGACTGTATCAAGACACAGGTTACGTTTTGCTTATATTTTTTTTTAATTTTACGAGACTAGAACGAATTATCTAGGGAAGATACAATAAGTTACAGCACTATGTTATGTCATACATTGGATATACGCAATTACGTGTAGCTAACGATTAAATATTTATAAACAAATATTGGAATTCTACGCCCGAAACTCGTTATTTTCATACGAATTACGTTATTCTCGCTAATCCACAGAGCCTTGATATGTCCAAAAAGTAATACACCCAAGTAGAAATTATAAAAGGATTCTCCACGCGGAGCGGAAACTTGACTTTCCTACTATAAAGTCGTATTTATTCGCATATATTTTAAGGCTATAAATTCCTTCGGATATCGATGAATGTTATTCATAACAAATACCAAAACAACGCCCAAATCAGATGTTTCCCTTGAAAAAAGAAAAAAAACGGACGAAGGTCATAGACCTCACCCCGTTTTCCCGCCCTCGGCTGCAGAAGGAACTCTTGCCGATGCGACGTCCTAAGTATTTGAAAATTTAAATAATTTATACGTGTTACATATACTTTTTTTTAAAAACCCTCATACATTCATATCATTAAATTTCGAAATCTCTACGTATACATTTCATTTACTCGCAATGTACCCTAATTACGGGTCTAGACACATACTAAAAGAACTAACCGTTGTATGGAGGCGTACGGCCGATTTTATAACGATCGATTCTATTTTCATACTATGTGCAGCCTTCAAGGCCGAGCGACAGACATATTTCACGTTGCAACAACATGGTTGTCTTCGGTTGCTTATTTTTAGAAACAATTAATTGTTCTTAAACGTAAATTTGTTGTTTTTATGAATGTTCAAATCAAAACACTAAGCCGCAAAACTGGTCATTTCAAGACCAATTAAAAAACAAACTTCGTTAACTGCTGTAAAAGTGACGCTTCGCGAGAAGTGTTTGAGAAACAATTATAGGGAATACTTTTACGAGTAAGTTCCCAGTTTCGATTCACGTACATTAGCGACGTAACCAGTCAGCCGTCTCTTTCTCCTGCGCCCACGCGTATCTCCATCTCTGTCTGACGCAACCAACATATTTAATAGACCTGTAAAGACGTTACAATTCAGCGGCCGTCTCGTTCCCGCGCGTCGCCGTCTCTCTCTCGACACCGAAACATAAATAACTTACGCAGCACCTAAAACTTAACGCGCTAACACTGAAACCTATCACTTATCGTGGGTTTTTTATTTCCTATCGCGTCGAACAACATATTTACATCTAGATTACAGACTCGTATATCGTATGGCGTAAGGCCGGCGGCGTGGACCCCGAATGTTCAGTGGACACGAACGGAGCGGAGTTCAGTTCCAGTTCGAATCCAAAGTTGTCGTCCTACCCACAGAGCTATTAATGAAGAACACTATTTTCTTATGGTCGCTAATATCGTCTTCGTAGAATGTCTGGTTGTTAAGTAATTATTTAACACTCAATCGACAGGTATAATATAAGAAAACAACTGCTTCAATCGTGGTTTAAAATAGTTACCCTTTGAAAAACCCGAGTTTGATGAACTTAATGTTTTAAACCGACTTCAAAAAAAGGTGGTGATTACGAATTCGGTTTTATTTCTTTTTATAAGAACTCCGTTATTCACGAACAATATTCAAAAATTCTTTACGCATTGGGTGCGATTTATACCATGTTAGTTTTATTGATATTTGACTCTGGACTCGAGAGACATAACTGGGAAACCCTCAAAATAAAATAAGAAATGTATTGCTAATAAATATGTTTTCTTTTTTTTCCACTTACGATAAGTATAGTTTTCGTAACAGGAAAACACTAACCCTTTCCAGACTAAGCCCGCAACCTTTAAGAGTCTGTACTGTTCAAGTTATTATCGACCCCTTTACTTGTCCGGGGCCCACACGCCCACGCGTGGGCAAGCCACGCCAATGGTACACAATAAAACTACGCACTATACACTAGAGGACCTATATACACGACCTGTAATACTCCCGTAAACGACACCAGAGTGAAACGGATACACAATTAAGGCCCATTTACACGATGCCATTTTCTTGAACATACAAGAGCAATAATTGAATGCAATAAATTGCGCGCAATAATTGTTTAGACTATTTCTTGTTTAGACCATGCAACTCATTTATTGCTTCAATTTAATTGTATACAACTGGCAAGAAACTGGCACCGTGTAAATGGGCCTTTACAATAGACTCGTCACCGTCGCGGCCCCACGGGCGACGACCCTCTCGCATACGGGTGTCCCCTAGTCCACGTTATCGGACGCGGTTAGTGAGGTAAAGAAAAAAAAATACGAATATGGCACTTTTGCAATTTAAAACCAAACGCTGTTGTCTTGTTTAAAAGCACACCCTAAAAGAAATCGAACTGACATTCGTTTTGAATTCATGGGAAACTTACAACTAAGTTACTTAAGGACGCTACGAAATAAAGGCTAATAATTCTATTTTTAATATGTTACTCCTCTCAACCCCCTCTTCCCAACAGCTGAAATCACATTGGCAGAAAAATAATGGAAAGTTTACTATACACATCCATTGCATAAAATAACACTAACTCACACCGTGTGGAATCGGGGACACCCTGTATTCTCACTCTGTAATAAATAGCAGCCATTGCGTAATCCTAAAAGGTACAAAACCGAAAACTACTCGTCTAGACGCGTCCGCGAACTTAAGCCGCCCAGTCGCCGTACCAAGGGTTGGTGGGGTAGAAGGGGGCTAAAGGAAGGGGAGGAATAAGGGGGCAAAGGAGGAGGAGGAATAAAGGGGGCAGAAGGAAGACGGGGAATAAGGGGAGGGAGATTCGGGGTCCCATCATCGAGCCTTTCCTGCTGAAGAACATTTTATTGGATGGGGCAGAAAGGGAAACATAAGCGATAAATACGTGAAGAGTAGCTCGACATCGAGCTCTCTCCAACACTATACCTATTCCGTCATGACGTCATCCAATCGAGATGAGGACACGTAATCGTTAGTTTCCATGCAAATGCAGAGAGGTGACTCCCGGTCCGCTTGGCCAGTGGCGTGGATGGGTTCGAATCCGATGGTCGCCCCCCCCCCCCCGCCCCCGATACAGCTCCCGCCATCCGCGGGGCGTTCAGACCTCCCTCCGCAGCGCACGCGTGGACACTAAGGGACCCCTAAAAATATTTGGCAGTTGCAACGGTCACGGCCCGCGCCCTGAAACAATAAGGAGGCAACGTCACGACATCTCACAATTGGGGGTTGGCAGGGTGCGATTGCACTCTAGATGAGTAAGTTCAACACAAATGTATCTTTTATTTTTTGGTAAAATTTTGTTTTTGTTTTATCTTTTTTAGTGCGTCTTTTTTTCGGTAAGTAAATGTATTTTCTTTCTTTACTTACTTAACTAGATTGTGTCATAATATCATGTATTGTAGAACCAAACAGATAGTTTTTTTGTATTGAATAAATTTGTTTTTTTTTTTGCTGTGCTGGTGGCTCACCTGATGCTAAGTGTACTACAATAAATAAATTTCAACTCGACAAGGGGTGTTAAGCTGTATAGTATAGTATAGTATTGTATAGTATAGTATTATACTATCTACATGGTGTTCTCTGGAGATTTTATCCGGGTGGTGAACCGCTTCCATCATCTGCGGAGACCACCACTAATATGCCATGGACGGTGACTCACCGTTATAGGAAGAGGACAGGCCTGTCAGCGGCGCGGTCGCTGCCGCTCGAGTGGGAGCGCCGCGTACCACCACCACCACCACCACCGCCGCCGCCGCCACCACCACCACCAACGCCACCGTCCGCCGCCACAGAGGCGCCGGAGCCGCTGGACGCGGACTTCACCTCGCCCTCGCGCCCAACTGTGAACCGAAACCAGGAACATTTAAAGAACTATCCTCATACAGAACAGACTTCTCGAGAACAGAAGTAGATCTAGGTAGCGGTGATCTTTGGGACTTACTACCCAACCCCCTCCACACAATACACAAATCCAAAACAGAGCCCTGGATTAGTTGTCTTGTATATAATTATATATATATATATATATATATATATATATATATATATATATATATATATATATATATATATATATATATATATATATATATATATATATATATATATATGTATATACAGCGTGTTGTTACCACCGCGACAATAAATGAACACACGTATAGAGGATAACTTTTTAAAATTGTAATAAACATTTACATTCTTCAAACATCAATATCTACCGAGTTATTAAATTTTACGTATAAAACTGTAACGTAAAGTTCATTTGTAAAGGTCACAAAGCATATGAATGGGTTGAATGAATTTAAAAGAGACAAAACATACTGTTAAAAGGAGAGGCTGTGGCTAATGTACTGTAAAACTGGACCAAATATTTTCGTCCATTTTTTCAGTTCGGACGAGTCTTCCCGATTCGCACCCACTTTAAACAATAAGCTAAACTGCTTTGATTATTTAGACATAATTTTTTCGCATTATAAGCGATGCTAAGCGTATATAATAATTGTTACTTCCTTTATAGACACATTGTTTGTGTCTCCATCTTAAATGCAAAGTGCTATAAAGTTTTTAAAAATTTGAAGTCTCTGAATCGGCAGCGGGGCCGGTATAAAGGTAGCCTTTGCCCAGCGATCTAACATGTAATATAAAAGCCTTACATAAGGTCCCCGTGGTACAGTTAGGCTATTGGCTTTAGCGCCGGAGGTCACTGGTTGGATTCCCACAACAAACAAGTATTTGTTGCGACCCATATATGTATAATTGTTAGTTATCTGGACGTCTGTCCACGTGAGTTTGGTGCGTGTAAAATCTCCATAAATTTAACGTTATCCTAAAATCCTTAAAAACCTAAAAAAAGAAAACTTCTATGTATTTTATTGCATTTAATTATGATGGTTACAGCTTTCAAGTAGTCATTATACTTATTATCTCCAGAAATAATGATCGAATGAAATGATATAATCTCTAAAATAGTTTGCTTATAATGGGTTTGAATCCTGACAAAATGTTTGAATTTAATCAGTTCAGATTAGAGTCAAAATTAAAAAGAATAAATGCAAGTGTAGGTAGGTTGTCCTCCTGACCCCGGGTTCAGTTACCTGGGTGCTCCTTGGCGGTGAGGTGGTCCGAGCCCGCGCTGGAGCCCCCGCTGCCGGACAGCACACTCTCCTCCCGATTGTAGCTGCAATGATAATGTTCACCGTTTTTACCAAAAATCTCAGTCGGTGGTAAGTAAGATAAGTACAGTAAGGTGGTAAGTAAGGTGTAGACTACAATAGTTCTTCCAGGTAGCGGTGGTTTGTTAGGATTTAATGCCCAACCCCTTCCCAAGTGAAGCTGTAATTTTGGTTTTGAATCACTCAAGCTCTGAACGTCTCGCTTTGAAGGCACTTACATTACAAGTTAATGATGTATATATGATGTATTTCTGATGCCGCTATTACAACAAACGCTAAGAGAATAAAAAATATTTAACTGGGGCTCCCATAGACATGATTTCTTTCCCGTTTTCATAGATAACGGTGCGGAACCCTTCGTGCTCGAGTCCGACTCGCACTTGGGCGGTTTTTTTAACTTATCGTGAAACTCACCCGTATATGGTGTGCTCGCTCGTGACGCAGGAGGTGTACTTGAACGGTATGGGCTGGTAGCCATACGAGCCGGCATATGGCATGTACCCTGGGCCCATCATGCTGCAACGGACAAAACGGATGAACAATCGATCATATACATTGTATTGTATTTTGTGTGGAAAGGGTTGGGTAGTAAGTAAGCAAAGTATTTATTGTAGGATTCCGTTCGTCCCACTGTGGTAGGGCCACGCAGCAGCCTCGGCTGTTGCACAAATGGGCAGGCTCGTCCGGGTAAGTACTACGTCCCCGCAGAAGATCGGCGTGAAGTGGAAATATAATACTTTCGCGTTTCGTCTGGTGAGTGAGGTAGCCGGAGCTCAATTTTCAAAAACGCTTCTGCAACCCTCGGGTGTAGCAGATGTCCATGGGCGGCGGGGTTCACTTAACATCAGGTGAACCGCCACCTTCTCACATATTTGTGACCAACAGATAGTTGATCTAGGTCTGTTTGTTCCCAAGAAGTGTTGATGTTAGGCAGGCAGAGGACCGTAAAAAACTTAGCAAAAACCATTTAAAACATAATTCACATATAGTGCCAACTCCCTAGGTTGGATGAGGGCATGAGGAAGCAGTATA
Organism: Iphiclides podalirius; assembly: GCA_933534255.1. Lineage (NCBI taxonomy): Eukaryota > Metazoa > Arthropoda > Insecta > Lepidoptera > Papilionidae > Iphiclides > Iphiclides podalirius. The sequence continues at coordinate 7,444,598 of OW152841.1, read as the reverse complement.
TAGAAGTGTAATCATCATCAAGTTTAAAGTTGCTTTGGCTAGCTCAGTTCGTTTGTAGCAGCCAGTGAAGTCGCCATAACTCAAAGGCATTGCAAAAATGTTTGATTATCCGCCAACAAGCCATGATAGTTCCAGGCACTTGCTTTTAATTCAATGCACTCGAGTGACCTCAAGTAAAATTTCTGTGACAGTACCCATGAATTTGTTTACTTTAAGTGCTGACTTATCACATGCATATTTTCGAAATAATTACCGAGAAAATATTTACAACATTCCGCTAGTCCGCAGTTGGGTCGCTATTGTGCCTAGTACTCTCTTCACAGGAGTGGAACATATATAGGCTGATACATAACTCCTTTACTCTCTGTCAACAGAGTGTCCACTACACACTCTGCCAGTTGTTTCATCCAAAATTTTCATAGATACAGAACTTAAAATGTGATACAGCACTGGCCACACTGATCACAAGTATGAAACATGCTGGCAATTGACTTCATCTTGGAATGTAATATGACCAAGAGTGCCCCTCACTGACAACAAGTTTGAAACATGCCGGCAATTGACCAGTATGGAATAGAATATGAACCAAGAGTTCTGCTCACTTGGGGTTGGGTAGGGGCGCCAGGGTGTCACCAGCAACACTGTCTCCATCCCGCAGCCTCATGGCAGCCATGTCTGCGCACAGCTCCCCAGCCACGTAGTAGCACTGCTCGGAGAACGTTATCTTATTCACCGTATGCCTTATGAAGCCGGCCTGGAAGAACAATTGGTAGATTAGAAAAGAATGGAATCGAAAAAATGGATGAACGCTGTACACTTATATTATCATTTCTCTAGCCCTGTCTTTTCTTCCATCTGCTTAGATATATTTAAGTAGAGATAAGAGAAGTTTCACAGAAACGGATAAAATTTTAGTTATACCAGCTTGTGACTCCTCTCATGAAATGTTCAAATCAACCCAGTCTACATCAGAAGACGTTCACTGTTGAACAAATGCTATGACTTCAGTAAGTGGTGGATGCAAATAGCAGTGTCGTTCGTTGTGGCGTTCTATTTATCTTTTTTTTTTCGGGAGGGGTTGTGCTTTAAGCCCCAATGATTTTTACGGTGCTAGGGCCACGCAGCAGCCTCGGCTGTTGCACGAATGGGCACCCAAACCCGTGGGTCCCGGCTAGCCCACCGGTTCTGCGTCAGATGAAGCTTTAATAGTCTCGGGACTGAAAGCAAAAACATCAGTTAATACAAGATACAAGATACAAGACGAATGGGCAGGCTCGTCCGAGTAAGTACCACGACCTCACAGAAGACCGGCGTCAAGTGGAAGTATAATACTTTCGCGTTTCGTCTGGTGAGGTAGCCGCAGCCCAATTTTGTTCACTTAATATCAGGTGAACCACTTGCTCGCTTGGCAACTGTTCACATAAAAAAAAAGACCACTGCTGCAAACAAGAAGATCTATAGCAGTCATCCTTTACTGTACAATAAAATTATCCTGTACTGTAAGGACGTATTACGCACATAAATTTCATGTGGACATACACCCAGAACCGAAACAATCGTCTGTGGGTTACACAAATAGCTGTCCCGTGTGGGAATCGAACCCACGACCCCCGGAGCCAAAGCCGACACCTTGGCAACTGCGTCACGGAGTCATCATCGGTAGCGCTCACATCTGTACATTGTATGAAATTAAGTCACTTGCCGCCGTCTGTCTGTTACTTTAATAACGTTGATTTTATCTGTATCACACGATTTGAATCCGTAAATAGTGTGATTCAAAGTCAAAGTCAAACTATCTTTATTAAATGTAGGCTTAACTTAAGCTCTTATTAAACGTCAAAAAAAAAACTACCGCCGGTTTACTAGACTAAACTAGACCTGAACAGAGAAGAACCGGCAAGAAACTTGCCGGTTCTTCTGCCGCGATCTTGTTCTCTTTTTTGTTATTTTTTTTTTGTGATGCAAAAGGAAGGTTTACACGTATAGTTTATTATTGTTTCGTGTTAATATGTTGAAACATGACGATCAAAGGAGTTATCATCAGTCGACCCGAATGGCGTAGTGGGTAGTGTACCCGCTTCCTGCGCCAGAGGGTGTGGGTTCGATCCCCACTACTGGTAAAAATATTGTGCGACGAACATAGTGTTTTTCTAGTGTCTGGATGTTTATATAATATGTATTTGTTCACAAAAGAAAAGTATGTTTAAGTATATTTTATCAGTTGTCTAGTACCCATAGTACAAGCGTATCTTAGTTTGGGACTAGAGAACTCTGTGTAAATTGTGTCCTAATATTATTTATTTATTATCAAGTCATTGTGGCGTCATAAGATTCTCCTCACCTTCAGCATGTGGGAGGCGTACTTCCTCGCGTCTCTGCGGTCCGCCACGCCGGCCACGTGCTGCAGGATCCAGTCGACCACGTCGGCGCCGATGAAGGCGTTGGGTATGGTGATCTTCAGCCACATGCGGTCCCTTATCTCCAGACCTTCGGGCGACAGGGAATCAAATAACGACAGCGGCTCCATAGTCTGAATGCTTTGGAAGGCCACATGAGGACGTAGACGCCCAACAGTATAACTAATTTAATGTAGAGGTGGCAACTTTCTCTATCTTTCATAACGATTGTGTTGTAACAAGTTCAAAGCTGACACACTGACGCCCGGTTTCTGAAACACTTATCACTGTAAATGCCAACTAATCAGCTGTCAAATGGCTTTTCAAATATCTTTTTAGACGCCAAAAAGATGGTTAAACTCTCTGAATTGATCACAATGATGTTCTTAATGGTCAGAACGATTGATTCAAAGAGTTTAACCATACTTTTGGCAACTCAAATGAGATTTGAAAAGCCGTTTCAGTGTTTCAGAAACCGGGCGTTAAACGTTACGAAAACAAGAGAAAAAGAATAGAATCGAAAAGAATTGTAAACTGTTCATAATGTATCCAATGGGATCAGTCTTTTTTTGTAATTCTGTTTGTCAACGGAGGAACGCTGTACACTTATATTATCATTTCTCTAGCCCTGTCTTTACTTCCATCTGCTTGGATATATTTGAGTGGAGATAAGAGAAGCTTCACAGCAGACAAAGTTTTAGTTACACCAGCTTGTGACTCCTCTCATGAAATGTTCAAATCAACCCAGTCTACAATCAAGCGGACCACTCTGGATGCGTGCAGAGGACAGGTCGATGGAGAGAGGAGCAACTCTCCTTGTCGTCTCTTGCGAGTCACGGAGGAAGAGTTGGTGTTGCGTTTGGCCTCTCCCTCTGACCTCGGCGACTTTGCGGGGCAGCACCGCTGTTACAGTATTAGTAGGGCTGCTGTGTTAAGATATGCCGTTCCTCTGAAAAATATGATGCCGCAGACTAGGTCCGCTGTTGGGCGCTGGGCTGCTTATTATCATTTGCCGTCATGGCTCCCATGGCCTCTGGCCAGCTCGAGGGAATTGGTTGGCCGTGCAAAATGGTGGGTCCATTTTGCACGGCCAACGAATTGTTGGGAGGCGTGCTGAATGTTCCAGCGTACCTTATCTTTACTTTTTTATGTGAAAAGTTGACAAGCGAGCAGGCGGTTCACCTGATGTTACTATAATACCGTCGCCCATGGACATCTGCTACACCCGAGGGTTGCGTGTTGACAACCATTTGAAGATTGGGCTCCGACCACCTCACTCACCAGACGAAACGCGAAAGTATTTGTCGTACATCCACTTTACGCCGGTCTTCTGCGAGGTCGCGGTACTTAACCGGACGAGCCTGCCCATTCGTGCAACAGCCGAGGCTGCTGCGTGGCATTACCACAGTTACGTCTAGAGGCTCGACAAGCGCTGGCAGGAGGGGCAAGCGTTACCAAGATCCCGCTGATACCAAGCGATGGCAAGTAGCGACGCAACCGAATAAGGACAACGCTCCGACTCAACCAAGACCTAAATCCTTTTAGCCCAATTTATAGCAACATAAAGCTTGACCGGGTTCTAGTTGTTTCTAAGTCGAATCTTAACTGACCGCTGTCGGGCCGCAGCATGGCGCGCACCACCAGCGCCATGTCCATGTTGACGGAGAGCGGGGGCTCCGGCGGCAGCGAGCCCGCGTCGGAGCCCGGCGCTCCGCCGGCCGGCGGCGGGTACGCCTCGCGCAGCGCCTGCGTGTGCGCCACCCACGCGCCTGCAAACACAAACCGAGACCACCTAAAGCATGCTTCTAGGCCGTGTCAGAACTTTCCGGACGGTTAAATGATGAGTTATTTTTTGTATGGTCTATATTATTGCATATAAGTGGCAGCTGACATGGACGAAGATGCAAGAGCAAGATGAAAAAGCAGAACACAGGTGTGTGCTGTGGATATTGTAGGTGCACACAACAGCTCCTGTGAATGGGCTGGGTAAGTACCACAGCAACCGCGGCCAACAGAAGACCGGAGTCGAGGGGAGGTATTATACTTTGGCGTTTCGTCCTAACCGGGCGAAATTTTTAAAGGTCGTCAACGCATGGTGATTAACTTAATATTAGGTGAAACGCCAGCTCGCTTGACACAACAAATTTGTGTCAAACTGGGGTCAACAAGCAATGCCGTCTTAGGTCATATCGGGGCCCTAGGGCAGTTCAGGGCCTTGGTGGAAAGTAAAAATAATCGAATGACCTAAACATTTTTCCGCAATTACTTATCTCGTTTTTTTCTTTATTTATTCTATAAACTTCTGTCGGAATAAAACTACCAAAAATAGAGAAAAATTTCTATGGCCCTGGTCCAGGGTCCTGGGCACGGGTCCCCTGTGCCCTTATGGTAAAGACGGTACTGTCAACAAGGTCTTGGTCTGATGATGATCATCAACTTAACCCAGAACGTACCTGGATCTATTGGCCTTACGGGCTCGGTTCGCGGTATGGTGAAGTAGCCCTTGGGGTTCGGGTCCCAGCACTTGGCCACCACCAGCTTGATGGGCCCCGGCTTCTGGACCACCTCGCGGAGCACCCTGACCGCCTCGTCGTTGGTCATGTCCTCAAAGTTCACATCATTCACCTGGAAGAGCGATTTTTTACACTTTAATAACAACATTTCAACGTTTCACGAATGGGCAGGTCTGTCCGGGAAAGTACTACGAGCTAAGAAGACCGACGCAAAGTATAAGTTCTGCGTTTCGACTGGTGAGCGAGGTTGCCGGGGCCAACTTTATTAAACGGTGGCAACGCATCTGCAACCCTGCTGGTGTTGCAATGTAAATGAGCGGCGGTTATTAGTTAACATAGAGTGAATCGCCAGCTCGTTTGCTACATTGTCACATAAAAAAAAAGTGGAAGGGCTGTACACCTGCGTTTCGTCCGGTGAAAGAGGTACCCATGACCCGCTTTATTAAAGAGTAGCAATGCAATTGCAACCGTTGGTGTTGCAAATGTCAATGGGAATATCATCTAAACGCCAACCCCATTATTTTTATACTCCAAAAAAGGCAAACCGGTTGATCAGGTGACATTGTGTATCTGTTGGTAATTAGTGGTGTATTCTTGAACATGGTAAATATACTGAGTATTCACTGTTGCTTTGATGACATTGATGACTCCTTGGTGAAGTTGCCAAGGTATTGGTTTGGGCGCCGGGGGTAGTGGGTTCGATTCCCACACGAGACAAATATTTCTGTGACCCACACATATAATCGTTTCAGATTTGGGGTGTTTTTCCACATGAAACTTGTGTATGTAAAACATCCTTACTACACAGAATAATGTTAACCTACAGTAAGGGGCCAATGTTTAGGTAGGGAAGACTACAATAGATCTTCTAGGTCACTTCGGTTGTTGGGACTACCAAACCCCCTCCACACAAAAATACTAATATGATTCACTGTTGCTTAGAAGAAATGCATGGACTTCAATCCTTGAAGCTGAAAAATTCCTATTTATCCCGTAAGCACTATAGGAAGGAACCAGATATGAACATTTCTATACACCCTTAGTATTCAACACAATGAACAAAGGCCATACTAAGAACAGTATGTTATATTAGTAACAATACTATAACAATTACAATATCACGGTTTGTTGTTGGTCCATCTCTGGATGGGTAAAATTTTTTAATGTTCAATAAGGGCTTTAAACAAGCCTATATTGAATAAAGAAATTTCGACTATCTTTGAAGTAATAAGGCACAAAATTTATTTAAATTTTTGAAATCTGGGATATAAACTGTTATCAGATCATTGCCTTATCACTTTCATTCTACTAAAATGTACTTTTACGTTAACAGCTTTTTTTTAAATATGTAAAACTTCTTTAGTCGCAACTAAGGATAATTGAATGCTTTGAACGCAGACATTGCAGTGGAGATTTGTTGCATCATGCATCAGATTTTGAAATATTTACACTGTGTGTATGCATGTATCTGAACTATACATTTAAAAAAAAATATTTATAATTTTTTATTAATTAATACATTAATATTAGATTTATATTACATTATTATTAATTTAAAATAAAATGTTACTAACCAATAAATTAAATTTACATTTAAATTACATTTATTAAAATTACATTTAATACATTAGATTTTTTTTAGTTTTACTTCAACCGCAAGGTTAAACACTCTCATTATTTTTTACGGACACAGTGATTTGCGGCTTTTAGTGCCCAGGCACAATAACTTATCTCAACTTCATTTGTGGTGAATACAGTTTAAGCATCCAGGATACTAATAACATTGGGATATTTGTTTTGAAATATTACTTTGACCCTCTTAAGTTTAATTTTAAGCCTTGATATAAAAGAGGGATGTTATGAGTTTGATGCATCTGTCTGTCTGTCTGTGGCATCTTGCTTCAAAAAACATTTATGGTGTGGTTATTTTGTTTGAAAGTTGACTTGATTGAGATGGTTCTTAGCTATAATTATATTTTTTGTGTCAATACATAACTCTAATTAAAATTTATAATTTTATATTAGGCTAATTAATTATGTTATGCAATTCCATACTGTTCTGTTATTAAACAAGAGTACAAATTCAATCATGTTTTAATTGAATTCACTATAAATCTTTGTTGACAGATCTATTCGCAAACACATAGTGCAGACTTATTAAAATATAAATTATAGTACAATATGCATACATTGTTTCTAACAAATCGGTCCTCACAAGGAACATTATCGCAAAATATAGAATTATTCACTTATCAGTAGACCTACATTTGATTATCATTTGTAAGTCCACCCTTCAGGGCAAAGGCCTTTGTGCAAATAAATAATACATAGTTTCTGAAGAGTTCTCGTCGCATACAGAATCTGTTTCGTTTTGCATGAAATACAGCAAAGGGGACTGAGCAATGCCTAAAGAATGTTTTTGAAAAGTGTATGGAGTAGTAGAAACCACAAGTAGGCTTTTGCATTTAAAAACAGAATACGGAATCTTCACATATATATAATCCCAAAATTGTATCACATTCTATTTTTTTAATGTTTTCTCTATTCTTTATAACATCATCAAGTAGAATCTGGTTTAAGTACATTATAAAATAGGTTTTTGATAATTCAATAAACATAAATAGTTTCAAAAGCCCTCATTACGAATCATAAACCAAGAATTATGCTTAGACTGTGTTAAACTTAAAGTACAATATGTCAAAATAAAAACAATAATTGTGCAAACTTATACAAATGCATAAACAAACCTGCAGGATCATGTCCCCTGGCTCTATTCTTCCATCCAGGGCCACGGCACCACCTTTCATAATGCTCCCGACATAAATCCCACCGTCTCCACCCTTATTTGACTGCCCCACGATGGAGATACCCAGGAAGTTCACTGTATCCATGTTCAGAGTCACCGTTATAATGTGCATGGACATCGTGGAGTCCGTGATCGAGGAGTACGAGGAGGTGCGAGACATGACCTGGGGCCGCTTCCGCCTCCGCTGCGGCCGCTTCCGGGAGCTGACCTGGAGGTGGGAAACGCTGCTGCATTCGGTCAGGGCTCGGTCCACTGACGCGTTGGTATGGCGGCCTGTGGTCGTCGTGATTTCGGATTGGCTGTCGAAGAGGCTGGTCGAGTCCAGATCGGAGCTGAGAACGGACGCGGTCTCGTATTCCAGGCCGTGGTTGCCGTACTTCGAGTGGCCGTTGATCCGGAGCCCCCGGTACTTGTATTTGTCGCAGGACGCTCGGTGTCCGGGGCGGGAGCTTATCGTGCTGTCTGTGTCGGTGCAGGTGTCTCGCGTGAGCGGCACGGTCGGCGCCCCGTGAGGATTTGGCTTGCCCTTGCCAGCGTTGCTGTCCGTGCATTGGGAGGCGCCGTCGGACGGGTTGGAGCCCTCGGCTGAGACCAGCCACGAGACCACACGGCCGTTGAAGCACGGAAGGTGGGCGCCGTCGTCCACTATCTCCTCTTTCACAACACCGAAATCATCGTCCATCGATTTGAAAAAGAACTTGTAGTTGGGCCTGTTCAACTGGTTCTTGAAGTCCAACAGGGTCACCTTCTCCGGCGATATGGGTATTTTCACTAAATACGGCGTCTCCTCATCGTCTATGTAGTAAATAACTTTCGTCTCCTCCATTTTAAAACATTTATTATGGAAAACTAACAACACCCTTAGGATCTATAAATATCGGCCGCCATCACAAAAATGGCGATAAAAGTGATTCCTTTATCTGTCAATACGTGGCGCTACTAGCGTGTTTCAAGAGATTTTAGAACCCAAAACGTTCCCTGATAAAGAATTTCGAATATTATTATATTATTCTTTCCGAAATCAATTTCTATGACCATCTATGATGATATTATCGGACAGTACTTTATTGATTTCGAAATAATATCAAACTAGTGTAGAATTATAACGCCTCTATGTTGTTTCTCAGCTTGCATATTACGTATTTTAATCGTCTGCATTTTATTATTTATTAGTACTAATTCCACACTATATAAAATGTTTTTATATTTATTAAACTATCTGCATCTTGTATTTGTATTTTATATAAGAACTTCCCTTTTAATAATAAAATCCGTAAAGATCACGTTAACATTTTACATGTATTTCCTGAAAATTTTTAGAAGAGCACAAAAATAAATAGTAATATTTATACTCACTTAATATGACATGTAAAAGAAAATGGTTTAAAAGTGTTTTGGGAGCCTTTATTATTTTCCCGGATGATGCAGCAGATTGGCACAACAGTGGAAGTTTTTGCCTAGCCCGACCTCAGTAAAGTGATTTTCTTACATAAACAGATATTGTTTTCACAAAAGTTCTTTCAATATTAACCAAAAATATTGGAATTCGATAGTCTAAAATAAATATCGAATATCTATATAACACGGTTAAAAAATCGATAAAAGTTAATTGAATATCGATATTTTTATATATTGATATATTTTGCCCATGCCTAGTGCCTACTGGTAAATAGCGATGGGTCGTTTGGTATTTTCGTCAACTTAACGTTAACGTTGATTCATGTTCGTCAACTGGTTGATCAACAAGTTAAATTCGTCAACTAGTTAGCTTGATACATATTTATGTTAAATTGAAAGCCCTTTCTTTTACTAGGGAAAACGGATATTTACACTATACATTTCTGTTTCAAGTGCTTTTTAAATTTGAAGTGGTCAATTTATACAATATTTTATCCTTGCATTCGTTACATACGTTACAGAAAGCTTTTCCGCTAGAATCGTCTTTTGTTGATACGTCTCAACATTTTGAATTTTTATACATATAGTCTTAAAAATCTAAAAATACACTTAAAAAAAATCATAAATTTACAAAAAAAGAAACACTAAACAAAGTAATATTCTGATATACAAAACAAATAAATCTTGAATGGTAGATGTGGCTGATGGGATCATTTTCAAACCGAAAAGACACTTAAGGACTGATAGGAAAACTATTTATTTCAATTTAAACATTTTGAATTTATTTTAGACCAAACGTAACCATTATGGAATTTATATAAAATACAAGAGTTATGTTACTTCTTTAAGCAAATTTTACGGAATTCATCAAATAAGACAATTCAGTCTGAACAAATAAAACTAACATTCCAAATTTAAAGTAATTCAAACAATACATAAATCAAACAGGTTAGAGTTTACATCAAAAGAGTATGTATAATCTGAGATTACCAATCAACAATAACATGAAGTAAAATTCCAAAAATTAACAAATTCACAAAAAAAGAAAAACTAAACATGAAATAAAGTTCTGACAATATTTACGATAAGCCGCAAAATATTCTCTGATCTTACGCGCAACTATTCATTAACCGTCAAACAAAAATTAAAGAAAGCGAACTTAAACATGTCCTACATCAAATAAAACATTTCAACTAAACTCTGTGACGTTTTTTTTTCAACGTAAGATTTTTAAGTTCGTTACGCTTATGTTATTTAACGTATCGTTGACTGCGTTAACTTTAACGAGTTGATTTGATTAAACTTCCGCAAGGAACTTTTAAACTTTTAAAGGAACTTTTCCGAAAAGACGTTAACGAATATTAAGGACCGTTATAGTTAACACGTTAACAAGAGATCACCGGTTGATTCAACTAATTCGTTGATTCAATGCCCATCGCTACTGGCAACCTATCTAGCGAATAATTCGTTGGTTTATGTTTTGAAATATTTGAATTTTCAGTTCACAGAAACAATTCACTTTTCCGTATAGGTTTATTATATTTATTTACGAATTAAACTAATTTAAATTAAAATAAAACAATGGGCGTAACTAGTAACGTGAAAGAATCGTGGTATTTGCGAATCAATGAAGAAATCGATGCGTTTTGCCGAAATTTTGATGGTAAATTTTACATGATATAGTAGACTTGTTACAGATTTTTTGTTTTATCGCATTTACATACTTCAGGTATTTGTTTCAGAAAAATTCGACAAGCAACAACAGCAGTTGAAGGCGTGCAAGAAAAAAAATGAGTTGGAATCAAAATTGGCCCACGAGATGAAACTAAATGTAGGCAGAGAGTAACACAGCTGACTTATTTTGCTATTTTGCCTTTTTTTCTCTTTCCATCTTCATCCGTCTTTAATCATGAACATACAATACTTTTATTATTAAATACTAAAATAGCGTATTTGATTTTTCCCTGTAATGTGTTTTCATTATAATTATTATCTTTATATATCCACTACTACTAATTTCCACTAGTTTGTATTGAAACTGAAACTAGTCTTGCTTGCATGTAATTACAATTTTAACAATATTTGCATAAACCATACAGTTTACTAACAAATTACAACTAGGTAAGATACCAATGAAATTAATGTGAGACCACATGGATGATATATCAAACATGATAGAAAAAGGATTTTCTAAATCGGTTCAGGTATCTGAGTAATCAGTGAACTTATCTCCATGAATTGAGAACCTTCCTCTTTGAAGTCTGTTAAAAATGTTTATTGAATATAGAAGTGATCTATGTCAGACGCAAGCCTTGCTTCATGGTGATTGAGCCGATATTATAAAGAAATTCACACTGCTTTTAATCCAATAGAGTTATCTAATACTATGTCAGTCCACATACATAACGGAGTCCTATGCATGTGCCTGCTGTACACTTTGGAGGGTATACTAATGAAGATCCCACAAAATTACACATTTTTGGTATTGAATCTTAAATCTTTTTGATCTTGTATACTGTAACTTGCTATATTTCTTTAACAACTAGAATGTTTCTGTATTAATTAGTTGTATGTGAATTTATTTTATTATCTTCATTATTTTCGTTTGTCCAGTTGGAGCTAAAACAACAACTCACGGAGCTTAACAGCCGCTCTGGTGAACTGGAGAGGGTCTGCGCCAGCTTTGAGTCGCTAACAATAGCGGACAGCGATAAAAACCGTCTGGACAATGCTAAGTGAGTACTTGAGTGGTTAATGAGCAATCAATTCATTTTATGTTAAGCAAAACGGTTTCCACTAATCTTGGAAAGCAGTAGTACTAGAATGGTCAGGATGTATTCTGGTTACCTCACTCACCAGGGTCAATTTGAGAAAGATTTGAATGGTCTGTGTGAAAAATGATACCTCTGTGAAAGAGGTCAGTGTTGCGATGACGGCTGATAGAGAAACGTGGAAGGAAAGGAGATGTTTTGCCGACCCCACCTAGTGTGGGATAAAGGACGGAGGAAGAATAGATATTACTACTGGCCTGAAGCCAGCCATCTTCTCTATTGAAATTAGGATGTTTCTTTATTTCAATAGCCTTGTGGATCATCCTTGGAAGGAATCGGTGTTCTATTGTGAGGATTTTCGTTTGATCAAACCGAATGTACTGGTTGGGGCGGTCTAAAATATGATCACAAACTGCAGACTTCTTCAACCGTCGGTGCTTCACGTCAGCCATGTGTTCTTTAATTCTGGTTTTAATTGATCGTTTTGTTTGACCTATATAAGAAAGCCCACAATCGCAGTCAAGCTTGTACACTCCTGGATCTTGTAGAGGGATATGATGTTTTAACTGAAGCACGCTTCAAGAAGTAGCCAATCTGATCAGTGACTCCTCTGACATATGGCAATACAGCAGGCACTCAACTGTGGCTGGTTTCACTCGGTCATTGTGACTCAGGCGCGGGATTTGGAGCTTGTTGTCACACAGGGCTTGCTTGACATTGTGTAGCTCAGCAGCCAGGTGTTCCTTGTCACAGATCCCTCGTGCTCTTTGTAACTGGTCTATTCATTCCAATAAATAATGAATCATTTAGCTGTCTAGCTTACAATGGCTTTGAACAATCACATTGAAAAGTACTATTTATTCCACTGCTCTTGGAATATGAAAATTTCATGATGTTAATAAATACATCCAGTTCAAGTTTATAATTTTTTTTTAATAATGAACCTTCTTACTTAATATTTAAAAGAGACAGCCAAAGTATGTGTACACTATAAAAATGGATCAGATCAAAGTCAAGTCCAGAGTAAGAAATATAGAGAAATTAATATAAGGTCAATGAATATTCTAGTTTCTTGTCTAAACAAGAACAGAAATTGAAAAATTATTGTACTCAGTGGGATATCATCATCCTGTCTTACACAAATGAAAAATAATGTTTTATACAACTGAATTTGGAATCGAATCTAAATCTAGAATATTCTGTGGCTCATAAACGGGCATGTCCTGTGGGAGAATTGAACCTACACTTCCAGATAATAAGGCCAAATATAAGCAATGTGCACAAACAGAGTAATGGAATTATGTTTTCTATGAAATTAACGTAGGAAGTAAAAAATTTAAAGTTTTAGGCAATGAAGTGCCCTACCATTCTAGTAAAATGATTGCGTAGACATAAAGTAACAGCCTATATATGTCCCACTGCTGGGAAAAGATCTCCGCTGTACAGAGGGTTTTAAAGTCTACCACGCGACCCCACTGCGGATTGGTGGACTTCAAATATCTTCGGAATAATTTTTTTAGTTATTATTTCGAAAATAATAAGTTTTCCTCAAGACTTTTCTTTCAATACTGGGCATTTGTTAAGTCAGTATTGTAAGTCATTTGATAAGTGATAGTGCTCGAGTATATTAAATAAAAAAGGATTTAGTAATTGTGTTATTTTAAACCGACTTCAGAAAAAGAGGAGCTTCTCAATTCGACTGTATTTTTTTTTATGTTTGTTACCTCTGAACTTTTGACTGAGTGGAGGGATTTTCATGATTCTTTTTTTATTTGCTGATGCTTCCCATGTGGTCCTATATTAATTTTAATTGTATTGGATCTTGGGCCCCCGAGATACGTAGGGAGCTCCTGAAGATCAATCATAAAATGAAAACAGAGCGAGTTTTGGTTTTCGTTAATAAAAGAAAATTGTCTTGTTTTCCAGAGACACATATCAGCTGGCGAAGGAACTGACGGGGGTCCGTTTCGACTTCAGCGCTCCACCCAGCGTCGCCAAAGGCTGTATCCTTTTGATTTTTACGTATGGCGCAGTAAGGCAATGCAAATATTTCGCTTCTTATGTGACCAAGTGGCGTACGAGCGGGCGGTCCACCTGATGTTAAGTGACAACCGCCCCTCATTTACATTTGCCACACCCGTAGTTGCAGATGCGTTGCAACTTTTCAATAAAGTGGGCCCCGGCTATCTCGCTCACCAGACGAAACGCTGAGGTATGCCACTTCCAATTCACGCCGGTCTTCCGTGAGTTCGTGATACGACGACCCAATTGGCGTGGGGAGTAGTGACCCTGCCTCCTGCGCCAGAGGGTGTGGGTTCGATCCCCACTACTGGAAAAATATTGTGTGATGAACATCGTGTTTTTCCAGTGTCTAGGTGTTTATATATGTATAATATGCATTTATTTACAAAAGAAAAGTATGTTTTAGTAGGTTTATCAGGGTTTTCTGGTACCCATAGTACAAGCGTTGCTTAGTTTTGGACTAGAGAATGTTGTGTAAGAAATGTGTCCGAAATATTTATTTACTTACCCGGACGGACCTACCCATTCGTGCAACACAACACCAAAGGTGTTGTGGCCCTACCAATGCTATTTGATTGTTAAGGTTGTAGAAGTTTCCTCCGGGTTTCTAGAAGTTTCTAGAAGTTTCCTTAGCGATGTTCAGACGTTAAAAACGAAGCCCGAAGGCTGCTGCAGCCTTTCGGAATCGACGCCGGCGACAGCGACGCCCTCTGGGCCCTTATCAAGAGCGCCGCTTCGCAGGATTGGCCAAAACCGCTGGACAAGGAGAACGTGGCGAATAACTGATTGTATACAGGGTGTAATTGAAGTCACGAGCATCCTTTTAAACTAAGACCCTGTACAGGATACTAGTTACTTTAACAACGGTGGCGCGTCTTTTGCTTTGTGCTGGGACAGCCACACCTAAGGGTCCTTGAACTTAAATTATTACATAATTTTCTCTTCAGTTAGCTCACCTGTTTCTTCGTTACGTGGTTTTATTATTTTTCCTGATTATTTGCAATAGAAACGTGTTTGTAATGTGACCAAAAAAATATTGTACTCAATGTTAACTTGTTAGATTTTTGAGGATTTCCGTACTTCCATTAATAATGCATTAATGATTTTTGATATAGTTTTAGTCTAAATGTAACTGGTTTCATATATAGGGTCTTGGTTTAAAAGGGGGATGCTCCTGATTTCAATTTCACCCTGTATATTAATGTTGCGCGTAAGATTGTCACAAAAATGCTTCCCCTAAAAATAGGGGTGAAGTCTACTAACTGTATTTTAGCCTACGGAAGTGCTTTTGTCGAATGTTTTTTAAGTGTACCCTAGTAAAGTTTATTAGTTTCCAAGTGTTGCGAATAAAGAACAAGTCACTGACACCCCGATGTATAAATACCGAGTATGTAGGGAGTTTTATAAACTTTTTGCTTCGTCTTTTCTTGTGTTAGGTCCTTTTCCGTTAGGCCGGTTTGCAGTTGAGGTTTTCAACAGGGATCGCGGAGGTGACTAGGCTTAGATCAGGGGTGGCCATCTTGATTGCACCCACCAATCCGCCAATTACATACTTTTGAAATCTCAAATGAAACACAGTTCAGTACACAACTATGTAGTATTTTTTATTTTATTAAGAGGGAAAATTATAAAAATTATTCTTAGTAATAACTTATTTTATTAACGTTGTGAGCATTGAGTTTGAGCATCTTTAGCTAGATTAGCAAAATCATGTTTGTAGTTGGAAATTGCCAACCTTTGGAATCTAATGTATGAGCGTCTGTCAACCGAGAAGGGTGTTTATTTTTTGTTTGTTTTAAGTAGGAAAATGCTGACTCGCATTATAATGTTGAACCAAAATTCGAATGCAGCTCCACATTTCTTCAAATTTGGATATTTCTGTTCTATTTCTAGTTGGAAACCAATGCACAGAATTCTAGACCTGAGTATGACCTTGCTTTTAGACAAGTCGCAGCGCAGAGTAATAATTTCGTTTTGAAGTATTATGTGGTTTATTCGAAAGCAGTTAGTGATTGGATGCGTTGCGCAGTATGTTCCACGTATTTATATTTTTAGAAATGCCACGATCGGCTGGACTAATCGTATTTAATCTGTGCACCCTAAATTTCGCGCCTTCCAAGTTCAGTACAGTTAAATATAATCTGTGTTAACTTCTCTACTCCGTGGTAACTTGTAACGAGCGCACATTTATACTATTAAAACATATAAATTATATTTTCCAAATCTTTTTATTGCAACAGGATATGGGCCCAGTCCTTGTTCAGCACTCTGAGCCCCCAGCCAAAGGAGGCAGGGTGCTCGCCGCCCGCCCGCGCTGGGTGCAAAAAGTTTTCTTATTGCCTTCCTTTTTGATTAATTGCAAATGCTGAAGTGTTTGACTTTCATTCATTTTGACACCTTGCAGAATTTTGGATTTGACTAAATCTGCATTTATTTTCATTCCGAAACTTTCAATTGAATTAATCATGGGTTGATAAGATTCAGGTAGACCGGAGAGCAGTAAAGGTTAAACCCAATATTTCTCAATTTATGCGCCGTTGTCATAATTTTACTGACATATTCTTCTACATTTTGGCAACTAGTAAGCGATGTCGTACATAATTCTCTTAGTAATCCAACGCGGCGTGACAGCCCTGAGTCATCATAAGCTTTGGCTAGACTGTCCCATACCTCCTTAGCGGTGTCGGCTTCTTGAATATGTAGATAGTTCGTCGAATCGACGAGAAGAATTATCTATGTCTCCGCTTTTGTGTCACGTTTGGGATCTACGGCGTCATCACTCTCAACACAGTCCGACAATTCGACGTGTTGAAGATACGTTTTCGCAGTGAATGTCTACGTCTAGTAGTTGTCTCGGCCCGTTAATTTTTCAATTAATGCCAATGGATTGTTGCAAGACATTTTTGTAGACCGCGTGGCACTAAGGCTAGGAAAATTTGCCGGTTTGACTAATAACACTCTTTAACGTATTACAAACTATTTTTACTTTTTACTACTAACATGGCTTCTGGGCCCATAACCTGTTGCAATAAAAATATTTGGAAGATATATTAAAAATTTAAAAATTAAAATTAATTTTTTTTAAATTTGGAAGATATAATTTATATCTTCCAAACCATTTTATTGCAACAGACTGATTGGCCACCCCTGAAGAGAAGACCCGAAGACCGAAGAAGCTTGGCAAATGAGGTATTTAAGGGCGAGCATTTCACCCAAAACTTTTATGGATAAACTTTTCTCTCGAGAACAGGTTGATCAAAGTATTGTTTTAGCTCATTGGGCACGGAGCCGGACCTTTGACACCGTTCTTGACGGGGATAATAACTTTCCATGTTCGGACCAAATTACTATTTGAATTTTTCTTAGATCAGGTAAACGTTGACACCTGGTTCGGTGTTCAAACCGAACGTCATTTTGATTTTTGTTATTGCTTGTGAAACAGCCATTGCCGAAGTAAAATGTTTTTTTTTTTTAACTGAGATCTAATATTTTTGCTGCGGACACATGGCGATTTTCTTGTAAAGGATCCAGTTTTTTTGAACTTTCACCAGAAGAGCCCCCTTCACAGTCGGCGCTAGACCCGTGGACCTTGTATCTTGTATTAACTGATGTTTTTGCTTTCAGTCCCGAGACTATTAAAGCTTCATCGGACGCAGAACCGGTGGGCTAGCCAGAACCCATGGGTTTGGACCCTCCGCTATGGGTAGGGTCGCGCATGTGCTCATGCGTGCGTTTAATTATGGTGTGTCATCTAAGGGCCGTCGAGGTCGCGGTTCGGACCGAGACCCCGACGGCCGTCGACTGTGCATTTAGCTAATCGGTGGCTGGGAGCGGTGAAAACCGCCCCGGAACGCGGGTGTACCTTGTGTACGCGTTGTGTGGGTCTCGCCGTGCTCGGAGGCGAGGGCGAACTGGTGTGATTGTTGTTACACTAACTGTGGGTGTAGTGTTATCCGGCGGGACCCCCGGCGGTGGGTCCATCGTATCTAAGTCCTCTTCGTCGACCGGGTCGATGAGGACGTTTCGCGGGCGACGCTTGTTTACGTTCGCGTTTGTGTCCGGTTGGTATTTTGCTGCGCTTACCACCAGAGGGTTAGGATGATGCTGGGCTCTATCGAAGAACCGTTTTGTCAAATCTTTAAAATGTGCGCGAATCGTCGGGAGTCTGCAATCGCTGTGCAGGTCGACGTTGCGCTGATACCATTGCGCACCGGTTGCGCGGCGGATAAACTTATTTTGTACTATTTGCAGCTTGTACAAGCGAGTACCCTACTGGTATGGGCGAAGATAATGCATGCGTAGGACATAATAGGTCGTACGCAGGTCTTATATAATAATAATTTGTGCCTTAAGGGCATTTTACTTTTAGCGTTAGTTAAATTGTGTAGCCGGCCGGAGACGAACGCGGCTCTATTACGAATGTTATTAATGTGCGTAGTAAATGACATACGCGAGTCGAAAGTGACTCCTAAGTATTTGACCTTTTTCTCCCAGGGGAGCGGTTGGCCATATAGGGATATTTGCCCCAACTTTCTGCATTGGCGAGGGCCATTATAAAGATGTGACGGGTAGGTACTTCGTGTGAAGTGAATCGCCAAACTCTTTTCGGGATTTATTTCTATTCTCCTATTCTCCATTTGCGGAACCAATCGCCGAGGCGGTCGGCGGCGCTTTGGAGTCGAGTGGTTAGTATTCTAAGGTTGCGGTCTGAATAAAAGAGCGCGGTGTCATCCGCGAAAAGCGCGAGATTGACGTGGGTGTCTTTGGGTATGTCACTCGTGTAGAACGTAAAGAGCAAAGGTGAGAGGCAGGAGCCTTGTGGTACGCCGGCCGTGAGGCGGCGGCTTGTGGAGAGGGTGCCCTCGACTCGATATCGAAAAGAGCGATTCAACAAAAAGGCCCGGATGGTGTGTACGAGCCTATATGGCACTTTGAGTGTGTACAGCTTGTAAAGCAAGCCGTTGTGCCAGACTTTGTCGAATGCTTTTGCGACATCGAAGAAGAGAGCCCCTGTGCTGATGTGTTTGGGGTGGTTTAGGCCTTTAAGGATGTGCTCCGTTAGGCGGTATAGCTGGTCGGGACAAGAGTGTCTAGCTCGAAAGCCGAATTGTTCCGTCGGCAGAAGGCCGTTGTGGCTTGCTTCCAGTCGTCCGGAAAGGAGCAACTGGAGAGAAGGGTATTGAAAATGGTCGCCAGTAAACATATGAGCGGCCCAGGGAGAGCTTTGAGAATTTTATTACTTATATTATCTGGGCCCGGGGCGGATTTTGGTTTTAAATTTTTAATAATATCTTGGACCTCTTCGGGGGTCACGACGGCGATGGCTCGATGTTCTCTAGGAGAGTGTCCCACGTTGTGTGTCGGTGTTCCGATACACGATCTTTGACTTCTAGCTGAAGGCGTCGAAGTAGGGTTCGGTTCGATTCCGACCGGTATCGGTCGAAGGCGCGTTTGGCTGCATTTTTCTGTCTAATTAGCAGTCTTAGGTCGGGCGGAAAGTTAAACCGTCAGTCGCCCGACAGTTTCACCGTCCGTTCCGAGTCTGTGACTGCGGAAGTAATAGTTTCTCGGAGACTCGCTATCGCTCGATTTGCGTCATCGAACGTAGCTATCGTCTCGGGTAAGTCCTGGTGGTTCAAGGCCTTGAGTTTGACCTCAAGACGATGCCAGTCCACTACGGATTTGGTCGGAGGGATCGCGCCGGCGTTCTGGCCCAGTTTACACAAGACGGGCCTGTGGTCTGAGTCTAGTTCATGGATTGTCTCTATCGACTCGATGTCGAGCGAGACCTCCCTGAATAACATGATGTCTAGGACACTCGGTGACGCGTGTTGGTAGTTGTCCACCGTAGGATACCTAGTGGGAGTCGCGGGAGCGACTATGCTAAAGTTTAGGTTATCGGATAAGCTAAAGAGATGCTTTCCGTTGTTATTTGGGATGCTGTTGGTGTCCCATGAGCCGTGTTTGCAGTTTAGATCTTCTGCAATTATCACGGAAGGGCCTAAGTTAAGAAGCGTATCTAGGTCGCTATGAAGTAAGGTTCTATTCCCCGAGAGGTAGGCTGAGACTAGTACAAGCGGCCTGTGGCCGGTGAGCGCTAACCTACACGCGGATGCCTTTATTTGACTTAGCTCTGGAATGTCGAGCGGGCAACAGTGCAATGACCGTTTATAATAAATTAATGTGCCTCCCAGACGGTTTGCTAACCGGTCGTGGCGGACAATATTGTAATTTGCGATTCTGGGATCGCGTACACTAGGTTTCAAGAATGTCTCTTGCACTAGGAAAATATCTACGTTGTAGTCGTGAATGAATTCCGCGATTTCGTCCCTTTGACCCTTTATGCCGTTTGCGTTGAAATACGAAACAACCAGAACCCGAGGCTTTGTTCTACCTGCGGTTGGACTTCCCATTAAGGTGTTTTTATGGGTCTAATTAACGACGCGGCGGAGCGCGGTTTTATTGCGCGGACTATTGTCTTTTACGGTTGGCTCGTAAAAGCCCAAAGGGCTTCAACAAGCGTTTTATGTTGGCTAATTGCCCTAAGACGCTCGTCGCCAGATGTGGCAGCCGCTATTTTAGCGGACAATACGGCGAGTTCCTGCCTATTGATCCTATCTAATAGGCTGCAGATGTTTGCGATTTGCGCGAATGGGTCGTCCTTGTTTTCCGCGAAAACTGACGGAGTTGGCTGCACCTGCGGCCGCGGCGCCGTTTGAGAGGCGGGCAGCTGTTGTGCGATTGGTCGTGAGGTGACCGGGATTACCGGTGTGGTTACCTGCGCGGCCACCTGGGGTTTCGCCCAGGCGTTAGTGACGGGTACGGGCGCGGGAACGTATTTTACGGGCGCGGGTTTGGGCAACGTAGTTTTCGCGGGAGATTTTCTCGCGAGAGTTTTCGGGGCCTTAGCGCAGTCTCTATAACTAGCCGGGTGGCCGGTAGCGTGACAGTTTACGCAGTCCGGTGGATCTGCGCAATCTTTTGGCCTCGTGCACTCGGTTGTGCCGTGGTCACCGGTGCATTTGACGCACCTAGGGTGGGCCAAGCAATTATTGGCCGTGTGGCCAAAATGTTGACAGTTGTGGCACTGTGCCACAACACCTGATTTGCGCGGGGGCTCGATGACTAAGTTACTGAGCCCACTGACCTTCTTTAGGTTGAAGATGGCCTTACCTTCCGGGGTAGAGTCAAGTTCAACCATGACCATGTCCATAGGGACACGGGTTCTAGGGTGCCTAAGACGTCGCACTGCATGTACGGGGTATCCCTGAGTGCGGATGTCGACTTTAGCCTTATCGACATCCGACTCTTTAGGGACGCCTTTTATTACTACCCGAAGTTTACGCTCTTCGGGCAACGAGTAGGTGTGAAAACCTTATTTTCCCGTAAATACTTGGTTACGCGGCGGAAATCGTCTGTTGTGTCCAAGTTTACGCGGATACCCACATGTGTATTTTTTGACCGGAGGTCGCGGATGTTGTGGCATTCAAACCACGAGCATACTTGATGCCACTTTGCCTTTTCTTGAATAATTATTGGCGGCGGTGGCTTAATTTTTCGCTCGGAGGCGAATTCGGGTACCAATTGGGCAGCCGCGGCTGCCTTTTTGGCGGGCGTTGCGGTGGGACGGTTAGATGGGGCGGCCTCGCATTCGGGGTCGCTGTCAGTTGCGGGGCGTTTTTTGCCCTTTTTGCGCGACTTTACGACGGTGAAGCCGTCGGCGTTCGCGTTATCAGCGGGGGTCGATTCAACCTCCATGTCCGAGCCGCCGTTCGATTGTGAGTCGGGAGCGACATCGCGGAAGGGGGCCGAAATTGGTTGCGTGGAAGGCGCGTTGGGTTCGTTCGCGGCGGCGGAAGTCGACGCGACGGGCGTTACTAGTGTCGCAGAAGGCGACTCATTAGCTGGCGCAGAGGGCACCGGAGATGGCGGCGAGGCGACTGCCGGTGAAATCGGGTTGTCGCTAGCGTATTCGACGACGCGGCGTTTCTCCGCGGCGAAGGCGAGAAAGCTGCACCACATTTCGGGGCATCGTTCGCGAATGAATTCCTCTAAGAGGGAACCCATAACGGCGCTTGAACCTTTGGGGCTTGCGCCCCGCCGGCGTGTAGTTTCTAAATAGGTCTCCCCACCTTGCGGCAGGGAGGTGTGTGCCTAAAACTAACAACTATTTCACCTGCGCTTTAGGTGCGCTAGGGTGGGTACCTAGCTGTCGCCTATCGCAACAAGCACACAGTTATTAAATAAAACAATGCCGCCTCTGAGGCGAGAAGTGTGTATGGAATTCTACTTACAGAACAGGAACCTGCCTACGAGCACAACACTACACTAACACTAAACTGCAGCACTGCTTGCACAAAGATTTAATTTGCAACCGAAGTTGCGAGTAGCGTCTAATTCGGGTGGCATGAGCCCTCCGTCTTAGAGAGACGTCCGTTCCGTACGAGAGCACGAAGCGGAAATGCCCGTGGACCCTTATACGTTCCACCGCTTGGCGAGTCAAATACGTAACTGAAACGGCTAAGCTAGAGGTCGCCTAATTAGCACCACTTATTTCTTCCGTGGCTTCTTTGAACGGGCTTAAGATATGAACAAAGTCTCTTGTTCTATTTAATTGGGAATTTGCGACAGTGTCAGGTATTTTCCTGTTTGTATGACCTATGATTACTATTTGCCAGATGCCTCCTGTTCCGATCATAATTGGTCCATAGCATTGGCCGACTGTTCGAAGTAGGTCACGATGCTTTTTACATGATCGCAAAGATCTTAAAATAGGTATTTGCCTCCAATACTCCATCGACAATGAGATTTAAACAATTTGTTCCATTCCATTCATAGCACATTGTTTAAATATCTAATTATGGATACAAACAATCGAACATTAAAAATTAACATTTTTTTCTATATTTTTTATAGTTTCTTAACTTTTATTCAGCTTTTAAGCTGCCTACAGTTATATTTTGCAAGTCTCCAAAACATTTTTACAGCTCTTTAGAGGAATAACATAGGCACTTTTTGTCTTTACAATATTCCTTTGCTTATAGGCATGAATTTGATGATTCATCTTTTGTAGAAACAATTATTGCATCCTTTTCTATTTTCAGACATACGGTTTGGGATCACTTTCGTCTTGTACGTCATATGTAAATATTTCATTATTTATGATAAATACATTTGTAAGTTCTAAATAATTATTATTACTACTAAAAATTGTCTTTAATGGAGTGAGAGCTTCAAAATTTATTTAAAAGTAATGCTTTATAAGCTTATAAAGCCTCTTATACTTTCAATCAAAGATGTTTTGTATAGGGTCCTGGTTACAATTTCTACACAGCATCAAATCAAATTGATATTTGATATTTCCATTTGATGTTTTCCATAGAGCTTGCATTCCCAATCAAGTTTGTATAAGATTTTATATTTTACTTTATGGGCCAACCATCTCAATCAAGCGAATTTTATTATTTTCTGTCATTTTCTATAAAAATTTAACATTTTTTTTAAAGTTCATCTTTCTGATAGATAATGATGGGTTTAAGTTGAGATAGCTTTTACATTTTGGTCTATATCGAAATCAGCGTTGTAGTTTTTAACTGCAACATTCTGCTGAGTGAAGATCATGTCCTTTTTGGCGTGCACCACGACGTACAATAATTAAAAGGGAAAAATATACACATTTGAGGTTTATGCCCGTTTTTTTTTTAAATTTTTATCGTTCCCTTCTTTTATACCAGCTTTAAAAATCTTTCCATTCAATGCATAAGATGAACTGCAGTTTAAGCTATAGAATAACTTATCCATTACAACACTAATGGTGTCAGCTGTAGGCATTTCGCATGCAATTTTCCACTGTTTAAGTGTTTTGCAGCAATTGCAACACTTCTGCAAAAAATGATGTAGCAGTTTTAACTCTAATTTCGTTGATTTTCTTGGGATTGATGTGTTCTTCAGTTAGTTTTTATAGAATTTTTAGCTCACTGTGTGAAACTTCTGCTAAGTCTCTATCCTCAAAATCTACATATTGAAGTTCTTTTGTCAACAAGGCATCCGCCTTTAAAACTATGTGGAACATCGTACAGAGGTATATTTTTTTGTATATTATCATGAACAAATCGCCATTCAAATCTCCTTCGTAGATATGCTTCTTTATATCTTTTATTAAGCTTTCAATAGCACTAACATAGACAGTACTCTGGTCACAGTAGCTACAACTTTTAAACCTGTACTCTGTTCGATGTGGTCGCCAGTCAAACGCCTTCTATTGTCTGGTGCTGTCAGATTAACGGCTTAAGCAACTCTTTCGTCAGACACCGAAGAAGCCTGGCAAATTGGGTATTTAAGGGCGACTCCTGGAGGACCCGGCGTGATTTGCTGGCTGGTTCATCCAAAATTTAAATGGATCAGCTTTTCTCTCAAGAAGAGGTTGATCAAAGTATTTTTTTAGCTCGTTGGGCACGAAGCCAGAGCTCGGGACCTCTGGCCCCGTTCTTGACGACGGGGATAATAACTTTCCATGTCCGGACCAAATTACTATTTGGATTTTTCTTAGATCAGGTGAACGTTGACCCTGGTTCGGTGTTCTGATTTTGGTTATTGCTTGTGAAACAGCCATTGCCGGAGTAAAACCTTTTTTTTTTAAAGAGATCTAATATTTTTGCTGCGGACACATGGGGATTTTCTTGTAAAGGATCCAGTTTTTCTTGAACTTTCACCAGAAGAGCCCCCCTTCATAGTTTACCCTAAGCCCGCAGATGGACTTGTAGTCTCCACCGCTTGGCGAGTCAAATACGTAACTGGACTCCAATGGCTAAGGTAAAAGTCGCGTAATTAGCACCACTTATTTCTTCCGTGGCTTCTTTGAATGGGCTTAAGATAGCAACAAGGTCTCTTATTGTATTTAATTGGTAAGTTGCGACAGTGTCTGGTGTTTTTCTGTTTGTTTGACTTTTGGTAGCTAAAACTTCAGCTACTAGTGCAGAGAGTTTAATAAATCTCTGTAACATGTCAAAACACATTTCCATCTCGTGTTGACTATTATTATTTGCCAGATGCCTCCTGTTCAGATCGTAATTGGTCCATAGCATAGGGCGACTGTTTGAAGTAGGTCACGATGGTTTTTACCTGATTTCAAAGATCCGAAAATGGGGTATTTACCCCCAATAATCATATAATGAGACAAACAATTTGCCATTCAAAGTACATTTTTTAAATCTCAATAATTATTGATTCAAACAATCGAACGTTGAAAAATTAACATTTTTTTCTATATTTTTTATAGTTCTTAACTTTTGTTAAGCTTTTAAGCTGCGAACTGTTATATTTTGTATGTCTCCAAAACATTGGTACTGCTCTTTAAAGGAATAATACAGACATTTTTGTCTTTACAATATTCCTTTGTTTATAAGTATGAATTTGACGAGTCATCTTTAGTAGAAAGAATTATTGCATCCTTTTCTATTTTCAAACATTTTTTCAGACATACGATTTGGGATCTCTTTCGTCTTGTACATCATATGTAAATATGTCATTATTTATAATTATTTCATTTGAAACTGCGAAGTCGTCATCTGTACTTTGGTTGGTAATTATTTGTCTTTGATGGAATGAGAGCTTCAAAAATTATTTAAAAGTATTGCTTTATAAGCTCTTTCAAAGACCTCTTATACTTTCAAAAAAGTTTTGTATAGGGTCGTGGTTAAAATTTCTACACAACATCAAATCAAATTGATATTTCTATTTGATGTTTTCCATAGAGCTTTCATTACCTCCAAAGTTTTTATCAAGTTTTATATTTTAGTTGATGGAACAAACTTCTCTTGCTAATTTTATATTTTCTCTCTCCACATTATTTAGAACGTTTATTGCATTTTCCCATAGTTTATGACGGTGAGAATTAACTTTGACACCTGCTCTAAAAATCTCTCCATTCAATGGATAAGATGAGCTGCAGTTTAAGCTACCGAATAATTTATCCATTGCACCACAAATGGTGTCAGCTGTAGGCATTCTGCATGCAGTTTGCCACTACATATCTACTAAGTGTTTTGCAGCAATCGCATCACTTTGCTTAAACTTGAGTAGCAGTTTTTACTCTAATTTTGTTGAATTTCTTGGGGTTTATGTGTTCTTCAGTTAGTTTTTGTAGAATTTTTAGCTAGACGTATGAAACTTCAGCTAGGTGTAGTTGCTGAAAATATTCACTCAGCTCACGCCTTTTCTCCATCTTTGTTATTTATCATGAAAGAATCGCCATTCAAATCTTCTTCGTAGATATACTTCTTTGATATCTTTTATTAAGCTTTCAATAGCACTAATATTGACAGTACTTTGGTCACATACTGTATGTGACCAAAGTACACTTACAGTAGCTACAAATTTAAAACTTGTACTCTGTTCGATGTAGTCGCCAGTCAAACGGCTTCTTAAACGGTTTTTAAAACTGGGATCCAATGTTGTTGCTGCGAACAAATAGACATTTTCTTGTAAACGGTCCAGTTTTTTTTGAACTTTCACCAAAAGAGCCCCCTTAACAGTCAGCTCTAGACCCGTGGACCCCTATACGTTCCACCGCTCGGTGAGTCAAATACGTAATTGAAATGGTTAAGGTAGAAGTGGCGTAATTAGCACCACTTATTTCTTCCGTTGCTTCTCTAAACGGGCTTACATGCATGATAGCAACAAGATCTCTTATTGTATTTAATTGGTAAGTTGCGACAGTGTCAGGTGTTTTTCTGTTTGTTTGACTTTTGGTAGCTAAAACTTTAGCTATTAATTTCTAACATGTCAAAAGACGAATTTCATCTTGTGCTGACTATTACAATTCGCCATATGCCTCCTGTTTTGGTCGTAATTGATCCATAACATTGGCTGACTGTTGGAAATAAGTCACGAGGTGTTTTCCGTGATCGCAAAGATCTGGAAATGGGGGGGTATTTGCCTCCAATACTCCATCGACAATGAGATTTAAACATTTGCAATTCATAGCACATTGTTTAAATATATAATTATGGATACAAACAATCGAACGTTGAAAAATCAACATTTTTTATATTTATTAACTTTTGTTAAACTTTTAAGCTGCCTACTGTTATATTTTGTATGTCTCCAAAACATTGTCCTAGCTCTTTAGAGGACGAACACAGCCATTTTTGTTGCTTATAAGTATGAATTTGATGATTCACTTTTCTATTTTCAAACATTTTTTCAGACATACGATTTTGGTATCACTTTCATCTTGTACATCATATGTAAATATTTCATTATTTATGATAAATTCATTTGAAAGTCCCAAGTTTTCATCTGTACTTTGGTTGGTTAATGAGAAGTCTAGGTGTGAGAGATGTATCTCCTAATAATTGGCTTTGATGGAGTTGAGCTATAATAATTATTTAAAAGTAATGCTTTATAAGCTACTTCAAAGACCTAGTCTTCGCATACCTTCAAAGAAGTTTTGTTTAGGGTCCTAGTTAAAATTTCTACACAGCATTTCATCCAATTGATATTTTCCATAGAGCTTGTATTCCCTCTTAGTTTTTATAAGATTTTTATATTTTATTGTTTTCTATCTCGACATTTTTTAGAAAGTTTATTGCATATTTCCATAGTTTATGATGGGGAGAATTAACTTTGACACCATTTCTAAAAATCTTTCCATTCAATGTATAAAATGAACTGCAGTGTAAACAATCGAATAATTTATCCATTGCACCACAAATGGTGTCAGCTGTAGGCATTCTGCATGCAGTTTGCCACTACATATCTACTGTTTTGCAGAAATTGCAACACTTTGGCTAAAACTTGAGAAGCAGTCGATGTGTTCTTCAGTTAGTTTTTGTAGAATTTTTAGCTCGCCTTATGAAACATCTGCTACGTATAGTTGCTGAAAATAGTCACTCAGCTCACGCCTTTTCTCCATCCTCAGAATCCACACATTGAAGTTCTTTTGTCAACAAATTGTTGCGAATTCCTATAAACGTATGAGGCATATCGTACAAATGTATAATTTTTGTTATTTATTATGAATGTCAAATTGCGATTCATATCTCATTCGTAGATTTACTTCTTTGATATATTTTATCAAGCTTTCAATAGCACTAACATTAATAGTGCTTTGGTCACATACAGTAGCTACAACTTTTAAAACTGTAGTCTGTATGCGTTTTTAGCACCCTTTATGGTGTTTTTCAGATCAAGTAAATTCGAACACCACGTAAAATAATACCACGCCATCAGATATCGCCGTAATGGTTACAAATATTCATCGTTGAATATTATTCGTAAGGTGGTTGTATGCTGTAAAAGTGTAAAGGATGGAAACTAGATCCAGCCAAGCATTGCTAAAAATGCGATAGAACGAATGTAGGCGTCTAGATTTTCACGCCGTGAGGTCATCGGTCGCTGCAACTTGGTTGGTAAAGCGTCTGGGCGTGAAATCTGAAGACTCCGTTTGAATCCCGAAGGTTTTAGTTAATGTATCTACAATAATTTACAATTTAAACCCAGAGACTGCAAAAAATTTTTCTTGATCCCCCTTACAATAAAATGTCAATACACGGTCTGCAATATTACTGTTATTGCCAATTATGAATGAGCCACTGAATGATACCACTGTAGCAGCGACGCCGATGATTTTCTTGCAAATCTGAAAGAAAGAAAGAAAGAAAAACTATTTATTTGGTACATGAATACAATAATTTCGTTACAGAAAAAGAAAACCATCTTAAATATTATTAGAGCATGCACCAAAAAGGTTTCTACTAGGTGTTATTCAGTTTTTTAAGGTATTCACGAAGTTTAAAAAAAAATCTTCACGAGAGTTGATTTTCAGTGGAAACGCGATAAGGAGGTAAAATACCGTAATCAGCTGAACATTTACAAAGTGTTTTGTAATATGAAAGTTTTAACATCCACTAGGATGACAACAAAAAAACGTCTTTAGATGAAGGCACTTAAGTTAAATCATTAGGGGATTAATGTATTGTTTAATGTTATGTAGGTATTATCTATATTTGTTAATTATCGTAACTAACAATGTTTCACGAGTGTCAATGTGTGGCCCTGGGCTCATGAAAAATGAGCCCAGGGCCAGGCGCATTATTGAATTCTGTCACTGCCTCTTCGCTTTTGACGTGTCACGTATATTTTAAGTAGGTTTACAGTTAAGAAATAAAACTAATTTAAGGGATTTAAAAAAAGGTTTCATTTAGTAATGTGTAATAGCGTTAATAAAAAAAAAAAACATTCAACCAGAGTGACAACAGAGTGAATTTTGCGAATAACAGCTTAGTTATAAAACAAGATGTCAGTGTGAATTATATTGTACTATTCTGAATAAAGTTATCGTTTGGTGTATTCAATATACCTATTGTGTTATTATTTAACTAGTGATCCGACCCGTCCCAGCTTCGCAAGGATGCAATTTTGATACTAATGGTGAGTGGTTAATACTATTATGATTATGATTAGTCTATACTACAGGATTATTATTTTTTTCTAAAATGTTTACAACTGCTTTTTCATGAGACAGTACACACATGGTCTCTTTAGAGGTTTTTCTCGAAAGCCAGACATGTTATACTATTATTTAATATAATCAGGAGGTTGCTACATTTTCCGAGAATGAGCATCGTGGAAAAATAATTTCGCTTCATTATTATCAATTGATGATAACAACGTAGTGAATCCTTACTATCCTTACTAATATTATAAAGACGAAAGTTTGTATGTATGGATGGATGTTTGTTACTCTTTCACGCAAATACTACTGAATGGATTTTAATGAAACTACAATAATATAGCTTATACATCAGAATAAGACTACAATTTATACACATATTTTTATGTATATTTGTCTTTCTATCTGTATGTTACGCCTATTCTACGCAGACGTAGTTGCGGGCAGCAGCTAGTACAATATAATAACGGTCTTGATTGATCGTATATTTCTCTTGTGTATTCGGTGCTGGTTCAATATGAGTTAGTTATATTAATTAGCATCGACAGTCCAAAATCCTTGTCAAATTTACCGGAAAGTAATCGCTTTGTTCAATTCAAATAACGCTTTGTCAAAAATCTTTAGATCATATTGAACATTATCAAAAATAACTCGCCGTCGCCGATCAAAATGTCATTGGCTATATTTTCTTCAATTTATTCTATAGACTAAAAGATTCGATCACTTTACAAAACGCTACAATGGTGACAAACAAATATCGCAATGATCTAGGTAAACTAAATATATTTGTTATTTACCCAGTGAGAATCGACTTCGGTAAATGTATAACTTTAACTCCGGCGTAATTCAATTAAAATAAATTTTAAACGATAGAGATAAATCTCTAATGAATTAATCAACAAGCAGAATTCGGCGGTCGCTTATAGTTTTCGAGAAAAAAAATATTTAAAACTTGTTTTTTTGTACTAAGAAATCCACCATTTTATTTGTTTGACTTCAAAAACTCAATACACAGTTCTGCCAACACGATAAATATAGGAAGCGGGCGACATCATACACGTATCGATATTCCAATTTTTTTAATTTAATGAATCACAGAACCGACACAGAGCGAATCCGACTCGGATAGATAAGGTTAGAAGGTTCAGGCGGGAGCAGAGCTCCCGCCTTAACCTTCGATGTTAGGTTTTTTTTTATGACCACCAAGAAATACGAGCTGAATTGACATATTGACAACAAAAAAATGGCGGATTTCTATAGTAAAAATCACACTATTTCATTATTTATTTTTTCGAAAACTATAAGCGACCGCCGAATTCTGCTTGTTGATAAATTCATAAGTGATTTTTCTCTATCGTTTAAAATTGATTTGATTTGAATTACGCCGGAGTTAAAGTTATTTACATTTACCTCGACTTCAATGTTTAGCCAGTTTTTGTACATTGTTCTCAGCGAAGTCCACCCTTTGTAATTCTTTGATTATGTGACAGCGCGGTGGAACAAATAGGTATGTAAGACTTGTTTATGAGGTGCAGGTCTTTCTGTATTTTTAAATGAGAGACTTTTTTATGTTGGTAGGTGGGAAGCATGGAAGCAATTAGCAATAGCGATGACCGTTGAATCAACGAACTAGTTGAATTAAACGTTGATCTCTTGTTAACGAATTAACTTTAGCTGTCATTGAAATCAAGTAGTTTAATTCGTTAACGTCCTTTCGGAAATTTTGTCGTTGAATCAACTCGTTTAAAAACGCAGTCAACGATACGTTAAAAGAGCGTAAGCGTAACGAACTTAATAAATTGAAAACCTTACGTTGAAAAAAACGTCACAGAGTTGAGTTGAAATGTTTGTTTAATTTTATGAAGGACATGTTTAAGTTCACTTTCTTTGTTTTTGTTTAACAGTTTGTTAATAGTTGCGCGCAAGGTCAGAGAATATTTTGCGGCTTTGCGTAAATATGATCAGAACTTTACTTAATGTTTAGGGGTTTTTTTTGTGAATTTGTTAAATTTTATGGCTTCATATCTAAAAAGACAATTCTAGCTTTTTTTTTCATTACAAATTAGTGTATTCAAAGAGAAGATATCGAACATATTGACCACTTAAATTTAAAAAGTACTTGAAGCGAAGTAAGTAATCCGCTGTATCGGAACCTAACCCACTCTGGTCCAAGCCAGGAACAAGTTAAAATATCATATTTTTAGTTCAGTGCCCAACTAGGAGATTCCAACTCATCAGCGACTAAACACCTAACAGTTTCAAATAACCTGACTCGCACATCACTAAGCTGTATCGTATCTGTCTTGTTTAGTTAAATAGGTTTTGATATTCTTTAATTTATATTCAGATCAGATCCTGCGATTGTTTTTAACGATCATGAACGGCAAATGTCACCTAACAGTTTTATGCGACTTACTTCACGAATAATAAACTGTATTACAAATAAACCCGCCACAACATCCGCGACCTCCGGTCAAAAATACACACATGGGTATCCGCGTATACCTGGACACAACAGACGATTTCCGCCGCGTAACCAAGTATTTACGCGAAAATAAGGTAGGTTTTCACACCTACTCGTTGCCCGAAGAGCGTAAACTTCGGGTAGTAATAAAGGGCGTCCCCAAAGAGTTGGATGTCGATAAGGCTAAAGTCGACATCCACACTCAGGGATACCTCGTACATGCAGTGCGACGTCTTAGGCAGCCTAGTACCCGTGTCCCTATGGACATGGTCATGGTTGAACTTGACTCTACCCCGGAAGGTAAGGCCATCTTCAACCTAAAGAGGGTCTGTGGGCTCAGTGACTTAGTCATCGAGCCCCCGCGCAAATCAGGTGTTGTGGCACAGTGCCACAACTGTCAACATTTTGGCCACACGGCCAATAATTGCTTGGCCCACCCTAGGTGCGTCAAATGCACCGGTGACCACGGCACAACCGAGTGCACGAGGCCAAAAGATTGCGCAGATCCACCGGACTGCGTAAACTGTCACGCTACCGGCCACCCGGCTAGTTATAGAGGCTGCGCTAAGGCCCCGAAAACTCCCGCGAGAAAATCTCCCGCGAAAACTACGTTGCCCAAATGCGCGCCCGTAAAATACGTTCCCGCGCCCGTACCCGTCACTAACGCCTGGGCGAAACCCCAGGTGGCCGCGCAGATAACCACGCCGGTAATCCCGGACGTCTCACGACCGATCGCACAACAGCTGCCCGCCTCTCAAACGGCGCCGCGGCCGCAGGTGCAGCCAACTCCGTCAGTTTTCGCGGAAAACAAGGACGACCCATTCGCGCAAATCGCAAACATCTGCAGCCTATTAGATAGGATCAATAGGCAGGAACTCGCCGTATTGTCCGCTAAAATAGCGGCCGCCACATCTGACAACGAGCGTCTTAGGGCAATTAGCCAACATAAAACGCTTGTGGAAGCCCTTTGGGCTTTTACGAGCCAACCGTAAAAGACAATAGTCCGCGCAATAAAACCACGCTCCGCCGCGTCGTTAATTAGACATTTAACACCTTAATGGGAAGTACAACCGCAGGTAGAACAATACCTCGGGCTCTGGTTGTTTCTTATTTCAACGCAAACGGCATAAAGGGTCAAAGGGACGAAATCGCGGAATTCCTTCGCGACTACATCGTAGATATTTTCCTAGTGCAAGAGACATTCTTGAAACCTGGTGTACGCGATCCCAGAATCGCAAATTACAGTATTGTCCGCCACGACCGGTTAGCAAACCGTCTGGGAGGCACATTAATTTATTACAAACGGTCCTTGCACTGTTGCCCGCTCGACATTCCAGAGCTAAGTCAAATAGAGGCATCCGCGTGTAGGTTAGCGCTCACCGGCCACAGGCCGCTTGTACTAGTCTCAGCCTACCTCTCGGGGAATAGAACCTTACTTCAAAGCGACCTAGATACGCTTCTTAACTTAGGCCCTTCCGTGATAATTGCAGAAGATCTAAACTGCAAACACGGCTCATGGGACACCAACAGCATCCCAAATAACAACGGAAAGCATCTCTTTAGCTTATCCAATAACCTAAACTTTAGCATAGTCGCTCCCGCGACTCCCACTAGGTATCCTACGGTGGACAACTACCAACACGCGTCACCGAGTGTCCTAGACATCATGTTATTCAGGGAGGTCTCGCTCGACATCGAGTCGATAGAGACAATCCATGAACTAGACTCAGACCACAGGCCCGTCCTGTGTAAACTGGGCTAGAACGCCGGCGCGGTCCCTCCGACCAAATCCGTAGTGGACTGGCATCGTCTTGAGGTCAAACTCAAGGCCTTGAACCACCAGGACTTAGTAGACTTACCCGAGACGATAGCTACGTTCGATGACGCAAATCGAGCGATAGCGAGTCTCCGAGAAACTATTACTTCCGCAGTCACAGACTCGGAACGGACGGTGAACTGTCGGGCGACTGACGGTTTAACTTTCCGCCCGACCTAAGACTGCTAATTAGACAGAAAAATGCAGCCAAACGCGCCTTCGACCGATACCGATCGGAATCGAACCGAACCCTACTTCGACGCCTTCAGCTAGAAGTCAAAGATCGTGTATCATGGGACACTCTCCTAGAGAACATCGAGCCATCGCCGTCGTGACCCCCGAAGAGGTCCAAGATATTATTAAAAAATTTAAAACCAAAATCCGCCCCGGGCCCAGATAATATAAGTAATAAAATTCTCAAAGCTCTCCCTGGGCCGCTTATATGTTTACTGGCGACCATTTTCAATACCCTTCTCTCCAGTTGCTCCTTTCCGGACGACTGGAAGCAAGCCACAACGGCCTTCTGTCGACGGAACAATTCGGCTTTCGAGCTAGACACTCTTGTCCCGACCAGCTATACCGCCTAACGGAGCACATCCTTAAAGGCATAAACCACCCCAAACACATCAGCACAGGGGCTCTCTTCTTCGATGTCGCAAAAGCATTCGACAAAGTCTGGCACAACGGCTTGCTTTACAAGCTGTAAAGTGCCAGATAGGCTCGTACACACCATCCAGGCCTTTTTGTTGAATCGCTCTTTTCGATATCGAGTCGAGGGCACCCTCTCCACAAGCCGCCGCCTCACGGCCGGCGTACCACAAGGCTCCTGCCTCTCACCTTTGCTCTTTACGCTCTACACGAGCGACATACCCAAAGACCCCCACGTCAATCTCGCGCTTTTCGCGGATGACACCGCGCTCTTTTATTCAGACCGCAACCTTAGAATACTAACCACTCGACTCCAAAGCGCCGCCGACCGCCTCGGCGATTGGTTCCGCAAATGGAGAATAGAAATAAATCCCGAAAAGAGTGTGGCGATTCACTTCACACGAAGTACCTACCCGTCACATCTTTATAATGGCCCTCGCCAATGCAGAAAGTTGGGGCAAATATCCCTATATGGCCAACCGCTCCCCTGGGAGAAAAAGGTCAAATACTTAGGAGTCACTTTCGACTCGCGTATGTCATTTACTACGCACATCAATAACGTTCCTAATAGAGCCGCGTTCGTCTCCGGCCGGCTACACAATTTAACTAACGCTAAAAGTAAAATGCCCTTAAGGCACAAATTATTATTATATAAGACCTGCGTACGACCTATTATGTCCTACGCATGCATTATCTTCGCCCATACGCACCCTACTCGCTTGTACAAGCTGCAAATAGTACAAAATAAGTTTATCCGCCGCGCAACCGGTGCGCAATGGTATCAGCGCAACGTCGACCTGCACAGCGATTGCAGACTCCCGACGATTCGCGCACATTTTAAAGATTTGACAAAACGGTTCTTCGATAGAGCCCAGCATCATCCTAACCCTCTGGTGGTAAGCGCAGCAAAATACCAACCGGACACTAACGTGAACGTAAACAAGCGTCGCCCGTGAAATGTTCTCATCGACCCGGTCGACGAAGAGGACTTAGATACGATGGACCCACCGCCGTGGGTCCCGCCGGATAACACTACACCCACAGTTAGTGTAACAACAATCACACCCGTTCGCCCTCGCCTCCGAGCACTGCGAGACGCACACAACGCGTACACAAGGTACACCCGCGTTCCGGGGCGGTTTTCACCGCTCCCAGCCACCGATTAGCTAAATGTACAGTCGACGACCGTCGGGGTCTCGGTCCGAACCGCGACCTCGACGGCCCTTAGATGACACACCATAATTAAACGCACGCATGAGCACATGCGCGACCCTACCCATAGCGGAGGGTCCAAACCCGTGGGTTCTGGCTAGCCCACCGGTTCTGCATTCGATGAAGCTTTAATAGTCTCGGGACTGAAAGCAAAAACATCAGTTAATACAAGATACACAAATAAACCTAAACTTATTATATATTTTACGGCACTATAGCAACCGTGCGTAAGAAAGTGATGAATGAAATATTAATAATATAACAGAGAAAACGTTGCACTGCTATCGTTTTGCATGGTTTTGATTTTGGAACGTTGTGGGTAGTTATACAGTTTTTGTGATAACAAAGTTTTGTATATCGATATCAAATGGTACCGTGTAACCGTTTTAAGTTACATTTTGATATATCGGATACATGCAGTACTTGTTAACTCAAGACTCAAACTCAAGTTGTCATTTTGACTTGACATAATTTTTCACGTGCTTTTGTTTGAAGGAATACTTAATTAAAGAAATAATAATATATTTGTGTATAATTTACCATTATTGTGTTATTGGTGATATCATAACGACCGCCAACTGCCTTAGAAGAAGAAGAAGAAGAAATATATTTGTGTATAAGTTATGTCTAAGACAACATAATGATAATAACAAATGAGAAAGAATTTGATATCTTCGTCGCTAGCAGAATAGGATCCTTTAAACGTGAGTAAACAAGGATTTATTGTGCGATAATACCGTAATAAAAATGAACTTTTTTTATATCATCATTGGCTTCCAATTTCTAAAACTAGCGGCTTGCAAGTGTAACGAGTTTATGTATCACCATTACAAGTTAGTATAGCTTCCACTGTAACATTCAGTTTTGTAGAAAAACTTTTTATTGACTTAACGGTTTAAAAACTTAACATAAATTGTCAGAGATATTGGGGCATACACTGTCATGTAACCCTGATGCAGATTTCTTTGCAGCATCAATGAGTGATAGTCATTAGAAATAAATAGTTTTTCTCTGTTTATTTTTTCAGACATTAAATACCATAGAGATCCCTTAAAAAACAGCAAAAAATGCATAGAGAATCTAGTGGAGGTCAAAAGCCTGCAGAAAGATGACACAATCACATCTATGGTATGGGGCAATGTAGACCAAACCGAAATAATAATTGGCAGGCGAAATCAACAGGTTTGTTTGAAACTATATTTGTATCTGTATTTGAGGACTTCTTTACCAATTGCTCACATAACAACGTTGGACACGGCTTAATATGAAATGTGGTGCTGATTATATATAATTATTGGTTTGTTTTAGTTTTTTGTATATACAATAGTAGTCTGTATATAAAATATCCGCTTAAAATATAATTATCATTGATTGAACTGTTCACTCAGGATAACATTTATACAGAAATGGGCATAAATATGATTATGTGGTACATACATGCTTAGTATTATAATGTTACATGTGAAATATTCATTATTAAAAGGTTTGACAAGAATTACAACTATTAGTAATCACCGCCATGATTTAATTATTCTAAATATTAATTCATTTCTAAATATAAATTCCATTTTTAAATCAACAGTAGGCCTCAAGTAAAAACTTTGAAGTACTTTGTCACTCTCTAGAAACTGTACAAAAATGCCTTGTCATGTAAAAAAAAAAGAAAATGACGGTTTTTAAGTCTATATCTCGACGACGCCAATGTGTGGAGTTAATACTGTTGATACTCACATAGGTTAGAATAAGACTATTATACCTGTATATTATATTGTACCCTGATATTTTTGAAAAAGAGCAGCTGTTGAGTTTCTTGCCGGTCTCTTCTCAACAGAAACTGCTTTCTTAACTGGTGGTACCTTATGAACCTATATACATAATCTTTGATGTAAAATTTGACGATTCATAAGAGTGCGCAAGCGTCTATTTGAATAAATATATTTTTGATTTTTATAACATAGGGACTTTTTGACTGCTAGGTGGAACATTTGAAATTCTTCACAAATGGCTTAGATGGGGTTGATTATTGAAGGTGTTTTAAAAATGCGTGTAGAGAACTTAATTTACTTAAATAAGGAGGCAATAACCAAAATTAAACTGATATTTAAGAAAAATATGGTTTGAATCGTGACCTTTGACTCCAAATATTTCTTTTTCAATGTCTATATCTAAGATCTTATAAGGGTACAATTGAGGATTGTCCATCCCACTTTTCAGATCCAGGTCTACAACACCCAGAAGGCGGAATTCACAAAAAGTTACACTGCGGACTTCGGTGCGGGTGATGTAGTTGGCCTGGGTCGGCACCAGAGGAAGTTTCTTGCTGCAGTCGCCAGCGGTGTGGTGAGGATATGGAGCAAGAAGGAGGAGGCAACAGTGGAAGTTGGTGGCAAGATTGATACAATGCGGGTCTGCGGGGAGGACAGTTCGTTGTTTGCCACAGGTGAATTCGTTAATTTAAAGTATTTGTCTGATATGTTTGAGCGTATATTTCATTTCTTCAATACAATGGCTAAATTCACTTGAAATTTGACTGCAAAGGCTTATGAAGAGAAAAGTTGGTGTTTATTTGAACACTACGCACCATTTGAATTATAGTGACCTATTTAAAAATATCAATTTTTGGGAAACGTAAATAAAGGATTTGTGGAACTTATGAACAAACGCGCTAATTGGGGGGAAGTGAAAGAGACAGAAATATATGTTATGTAGCTTTCTAAAATCGGCCCATGTTTTAATAGGATTCGAAAAAGGTGGTCGTTTTAGGTCGTTTCCTGACATAAAGCCAAAATCATGATTTTCATAATTAGGTCCCTTTAATTCTAAAGGTGCGACTAGTAATGAATGTTTTAGCTAGAGTATGCCTTTCATACAGAAAAAAATTGTTCCTCAAATAAATATATAACCATCTGAAATTACAGCTTAAACATTTACGTCATATAAAAATCCATTGTTACTCATAGGTCTGTTGAGGATATCCATAATTTTTTTTTATTTGTAAGTTGTCAGGTTTAAGTCAGGTGTACAAGACGACGTCTGTTGGGTCCGCTAGTACTGTATAATAATGGATGATTGATGCAGTGGGGCTGTATAATATGGTACCTAACAAATTAAGACTTGAGCTGCGGAGTGTTTGTAATTTATTTTAACCTAAGACTTCAAAAAAAAGAGGTTCTCAATTCGACTGTATTTTTTTTTAAGTTTGTTACCTCAGAACTTTCGACCGAGCAAACCGATTTCGATGGTTATTTTTTCATTTGAAAGCTGCTGCTCCCCATGTCCCATATAATTTCATTCGTATTGGATCTTGGGCTCTGGAGATACATAGGGGATCTCTGAATATCTATTTATAAAATGAATACAGAGACTGGACTTGTTAAAGTTTGAGTCTTCTTCAGGTGGCGAAGAGAACGATTTGAAGGTGTGGCGGATCGGCGAGAGCTCTGCCCAGTTCGTGGCGAAGAACCTGCCACTGGACTGGTTGCAGCTCCGGCCGCCCGTCTGGGTGTCGGGGCTCGTGTTCCTGCCAGGGTCTGGGGGTCGAGAGCTGGCCGTCTGCTCCAGGCACGGATACGTCAGGTACTCGACGCCGTTGACACTGTCGCACGGGTGGGCAGGCCCGTCGGGGTTAGTACCACAACCTCATAAAAGACCGGCGTAAAGTGGGAGTATAATACTTTCGCGTTTCGTCTGGCGAGTGTGGTGGCCGGAGCCAAATTACCAAAAGGTTGTCAACGCATCTGCAACCCTCGCGTATAGATGTCCATGGGCGGCGGTATTCACTTAACATCAGGTGAACCGTCTGCTCGCTTGGCAACTTTTCACACAGGCTAAAATAAGACTGTCGTACTTGTACACAGTTATGGCTAAGGCATATTATACCATTGCGGAATATCTCGACGACGCCAATGTGTGGAGTTAATACTGTTGATACTCACGTAGGCTAGAATCAGACTATTATACCGGTATGTTTAATTGTAAACTATTAATATTATTGAAAAAGAGAAATTGTTGAGTTTCTTGCCGGTCTCTTCTCAACAGAAACCGCTTTCCGAACCGGTGGAAACTTACATATGAACGCATTAATTTCTTTATTAATTAACGAATTGAATTGTGTGTCCATTCACAGATTATACGACACGAGGGCGCAGCGGAGGCCCGTCTGCAACGTCACGTTCCCCAAAATGGCGGCCACTTGCATTGAGACGAGCTTCGATGAAAGGTAAAAGTTAAGAAATCTTGCATCTGTACATGTCCCACTGCTGGGCAAAGGTTATGTAACACAAGCAATTAAGTGGACAAATGTTTAAGAAGATTGTTAAATAATAATAAATAATATGTGAAATAGTACTATGGAATTACCACTACATGTATTGTGTGTATTTCTCTGTATGAATGTGTGTCTGTGTGTGACTTTAAAAAA
This sequence comes from Iphiclides podalirius, assembly GCA_933534255.1. Classification (NCBI taxonomy): domain Eukaryota; kingdom Metazoa; phylum Arthropoda; class Insecta; order Lepidoptera; family Papilionidae; genus Iphiclides; species Iphiclides podalirius. Next base: position 7,404,678 of record OW152841.1, on the reverse strand, counting down.
TAATATTCATTAAAGTAAGTTACGAGAAATAGCAATGTGAAATTACTACCACGTGTGTGTTAGACCCGTATAAAGTGTGTAAAGTGCAACTACATCCAGGCAGTTTCTGGTCGGTAAAACTGTGTCTAGGGATGGACAAGCGGAAAAAAATTATTTATCATATCGACATTTTGAAAGAGTTTCATTAATTATCGAGTGAAATATATCGATATATCGTGAGTGTTCGCAGGATCATTTATACATATTTACAAACCGTTCAATATTCGTAAAAGAGATGAGACATGAAGAAAATGTTGAAAAGATTTTTTAAAGTCAACGATGCGCGAGGAGCGTGAAAGAGTATCTAGTAACATTAAATAAGAAACTAGAGTTGCGATAAGAAGTATATCGAAACTGACACGAATTCTATAGTCTAAAATAAATATGGAATATCGATATGTCGCGATAAAAAATATTGATGATATATTATAATTAATTATTTGCTTCGAGTACGCAGTCTTTTAAATATAATAGTTATTAATTATATAGTTATATTAATATTAATAGTTAATGTACAATATTGCAGTACCTATTATAAAGCGTGTCCTTTATTTAAGTTATGTCTGGGTAGGACAGAATATCAAAGTTGGTGTACCTCCCGTCCTAAAACTAAGTCATTTTTTTAATGTGAAAAGTTGCCAAACGAGCAGACGATTCACCTGATGTTAAGTGAACACCACCGCCCATGGACATCTGCTACACCCGAGTGTTGCAGATGCGTTGACAACCTTTTTGGAAATTGGGCTCCGGCCACCTCACTCACCAGATGAAACGCGAAAGTGTTATACTTCCACTTTACGCCGATGTTCTGTGAGGTCGCGGTACTTATCCGGACGAGCCTGCCCATTCGTGCAACAGCCGAGGCTGCCGCGTGGCCCTACCACCGTAGTCCTTGACCGTTTTGTCTAAATAATTGTTATTTTTTTTAATTTATGTTCCTCTTTATATGTTTTGTGCACATCGATAAATGTATGGAAAAATATCAACATTTTTGCCCATGCCTAACAACTTCTTAAACTTTTTCTAGGCAGGTGCTGGTGGGCTTCGGACGCGGTCAGCTGCAACAAGTGGACCTGCGCAGGGGCAGGCCCGACAAGGGGTTCAAGGGCTGCGTGGGGGCGGTGACCAGCGTGGCCGTCCACCGCCCGCTGCGGCTGCTGGTCACCACCAGCCTCGACCGCCACCTGCGCGTGCACGGCTTCGACACGAAGGAGATGCTGCATAAGGTATTCTACCGTACAATCTACACTTGCTAGTAGCCTTAGTTCTGCAGGACATGCTGTAAGGAAAATCAGGTCTCTGACTGATGGAACAATATTTATTTTGCAAAAAAAAAATTTAGTTGGTGTAATCCCGTATGCGGCTAACTGTTACCCCTTCACACTCTCCCCCTCCCCCATCTTTAAAGACATTTATTCCCTCACCCTATATAATATAATGATACAAAACTTGAAACATTTAAAATTACAAAAATAAAATTATAAAAAAAAAGAATGTTTGTAATTATATTAACAACTTCAAATAATACAAGGTGTATTTTGATAAGGCGGCGGAACGGACCGTCTCAGCATCTTCTCTCTCTCTCCGTCCTCTTCTCTCACACACTCTCTCTCTCATTACCAGCAATACCTTACGTCGAAGCTCTCAGCCGCCCTGGTGCAGACGGAGTGCTCGACCCCGCTGCTGAACGCGCCCGAAGCAGACGTCAAGGAGGAGTTGGAGGAGGAGGCAGTGGAAGTAGACGAGATGGACGAGCTCTTCGAGCAAATGGAGACCGTCGGGTGCGACCACATGAGCAGTTTGAGAACGCTATCAAATCACTTAGCCCCGACCCTAAGTTTTGTCAATGGTTGAAGGATGATGAGTTCATTTTTGTCTCTGGTATATCGAAGATGACACGTTTGCAGTGATTTAATCTATTTACTTGTTTAGTCTTAATTGAAAGCATCTTAAAAGACGTTAAAAATGGCGGATTTATTGCCTATGTGATTTTCTCTTAGATTCAGAGCTTCGAATTCACTTTAACGCATTGGCTACACTCAGTCAAAGTCAAATTTCTTTAGTCAATATTACTATTACTACTAGGCTTTACACTATAAGCTTTTATTGAACGACAAGAAACTACCACCAGTTCATTAGATTTAGACCAGTCCAAAGAAGAACTGGCATGAAACTCTGCAATCTTGATATTTTTGTTTATTTTTAATAATAAAAGCATCCAAAATGATTTAGATATAAATTCAGCAGCAGCCAGGGGTATTGCAAGTGCAGACCATGAGTCATTTCCACAATGTATTCTTCGACATTATAATAGTCCCTTACCATTAAGGTGGCTTTTACGAAATGTTTCAAATTTTTTACACTGAGCTGTCTGGTTATATCTACTCTATTTTAGCAGCTTTCGTCTTGAATTTCAGCGAGAAGCCGCGGAAGAAGCAGGCCGAAGAACAGCCCCAGGTTCCTGATGACGCGAAGAGGATGAAACCCTCGACAGAGGGCAGCACCGACGCAGACCTCGACGAGGGCGCAGAGGAGGAGGAGGACAAGATCATGAGGCTCCTGAAGAGCACTGAGAGGCAGAAGAGGAGATTGGAGAAGAGAAGGAAGGAGAAGAAAGCGCGCAGCGTCTTTCACAATGCATAGAAATACAGTTGATCTTTTCAAACTGGACGTTTCATTTATTTAACATTCTTACAAAGTGTTTACGAAAGTAAAGTATAGTCAGTCTATACATGTCCCACTGCTGGGAAAGGCCTCTGTACGGAGGGTGTCAAGAAATAGTCCAACACTCGTCCCCACTGCGGATTGGCGGACTTAAAATATTTTCTAAATATTTCTTTTTGGTATTATTTTAAAAATATTCAAGTTTCCTCACGACGTTTTCCTTCACCGCTGATCAAGTGATAAGTCAGCACTTAAAATTGACAATTTCATCGGTGCCGGCACCGAGGATATAACTCAGGTTGCTCGAGTATGTTGAATTGAAAGCGAGCGTCCGGACACAGAGCTATAACGGCTCGGCTCGGTGTATACAAAAATAAATTGTTAAAGAGCCTTAAAATCCTAATGTGTGAAGCCGTCTATTAGAATGAGGTTTCGAATGATGTTGAATCGATGGCGCCGTTGTTAAGCTATTGTATGCGGCGTCGGGGGTCGTGGGTTCGATTCCCAAACTAGTTTCAGTAACGCGTCTGTGGAATCAAAAGACTGTTTTGTATGCATACATTGACAACCCGACGGGCGTAATGCACCTGTCTCCTGCGCCAGACGGTGTGGGTTCGATCCCCGCTACTGGAAAAAAATTGTGCAATTAACATTTGAGCGAGGAAAGAACCAGTCTCAGTGTATAAGTGTATATACTCAGTATGTAAGTGTATAATCTATGGAACCAGCCCTCTTTTACAGTATCGATACTATTACTTGATACAGTAGCTGTCGTAAGGTATCGATACTTAATTGGTATTGCTATCACAAGATTTCTCGATGAAGCGACTTTTGCGGCAGTTTCGGAAAACAGCTTTCTGCATTGCCCATTCTCTAACGTGTTCACTGCGCTCAAAAACCTTGTTAATTCTTTAGAGAATTAATGATATGGATTTCGTAGGATTTTGAAATAATTTAGAAACTTGTGTCTGGTTAGAAACTGTGTATTGCCGTACGTAATTTTTTTTTTATATTTTGAACTGGCTGCCATCCCGCTTGATGGTAAGTGGCGATGCAGCCTTGATTAATTGAACACATCAAAGCTTTATAATATAGTAAAAGACGTTAAAAATAGAAAATCTAATATATAAAATTCTCGTGTCACGGGGTTCGAACTTGAACTACTCCGAAACGGCTCTACCGATTTTTACCAAATTTTATATGCGTATTCAGTAGGTCTGAGATTCGGCTACTATCTATTTTTCGTCCCCCTAAATGTTAAGGGGGTAGTCCACCCCTAAATTTCTTTTTATTTTTTATATAAAACTTTTTTTTTCTATTTTTTTATGACACAGCATACAAAAATACATACAACCCTAAATTTTCACCCCTCTACGCAGACGTAGTCGCGGGCAGAAGCTAGTAGAAATATAAAAATCGCAGGTAGGCAGCAAAATTATTTAGGAAAGATTATTGAGCTTATGTTGCATCCTTTAGATAATAGATGGCGGTGTAACACACCTCGATAATTGATTCACAAATGTTTATTTTTTATCCTATACGGCTACGACCGTATTAACCGGTTGATAAAGGTATTTTTGGTTAAAAAACCTAACTTTGACGATTTATATTTAGACTTTTCATCGACAACGCCATCTACTTCATTATTAGTTACAATACTTCGATACAAGAAGTTGGTATTGAATGAGTGAGTACTCACTCAAACGATGCGAGTGCATCGTTTCATCCCTACCTTTTAAAAAAAACCGGCCAAGTGCGAGTCGGACTCGCGCACGAAGGGTTCCGTACCATTATCTATGAAAACCCACCACGCGGCCCCACTGCGGCGGATTTCACGTATCTTCGAAATATTTTTTTTATAAATTTAAATTTTTTATAGTGCTAGTGGAAACCTGCATATTTTCGATTATTTCGATGTTTTCCGGCACCAGGGATCGGAGTCAGATTTCTTGAACGCTCCGAAATAATACCACCTTTTCTACACAGTGCCTGATGAAGCAAGCGCGGGCAAATGTTTTCAAACAGCCCTTGATCTGCAATGGGTTCTTATTCTTATGTATAAAGTTGTAAAAAAAACAATTGTTAATCCAGCACTGGTTTCTACATTTAAAACATGATAAATAAACAAAAGAAAATCTTACAACAATAACCCTTCGTTTTTTTTTTAAATACACCACATTTTTTATCTGTAATCCATTCGCTAGTAAACTCGTCCGTTGCCATGGCGACTGTCAAACAAACAAGTTTGTCCGAAGCAGTGGTTACTCCTTCGAAATCATTGATAAGACATACCGATATACATATATACTGTTCTACATATACCCTGTTCTAAATATATACTGTTCTACATATATACTGGTATATATACACCGTTGGAAATGTCCAACCTGAGCGGGTACGATGGCGACGCCGTGGGCTTCGACAGCGTGCCGCCGGAGAGCAAGCCCAGCGCGGCGAGCTCCACTCAGACCAGCGAGTTTGGGGAGCGCGGGGCGGCGTCGCAGACGGCCGCCGCCAAAGACGTCGGCTGCACCGCCAGCGCAGAGGACTTCCAAGATATTGCGCCAGGTATGGATTAGGGGTGTCGAAAGCATATCGATATATCGCGAGATAATCCGCCAGGTATGGATTAGGGGTGTCGAAAGCATATCGATATATCGCGAGATAATCCGCCAGGTATGGATTAGGGGTGTCGAAAGCATATCGATATATCGCGAGATAATCCGCCAGGTATGGATTAGGGGTGTCGAAAGCATATCGATATATCGCGAGATAATCCGCCAGGTATGGATTAGGGGTGTCGAAAGCATATCGATATATCGTGAGATAATCCGCCAGGTATGGATTAGGGATGGCGAAAGCATATCGATATATCGATATTTTTGATTGTCTATATCTTTATTTTTAAACGATATATTTCTAACCGATGTGTCGATACAAAATATTCAATATCAAAATATAAAATGAATATTTTCCGTTACACATCTTTTTTTGGACAAAGGTTATAAATACTAATAGTGTGGTGGGTAGTGTACCTGCCTCCTGCGCCAGAGGGTATGGGTTCGATTCCCACTACTGGAAAAGTATTGTGCGATGAACGTGGTGTTTTTCTAGCGTCTGGCTGTTTATGTATCTATAATGTGTATTTATTTACAAAAGAAAATTATGTTTGAGTATGTTTATCAGTTTTCTAGTACCCATAGTAGGAGCGATGCTTAGTTTGGGACTAGTGAACGTTGTGGAAAAATGTGTCCGCAAATATTTAAGTATTTATTTTTATATTTTCAGCCGTTATATTTGGATCCGACATATCGATACAAACTTTCCAAAAAACGATATTTTTAAGGTTCCGTACTAAACTTCCGTACAGTCCGGATATTCCGCAGCGGTAGAAGTTCTTTTTATCTCGCTCTGTACTCAGTTATAGGAGTTATCTAATTACCTCCGGAGCCGAAGATCCAGTACCAATGAAATTAATATGGGACCACATGGGGAGCATTAGGTTTGAAATAAACAAAGAATCATCAAAATCTGTTCACATCAATCAACAAACATAAAAAAAAAATACGGTCGAATTGAGAACCTCCCCTTGTAGTCGGTTGATAATGTTCTTTAGACATAAGTTTACATTTAATTAGCAATTAATAAATAGATAAATTTCGCTCTCCTCATCCCTAGCGCCATAAGAGTTGCTTCTTCACTTTGGACGTCCCCAGAGCCGGGGTACCCGCAGGGGCTGAACGAGTTCCTCAGGAGGGTGGTGCCAGGGGTGCTGGAGCAGTTGGCGCATCACGACCAGGGGGCGTTCTCGTCCGACTCGGAGGAGGAGGTTTCGCGCGCGGTGCTATTGCACGAACTGGGCGTGGGGCGCGACTCCGGCTGCGGCGACCACCACGCGGCGGCGCTGGGCGTCAGCTGGAGCTGCGCCGGCGGCCTGGCCGTGGCTGTCGGCGCGGGGCAGCACGAGAGCTGGTGCGAGCGCCCAGGGCTGGTGCGGCTGTACTCGCTGAGGCGCCGCGGTGGGCCCCAGGCGACGGACGTCGAGGTGAGACGGGTTGTGGTTCCCGTGGCGGGCAAACGTACGTGCAAGTGTGGATGTGTCTTATGCGTTTTGTCTGGTGGGTGAGGTAGCCTCAGAGAAAATTCAATGTACTCGAGCGACCCGAGCTCGAACCCGGTGCCGGCACCGATGAGGTTGTCAGTTTCAAGTGCTGACTTACACGCTCGGCGGTGAGGGAAACCTCTATATTTTCGGAATAATAGCAAAAAACAACTTGGAAGGTATGTGAAGTTCGCCAATCCGCAGTGGGGTCGGTGGACTATGCCGTACCACCATCTGTACAGAGGAAGCCTTTGCCCAGCAGTGGGACGTTTACAGGCTGTTTACTTACTTAACCGTATTTAAAACACCTATTGTAATGTCAAAAAATACATTGAGGACAAGAATGTGTGGAAATGACTCTTGCCCTGCACTAGCAAGTCCCCTGGCTGAAGATGATTTGTGTGACCGTGCGACGCCGGGGCGGTTCGCAAGTATCGCTATCTAAAGATAACGGTGGTAGGGCCACGCACAGGCTCGTCCGGGTAAGTACCACGACCTCACAGAAGACCGGCGTAAAGTGGAAGTATAATACTTTCGCGTTTGGTCTGGTGAGTGAGGTGGCCGGAGCCCAATTTCCAAATGGTTGTCAACGCATCTGCAAACCGTCGGGTGCAGCAGATGTCCATCGGCGGCGGTTGTACTCAACATCAGATGAACCACCTGCTCGCTTGGCAACTTTTCGTATAAAAAAAAAGATGTAGCTATTACATATTTTACGTATTTTGAGGAGCGGGAGTGCGTCACCGCTATACGCTACCACCCCACCGTGGCTACTCTGCTCGCGTACGGCACCGCTTCTGGTGAGCTGGTCGCTCGCCAGGGCTCCGGCGAAGCGCTGACCGCGCCCGCGGGGGGCTCCGCCAGGGTCTCCGCCCTCCGCTGGGCGGACGCCCACCTGGCGAACGTGTACCTCACCATGCTGGTGCGCGCCAGGGGAGTACGCCGCTGCGCTTCAGACCAGGTCGGGCGAGCTTAGTTTTAGCGTTATTTTATCACCTTTACGCCCGGTTTCCGAAATAATGATAGTCGTAGAGGTCAACTGATCAGCTGTCAAACGGCTTTTCAAATTCCATTTGAGTTGCCAATAGGATGGTTAAACTCTTTGAATTGATCATTTCGTCAATTCAGAGAGTTTAACCATCGACCAGCGACCGGGCGTTAGAGAGAACTGTTTATAAGAATATAAATTTTTGGGAATCGTAAAATTAATATTTCTGCACTTGATTGGACGAGTATGAAATTTCCCACACTTGTCAGAACATATTACAAAAAAAAAAAAGTCCCGCTGTCTGTTTGTCCGTATGTATGGTTAGATCTTTAAAAGTACGCAACGGATCTTGATGCGGTTTTTTTTACTAGACAGAGTGATTCAAGAAGAAGGTTTATATGTATAATACATTACACCCGTTCGAAGCCGCGGCGGGTCCCTAGTATTAAAGTAGTTCGCTTTATGAAAATTAGCAATAAAGAAAACATCAAATCTTTTAAAGTTTTTATAGTGCTAATCTCTGCACTTAAGATTGAACATTAAAACATGTAGAAAAAGTACGAAAAGATTGTCGAAGATTAAGAAAGAAGGCGTTAAGATTTTCGTCACTGTGGCTAACAGCCGTTTAGCTCAGTGGCTAGAGCGTCAGGCCGCGAATGCCGAAGACGTGGGTTCAATTCCCACAGCGGCGACAATCTTTTTGCACTTTTTCTACATATTTTAATGTTCAATCTTAAGTGCAAATATTAGCACTATAAACAATTTAAATTTAAAAAAAAAGCAATGGCGACATCTCTCGTTTGAATTATCGTTGTAAAACGATATTCGAAATTGTTTGTATGCTGGAAAGGATATAACAATAGATGCGCCAAGCATTGCTTCAAATGCTAAATAACAATGTAGAAAGAAGGCGTTAAGATTTTCGTCGCTGTGGCTATCAGCCGTTTAGCTCAGTGGCTAGAGCGACAGGCCGCGAATACCGAAGACGTGGGTTCGATTCCCACAGCGGCGACTCTTTTCGTACTCTTTCTACATGTTTTAAAACATCAAATCAATAAAAAAAAATTACACACACTACCATGTACCTACGTATTAATTTACAAAAGAAGAGTATGTTTAAGTAAGTTTATCAGTTATCTAGTACCCGTAGTACAAGTTTTGTTTAGGACTAGAGAACGTTGTGTAAAAACCGGCCAAGTGTGAGTCGGACTCGCCCACGAAGGATTCCGTACTACCTAACGGCCCAAAAGTCATGTCTGTTATATGGGAGGCCCACTTAAACATTTTTTTATTTTGTTTTTTAGTATTTTGTGTTATTTAACTGTCCAACTATCACGGTACATGAGACACAGCCTGGTGACAGACAGACAGCGGAGTCTTAGTAATTGGGTCCCGTTTTGCCGGACGGAACCCTAAGAATGTGACCTAAATGTTTATTTAGTTCTGTTTTAGGAGTTCGCCAGAGGGCGTCACAAGGCAAACATCTTGTCCGCTATCTCCCGTGAAATAAAATCATTAAAAATAAAGTTAACACTTGAAATCATAAAATTATAAGTTAAGTTTAATTTTTATTGTGTAAATATTACGAGTGACTGTTTAACAAAAGTGAAGTGCTGACGAATCAAGTTACGGGACAAAATTTGAGAGTGCTAAAATCAGTTACAAACTATATACATGCAGTCTAAAAATGCAACGTAGTGTAGTGCAAGCTAAGTCACATTTTCATTAAGTTTCACTTTTTTATTGGTTTTGTACAGTAAAAGCATATATAAATATCTTTTTTGTTTAAAAAAAAATAGTAATTTAAATAAGTGATGTGTGGGTAACTGTAAAATTATTTAATAGAACTGACTTGTAACAATCACTTAATTTTAAAACAGTATATAACAGTTCAAAATTTAAGACGCTTCGTCAATGTGATAAATAGCTCGGTCGTTCGTATGTGGTCCTCCGAAAGCACTTACCACGGTTCGGACCCACGCAAAGGGCTACTTTTTTCAAATATATTTTACTCGGAAACATTTATTCATCCATTATCAGAACTAGTTTTACTAATACTAAAAAAAAAAAATAAATAAATAAAATGAGTTTCTTCGATAGCATTACATTTCGCCGTAAACGAGCACAATCTGACACTGATACTACAATAGATGCCGCAAACACAACTATAAACACGTTAGATGGCAGCACTAACAGTTTACCAAACATTTCGGACTGCGAGAATAATGAAAACGAAACTCTTAAAAAACAAATAGAACACCTTAAATTAGAATTGCAAATAGCACATGAAGAAGTAAAAAATTTGAACTCAGAAAATACCGATTTGAAAAAAATTATCGCCGATCTAACAAAAAAACAAGAAATTTTCAAAAAAGTCACATCTAGTCTCACAAACAATGTCTCTTTAACACCAAGAAATAAGAAAATAAAATCAATGTCCACACCATTAAGTACACGCGCAAATAAAAAATTATCAGCAAGCGATATCAATTCCTCTGAAGCCGTCATTAAAAAGGTGCCTATGGTGAATACAGAAAAACACGAGATAAATCTTAACGTGGAGCCAAAACCCAAAGAAAAAAATAAACTGTACATTTTAAGCAGTAATAACAAAAATAATATTACGCAAACTGCAGTAAATGAATTTGATGATGAATATAATGTATGCCACTACTTGTCAACAAACACAGGCATACGTCAAATATTTTCTAGTTTGGAGAATAAATTAAAACGTTTTACGAAAAATGACTACTGTGTAATAATGATTGGAGAAGCAGATTTCCGAACAACAAATAACAATTATAGATTAGTGTCTTATATTAGAAACAAATGTGTCAATTTGCATAACACAAATATAATAATATGTCTGCCGACGTATAAATGTGGACCGCTTAAAAACCTGTACAATTGGAGAATAGAGACTTTTAATAATTTATTATATTTAGACTGTGAAGCATATGAATATGCGTATATACTTGATTCCAACCGTAACCTCACATACGACGAGAAGATGTTTAATAGAAAGTCTGGATACTTAAATAACTTAGGACTTAGGACAATTTTCTGTAACTTACGTGATAAAATTAACGAGATAATATTTTATAATTCAAAAGATGATAATAATGGCAACATAATTATTAATAGTACTAATACAATACCGACCAACAAACAAAGTGTAAAAAATATAGATATTAATAGTGAAAATTTTTTTCTCCAATAGATTTTTATACATACTGCACCAAAATATTGCCGGTCTCTTAAATAAAAGTGATTTGTTAACTTTACACTTAGAGGATATATCTGTTAAAATAAAACAGCACGTTGATATTGTATGCATAACTGAACACTTTATATCATCCGGTAATAATGAATTTTTAACACTACCAAACTACACTCTGGCAGCTATCTATACACGAAACATCAAAAGGGGTGGTAGTTGTATACTTGTAAGGAAAGGTATATCCTTCAAAAACTTACAATATATATCAAACTATTGCGTGCCAGAAGTCATAGAATGCTGTGCTATTGAACTCATAAATTATTCAACTATAATTATATGTCTGTACAGAGTTCCCAAATTAAGTAATATCTCAGTATTTTACGAAAAACTTGATATTATTTTACGCAAATTGAATAAAAATAAACAAAAAATTATTTTATGTGGTGATTTTAATATTGATATACTGAAAAGAAATAACCTGGCATTAGAGTTCAGTAATTTCTTATTAAATTTTAATCTTCATTTATTATTAAAGGAACCAACAAGATTGAAAAGTAACACATGTTTAGACAATTTTGCTTATAATGCACCTATTGCTTGTAAAGGAGAAGTTTATAATTTAGGCTTATCGGACCACACTGCACAGCTGTGTAAATATCCTGTTGCAAAAAAATTCATTATTGACACATGGAAAATAAGACGTCGAGATTATAGCAAGGAAAATATGAATAAATTTAAATCATACATTGAATCACTTACATTTTCTGAGTTGTATACAGCAAATGAACCTAATGATGCCTACAATAAATTTATAGAAACTTTTAAATTAATTTATGATTTGTGTTTTCCCATTAACACAATTACTATCCAATTAAATAAACGGGTTAAATGGCTGACTAAAAGCATCAAGTTATGTTCTAAAACACAGAGAAAAATGCTATGGAGATACAGGCTAAATCCCAATGAGCAAACAAGACTGCTTCTAAAAACATACACTCATAGACTTAAAAAGGTTATTAAGCTTACACAAAAAGCTAGAAATAATTATAGAATTAAATTATCAAATAACAAATGTAAAACTATTTGGCAAATTATTAATGGAAATAAGAGTTATCACCCTCAAGAATACATTGAAAAAATAAACTTTGGTGATGATAATGCTATCATCAATAATCCGAAAGACATTGCCGATGTATTTAATAATTATTATACTGACCAAGTATTGGCATCTCAAGTTTTAAGAAATAATAAAAATATATCACATTAGAAGCATCTGCGCATTCATTTTTTATGCCACCAATCATTTCTCTAGATGTTTCAAATGCTATAAAGTCACTAAAAAACACAAATAGCGTTGGATACGATGAACTTTCTACACGTGTCATTAAGTTAGTCAACAAGAGTGTTTCTCCACATTTAAGTTACATATTTAACTTATGTGTACAAGTTGGTGTTTACCCAGAGGGTCTTAAAACAACTGTTATTAAACCACTTTATAAAAAAAAGGGTTCGAAAGATGATATAAGCAGCTATAGACCCATTGCCCTTACACCAGTTATATCGAAGATTTTTTGAAAAGATTATGCATAAATACCTGAGTAATTATCTCGAAAAATTTAATCTATTAGTGGATGAACAGAAGGGATTCAGGAAAAATAAATCAATTAATAGAGCAATATATGATTTATTAAATTTAATAATCAAAAACATTGATAATAAAATAGATATCTGCGCTCTGTTTTTAGACATGAGTAAAGCTTTTGACTATGTAGACCACCAAATATTATTGCATAAAGTTGAATATTACGGAATAAGAGGTAATATTTTAAATCTGATTCGGACATACCTGACCAATAGACAACAAGTAACACAAATAACTCGAATCGACATAAAAATGAGAGAAGAAAAAATTTACACATCTAATTCTCGATATGTGCGGTATGGCGTTCCACAGGGAAGTGTGTTAGGACCATTGTTATTTCTTATTTACATAAATGACTTACCTAAATGTGTTTCACACCCCATGGTTTTATTTGCCGATGATAGCACAGCTATCATTAAAAGTGTTAAACATGATCTAGAAGACGAATTAAATTTAACACTAACACAAATAATTGAGGAATTGCAAAAAAATAATTTACAAGTTAATTTGGATAAAAACTAAATTTATAAAGTTCTATCAAAGATGTGCAAATGATTTAAATTTAAAAGTAATACACAGAGGAAACAAAATTGAAAAAGTTGACTACACAAAGTTTTTAGGCTTGACAATCGACACTAGATTAACATGGACTTATCAATCGGACATAGTGTGTAACAAAATAAGTAAAGCGGCATATATTCTATGGAAATTGTCTAGCACCTTAAACATTGAATCACTGTTAACTGTATATTATGCCTATGTAGAATCGCATCTTAGATATGGAATCATATTCTGGGGAAATTGCAGCAAGAAAGAAAATATATTCAGGTCACAAAAAAAATGCGTTAGAGCGATGTGTAAATTAAAAACGAGAGAAAGCTGTAAATCTTCTTTTATAAAATATAAAATATTAACCATGCCGTCGTTATACATATTTGAGAGTGCGATGTTTGTAAAAAATAACTTGTCTCTTTTCTCCAAGCCCAACCATGAGCGAAGCAGACGTGACTTACACAAACTTTGTTTACCTAAAACTAATACTAAATTTATGAGCAAGAGTATACTCTGCATGGCACCAAAAATATATAATAGGCTCCCGAAAGAAATGAAGGAATTAAACACAAATCTATTTAAGAAAAAACTACGCGACATGTTAACAGAAAAATGTTATTACAGTATAAACGAATTTATATCAAATTAATAATCTAAACGTATTCAGTGAATTAATAATGTGCAATTTTATCGAATTTTTTATATTTTTTTAGTCATTTAATTATTAGTCATTTTGTTCTCTGTTCTATTATTACTGTTTGTTAACTTACTTTTTTCATAGACATATGTTTTAATATTATTTTAATATTCTGTTATATAATTTTTTCAATTTTATTTTATGATTATAATAATTAAGAAATTTGAGAATGTATACTGACAACCTTTAAGCGAACATATCATATTTGCACACCCTACAAAATGGGTAGAATATAGCGATAAAAATTACTGTGTTGTACACCTCATGCCTAACCTATATTTCGCAAATAAATACATTATTATTATTATTATTATTATTATTATTATTATTTATTTAGGTTGGCGATTTTAACTTCATTTCTATCAGGTCCTCTTCTCGGCAAGTAGCGACGGCGCCCTAACCGTTTGGCGGGTGAACATCGATCTGAGAACATTCGAGAAACTGGTTCGCTACGAGCTGGATGCAAGTCTGAAGGCCAGGCCAGACATCACGTGCTTCGACATTCCGAGGAGCCACCCATTGAGGTGGCGTAGTCTCTTATTGACTTTTTTGTTTTTTGAAAAGTTGTCAAACGGGCAGACGATTCACCTGATGTTAAGTGAATACCGCCGCCCATGGATCTCTGCTACACCCGAGGGTTACAGATGCGTTGACAAGCTTTTGAAAATTGGGCTCCGGCCACCTCACTCACCAGACGAAACGCGAAAGTATTTGTCATACTCCCACTTTACTCTGGTCTTCTGCGAGGTCGCGGTACTTAACCGGACGAGCCTGCCCATTCGTGCAACAGCCGAGGCTGCCGCGTGGCCCTACCACCTTAAAATTTCTTTATTTTACGCGAATATTGTAATTAAACTAATACGGATTTTATCCGTGGTAATTTCATTTAATATTCAATGTCTTTTTTCTTATAACAACGTGATGAATGGCGTAGTGGGTAGAGTACCTGCCTCCTGCGCCAGAGGGTGTGGTTTCGATCCTCACTACTGGAAAAATTTTGTGTAATGAACTCACTGTTTTTCTTGTGTCCACTATAACCTATACATCGTGTCGTTACCATCGCGACAATAAATGAACACACATATAGGGGATAACTTTATAAAGTTGTAATAAACATTTAAATTCTTTAAACATCGATATTTACAGAGTTATTAAATTTTCCAAAACAAAGAATTTTAGAACCACTATAAAAAAATAAAAGCGTAACGTAAAGTTCATTTGTAAAGGTCACAAAGCATATGAATGGGTTTAATGAATTTAAAAGAGACAAAACATACTGTTAGAAGGAGTGGCTTGTAATGAGACGCTGTGGCGCGAGTTGTATAGGTGTTACAAATTTTGTTTCTTTTTTACTTAAGTAGTTTTTTTGAAAAATATTTTTTTTTAATTATAGATTTTGTTTAACGTTAATATTTTTTTTATGATTATTGGCAAGTAGCGTTAGATGTGTGTTCATTTATTGTCGCGATGCTAACGACACGCTGTATAACCGGCGCACATAGACATTTGCAATACCCGTAGAGTTGCAAATGCACTGCGTTGCCACCTTTAAATAAAGTGGGCCCCGGCTACCTCACTCACCACACGAAACGCAGAACATAACGTAACGCTCTACTTCACGCTGGTTTTCTGTAGTGGTACTTATCCGGACCGACGTGCCCATTCGTGCAACAGTGAACATTGTTGCTGGGCCCTACTACAGTTAAGTGCAAGAGTTTACATATTATATTTATTTACAAAAGAAAAGTATGTTTATAAGTGATGACTCCGTGGCGCAGTTGCCAAGGTATCGAGGTAAGGTGGGTTCGATTCCCACACGGGACAGCTATTTGTGTGACCCACAAATACTTGTTTCGCATCTGGGTGTTTGTCCGCGAAATCTAAATATATAAATAAAATAGATGTTTATTCGATTCAGTTTTTTTTTCTACGATTTAAGTGTCGACCCCCTCTATTAGGTACAAAATTTATGTTCGTGAAACATCCTCGCAACAATTGAATAAAGCAAATTAAAAGTATTTTTATCGGTTATCTGGTACCCATAGCTCAAGCGTTCAAGACTATAGAACGTTGTGTAAAAATGTGCCCTAAAAGAAATAGAACAAACGTTTGGGTTCCCAAGGTCGGTCGGCGATCGCGCACCCGATGTGTTCGTGGTGGGCGCCAAGTGCGGGGGGCTGCTGCTCTGCGGGGTCGGGGACCAGCTCGAGGATGTGGATCCGCTGGTGGAGCGTCTGGAGGGGCACAGCACGTGCGTGCTGGACGTGGCGTTCGGCCCGAGGCCCGGTCTATTCGTCTCCTTATCAATAGACTCGGAGCTGAGGGTGCACCGCGCGGGGCGGCCCGGCGCGTTGCGGGTGAGGGCTGTTTGTTGTTCCTTGAACATGTTGTAGGATTAGAGTTTGTAAAAAAAATTAGGAAAAGTTTGTCGCCGCCGCGGGAATCGAACCCGCGTCGTCGGCATTCGCGACCTGACGCTTTAGCCGTTAAGCTAAAAGGCTGATTGCCACACCGACGAAAATCTTAACGTCTTTTATCTACATTGTTTAGCATTTGGAGCAATGCTTGGCTCATCCGTTGCTGTATTCTTTCCAGCATACAAACAGTTTCGAATATCGTTTTACAACGACAATTCGAACGGATGATGTCGCCATTGCTTTTTAAAAATTTAAATGTTAAATCTTGAAGTGCAGAGTTAGATAAGCATTATAAAACATATAAAAATGACGTAGTACGTTGACCGGCTCCGGTGAATTGTTTTTATGCCAATTTAATGCACTTGAACTCTTGACCGGTTTGCGATTCGAATCCGCAGCACTGCGGAATGTCAGGCTGCAGGACGTCGAACTGGCCACCGTACCCTCGAATATTCGGTCTTCAATTAAAACAAATATTTCCGTAACGCTACCGTTCAATGTCAGATCTTCTGCCTAATTACGTTCAATGTCAGATCTTCTCTCTAATTAAGTTCAATGTCAGATCTTCTGCCTAATTAATTTCAGTGTCAGATCTTATCTCTAAATTAGAGAGATAACAAGAGAAATTAATTAGAGATCTAATTCAATTCAATGTCAGATCTTCTGCCTAATTAAGTTCGATGTCAGATCTTCTCAGTGGCGTAGTGAGCTTAAGTCGCGCCCGGGGCCACAATACCTTTCTAGCGCCCCCCCATTGTAAAACCATATTTATCTATTTACTTCTATTTACTATAATAAAAGAGTAGAATCGGCGTGTCTGTACATTGAAGATATTTATGAAAAAATGCAATAGGGTATCCTAAAAAGAGTTATAGGAAACATTAAAACTATTTTTGGAATTTTTGTCTGTCTGTCTGTGCACGATAAACTCGGAAACTTCTAATCGGATTTTGATGCAATTATCACTGGTTACTTAAGAAAAGCTTTGGGCAAAATATAGGCTTTGTTTCATGTCAATCGTTCACTCAAACGGGAGATATGGGAGTTCTAAGATTAAAGCAGTGCAATCGCAAACAGTTATCACAGTTATCCAACTACTTGACTAATTTGTATGGTGTTTTTGAATGTATTCAAGATTAATTCTGTGCAACGTTAAAGCTTTGTTTTATTGCAATTGGTTCTCTCAAAAAAGAGTTTTGTGAATACTCACAAAACACAGGATCGTTTTTACGGGGTTTTTGACAGCGCGTCAGCACAACTTCCTCGCAATATTTAAGATTCATTTGAT
The DNA here is from genome assembly GCA_933534255.1 of Iphiclides podalirius. Lineage (NCBI taxonomy): Eukaryota > Metazoa > Arthropoda > Insecta > Lepidoptera > Papilionidae > Iphiclides > Iphiclides podalirius. The sequence continues at coordinate 7,387,069 of OW152841.1, read as the reverse complement.
CGTAATCAATTTACTTAAACAGAATATATACGTTATCAGCTGCTGGATCAAATGGAACAGTTTTTTTTTTTTTTAAATGACATAGTAGCTCCCCATACAAAAAATTACCTTCCATTCAAAATGTACTATCAGTGATAAAATTTTAACCACGGTAACGTGAATTTTCAGTTTCATAATAAAAAAAATCAAACTTTTTTTTATTATTTATTAACAAATTCTTCAATTGATAGAATTACAGTCCAGCAAAGGTAAGTTACGATAAGATAAGGAATTAGTTCCCGTGAAAAAACTAGATGGCGTTGTTAAATTCATTAAATGAGCTGTATACATATTTTCAGAAGTTAATTAAGGGACAATCGCCGACCATTTGCATTTTAATAATAATAATGCGAATTTCTTCAATTGAGATTTATACGATAGGTAGAATTTTAGTTTTGCTCGGTATAGGGATATTCTTGATTTTGTTTTGCGATTTGGTTAGTTGTTAGGAACTGTAGTGGATTTCTCTATAGGCCGCGTACTCGGCGGGCCATAGGGGGCTGCAAATTAGTGGGGTTTTTTAGTAGCGTTGCTTGCCTTTCGCCTCTCGGTTCTTAGCATAGGCGATATTCCATGAAAATTATAACAAATCAAGCGGGCCTGATAAGTAGGTACCATTCGTCAGCTCCATAATATCTTTCATCATTGTTTCAACATTTTTTGTGCCTTCCAGCGAGTCTTCTCTTAATCTTTAACGAGCCTAAGGCAACCAACGGACAAATCACTGTTTAGGAATATAGATTTGGTTAGGCTAGATTAGGATATTCGGATATTACTAATTTTGCTTTGTGGTTTTGAAAAATATTTTTGTTTTTTGTAACTAACTAACAAGTTGTATCTGATATTTTTTTGTAATTAAGATACTTATTTTGTAGTATTTTCTAAATCATTGAATTTACCTTTTAGTATTTATTAGAAAAATGCCTCGATAGAATTAAAAAGAATGAGAACGATTTGATCTCAACAATCTAATGAAAACCAAACACGACTTAGTGCTGATACTCATTTCGCCATAGACGCCATTCATTCTCTCGCACATTGGAGTCAGTCATAGGTTATAGACATTAAAGTAAAGTAAAAAAGTAAACTGAGAGTTAATTTTGATTGAGCATCCGTAGAGGCCGTTGACAGAACACTACAGTATATACACCGAGATGAAAGGCCAATGGGGAACGTCACAGTTGTTTTCTCTGGAGAGTTTCGAAACCTTTCCTCTCATTACTCAGGGGACTAAGGCGAAGAAATAAATGCCTCACTGAAGCGTTCTTATCTCTAGTCTCAAAAACATAAGTTGCAGTTGACGGTTTCTGAGATTAACACGCACATACACACAGACAGACATCAATTTTTACAACCATTGTTTTGGGTTTTATTGCGTTGATGAAGGGGGAATAATAGTTTTTCTCAAATATTTTTCATGCACAGACAAAGACAAGTTACTAAATTTAAATTTTAAAGAAGATAATTTGTGTAAACAAAAAGCGTAGATGCCATAAGGAAGTGCTGACAGCCACAGGTCGAGTCAACCCTGCCAGTAGAAAAGATGTGCCAATTCTAATCATCATCATCATTTCAACCTGTTTGAGTCCCCTCCCCCACAGACTGCCATCAAGCACGATCCCGAGCCACCTGCATCCATCGAGTTCCTGCACATTTGCACAGGTCGTCAATCCATCTAGTGGGGGTGACCCCCACACTACGATGGCCAGTTCGAGAACCTTTTTTGCCCAGCGGTCATCGGTTCTACGAGCTATACGGCCGGCCCATCGCCACTTCAGCTTGTTAACCCTCTGATCTATGTCGGTTACTTTTGTTCAACTGCGGAGCTCTTCGTTGCAAACTCTATCACGCAGAGAAATTCCGAGCATAGCCCGGTCCATAGCCCGCTAAGCGACTTTGAGCTTCCTCATACGGCCAGCAGTGAAGGATCACGTCTCAGTTCCGTTTGTCATCACTGGCAACACACATTGGTTGAAGACTTTAGTCTTCAAACATTGAGGTATATTCGACGAGAAGATTTGCCGAAGTTTCCCGAACGCTGCTTGGATTCAGCGATTGACCTTTACGTCGAAGTTGCCAATTCTATTATGAATATACTATTATAGTTTAATAATTTAGATTATTACTGTTCCTTTTAATTTAAGAATTAACGTTTATTATATTATAGTGGCACTAAATTTAAAATATTTTCCAGAAATCAATAATAATAAAATTAAAAATTATGCAGCAATTTTTGTTTTGCGCACCATTTGGCGCCCTTTTGTGAGAAGCGCCCGGGGCATGATGCCCCCCCCCCCCCCCCCCCCCCTCACTACGCCACTGGATCTTCTGCCTAATTAAGTTCCTTGTCAGATCTTCTGCCTGGACGCGGAAGTCAGCTGCATGTCGTGGCTCGGGAACGGCCCCTGCGTCGTAATAGGCTTAACGGGGTCCGAGAAAGAGACCCTGAGGGTGTACAACGTCTCCACCGGGAAGCGAGTGCCGGTGGAGGGAATGTCGGGTGACACCAGCGTGACCTGCGTGGACGTCTGTCAGAGCGGGTGAGCAGTTTCATATCTCAGTGCTGTACTGACGGCAGTTTCTGTTTTGGAAATTTATCGAGACCATACCGAAGCAGAGTGAATTTAGTCTGTACACTCGTATCATTAGTCTGTATACATATAGTCTACAGGCTCTTTCAAGTCGACTTGAATACATTTATAAACATGTCTTTTTTAATAGTAAAAAAAGTCCCGCTGAGTTTCTTCCGCCGGTTCTTCTCAGGTCAGTGACGTTTCCCTCCGATCCGGTGGTAGCGTCTTGACAATCAATAAATGTTAAGAGAGTGTTTAGTGAGTGCTTGTCAAGACAGGCTTGCTTAGTGCGGTGCAAATGCACACTTGATGTATTTTGTTAAACCTTGCGTTATGTCCCCGCTGGCACCAACGAAATTGTTAATTTTAAGTGCTGCTTATCACTTGCACAGGTTGAAGAAAAACGTCGTGAGGAAACGTGCACATTTTTGGAAATAAAACAAAAAAAATATTTCGCGTGTTGGACTACGCCCTAATACCTCCTGTATAGACGTCTTTGCACACCAATGAGTTATATAGGCTGTAACTTGACTACTTTTACTGGTGTTAATGCCAGCAATGTTTTTTTTTTCTATATATGTCTATTTATACATATATATAATAATCATCTTAGGATGGAGGCAGACACTGATTAAGTCCGCGGTTTGACCATACATTATAGATGACTAGAAACGGTCAATTAAGACTTCTTTTATTGGTAAGGTAATATATGAATATATTCCCCGATTTTAGGGCCATTAAAATCGCAGCCGGCTACGCAGGCAACACCGTTCGAGTCTGGGAGCTGCCAGCGCTCCAAGATAAGTTCGTGTGGTACAGCTTTGATGAATAGTTTACATACTACATTATCTGTGACACTTTAAAGTTTACAAGCGTATGATATAGCCTTTTTTTTATTTAATGCTCTGGGCTGGAACGTAATCGACAATTGGAACGAAAACTGAAAAAGTTAACAAAGAGCGTTCTGCCAAAAGTGTATTTTTAGCGTAATAATAATGTTGCCATATTACTGAATGTGACACTAATAAAATTTATGATAAATTTTTATAAATATCTTTTATTGTTCGCTTGTCCACATGTAGTACTAATATAAATATTATTTACTAAATATGAGCATGTAACTGTTCATGGAAAACACACGGGTGCAATTTTATGTTTACTAGCGGACGCGACAGACGTTGTTCTGTACAGCTTATAAATTAAAAAATGTTTAAAAAATATTTTTAGTGGAACAGGAATCTAAACCATTCTCGAATGCAAGTGGACGGACCACATAAATAATTTCATCAAAATCTGTCCAGCTTCTCAGTAATATAATTCTTCTGTGCGTGTGTATGCCACACACGCATAGAAGAATTATATTATATATAGAGTAGCCGTGATAGCTCAGAGTCCGAGCGCTCAATATATTTGAGCAACCTGAGTTCGATCCCCGGTGCCGGCACCAATGAAATGGTTAATTTTAAGTGCTGACTTATCACGTGCTCCACGGTGAAGGAAAACATCGTGAGGAAACCTGCATATTTTCGAAACAATAACAAAAAAAATATATTTCGAAGATATGTGAAGTCCGCCAATCCGCAGTGGGGCCGCGTGGTGGATTTTGCCCTGATACCAGTCTGTACGGAGGCCTTTGCCCAGCAGTGGGACTTGTATAGGCTGATACTTTTTAGTATCAATACCTACGCGATTCAGGTGCAATTGTCTTACTAGAAAAACCGTTCTATCGTATCGTTGCGACTTTTCTCAAACTCTTTGCTATTCAAAATTAAGACATTATTTAGACCGATAATTTGTTTCTGCTTCAAATCCGTTGACTGTTGAACCCAGAACTCATGGGCTAATCAAATTATTTAATTTATATTTAAAATATCAATATAGAAAGGAAGAAAGAAAAGAAAACATTTATTGCTCAAATACGCCACATGTACATTTAAACCATAAACAAAAAATACATACTAAAAAGAAAAAAAAAGAGGAATAAAAAAATATTAAATACATTACACATTTTACGCACACAATTGTGTGTGGCGTATACGGCAAACAGACCACACTCAGCTTAATGCTGCAGTCGATACGAGACTACAGCGCTGGTTTTCAGAGGGCTAAAAAAAAAAAGTAATATCGGCTTCGATACATCGAGGAGCAAAAACCAGACATATCAATAGCTAGTGTCTTGAATTTTGAGCGATAACAGCTTGTAGAGATAGCCGTTATGAAAGGCTTCAGTGCCACAAAAGCATTAGTGATTTATCGAATGCTTTTATGGCACCGAAGAAAGTGTCTGCATTTCGTCCGACGACCCGAATGGCGTAGCGGGTAGTGTACCTGCCTCCTGCGCCGGAGGGTGTGGGTTCGATCCCCACTACTGGAAAAATATTGTGTGATAAACATGGTGTTCTTCTAGTGTCTGGGTGTTTCTATATGTATTTATTTACAAAAGAAAAGTATGTTTATCAGTCTTCTAGTACCTATAGTACAAGCTTTGCTTAGTTTGGGACTAGAAAATGTTGTGTACAAATGTGTCCTAAATATTTATTTTTATTTTATTTTATTTCAGAAATTATAATGAATTGTACTCTATAATTATAACTGCGGTAGGGCCACGTAGCTTTGGATGTTGCACGAATGGGCAGGTCCGTCCGGGTAAGTACCGCAACCACACTAGACCGGCGTAAGTGGAACTGTCACAAGTCTGCGTTTCGTCTGAGTGAGGTAGCCGGGGCCCACTTTATTAAGTCAGCAACGCATCTGCAACCCTACGTTTGTTGCAAATGTCCACGGTAGGGGGTTATCGCTGGCATCAAGAACCGCTAGCCCACTTGCCGCCATGTCACATTAAAAAATATAAGATTCAAATTAATTCACAGATTTAAAATGGCTGTATCGTAATTTTTTTATAATAATCATATTTATAATGAAGAACTATTAATGAGACTTGCAACAGGCATCATCGTTTATTTTTTAAGTCATCTTACGTAAATGTCACATATATTTCCAACACTAATTATAAAATCTACAATATTAAAATTTGTATTTGTAGCGGCGTTTGATGTTTTTGTGGGCAACTTAGATTTTATGTCACCCATGATCTGGTTTGTATAAGTGAAAACTTTTTCAAACGCCATCTTGATCGTAAATATATTCAGTTTCGTTGTTGTGTGTGCGTGGTGATATAAAAATAAATAAAAAAAACACAAGTTTCTAAATCACATTTCTTATTTACGAGCACAATGTCCGTTGCAATATGAGTCGTATTAGTTTAATTTTTACATTTACCCCGTGGGACTGTCTGTTTGCGGCGAAATCGGGTTTCAAACGGGCATCAGCCACTGTCCGCCCGCTGGTGGAGGAGTCAGGAGGCGGTCGACTGGCCCCGACCCCAGCCCCAAGTCTTCACGTCACCATCTCCGGATTCCCAGAACCGCTCGCTAATTGACTACCTTACAGCTACGCACACATCTCTCCTCGCACACGACGCATTTACACACACACACGCGCGCGCACACACAGCCCTGTGCCGTCAGCCCTTACGGCGTCGGCCGTGCGTCGACTTGTCGCGGCCATTGGGATGAAGGGATGAAAATAAAATACACAGTGCCATTCAGTGAAACCGGACATTATGATGAACGGATGATTAAACACACTGTGCAATGCAATGGAGCGAACACTACAATGTTCCCCGTGCCCCGGTACCGTCCCCTTTCTTCGATGAACCAGGCGCATGAACGCTGGGCGAGAAGGGGAGACGCTTCGGTGATCAGTATTGCTTTCGATATAGGGGTAGGTGGTGGAAGAGGAGGGGGGAAAGGAGTGGCAGGTGGGAAGGGGGGTGTTGGATGTTCGGGGCTGAATAAAAACAATGCTTTCTTGGAGGCTCCCGAGTAAGGAAGGGCAGGTGGAGGAAGGGCAGCTTCAGTATTATACTGGGGGGTCGTGGGGGGTGGGGCTTGGGGCGAAGCCCTATTTGGTGCGGCGCGAGGGCTCGCTGGCGGTGGGCGGCGGAGGCGGGCCCTTCTTGTGCAGCTCCTCGAGGTACGCCATGATGCACTGCAGCCGCTCGTCGGGCGCGTGCTCCAGCGCGGTGTACCTTCGCAGGGAGGGGGGGTTAGGTGGGGTTCTATCGACCTGATTAAAATCTTTCTCGAATCCATCAACATATAAGAGACTAGCTTTTTCGCCCGCAGGTTCGCCGGCGTTGAAGCCCTTAAATTAATATCTTTCTTTGAAAATTTTCGAATTAATAAATAGCCTATGTCCTTTCTCAGGCTCTAGACTATCTGTGTACCAAATTTCATTCAAATCAGTTCAGTAGTTTTGGCGTGAAAGCGAGACAGACAGTCAGTTACTTTCGCATTTATAATATTAGTATGGAAGTATGGATAAAAGTCGATTTTTTTCTTTACGTCCTTAATCTTCTTAATCCTTAATATTATATTATAAACACGATTGTTTTTTGACATTTCTTTAAATTTTTTTTAAAGCATTAGCCCTTACTTTGGGATAACATTATATATCTTGCGTTGCGACGTTTTAATAACATTAATTTCACGCGGACAAACACTATCTATGCGAAACAGCTATCTGTGGGTCACACAAATAGTTGTACCGTGTGGGAATCGAACCCACGATCCCCGACGCCGAAGCCAATATCTAGCCAAATTGCGTCACGGAGTCATCGAACATTGACGCGTGTACGGAGAAAGTAATAGACTGAATCACAGTTGCATTCTCTTTGAAACCGAAACAAAATAACTATTTGGCAAAATAGTATGTGTGAAAGAGAAATGTATATTAATTTTGTGTCTTTGTCGTTGTAACCGCACAGGCTGGCATTGGTGGTTGGGGTGCGAGATCACTGCGCATGGTTTAATGAACACTACGGTATAATGTTTTTAACAATGCCGTGGATTCCCCGAGGTGTGGAACAGTTTTCATCTGCTTTACAGCGGCCCCACAGAAGATTATATGCTTATGCGTTCGTCTGGTGACTGAGGCAAACGGGGCCCGCTCTTTGAAAGGTTGGCAATGCATTTGCTAACCCTGTTCGGTTCAATATTGAACCGAACAGCTTTGTTTGCACTTTTTACCTAAAGTCCATCAATACGTTGTAAGCATTAAAATATACCGCGATAATCAATCAGTTTACGTTCGGTCATCAAGCAAATCACGCATTCTCAAAATATCATAACTATCATAAATATCATATCATATTATAAGTATCATTTTATATGTATCAATTTAGTAATAAAGTGTTTCATATCAGTATCTATTATCATTTATAACATCATATCCGGTGTTAGGAATTAGCCCCAACAAACCCAATGGTGTTGAAGATGTCTAAGAGCGGAGATAATCAGTTAACATCAGGTGAGCAAGTTAGTAGAGACGTGAATGAGAGTGAATGGGAGTGTGAGATAAATGAGCGTGTGAGTGTGTAATTACATGAATGGTAAGTGATTGGGAGCATATAAAGATTACTAGATAAATGGGCGTGTTCGATTGAATGTGTATATACATGAATATATATGTAGAATGAATGAAAGGTGTGAATGAATGAAAGGTGTGAATGAATGAAACGTGTGAATGAAGAGAAATGAGCTTGCGAGTAAATGTGTAAGCAAATGGGATTGTGAATGAATGACCAGGTAAATGAGCGTGTCACAAGTGAATGGGCGTTTGAACGAAAATGACCGTATGAACGAACGAGTGAGTGAATGGGTGTGAATGAATGACTAGAGAAATGTGACTGCGAGTGTGTGTGTAAGCGAATCGGAGTGTGAATGAATGACCGGATAAATTAGCGTGCGAGTGAGCGCGCAAGTGAATGGGAGTTTGAACGAATGACCGTATGAACGAGTGAGTGAGTGAGTGAGTGAGCGAGGTAGTGTAAGAGTGTGCGAGCCACCTGGCGTCGTGCTGCAGCGAGTCCTGTATCGCCTGCAGCGCGGCGCCGCTCTCGCGCACGGCCGCCAGGCTGCGGTGCGTGATGCTGCGGCTCTCCATCAGCAGCTGGCGCAGCGCCGCCCTGGCGGCCGTCTGCTTGTCGCGCTGGTAGTCGCGGAACTCGCGCTCCATCTGGGACAGGGTTCGATCCTCAATCGTGTATCCATTGGCTGTCTACTACCGCCCTTCGTCGACTCGACGGGATGAGTGGTAAATGACGTACGCGATAAATTTTAGTTTCTACTCAGCTTCAGCAGTTTTCAAGATGGGCAGCAACACTAGGAATTGACGCGGAATGACTTCTGCATTTCGTCCGACGAATGAGGTAACCGGTACATAACCAGTCTGAAAACTGTAACCCCCACAATTACCGATTCACGCATACACCATATATCAATACCTTCGTGAACTTCCACGCATCACTCATAACGGGTGCAACCGTTAAATGGCTATTCGTTTGTTTACATACGTGAGTTTTATTGTAACCCAATCGTAAGAGGAATCTTAGTGCGGTTTGGGGTCTTTTGATCCTAACCCTCGGGATTAGGACACTGGTGCCGACACTTGAGACTTGACCTGGGAGAAGAACGGGAACGGGTGTGGGTTTGGAGCAGTGGAGCCACGAGATTGTGGGGCTTCGGCACTTATCTATCTAGTTAAAAACGTCCGTGGACGAACTTCAATGTAAAAACAGCAAAGGGAGGCATGACCGACTAGTGGAGTTGCGTAAAGAAGTGGCAGTTGTCGATTTGTGGCGCGCTAGTACGGGGTGTGGGTTAGGTGTGGTGGGGGTGGAAAGCCGCATCTGAGGGGCATTGATAGGGGGTGTGATTTTAGTTTAGTGGTTTTGTGGGGGTGATGGATACCACCTGCTTTGAGGGGTTTGATATGCTGTGGGGAGGAGCACCCGAGTGGCGCTAGTGGAGGGGGTGTTGGATTTGATATTTTGGGGGTGGAGGGTCCAACCTGGTTGGCGTTGGATTCTTTGTGGAGGCAAGCGCTACCGTGGGTGGTGTGGTGGGAGTGGATTGTCGCATCTGCGTGGCTCTAATAGGGGGTGCTGAGTACCACCCGCGTGTTACTAGTGGCAAGTGTCGGGTTAAGTGGGGAGGAGGCTCTACTTGGGTGTCCCGGTTTGGTCTGCGGGGCGCCGGCGGGGGGGGTGTGGATACCACCAGCGCGGCGCCAGTGGCCGCGGCCGGGTTTCGTGCGCGGTGAGGCGCTAATGGCGGGTGCGGTGGCGGTGGTGGGGCGCACCTGGGCCGCGCTGGCGTAGGCGGGCGCGGCGGGCTGCTGCTGCAGCTGGTCGCGCACGTCCTTCCAGCGCGCCGTGCACGAGACGCCCATCTCGGCCAGCAGCGCGCGCAGCTTGTCGCGCCGCCGCGCCGCCAGCGACCCCGTGTGCCCGCCGAACAGCCGCTCCTGGGGGCGAAATGAGACACTGTCATATGCCACATCCTATATTTTCAGAAAGCATTTCTCTCCAGTCCCAAACTACTATACTACTGTATACTGATGAGCACGCTTAAACATACTCTTCTTTTGTAAATAAATACATATTGTACACATATAAACACCCATTACACTAGAGAAACACCAAGATCCAGTAGTGGGCATCGAACCCACACCCTCTGGCCCGGAGGCAGGTACACTAACTACTACGCCATTCGGGTCGTACACATATATATATACTATCATATACGATATATAAAAAAGAAGAGACTTTCTATCGCCAGTTTCATTTCAGTTAGACCTTATTGCGAAACGGTGGTAGTTTTAGAAAATGACCATTTATGGATGAAATGTATGTTTCTCACTTCGATAATAAATGATTTGATATGATTCGACAGCTGCGCTCAACGCTCACTCTTGCGCGGTCCCACCGCTGGGCTAAAAAGCTCGGACTTTTCGAAGTTACTTGTTATGTGACACTGTGCTAGGGCCACGCAACATTGTTCACTGTTACACGAATGGTCAGCTCCATCCAAGTACCACGACCTCACAAGAGACCGGCGTGGAAGTATGAGAAATACTTTCGCGTTTCGTCTGGTGAGTGAGGTGGCCGGAGCCCAATTTCGAAAGGCTATCAACGCATCTGTAACCCTCGGGTGTGGCAGATGTCCACGGGCGGCGGTATTCACTTAACATCAGGTGAACCGCCTGCTCGTTTGCCAAATTTTCACATTAAAAAAAAATGTACAGCGCGAGAAGTTATACTTCTTTGGCATCATCAAAGAATAGCTTTTAATTGAATGCAAATAATTAATTACAGTAAAATATTAAAAGGACTGGAAAAGGATATGAATTATAAAAACAATAAAATTATGAAAGCGCCATCTACATTCTTTATTGAGCAGTGTAACGGGCGATTGAGAATATACTGCCATTTATAATAAGCGGTTTAGCGGGCAGTTTCAAAGGTGAGCCTTTGTGTTACATCCTAAAATTACACTGTCATAATTATTTCATAACTAGCCTAAAGAAGTATGTATAACTTCAAAAATAAAATGACAGAAAAGAAGAGATACGGAATTTCTATCACCCGTTTCTTCTCCGTTAGATGAACCTCATTGAGAAACGGTGGTAGATTTAGAAAATGACCATCGATAGATGAAATGTATATTTCTCACTTCGATGAATAAATGATTTGATACTATTTGATTTGCATCGACGGCCACACTCAATACCCAATCGTGTCCATTCCCACTAATGGAAATAATAAATTACTAATTGAAAGAATAAAAATGGATATGTTTTGCATCACTTCGATCACTTTATAAAATTAGAAATTTCATTGATGAAAAATTACGTTTACAGTTATGTAATACTTTAGTCTTATCAAACTTGTGCTACTGTGATATTGTATATGGTCCTTGTCTATTCCAAAAAAACTATAATAGCTATACAACGGGTTCAGAATGCTTGCATGCGTTATTGTTGCTCGATACCTAAACGACACCATGTGCTACCATATATAAATCAGAGGGGTTTGTTAAAAATGGATAACAGGAGACGCTTGAGACTGGCTTGCTTTCTGCATTCATTATTAAAATTCAAAGCACCAGCTTATTTATATAATAAATTGAGCTGGTCAAAAGACTTCTCGCGGTTCAATCCAAGGCTGAAAGCCCTACCAAAAAACACACTCTTGTGCAAAAAAGTTTTAAGTTTTCTGCGTCGTAATGAGCCCCTCCGCTTCGTAACATCTACACCTTAAGTGTCTTCAAAATAAAATGTCGAAAATGGCTTTTGATGCAGCAATTATTGGCTTCGAGTACCCAGTCTTTTAAATATAATAGTTAATAGTTATTAATTGGATAGTTATATTAATATAAATAGTTAATGTACAATATTTTTGTAAGTACCTATTATAAAGCGTGTTCTTTATGTAAATTATGTCTGGCTAGGACAGAATATCAAAGTTGGTGTACCTTCCGTGCTACAACTTTGAGTCCTTGACCATTTTGTCTAAATAATTGTTATTTTTTTTTTTTCTATTTATGTTACTCTTTAAATATTTTGTGCAGTGTATGTATATTTAGACAAATAAACGATTATTATTATTATCATTAATGGGCGGCTAGCCGAAACAAGCGAGGTCTTTCGGAACTCACAGTTTGGACCATTTAGGAAAACGACCAGGGTGGCTTTTCGGCGATGGATGTTTTGCGATACAAACTTCACAGTTTTACCGTGGCAATCGATAACAAGTTTTCGACATTTTTCCTATAATACCAAGTTATTCAACTGATTCGTCGATGTAAATTGCGTTTTGTCCTTTTTAGGGTTCCGTGCCGAAAGGGTGAAACGGGGCCCTGCTACTAAGACTCCGCTGTCTGTCTGTCCGTCTGTCACCAGGCTGTATCTCACGAACCGTGATAGTAAGACAGTGAAAACTTTCACAGATGGTGTATTTCTGAGGCCGCTATGACAACAAATGCTAAAAATCAGAATAAGAAAATATATTCAAGTTGGCCTCCCCTATAACAGATAGACCCGCACTTGGCCGCTGTTTTATATTTGAATTGATGTATTGATTACTGTCTTACTAAAATGTTTAATTCAACTTTTTGTTAAATTTAGCTTTTTGTTGTATGCGTAAATACATTTTTATTTCTTTCCTTGTGTTTTTAATATAACCTCACTTAGGCTTGGTGCGGCTTGGCACAGTAAATACCTTGTCGTCTTTGGTGAGTAGCTCGGCCAGTTTGTACCGGTGGTCCTTCTTCAGCTGCTTCTTGGCCTCGCGCCAGGTCAGGTCCGGGTTCCGCACCAGGTCCGCCAGCAGGGCGTTGAAGTGCTGCAACACGAGGGGGGGGGGGGGTTTAGCTTCACCATACCAAGTCTTGTATTCCCGACACTTATACCATGTGGCGTAAGTTTATAGATTTCTATTATAGATATAATTATAATTAATGAATATATTAATATAATTATTTTAGTATTAGCATGAACCACAAATAGTAGGCTCCAATGCCAAGAGAAAAGTTGGATTTGGTCTAGATTCGGATCTCGGTTCACACCTGTTTAGACGCCAGTAGAAACCGATTCAAGACAACTCCCACCGTGGGCGATAAAAATCGTACATAGATACGAAAACTATACTATAATGGTACAATATCTAAAAACCGTTTACTGCCTCTGTATTAAAATGAATTTTGATGTTTTCGATGTACAGCGATACGGCAATATACAATATCAGATTTTTGAACCGATCTTATATCACTTTTATTTGTTAAGTAATTTTAAATCATACTGTTATGCAAATATGTCTAGATATTAAAATGCATAGTTTTAAAATCAAATATTGAAACTAGATATTAGATGAAACTACTTAACGGATTTTTTCGCGTTTTTTATTTTAATTTAAATTCCCGACGTTAGATATTAGATTCATCCGGCTCGAAGGACCATATAGGAAAACTTGATATTGAACAGTTGATATAGTTTTAAACAAATGTATTGTCCGAAAATGAACAAACTACTTGATACTGATATATGAGAACACGTGACGTCCGTGATGACAGAAAGAGAACTGAACGCCAATTATTTTAAATTAAACAAAAATTATGAGGCGTGCAATTTTCTTGATATACCCAGTGTCACTCACAGTAAATACGAATCTAACGAAACCTCTCCAGCTAAAATCAAGCCGTTCAGGCTGCAGAACTGCAATTATACATACACTAGCTACCCGCCCCGTCTTCGCATGGGTGAAATGTATTATACATATAAACCTTCCTCTTGAATCACTCTATCTAGGAAAAAAAAACGTCATCAAGGTCCGTTGCGTAGTTTTAAAGATCTAAGCATACATAGGGACAGACAGGCAGCGGGACGTTGTTTTATACTATGTAGTGATACATACATACTCTCGAAAAACATAACCCTCGTTCTGGGGCAGTCGGGCAAAACGCGATACACCCACGCTCACCTGCACCGCCTCATCCCGCTTGTGGTACTCGCGCTCCTTGTCCCTGTCCCTGAGGCTGGTGGCGAGCGCCCTCTGCACCTCCCTCTCGCGCTCCTTGATGGAGGCCTGCGCGCGCAGCTCCCTCTCGCGGGCCGCCGCGCCGGGGCTGCCCTCCTCGGGGGGCTCCGCCGCCGGCGCCTCCGCCCCCGGCTCGCCCTCCGCGCCCGCCCCCTCCGCCGCCGCCTGCCGCGCAACGGAAACTTTTGAAAGGTCCCACCGCCGAGCAAAGGCCCCCGCTGTACACTGCGTATTGGAGGTCAACGGGAAACTTTTGTAAGGTCCCACCGCTGGGCAAAAGCCCCCTCTGTACGCAACGTATCGGAGACCGCACACATCTCCGGAAGATTTCTCTTTTCGTTATTATTTTCGAATGTGCACGTTTCCTTGCGACGATTTACTTTACCGCTGAGCGTGTCATAGCTAAGGGCTTAAAGTAGACAATTTCATCGGTGCCTGCACCCGGGGATTGAACTCGGGTCGCTCGATATTGAATCAACAGCGAGCGTCCGAGCACTGAGCTATCACGGCTAGCATTTGTAAATTCAAAAAGTATTGGAAATGGCCTATTTTGGTGTCGAAGAATGTATCGGGGAAAAGATGTATGGAACGAAACTTTCTCTGCTATCGAGTCCCCTGGCCGCTGCAAATTTCTTTACAAAGTTGTAATGTCATCAAAAAAAAAATGGGAAGATAAAGACCAGTTTTGTTGCTGGTTCTTCTCTGGGTAGGTCTAAATAAGTCACCTGCCTGCGGTAGTTTCTTACGTTCAATAAGTTCCGTACGTAATGACCAAATGTTAACGACCACGAAGGATACATCCAAACTGAAGGGTGGAAGGGGACCTTGGTAAAGGGTGGGCAGTCAGACAGGGAACAGTCTGTTTGCCCGCTCAGAGAGATCTAAGGTAACCGAAAAGAGATAAACTAGTGGGAACACATGATATGGGTTACATTGACAGTCAGTCAGGATGCAGTCTTTAATTCGCAATACCAAACTAGTGGATAGATGTCGCCGCGATCGCTGACAGAGACAACTACCGACCAGCATGATAGAACTGTTTCCACAAGAAATCGGGTTGGGATAACTTCAAGGTTGTGATAAGTACAGCTAGCTATACATCTATTTTTGGTGGAAATCTAATGTGATATGTGCGAAATATTTGTGGCAAAGGTATTTTCGGCGAAGAGGATCTGTTAGGTCACCATAGCGACTTTTCTACACCACCCTAAGGTTGACTGGTAGAAAAGCAGTTGGCATTAAGTCCGCTTCTGTACTAGTTTGTGCGTAGTTTAAATAAATTAAAAAAAAAATAACAAGTGTTTTTTGTAGGCAAACTTTTGCGATATAGGGACTTGTACACTCAGATATGTCGAATAATGACAGCTTGAAATATCAATATTTCATTTGTCAGTGACACGCTACAGATAGTGAAGGCGTTGTGATATCACGTCGAAATGAGCCTCGAGTGAAAAGTATGCGACCATAAACAAGAATTTATTGTCGTATGGTTAAAGCAGAATTGGCAACACACCATAGACACGAGAGGGGTTACCGAAATAAAACAACGCCCCCTCAATACAACATGTTTTATTCACAAATGTAGATTCGCGTCCGCGCGGTAAAACTTTATTTACAATTGCATCATCGATAACACATTTAATAATATAAGAAGAGTACGTAAACCGTACTCGGTAAAAATAATTATATAGTTAAAAATTAATATCCAATGTCAACTTCTTAATAAAACTTATACTATTTTATACGGGGTGTTGGGGATTCGTCGTGGAGTCAAACGCGTGGGCATTATCGACAGACCGGGAAGCGTCATTATTTTCCTTACTCTAAGAGAGACGCGCAAAACGCCGCTGACAAAAGCAAGCGTCCCACAGCTGGGCGAACACACTCGGAACTTAAGTGACTATACGAATGTGCGTCTATTCCCGAGACACTCTCGCAATGAGGGTAGTAGAAATCAGACGGATATCCGTCGAATACAAAGGCTCCCACGTATGGACAGACGACCAACTCCCAACGCCCCGACGACGTGCACAAACTTAAACCTAATCTATCGCGTGTCGGGGTGCGAATCCATTGAAGACCGTTCTTGTGGCTTGAGCACACAAACCTTTTATCCTATTTACACAGTGTAGTTCCTTTTACACATAAACGCCGCGCGTCCCTGAATGTCAGCAGTGAGGGGGGGAGGGGGGCTGAAGTGGGGTTGGGGGGCGTTTTACTACCATTGACTATCTCAATAGGTTGCCGATAATAATGCCATATTGTGTATGTTATATACATCTTCATACATCAATTGGTGGTGTACCTCAAGGACATCACCTATACCCCGTGTTATACATGGGTAGTTTTGGGAAAAGCTTTTATAAAACTAGCCTAGATTAATAAATCCCCGTTAAGAAAATACAGATTTAAGGATTAATTGTAACAAAGATCTTGTTCGTCTATGTTTATCATCCCCCCAACCTCACTATTTATTACAAATTATCCCCGATTGCACCCCTCCAAGTGACCCCTTATAACCGAACGGATCGCCGACGGCGTGGGACTAAACAAACGAGGAAAGCACATACTAAACTACACTCGTATTCCTATACACACATTTCTTAATACAATTTCACCTTTGCAAGTCGGATCCTTCAGGATCGTACAAAATACACATTTTTACAAAGTTCCAATTACGAAATATTTACAGAGTGAGAGACGAACGGAGGAGGCCGATATCGAGTGGCGCAGTTTGACCACAGCCTAATAGAGGGTATATTTAAGGTTTTACCTAAAGAGTATAATAAACTGTAGACGGTACATTTATATGCATACTTTATATACCGTATAGACCCTTTTATACACATACACAAATTAGCCTCTTATTTTCTGTAACGACCAAGAGTTCTCCCTTCGGCAGTTTATCGTTTAATAATAACTCTTATATCTTCAAAAAATTTAAGTACGAAAATACTCTATGCGTGACTTTCACCTTCAATACTTTACTATTAAATACGAAAGGCAACTTTTTGCACAGACAACTTGTAGATGTTGTGAGTGTAAAATACTATGGGTACAGATTATATACAACACCTTAGCTGGATTAAAGGCATTCCCCCCGGAACCCCGTTCAAACTACGCCACTCGATCGACCGGACACAATCAATAAAGAAAACATATATGATTTTTATTGACAATATCGATAATATTAAAAATAATAAAACAAACAATCCCACCCCCGCCCCGAAGATAAAACGTGTTTTCCACTGCAGGCGCACACAATAATGTCGCTTTATAACAGGCGAGGGAGGAGGGATTAACGCGGCGTTGCACTGCAAACGTTCCGCGACCCCAGAGCATGTCCGACGAGGCCCAAAGAGCCCCAGGACCTGCCCCCCCCCCCCCCCCCCCCCCACCGCGTCGCAAACGTCCGCGGCGCGTCAGCGCTTCGCCCATGATCAGTGTTTGAAAAACACGTAAAGCAAACACTAATCCTTCTCGGACTTCTTGCGCCTCTTCTTCTCCGGCTTCTCGGGCTTCTCCGCCTTCGCGGGGGGCGCCCCGGGCTCCGGCGCCGGCGCCTCATCGGGCTGCTCCGGGCGGCGCTTCTTCGGCGGTGACTTGAGGGGCGAAGCGCTATCCCCGCCCGCCGGCGCAGCCGGCTCGCGCTTGGAGGAGCGCAGCCGCTTGGGCGAGCGCGAGGGGGCAGCCGCCGCCCCCGCCGCCCCCTCGGCGCCCCCCTCGCCCGGTATGCCCAGGATCTCCGCCCACTGGTCGGGCGGCGGCGTGGGCTGCCGCTTCTCCTCCTCGGCGGACTGGTCGGACTGTTTCTGCGGACGGAGAGGCAGCTGTTAGCGACGCCCCGTGGGGTGCAAAGGGCCAAACGGACGGCGAACCTGCATCGGACGGCCGGGGCCGGGGCGCGTGCGTGTACGGGGCCGTATCGACCGACCGTTAGTTGTTAGTACGTTTGAGTGGAGGTCGGTACGGTGACGGGGCCTATCGCCGCGCCCCAATCGTCTACGCCAGCGCAGCGACATAGTGAATTCGCAAAGTGGCGGGTTAGCTTCGATATAAGAATCCTCAACAGGTAGGATCGCGGTTGAAGCCACTGGAGTCCGGGCTCGAGCGGTTCACGCGCTAGCTGGGCGCGCGATAGGCTCCGAGGCCTGCTATTACTAACGACGGGGATGAAACGCCTGTCATAGTCTGCGGGAGCGGTCCACGCCGCCGATGTAGGTTCGCCGCGTCCCATATGCAACAGTTCTCACCGTGAGTCCGCTCGGCGGGGGCGTGTGGGCCCCATCGGCTACAAGCGCAGCGGCGGGGCGCCGGTGACCAAACCCCTTCGTCGGTCCGCGTGTCTCTTTCGTTCCGTTGCGACATTTTTTTCCATTTACTTTTTATCACTCTCCCCCTCCCCTTAACCGACGCGGGGAGGGGGGCCGCGCGCGGGGCGGCAAGCACCCCCGCAGATTATGACAGTCGGCCCGGCCGAGCGGTCGGTCGATCGATCGTATACTGACGCCGCGCGCAATCGTCTAGTCTAGTCTAGTATTGACAAACAAAACGTGGGGGTGGGGGGAAAAAAAAATATGCGTTCAGCACCGATACGTCCGAGTGCAGTCTGCCCCGTCCCGAGATTTGTAAATGGACGCCAAAGTAAAGTGAGATCCTTGCGTGTGGGGGGAATGAGCAAACGAAATCGGCCCTATATACTGCAGACTGAGTAATAGAGGGTCAAATAAACGGACAGATGTGGATATCGAATACGAAAATAATCAAAAAGAAACCAAGCCATTGATTTAGTTAGTGCCGAAATGAATTCTCAGTTAAGGAATTATTGTCAGTGACAGATTTAGTATACGACGAAATCAATGCGGGGATTAGGCAATAAAATTATATATAGTGTGCAAGCGAGAGCTGTAGCAAAGGGGCCGTCCATTAATCGGCACGAAAGGGCTCCCCCCTTTCGTGGGGTTTGGCAAAAATCACTAAATATCACAAGGGGAAGGGGGTGAGTGTAGTAAGATATCACTACACCACACGTGACGGGGGTACTCTTAAACCTCACCACGTATCACCAAGGGCCTCCCCCTGTGGGGTTAAAAACGCTACAATAACATCACGTGATTAATGGGCGACCCCATAGTATATTATGTGGGAAAAACATTTCAAAGAAATGTGATGGGACGTAGACGAAAAACGGACAGGGCTCTAGAGTAAGAGATCAGCCAAGGCTGACACAGTATTCTCTGGAGCAGATTGTTATAGACTTAAGGGATCCAAGATCCACTGATAGCTTATTTGGTACCTCTTCGTGTCGCTTAACGTTCAAGTAGGTCTAAATGGAACCCAGGAACCCAGTTCTAAGGAACCCAGCTGATACAACACCGTGTTCATACAGGTGTTGAATGAGTGTGGTTCTAATTTATGACCCTAACTTAATTTATAGACCAGCCTTTGTTTTTTTTTTTCACTTGAATAAGATATATTAGGTGGTAAACGCACCGGCTCAGTAACAAACTATTCAATCTTGTATTGAAGATTTATTATGACCAGATAATGTCTTGTAAGTAGACTACGAAAATAAAGAAGAAACTAATGTTTTTGTAGTACAGACTTAAGCACAGGCCTAAGTTATTGCAAACAGGAAAAAAGCCAAGCAAAAAAAAAAAAAAAAGAAACATGCAACTCCTATAGAACAGTAAAACGGTAACTTAATGAGAACTTAATAAGTAAATCAAGTTACACTAAATTTTGAGAACAATTTTACGGGAGCGTAGGTTATTAGTACGGAAAAAATAGAAGAATAAATTTAAATCAATCATATTTCTTCGTGACGCCATCACTAACCTAGACATAGAACATCAGCCTAGGTTGATCCCAAGCAAATTCAAGTTAAATTAAAATGCATTTACGACTAGGGAAAGCCTTTAAAATACATCCTCGCCCCCTCTAAAATAAATTGCATTTACGACGATGACATGCCTTAAAATATAACCCCCCCCCCAACTCTTAAAGGTTTAACTCTCTCCATTTTATCTGCAAACGCTACAGTGCCTGCTGGGATCGCTTGAGCGTTAAGCATGTCATGTGCTACGTTCTACTCACGTCACCGGCCTTCTCCTTTTTCTTCTTCTCCTTGCCGTCCTTCTCCTTCTCCTTGTCCCTGTCCTTGTCCTTTTTCTCCTTTTTACTGCTGCCGCGCTCGCGCTCTGTGCGGGGAACGCTTTGTGAGTCATCCTTTGGCTAGCGCGAGAATCACTTTTTGATGTGTACTTGTGTTTGAACAATTTACGTCATATTTTTTTTATACCGCTAATTTGTGCAATTAAACAAACTACGGATTTTAATTGATATCATGTACTGCTATACAGTTTGGGCACCCAAAGGGGGTGAACAGAGATAGTTCATCATCAGTATTAAACTTGTCCATTTACTCAGAAACACAAATGAGGGTTTATTTCTCATCTACTTTAGGTACACAATGACATAATGGTTAGTGAAACCAAAGTTCACAAACACAAAAACCACCAACCAAAAACCAAACACCGTTTTGCGGACATCGTAAGGTTCTGAACTAGCTCTGAACTATTTACTCCGCACTAGAAACTCCGCGACATCAGCAGTTAGACTGCAAGACTATTATTGACCTTGCAGACAGTTAGTGACCTTGGAGACAGTTACCGAACTTGCTGACCATTACCGAATTTGCAGACAATTACTGACGTTGCAGACAGTTACTGAACTTGCAGACGATTACTAACTTTGCAGACAATAACTGAACTTGCAGACAACTGACCTTGCAGAAAAAGAAGTGTACTACTACAAATTCTAATCAGAATTAAATTGACGATAAGCGTTTAGTAATTTTTTGTACGGGCGATTATAGTCTATTCGCAGAAGCCTGGAACCACTCCAGGCCCCTGCGAAGAGACAATACTAAGTCTGCTGGCGCGAGAGCCGACCTTTCTCCTCAGCTCACCTTTCTCCTTGCCGTCCTTCTCCTTCTTGCGCTCGTCCTTGAGCTGCTTGCAGTACTCGCGGAAGTAATCCTCGCGCAGGGCGCTGCCCTCGACCGCCTTGTACCTGGGCTCCGTGTCGATCTTCTTCTTCGCCTCCGCCCAGCGCGAGTGGCGGCCGACCGACTTCTCCTTCAGCAGCGCTAGGAAGTCGGTTTTCACCTAGAAGCAGACGGCCGGGGGTCAGTGTGGGGTGGGGGGGCCGGCGCTATGCGGGCGGCGAGGCCCGCGGGTCGGGTGCCGGGTTTCGGGCGCTCCACCTCTCCTCTTCTCTCTACTTCTCCATCTCTCTCTATATATATATTCAAACTCTATGTGAAATTCAGTCTCCCACTCGCTCTGTTTTAATTTTTACACCGCGCACGCAAAGCATTCGAAAGCGTAAACTCTCGCCGCCCGACCCGCGGCTCTGCCCATTCTGTTATACGCTACGGCGCTGGAATTGTAAACGTGAAACGATTATATAGATTGTTATTAGAGCCTGAAAACAAAGGAAACGTTTCATTAGACGCTGTGGAAAGAGCGGTTCGTTAGTCCCTGAAAGAGAATTGGTTGATTAGTCAGTTGGTGTGCGAGAGTAAAGACCATCGTAGACCTCGATTTGTGTTCGGTAAAGGGCTCTAGGAAAAACAATTGCTGAAATAGAGCCAAGAGACTATGTTATACTGTGGGTGGTCTAGCGGATCAGCGATTAGAAAATTGCCAGAAATAATGTATTCTATAATAAATTATGGAATTTTAGACCTGACTAGAAATGACCGTGGTCTTCGTGTACCCTGCCTGCCTAGAAATACTCTTAACTATCCCTGTATACTGTTTCAGAGATGCACTGTTCCCTCAACAAGAGGAACCAGCCACCAAATTGTATATAGCCTACCCTACTCTTGTGAAGGTCAATTTGTAAGCAGAGTCATCACCAAATCATTGGCATCCTACCATATCTATGCCTGGGGATCAAGTCAAACCAATGGGCAATTGGGCCCAAGCATGGTTTACACTTGACGGTATGTGATGACCACCACCACCAATCTTGCCGACCCTCAAGAGCTGGGCCCCCGGTTACCTATCTCACCAGGCGAAAGACTTGAAGAGTAAATATACTTCTGCTTTCTGCCGTTCTTCTAATAAGGTCCAGTATTTCCCCGGATCAACCAGACAATTTGTGCAACAGTCAAAGCTATTTGGCTCTACCAGAGAATATTTTGTTGTAGATCCAATATTACTGTCATCAACAACAGAAAATGTAGCATGATCTCTGGTAATTTTTTTTAAATATATTATTGTCATGATTGGCCCTGTAGTGTAATTCTACAGTATCTTCTATTTTAATTCTCCTACACTAATATTCTTATTGCCTGTGTATTGGGAAGTCTACATACAGAAATTTCACATCGACACACACCCAGATCCGGAACAATTATGTGTGGGTCATTTGTGCCGGATCTAATGCTCTCCAGTGGGAATCGAACCCAAGGCCGGCTTAGCAATAGCTTAGTAATTGTGCCAACCACCTTACCATACAGAAAACTATACAATTTAATGTTCAATCTTAAGTGCAGAGATTAGCACTATAAAAACTTTAAAATTTATACAATACAGTTGAGGAAATAGTGTGCAATCAAATGCCAATAGATGCTTATTTGTTTACGGGTCACTATAACTTATATGGCCACAGCCAAAACCTTAAGTATGATGCATGATGATGAATATAGAGCAGTCGCTTAAGCACTATAGACTTATTGAATTAAAAAAAAAAGAATGGGGACTTCCCATGATTCACCGCATAGAGCACCTCACCAATTAAAAAAAAGATCTTTACTTTCGCACGCGCTTAAATCTACGTCTCCAATTTTATGTTTGACTGATAACCGTTTACCAGGTAAAACAATGTTTTCAATTTAATTTTATAAGAACTTTTAAAATTTTCATGTCAATTCTGTATCATTCATACACTATCGTAGAGAGTCCTTACCCAAATGTGTCCCGTGTTCGAACCTCAACTAAGGGACGGGTTAAGATGCCAGTATATTTAAGTGCAAGTTCTAATGCCTTTAAGTATTAGTATGTATTTAGTTTTTAACTGCACAACCAGTGTGCTAGGTTGAAACGGATAATTTATATCTATATACACTATAACATATCCTGCAATTACACAATCTGTGTAAATCTAGGATCGTAGAGACAATCAAAATGCTTTCACATTTTGAAACAAGGAATACTTCACGAATTGCATGTTACATTGTGTTACCCGTTAAAAGGTGATTTATAAATCTCTTCATTATAATTGCAATTGAAATTAACATTTGACTTTGTAATTAACAAAACTTTTTATATTATTTTGTTATAAGAACTTTTACTGAACTCATTTATTTACTGATAATTCTGTACCAATTGTTATAGAAAGAATTTAATTCAATATTCCATTTCTTTATCCATTCAAAATTGAATTGGGACTACTTTTATTATGGAAAAAACTCTCAAAGAAGTCTTTTACTTTTGCCAATGATGCAAACTATAATAGTAAAAAGTCACTTTTTAAATATTACTAGTTACAAAAAGATATTAAAATATACTATCCACAGACAAAAGCAAAAAACCACCTCGAGTATAAACAAAAAAAAAACCTGTAAGAAATTAAATGATTAGTTAAGACTAAAACTAATTTTACTCTCGACAATTATATTAAACCAATTGATAACCCCGAATCATCCAAAGTTAGATTTCAATCAACCAACTGGCTGTATTTATTATCTAAAATTATATACTATTTTACTAAGAATTTACTATAAACCCAACACCGTTCATTACAAATATAAACAACAAGAGTAAAAGAGTGATTTCCAAATCATCAAAGCGTTACCAGAACATTAGAGACTAAATCTGTCAACGCATGCAAGTTGCTCAATAAGAATCTCACTTAAGTTTTATTGGGGGATGATGCCTTTATATAATTATAGAGATTTAATATAAAGAAACTGTTCCACTTACCAAAGGTAAGCGCTGACGACATTAAAGGCAACGGCTTTACTCGGTTGGCTAACATTAACATTAGATCTCTGCTTAAAACTAATCATATCTAACCTTAAGTATTTCTGGCGGGACGGGGTGATCGCCGGTTAATACAAGACTGGCCCTATCACCATTGAATTTTGGTCATTTCGCATGAGAAAGGTTACAAAGGGTTGTGGTTTCCAGAGACCCCCCACGGAGAGCTTGGAGATATTCCAAAATTATTTATTACATTACATTTTACTTGTTAAGGGGGCGTTTTTAAATATCACAATTTCGATATACTACACAATTATTATGGTTATTTTGAGTCTTCAATTTAGTTGCTATGCTAAATCATGTCCGCATGTGTTCTTGGGTTGTGAGTGTTGATTGTATTGTGTTATCTAGGAGTTTATATTTGAATTTTTGGTTTGAAATGTTTACTATATGAAAGTTGTACAAGAAAAATTAAATTGACAGACATTGCTAAATTAGAGTCTATTAGTCATAGAAATTTATACGTTTTTGGAGCGATTTCTTTAAAGTCTAATGATTTTCCTCGAATTTATTTTACGGTGGTGGGGCCACGCAGCAGCCTCGCCTGTTGCTCGAATGGGCAGACTCGTCCGGGTAAGTACCACGACCTCACAGACGACCGGCGTAAAGTGGAAGTATAGTAAAGTGTAGTAGAATACATTCGCGTTTCGTCTGGTGAGTGAGGTGGCCGGAGCCCAATTTTCAAAAGGTTGTCAACACATCTGGAACCCTCGGGTGTAGCAGATGTCCATGGGCGGCGGTATCCACTTAACATCAGGTGAACCGTCTGCTCGTTTGACAAATATTCACATAAAAAAAAATATTACGGCCGACAGTCAGCTTTTTTGATTCCTTTTAGTGGAAGTTTTCCCGTTCTTACTTCTTTTTTTGAACGATGAACCAATACATTTGAAATCATATGAAAACAAAGTACGCTTAGAGTTCGTCGATACACGAGCACATAGCGCGTTGGCCACGTTGAACAAAAAGCGCGCAAGTAGGCGATTTTTCTAATAATTAGAAACGGATAAACTAGACTCGGGGTTCGTACGTAAGTTGCGTCGTTGAGTGGGTGAACGAGTGATTGAGTGAGTGAGTGGGTGAACGAGTGAGTGAATGGTCGTTTGCGAGCGAGTGTACGTGCCTATCGCGACTTCACCCCGCCCCGCTCCTCGGTGGGCGCCCCTCCGGGCAGCCGGCGCCCCTCCGCCCCCTCCCGCGCGCCGCCCCCTCGCGCTGCCCACAAACCAAGCGCGTTTCGGTTTCCGTTTACCGCCTCTAGAGGGGGCACTTTACACGACACGACACGACAATACATGGCAAGAGGAGAGAGACAGGCGGCCGGTGAGTCCTCGTGAGTGGGGCCGCGCCGGGTTCGAAGCTGAAACGCGCCCGGACTAGGACTAAATGAAGAGGTCATTATCATTCTCAAGCGGGTCGCAATGTGTGTTTATGTTAATACGTCTTTATTGTTGGTTCATATATATATGCAACCGCAGTCATGAAACTCGCCCGCCATCAAATTGTTTAATTCTCTGGTGCTCCGTAAAGGGATCTGGCAAAACATCTCACATCAATAACAAGTAAGAAAGGTGCCGAATTAAAAAAAATCTATCCATAAGAAGAATTAAGTTGAAAGAAGTTTCTTCAAATATAGGCATAGAGAAATGCGCATTAGTCATTCTTATTTGCGTTTTTGCCACAATCCTTGTACAGACGTAGAAACAGTCTTTGATACAGACTAAGTAACTACACCAATTTGACAACTAAAAATATACATTAAAACAAAAAAAAGTGTTATGAATAAAAAGAAAATTGGTGGTTGAACAAGGCTATATCATAGACATACGCTTTTGATCATATTGAATTTATTTATATTCAAATATTAACAATGACAAAAGAGAAAAATCTGTTCTCGATAAGAAAAGAGATAAAACATCAAATATTAAATATATGAGAAAAAGATAAAAACATGTCGCACAGCAATTTGCATTGCACAAATATTAGACAAGTATAAAAGGTATTCTCCTACTAGAGGCTCAATAAGTCTCTGCTATTTATTCTGATAAAAATTAAGACAGGATTCGAACCTGTCACAAATTAATACCAACTACTGCCTCCAAAACTGTAAGATGCAAGTTGTTCCTTATCATTTTAAAAGGAAGCTTCATTTTAAATCGAGGAAGCATTCTGAAAGTGTGATATTATTCGCTTTTTGTAAATCAATTGCGAACAGTTTGATTCTTTTATGGGATAATAAAAGAATCAAACTGTAGGATAACAGCAGTGGTGTCAGTTCCTGGACTGCAGTACGGTATGAATACCTCATATAGCAGAGAATCAGAATACTCTCTCATTACAACAAATATTTGAACCAAGAATTTCACAAGCTGGATTCGAATCAGCAATTCCCCTTCAATCAGTGGAACACAAAATCTGCGGAAACTCTTCGTGCATATTTGCAATTAGTGGAGGTGATTTAAATTAGGCAAGCGTATTGTGGAGCTGTTTTCTGCTGAATGCAATTTTGAATGTCTTATCTTGAATGTAATTATATCCATTTATAAAATAGACCAGCAGTGGACTTCGAAAGTTACTTTTGCAACGTGCCAACCTACAACTTATATTAAAAATTATTAGACAATGCTTCATGGTCACTTACGGGAGCCTGTTGAGGAATAAAAGCTGCATCGGAGGCAATATGATGCTCCTCGTAATGTGGGTGTTAGTAACAAAGAGATGGTTAGTGATAGTAGCCTACAAAAATTATGTATTGGCAAGCTTCATAAAATTATGTACAGATCTATGGAATCTTTTCCAATTGAGTACATAAGTATGGTTTATGGCGATACTAACATTTAAGAGACTAGGGTTCTGGTCACTCAACAGACAAAAGCCAAAGGTATTACTACCCTAGTCAAACAGACCCATCAGTTGAGCAGCAGAAGCTATCACATGCCCCTTCCAAAGAAGTTAAAGTCCTATGCCACTCCACAAGATAGATACAAATACTCGAGACCACCATCACAACCATCCATTATAACTGCTTGCGCAAACCAATTCCGATACAGGCTCCGTAAGTAGACCAGAGTGGACAGTTATAAGATAACAATAGACCACATTCCGCCTTAGCGACCGGGCGCCGCGGCAAGCGACTCACCTGCTCCTTCTTCCTGTCCTTCTCCTCTTTTTCCTTCTTGCGCACTTCTAGAATGTACTCGTTGAAGTACTTCTCGCGGTCGCGCACTTTCTCAATGCCCTTGAAGCGCTCGTCTCTACCGTGCTTCGACGAGAAGTCCGAGAACGAAGACCTGAGGAGTGTTTTTTGAAGTTATACTTCTTTAAGTGCCTTTAAGGTTATGGTGGACCGACGACATCGTAATAGTCGCGGGCGGCCGGTGGATGCAAATGGCAAAGGGTAGTTCGTTGTGGCGTTCTTAGGCGGTAGCCTACGTTCAGCAGTGGACGTCCTGCGGCTGATGATGATGATGAAGTAACTACAGTTACCTATGAACGGCTATATGACCTAGCGGTTAGCAGAGGCGTTCCCATGGTGTGCCCTGGTTATCTCACACACCAGACGAATAGCCCACAGACGAGGCTGCCCATTCGTGCAACAATGCAGAGGCTTTTGCGTGACCCTATCACAGTTAAACTGCTATTCCAGCTTACGGCAGATAAAGTGGTTGGAAGTACAGGTCGAACATTGTTCTAATGAGTGGATGTGACCATCTTTATTATGTATTTTATCTTTCATTTCTATGTAATATGTTCAAATATTTGGATGGTTTCGGTAATATTCAGCGTGTCGTTACAACCGCGGCAATAAATGAACATACGTCTAACGCTACTTGCCAATAATCATAAAAAAATAGACTAGAAATAGAATAGAATAATAGATTCAGAGACTTTGTCGCGTTACAAGTCTCTCCTAACAGTATGTATATGCTTTTTGACCTTTACAAATGAACTTTACGTTACAGTTTTATGCGTAAGGGTGTTCTAAAATTGTTTGTTTTGAAAAATTTAATAACTCGGTGAATATTGATGTTTAAAGAATGTAAATGTTTAATAAAATTTTAAAAAGTTATCGTCTATAGTGTTTGAGAGTAATGATATGGAATTATTAAATTGAACTCACTTTGAGTGCAGTTTCGCTTCCTCCATGAGCTGCCTGAAAGCGTTCTTCTTCTGCTGCAGCCTGTTCTTCTTCTCTTTCCGTTCCTCCTCTGCTCGCTCGCGTACGTATTTGTCAAAGACCTGAAGATTAACAACTCAGTTAGTTTCATATAACCGGTGGGATCGAGTTTTATAACAAGTGATGCACGGTTTTTTTTAATAAAGTTATATTAGAAACAGTACTAATTAATAAAGTTTATAACTTTTCTTTTAAAAGTTATTATTTGTAATGGTAAAGATGACTCGGTGGTGCTGTGTGGTCGTGGTACTAGCCCGGACGGATCTGCCCATTCGTGCAACGGCGAAAACTGTTGCGTGGCCTTACCACCATTAAAGTTAGTCGCACCTGTTTCCTCTCCTTCGAGGTGAGCAGCAGGTATCTGCTGTCGAAGACGATCTTGTGCAGCTCCTTCTCCCACGGGCTGAAGGCGGACACCTCGCTCTCGTGCAGCATCTGCAGGAAGCTGCGCACCCTCTGCTCGAAGGGCAGCAGCGCCCTCTCGCGGGCCGCCCTGATCTCCGCCTCAACGGCCGCCTCCTTGCCCGCGTCGATCACGCCGCCTGACCCGACGGACGCCGTCTTCTTGCCTGCCGAATGAAACGACCACATTAATTTTTTAGGACAATAAAAGATAAATATGAATATTTTCGGACAAATTTTTACACAAAACTCTCAAGTCTCAAACTCAGCAACGCCCTCATGCGTATTATGCGTATGGGCTAGGGCCTACCGTATAAATGCCTAGCCCACTGGTTCTCCGTTCGATGAAGCTTTAATAGTCTAAGGACTGACAGTGTTACATCAGTTATACAAGTTTATTGCAACTTTGAAACGCAAGAGGGGATGCACAGCGTTGTGCTCTCGCACCTTCGTCGGGCTTCGCCTTCTTGGCGGGCTCGGGCTCCGAGTCGTCCGTGTCTGTGTCGGCGGCGCGCTTCAGGTCTCCGTTGGCGGCGGCGCCGCCGGTCGCCGCTGCGGCGGGCGCTGCGCCCTCCTCGCGCTGCAAACAGATATTGACACTCAAACACTTTGGGCAACATAATGGTGTAATGCAAGCATGATGGTGTGGAGGTACAGAGAGAGGCGGTTGTGAAATTTAATAACTGCTTATCAAAAAAGCAATATCATTCTAAGCTCTTGTTACGTCGGCAAATATTCAAATTAAAACAAAAATTTATGGTTCAATGAAAGAAGTTTTAAACATGTCTCAACATGTTTTTAAAAATATGTCGAATTGTGGCTTTGATGAAGTAAGTTTCTTGATTAATTATGATACACAAAGACTGTACATTAGACAAATTGAAAATCTAATTTATATAATTTAACGGAGAGATACAAATAGAAAAAGGAAATTTAGAATGGTTTATGCATATAATTATGCATGTTTAACTTGAATAATATGATGACACAGACCTTAAGAGTCATACAGAGGCGAGAACAGGATAAGGATAGAGAAACCATCTTCTCCCATTTCTTCTAAGCTTAGAGGAAGAGATAGGGTGAGTGTAAGATTACCTGCAACTCGACCGGTGGCTGGCTAACAGCCTTATCGACGTCAGCACGCCCCACCAGCTGAGGCGGCCTCTCCCACACAGAGGAGTTGGCTGTGGGGTTGTAGAAGAACACCCTGCCATCGCCAGTCCACACCACACACCTGATCAAAACCAAACAAAAAAACCTCTGAAGTATTTCCGATCCTCAGTATGTTTACGGATGATCAAATGAAAAATATATGCATATGAAATATTTTTCAAGAGATCAATTTAAAATTAATATTGCCGCACAGAAGATACTATTTATTTTATTAAAACACAATTTTTGGGATTTTCTTTCAATGTATTTATTAAACAAATTACTATTGACATAGTATGAAGTAGAAAAGCTAATTGACACCATCCATGATATCCCCCCTTCAATACTTTTCTTCATCATCCGAAGATCATCCGAATATGTGACATTTTACGATATTTGTAGCTATGGGTGCTTCTTGCTGGTAACGCAACTACCATATTATATTCAATAATGTTTTTCTTATATAATTGTTTGGTTTTCTGAATAGAGAGGGGGGCGGGGAGAAGGAGATAGAGAGAGGGAGGATTAAGAAAGAGAGAGAGGGGAGAGGGAGAGAGAAAGAGAGCGATGGGGGTTCTAGAGAGGGGGCAGAGGGAGAGATGTAAAAAGAGAGAGAGGGTGATAGAAAAGTCCAGCAGTTCAGCCTACCACGGCGTGCCCGATATGGGCGTGCTCCACCGCGGCCTGCTGCGGTCCTGCTTCGCCTTCTCGCGCTCGGCCTTCTCGCGTTCGGCCTTCTCCCGCTCGGCCTTCTCGCGCTCGGCCTGCTCGCGCTCGGCCTGCTCGCGCTCGCGCTCCCGCTCGCGCTCGCGCTCGGCCGCCCTGCGGGACGCCTCGGCCGCGGCGGCGGCCGCCGCCTGCGCCTCGGCGTGCTCGTCCACGTCGATCACTGAGCAAACAAACGTACCCAAATATACTTTTCTTTCGTAAATAAACGCGTATGAAACATATACAGGGTGGCTTTTCTATAGGTGCCCAAATTCACACAGGAGGTTCGGACTCGGTAGTATAATTGTTTATTGAAAACAAACTTATTTTATTAAATTATAATAGCCTCAAATATTTTTATCATAAATGCGTTGTATACTTTTGAAGCGAACTTGTGTGCGTGTTAGTTATGAATGATCGCGCGTACAATAAATGAGTTGGCCATAAATCATGCACTTTTTGAGATAACTTCAAATGAATGTAATTAAGAGTGATTTTAAATATTTTTCATTTTTTATATAACATTATTTATGACTAGAATTTAACAAAAAAAATGGATACACTTAGAAAAGACTCCCTGTATAAACACTAGAAAAACACTGTGTTCATCACATAATGTTTTTCCTGTTATGGGGATCGAACCCACACCCTCTGGCGCAGGAAGCAGGTACACTACCCGCTACTTTATTTAGCCACTCATATAAAGTGAGCCTCGGTTACCTCAATAACCAAAGAAATCGCGAAAGTATAATCCACCCTCACGCCAGTTTTCTGCGAGGCTGTGGTATTTCCCCATTATTTAATGCCCATCTAATTCAGAGTTATAATAATCATTAATTTTGATAGGCAAGCGACATAATGTATTTCAATCAACGGAACACATTTATTAAGAAATTAAACAAGAACACAGTCTGGAAATGAATTGATCGCTCCTGGCTCTTTCAATAGGACTATAATAATGTAAACATTGTAAAAAAAACAGGTGTGCTGAGTTTCGCTCCGGTTCTTTTATTTCCCAAGCCGGTATTAGTATTTTGACAATCAATAAGTGAGTGTAATGCTCCCATGTTTAGTAAAGATATCTGAATTTAAATTTGATATGTTATATTTGTAACTAACCCTCAATTCTCCCGTCCTCCAGCTCCACCGTCTCCACTTTCTTCTCGATCACCTCACCCTTCTCGATGGCTATCTTGGCTTGCAACTCTGTTAGGGACAGGAGAAAAAGGATTATATTATGAGTGTTATAACAATTATTCTAAAAATACTTTGACACAAGTAAGTATGTTCTTCATTTCAATTAACAATGTGAATTCTTCTTCATTCTTCTTTTTTCTCCTGCCTTTATCTTACACATGGTAAGGTACCTAGTGTAGGTAGGGTCGGCACAACATGTCTTTTCCTTCTATTAGCCGTCATCTCTATCATTTATCTATTTTAATAAAATCATCTATTTTAATATAAAAAGTGTGCAGGACAAATTTGGGTCGTGATTCTCCAGTGGTCCCCATATCTTTAATTATCCGTACATCCAACAAATACACGTCCCATGTGGTAATCGAATTCACGACTCCCAAAGCATATTCTGTAGCAGCTGCTCTACAAAGTGATTCTTACATATTGTTGTTTTCGTACCAAATAAAAAAGTTAAGTATCACCCTATAATGTCCCACTGCTGGTCAAAGGCCTCCTCTGTACAGAGGGTATGAGGACATAGTCCACCACGCAGCCCCACACACATATCTTGGAATAATTTTTTTTTTGGTATTATTTCGAAAATATGCAGGTTTCCCCGCGATGTTATCCTTCACCGCTGAGCACGTGATAATTCAGCACTTAAAATATTCAATTTCATTGGTGCTGGCACCGGGGATCGAACTCGGGTTGCTAGATTATATTAAATTAAAGGCGAACGCCCGGACACTGAGCTATCATACTGAATAAGTAAATAAATATAGGATGGCCAGTAATAAGGCTGGACTAACCCTCAAGTTCTCGCATAGGCTGTGGCTTCTCCCAAACGGACTCCTGTTTGGAGGCGTTGTAATAGTAGGGTCTGCCATCCGGGGCCTTGTGAGCGGTCCACTCGGCTGCCTGCGCCGCCAGCTCGGGCGGGATCGTCTGCAAACCAACAAAAGATTTTTATTATTCCAGGTTAGGTAGGTCTATGTGACACTCTTTGCTGTTCACAAGTGGTCTTGTTCATCCGGGTAAGTAACGCTACCGAAGAGAAGACTGGCACTCCACCTCATGTTAATTGAACACCGCTGCCCATGAACATTTGAGGGCCTGCAGATGTGTTGACAATGTTTAATAAAAGTGACCCCCGTTTACCTCACTCGTAGTGAGTGAGGTAAACGGGGGTCACTGAAAACCAGCAATCGCGAATTTTTTTCGCAATGTAAATGCTGAGTGGTTGACCTTCTTGGTGGGACTGATAATTTTTCATTGTTATTTTGAGTTTTTGTACCAGATAAACAATTCTTTCACTATAGGAATCTTGTTTGAAACAAGTTACCGATTATTGTATGTGTAAACAAAATCTAGTGGCAAGGTGCATACCGTCTCCTCCTTCTTGGCGGGCAGGGCTCCGGAGTCCCCTGGTTCAGCCGCCACCACGGGGGCTGCGCTCAGATATGGCAGCTGCGTCGCGGCACCTGATAAACGTGCATAACAAATATTTAGCATATAGCCGATCGAACATGCCAGATATATAAAAATCTGTTTGCAAATATTTATTTAGTACTAGTTGCTGCTCGCGACTACGTCTGCGTAGAATAAGCTGAAGGCGTAACATTCAGACAGAAAGATAGATACAATTAAAAATATGTACATAAATTATAACCTATGTCTTATTCTTATGTATAAGCTATATTATAGTAAAGTTTCATTAAAATCCATTCCGTAGCATTTGCGTGAGAGTAACAAACATTTTATTATTTATTTATCTCTCGTGCTCACCCTTGTCCGGAATGGCAGCTGGTGCCGCGCTGGCGGTGGCGCCCGTCGCCCCTGAATTGCCACCCGCCGCCATCGCCTGCTGGCCCGCCACGCCCGGCGGCGGCCAGCCCCAGTTGCCCCACGGCCCGGGGAATCCCCCGCCACCTGAGGAAAGGAGAGCGATATCACAACGTTAATTCTGTGCCCGTTACAAACGCACACGGAACGTTGTACACACAAGACGCGCAAAACTGCCGGAAAGCGTCGCAACGGACAGAGATCTCCTATGTTTAGTGTCCTTTTACATCAAACTTTTCTCACAAGCTAATATTTTGGACAATTTATACATAAAATTTTGACATTATAAGTTTCATCTTTACAATAAATAAAGATTAAATGAATAAGTTTCATAATTCCAAAGAAGCATGCTGTTTATCTCCTTATGATTAAATGAGAATTACATGGAGCACAGGTTACCCCACTAACCAGATGACCGAAAAGTATAAAAATCCCCCAGGAGCATTTATAATGGTGAGCATTTAATAGTTTTAACCGCAATAGGCGTGCTACCCTAATTCAAAAACAGCCACCAGATAAATTGTTAATCTTCAGTACTCAGTGGTGAAGGAAAACACTGTACCTCTCTATTTTTGAATAGTAAAAATAAATTTTTCATTAATACAGGAGTTATAAACTAAAAAGGCTAAGACTTCTATAATAGTATTTAAATAATAACCGTTGGGCTGTCCCGTTGGGGCTACGTCGCCAGGTGGCGCTTCGTCGCTGTCCACGGGACTAGCAGAGTCATGCTTTTCCTTCCCATTGCCTGCGTGGAAGAGAAAAATCAAGTGATGAAAGTATACAAGAGGCTGTTAGAACAGTTTCATAAAGTTACATTATAATATTTACCAATATACAACTATTGATTATAATAATTAGAAATTGCAATGAGTCCATGACGGTTAGTGATTTCTCATTAATACTTCCATATTAATATAGGTGTAAAACTGTTTTCCCATTTTAACATCTCCCTTATTATGTTGCCCAGATTAATTTTATTTATTTATTAACAGCTTTTTGTGATGTTATATGATATATTATGATTGTGATATATCATGATATCCCCCTACAACACTGTGTGGTACAATCTTAATTGTGAACAGTACTGACCGCTGTACTTTAATAGATTGGCAAAACAAATAAAAGCATGCAAGCAACATCAATGTAAGTCAACTGATTAGTTGACTTCTACGATGATCGGTGTTTCAGAAACCGGGCGTAAACTGAATATAGCGACATATAACTTCGAATGTTATGTCCGATAGTTGCTATTAGCAAAATACACAGGTAGTCACATATATATATATATATATATTATATATTTGATGGTATATATTTATGAGACATTTGTACACAACATTTTCTAGTCCCAAACTAAGCAAAGCTTGTACTATGGGTACTAGAAAACTGATAAACATACTTAAACATACTTTTCTTTTGTAAATAAATACATATTATACATATAGAAACACCCAGACACTAGAAAAACACTATGCTCATCACACAATATTTTTCCAGTAGTGGGGATCGAACTCACACCCTCTGGCGCAGAAAGCAGGTACACTACCGACTACGCCATTCGGGTCGTCAATATTAATTGTCACACTGCACTGACAACCTTTTGCAGTTAAAGCGAGATGTGTACACTCACCATCCTTCAGCCAGGGCGGAGGTTGCGTCATGAACGGCGGCACCGAACCCTGGGCCGGTCCCGGTGCAACACCCGGGGGCATCATGCCACCAGGCATCATGCCGTTCATCATCCCCATGGGGGGCCCGCCCATCGGGGGCCCGCCCATCGGCGGCCCGCCCATCATCGATTGGGGACCGTTCATGTTGTGCATTTGGGGAGCTGCAAACGTTTCCAATGTTAACCACTGCCGTTATGGAATTTAATTCGTCCTAACACTATATAAACTAAACGCAAAATTATAATGCCCTCCCAAGATTATTATAATGGAAAGTAATTTAAGACTTGAGCTGTGATAGGTCAGAGTCCGGGCGCTCGCCTGTAATTCAATATACTCGACTATGCCCTGACGAGTATCAAAGACAGACAAAGTAGACCGTACAAAGTTGGCCTTTGCCCAGCAGTGGGACATGTATAGACTGATTTAACTTTTTTACTTTAATTAATATGTTTATCATGTTCCGTTTTGTCCAAAGTATCCGACAAAAAAACCATGGACGCAGGAAAGGGTTCTAAATGTCGGTAATTAAAAGATAAAAATTAAAACGCGATAAAGTCCGTAAACTAGTATGTCTTATTTGATTTTCTTACATTAATAATGCATAAATAATTTTTGATTAACATAATTTTAGTCTTAACATAGCTAGCTATCATTCACCCTGTATATATGTAATAAAAGAAAAACATACGTTAAACTAACAGCATATAATTTATTTTTACAGTTTAATTTAGGTTTTTTTTATTATAATAAGTAACTGTGGTAGGACCACGCAACAGTATTCGCTGTTGCACGAATGGGCAGGTCCGTCCGGGTAATTACCACGACCTCACAGAAGACCGGTGTAAAATAGGAGTGTTACACTTCTGCTTTTCGTCTGGTGAGTGAGGTAGCCGGGGCCCACATTATTAAGAGGTGACAACGCATCTGCACCCCTACGGATGTTGCAAATGTCCATGGGTAGCTGGTTATCACTTAACATCAGATGAACCGGCAGCTTGTTTTGCCACTTTTTCACATAAAAAAAGGAATTGGGTATAGTGGCCATGTAGAAATCTAGAAAATGTACTCAAATTTTTCTGTTGTTTTGTTCCTAATAAATTTTTTTTTCCCTTCTATGGCTCCACTGATACGTCAGTGATTTTGCCAACAACTTGGTACTTGGAGATCGATTAGGCTAAGGACATGACAATAATAACCTACTGTATTAAACCACTTTCAGTTACATACCTGTAAAGAGAGGAACAAAACACCTTATTAGTAATTAGTAATATGGTCATTAGTCATGGGACATCAGCCATACATAAATAAAGAGAAAGAAAAAGGAACAAAAAAAAGGAACAGGAACAAAAAAGGCGAAAAACAAAAATATTATAAACCAGCTTAAAGCCGTATATTGTTAATTTCTATGAATCTAACTAGAGTTTTAATGAATGTGGCATAGACAAGAGTTAACAAACAACTAACATTCACAGGACGTACAATAGTGGGTGGGAGTAGATCATATAGACGGACTGATAACATAGGACAACTAAAGAATAAATGATCAAGAGTACCCTCATTTAACCCACATTCACACTAACCCGCATTCACACAAAGACGTATTTCGAATATGCAGTTTAGCCAGAAACACCGGTGAACATACATGGCCTAGTCTGAGCCTGATGATAATAGATGTAGTCTTTTTGTGATAGCATCTATATCTAAAGAACCAAGGTTTGGTAGGTATAAAAGGTTGAATTAGACTGTAATATTTACACCTTTCACGTCCAATCGCCCGCCACATGTCACCCCAAACCCTTATCATATTATGTTTGGCAGAGAGACGCAGATCACGCATAAAACATTTATTATACTTAGGGATTCCGAGCTGAATTGCGTCTTTGGCACAGCAATCTGCTTTTTCATTTCCAAGAATGCCGCAGTGACTTGGAATCCATGCTAAAACTACTTGTAGACCAGCACAGTAGCATTTATATAATGCTTGCTTAATTTTTAGTGTTAAGAAAAAGTTATCTTTAGAGTGAAATGGGAGCTTCAAGATATCTTGTAAGCAACTACATGAATCAGAGAAAATTATAAATCTATTTAGTTGATGGGATTCAATATAAGATACAGCTTCTAAAATAGCTATTGCCTCTCCACTAAAAACAGAACATTGAGGAGGGCATTTAAAGTTCAATATAATTTTGTACCTAGGTAACCAGACAGCAGCACCCACATCTACACCATCATTCAACTTTGAGGCATCCGTGTAAAATGTCATCCAGCCATTAAACTCAGTTTCAAGAATTCTATTAAATTGGATATGGACATTGGGTGAGTTCTTATCTATACCCATAGATGGAATAACCCTAGGCCTATAAACTAGCGCCTCATAATCTACCATAAAAATTGGGTATTTTACAATTTTGAAAACTGGATTAGAAAGGTTCTTTATTTTTCGGTATGACTTAATAAGCAGAGGCAAGTCCTTATGTTTCCAGTAAACAGAAGTAGTTGCTAACTGGGACAAGGAATGTAAGATTTTTAAAAGGGGATGATGGCTGTATTGAACTATATTGCATAAATATCTATCAGCAAGATATTGTCTACGTAGATGAAGGGGAGGTTCTAGACATTCAACTTGTAACGCCAAATTCGGAGAGGATTTCATGGCACCAGTGATGATGCGCAGACATTTATATTGAATTTTCTGAAGTTTGTTTAGTGCATTCTTATTGCAAGGTTCTAACAAAAAAGAACCATAATCGAAATGTGATCTGACAATGGCATTATATAATAATTTTTGATTATAAGGATGTGATCCCCAATCCCCAATGGACACCTGATAAAGATCTCAAAATATTTACACACCTTTTTCACACTTATTACTAACATAGTTGAGATGATGTACGCCAGACAATTTAGAATCTAATATAACGCCTAAAAATTTTACTTGGTCTAGTACAGCTACAGGATGTCTATCAATAAACAAATTAATGCTTGGAACATGGCGCTTTCTCGTGAATACCACCGCATTGCATTTAGAAACTGATAAAGATAAACCTTGATTGTCAAGCCAATCACTCAAATATGCTAATGCAGAGTTAATTTTACCAGCAGCATCATTTAATGAAGATGATACGGCGTACAGAACAATGTCATCAGCATATTGTAAAATTTTACAATAGGGTGAAATGGAGTGGTCTAGATCATAAGTGTACACATTATACAATAGAGGACTGAGTACAGAGCCCTGGGGTAACCCCTTCCACACCAATCTAGATATTTGAATTGATCCATTAGCACGGACAGAAATAGAACGACCACTATATAGATTAGATATAAAATTGACCAGTCTCTCAGGGATATTCAGTTGAAGCATTTTATGCCTGAGTATTGGAATCTGGACATTATCGTAGGCAGAAGTAACATCCAAGAAAGCGCCGATAACATGCTGGCTATTACTGAAAGCCTGACGGATACTGGAGACAAAGATACTTAAACTATCCAGTGTACCCATACCCCTCCTGAAGCCAAATTGATAATTGGATAATATACCCCTATTCTCTAGAACCCACTCTAATCGGTTTTTAATTAAGTGTTACATAATTTTACATAAGGTAGAAGACAGAGCTATAGGGCGATATGATGAGGCTTCTTCTGGATCTTTGCCTGGTTTAAGAATAGGTATGATAATTTGGGTTTTCCAGGAGTCAGGTATACTGCAGGATAAGAAAATAGTATTAATGATTTTAAGAAATAAAAGGTGAGTAGATTTGCTTGACTTGATAATAAAAGAATAGGGAATTCCATCTATGCCTGGTGAAGAGTCACGAAGATGGTCCAGGGAACAAAGCAGTTCAGGATAGGAAAATTCATCATTCATTTTATCTGGATATATAAAAGAATGAGAATAATCCGTAGGAAGGGAGTCACGGAACGGAACATAAGGAGGAGATAATTTACTAATAAAGTTTGGTAACCAGCTATCTGTGTGATGATAAGCAAGACATGAAAAATTATTTTCACAAGACCTGCGAAAAGGTTTTATACGTTTCCACACCAAGGATGGAGAAGAACGTGGGGACAGAGATTCGCAAAACCTCTGCCAAGCTAATTTTTTTTTTGCTAAGCAATCTTTTGGTTTGTGTACAAGCCTTACGATAAAGTAAATAATTATCCATTGTTAGATTTGAAACATATTTGCTTTCAGCTTCGTTACGATACTGAACACTGATAGTACAATCCCTGTCCCACCAGGGGGGAGAGCGAAGGCGTTTAAGAGAAGTGTTTTTATTGGGGATGGCGAGGTCAGCTGAACTTAGTAGAGAAGTGACAAAATAATTGTAAATATCATGTAAATTAGAGTGGGATAAGGATGTATTGGGGGGAAGAGATGCAAGTTTTTGATCCATTAACTGTGAAAACTTGTTCCAGTCTGCTAAATGAAGTCTGTACTTCAACAGAGGGATGTGATTGACTGTTGGAGGAATAGCTTTACATAAATTTAATACTATGGGGAAGTGATCACTACCATAGGAGTTAGGCAGAACCATCCAATTAATTGAAGATGCCAGAATAGTTGAAGAAAGAGACAAATCAATAGCCGAGGGATTCTGTAATGGAGAAACTCTCCTTGTAGGTGACCCATCATTTAATAAACAAAGATTTAAATTGTCCAGCATATCTATGATAAAGTGAGATGAAATGTCACAAGCGAGGGAGCCCCACAAAGTATGCTTACAATTAAAATCTCCCATCACTAAGAGAGGACCAGGAAGAGAGGAAAGGATAGAGCTTAAGTTTGAAATGATGTTAGGATTGGGGTGGGGAATGTAAACAGAAACAAATGATATGTCATTAATTCTAGAGGCAACAATATGGAATTCTGGGGGATGAGAGGGAATATGGAGCTTGGTAAAGGGAATGGGTCTTTTAATAAAAAGAGCACACCCAGCCCAACCATCATCCCTATCATCCCGCAGACAAGAGTAGCCTGAGAGCCTAAAAATGGAACGAGGCCTCAACCAAGTCTCTGCAATAGCGCAAACTACAGGGTTATATTTGTTAGCTAAAAATATTAGATCAGCCTTTTTATGATGAACATTCCTACAGTTCCATTGAAGGATGTTGAATGTTACGGTTTTTTTTTAATTATGGTTTCTAAGAGCTGTTCTAATAAGGGCAAGACATTGTTCGGTAGTGAATCACTAAATTTTGATACCATGTTAATCAAAGAGCATGTGAGTAGCTCAATCAGATTATCGTTAGGAGTAGCATAAGGAGTAGGACTAAGTGTTCCAAGTGCACTGCCATTAGGTTGGGAGGATTTGGGAGTTCTAACAATTTCTTGATGAGCATGTTTATCATAAGATTGACTCTGAGGGGATCTAGGACGGGGTTGCTGAGGAAGAGATTTATTGTAGACAACAGATGGCGACCTATGAGAGGATGAAGAATGTTCATAAACCGGGGATTGTTGTGAAGGGAGAGGGCAGTAGGCATTAGAAGAAGAAGGGACATTACATGGGACCCAAGAAGGGACGGGTGAATTTTTGGGAGAGGAGCAGATTACATCAGTAAAAGATAATTTGGAAATGGGAAAGCGGCGTGATGCTTCAGTATAACTAATATTCTCTTGGGACATTACATGTTTGATATTTTTCTGGCGCAAATGTTCTGGACAGATAGGCTCTGTGGCTTTATGATGGCCTCTGCACAAGAGACAAACAGGATCAGGTACTGTACAGGAGTCCCCAGGGTGTTGTTGAGCACACTTAAAACATCTAGGCTTAGATCGACATTGAGCACGGACATGGCCAAATCTGCAGCAGTTATGACATTGTATGGTAGGGAGTTGGTATATGGAGACTGGGAGAGAAGCATGGAAACAATAAACTTTATGTGGGAGAGTTTGACCTAGGAAGGTCAACACGACTGTGGTGGATGGTTCCCAAGTTGGTCTAACATTATTGTTTTGCCGATGTTTCACATTTAACCTTCTAGCTCTTATGACAGGACCACAATTTGGAGGGCATTGTATCCCAGAGACCAGTTCTTCAAGGGACCACTCCAAGGGTATTTGGCGGACAACACCTATTCGAGAAACCAGGAACTTTGGGATCTCTGCATTGAAATTATTTTTTTGTAATATAGAATTCTCAATAAAGGAATTGGCTTCTACGTAATTTTAATGATGATGAATACACTTTTATTGTCCACCACAAATAACAATATACATAAAAGTAACAATAGAACAACAAATTTATGCAATGTACAATTTGGCGGCCTTATCGCTTCATAGCGATCTCTTCCAGGCAACCAATGGCTTAAAGGAAACGTATACTACGTAGGTGGTGCAATAGAAATTATATGTATCTGCTTTAATAAAATTATTAAAGCAGATACATACATTTATATATACATATCCATATATACACAAAAATACATATATATACTATATACAAATACTATACATATATATACATACACACATATATACTAGACCTCAAACATGAATAGTATTTAATCCCAATATTACTCAGGTGATTGTGACAGGTAGTGCTCTCTTACTAACTTCTTAAAAGTGCCAATAGATTGCGCCTCACGTAAAACTAAAGGCAAGGAATTCCAGAGCTTAATAGCCTGCACGGTAAAAGATTTTTCATAAAACGACGTTTTGTAATTTGGCACCCTTAAAATGAGTGAAAAATTTTCAAATTGAACAGAAATTTTATTTCGGCCTAATACCTTGATGCCATCACACACAATACCAGAAATCTTGTTTTTATGTAGTAGCTGTGCAAAATTAAGTAGTTTAATAGAGAGCCCTTCAGAAGGATGAGCTTCCATACGAGACACGTGGACAGTAAAGGGACCTTGATTAATTCAGTATACCTAATTTTTTTGTCAGGCTCAAAACCAGGTCTAGTGTAAGTATCCTGAATTGAAGCAGCGGGAGTAACTTTTTTTTTTTGGATATACTAGCGATTTCTAAGTCCGCTGGTCTTTTATGAGGACGACTAGGGGTGATAAACTCGGCAGTTATAGGCGCCATGTCTATATCAGAGGATGTGTTTCCTCCTCCACCAGGGGAGGATCATCATCTCCTGCATCACACATCCTTCTTGTTAAGCGATTACATATAAGACACTTACCAAATTAAATAAACCCACAACCACAAGAACCAACAACAATATGGATACACAACTGAAATAACTAAATCAAACTTCCAAGAAAAATATAACTAAAGCACGTGTCAACGTCCGAATCCTTCCGAACTCGCCGACCAAGTCTGTTCCTATTAAATAAATAATGTTACCAAGCACATGTCAAAATGCTCAGTGCTGTTGATTTTATGCCATTTTAAAAATATTTAAACGGTAATGAAGTACAATACAATAAATATTTGGCTGCAGTTACCTTTGTGGTCGTCTCTACATGGATCAAAATGTGTGGACCAGTGTTATGGTCTAGTTTCGTAAGTTCATTGTGCAAGCCCAAATTAAGGCAAACCCAATTTTTTACAGTTTCACTTCGGAACAAATGCCTACCTTGTGTGGACATAGCCTCCATCTCCGCCTGGGTGATGACCTTGCAGGTGGGACTCTCCATAGGCCTGGTCCAAGTGGTTTCCCTCGTCCGCGAGTGGTAGTAGTAGGGCTTGCCTTCATCAGACTTTGTCTCCACCCACAGCTCTGGTGCGGGCTGGACAAAGGAATTATCATGATTCATTTGCTCGTGGCCACTTCAAAACATTGTTATTGGCGTCAAGTTAAAAAAGGAGCAATTGTTTTAAAATCCATATATTACAATTACATACAATTAAATACATATATACTTTCTTACCATTGACTTATTGGTCATATCGACGTAAGTACTAGTGTTCTTTCAATTAAGTGTAATACTGTATTGAATAAAGATATTTGAGTTATAATTTTGAGACAAGTGCTTCATGGCAGTATGCATAAGAGGCCGTGTTTATCAGTGGACTCAAACATACTAAAATGATGATGATAATGTGTAATAAACAGAAAACAAGTTTGTGTCTTATTTTATACTAAACTTACTTAATCTTAGTTTTTATGTTATGTTACTTACACAAGGCCAAATATGAAAATCAATGAGCTTAATAAAGATCCGAGGAACAGAAGAGATTTCAAAAAACATCACCGTGCACCAAACAGAAACATCTTTGCAATTCCCAGATACTAAGCCATCGCGAAACAAGAAAGATGTTGAATAGGAAGTGTGTTTTATCATTTTATAATTCTCCACACAAAAAGTGACGGACAACCATTTACCGAAGGGTTATACCAAATAAGGAGAAAGACAAGGTTTTCAATTCGATTGTTTTCATTTTATGTTTGTTACCTCATAACTTCGTCATGAACAGATTTTCATTATTTTTACTTTGGGTTTTATTTTACTTTAAAAAATGTACTTATCTGTAGCTATATTAACCTTGTGTAAATGTTACAAATCCAAAAGATATACTTAATACAGTTCTACCCAGTTTAAAACAATATAAATACTTATACAAATAAGGAACCCAAGCAAAAAACATTATAAACAAAACCCAAAAGAAAGAAAAATTCTGTGTCACATAATAAATTATTTATTTAAAATACAAATTAATACCACCAGGCTGGTTCCTTTCCTATGGGGGATAAATATTACGATTTCTACGACTAGTCACTAAACAAGACCAGACTTACCATGTTCTGGGGTGGCATACCCGGTGGCCCGGCGAACGGCGGCGGCTGCCCCATCATGTTGGGCGGTGGTCCCATCGGCCCGCCGGGGGGCATCATGCCGGGCGGGGGCCCGTACGGCGGGGGGCCGCCCATCATGCCCGGCGGGGGCCCCATCGGGCCCCAGTTGCCATCGAACCCGGGCCCGCTGTTCGGCCCGAAGCGGGGGCCGCCCCTGCCCCTGAAGAAGCCGCGGCCCCTCATCGGGGGCCCGCCGGGGCCGTAGCCCCTGCCGCGGAAGCGCATCGGCGGCGGCGGGCCGTTCATCCAGCCGGGCGGCGGTCCCCTACCGCGACCCCTGGACGCACAATCACAACGATGAGGAAGTAGTTAAAAGTAGTAGTAAAATACTATTTTCATGTTTAAAAAATAAAGCTAAAAACTATGACGGGCAATATTTAAGGTTCTCACTGGAGCTTTTATTGGTGATGGCCTTGGACAGGGTAAATTTTGTTAATCGATCATTTTTTTTAAGCTCGTAATGAACTAAAATTATATAAAATATTTTTACTTCAAATGTTCTATTACACAAATTCAAACCAGTGAGAAATACTTCATATTATGGGTATTGCTTACAGAGTTATAATACTAAAGGTTAGTAATGATTT
The DNA here is from genome assembly GCA_933534255.1 of Iphiclides podalirius. Lineage (NCBI taxonomy): Eukaryota > Metazoa > Arthropoda > Insecta > Lepidoptera > Papilionidae > Iphiclides > Iphiclides podalirius. Next base: position 7,342,492 of record OW152841.1, on the reverse strand, counting down.
GGGCACTCCACAAAACTAAATTTACATCTTTACATTTCGTTTAAGGTCACTTTAATTAGTACTTTTTATGAAGGCAACATGTCCTCGCTAAATAGCTGGCCAATGCTCTATTTAATAATATTCAATATTAATATTACTAGTAACTGGCACAATAACTTTTAACAACTACAATGATAAAAGTTTAGGCGATTATAACATTTCAAAAATTCAGGTTCTTCACATACAAATCATAAACTAATATCATACAAACTATCATAAAACAGTCGCAACGCACGAAACATGAAATTATACACATCTATTTGAAAAACCAATAGCTTTTAATTACATTTTGCGTAGGCATATCTGAATATTTTTTATGAAAAATCTCCAATATTAATTTGTTCCTAATAAAATTCCATGATATCAAAATACTATTTAAGCTTCCAATTTTTATTTATATAACTTTTAAAATTAACATAGCTATAATTATGATTGTATATGGTTTGTTTTAGGCAGTTGTAAAATATAGAATCTTTGAATGATTTTTTTCCATTTAAATTTGATGGCAAACAATCATGCAGAGAATCCAATACAATGTGATGGTCAACACTCACAAAGTATAGACCTTACAGATTTTGCAGGTGTGTCAATTTCTAAGAGTTTTTTTCATAGTTATTTGAATTTAAGCGAAAAAACTTCCCTGGTTCAATTGACTTATTTCTGCAGCAAATTATGTATGTAAGATGTTATTGCTCTCAACTTATATTCGATTGAAACATTAACCATTTTGGACAAAGCAGCATTTCAATTTTTTATGGAATAGAAAAGATCTCCCAATACTGCAACATGCATTTTGCTACAAATTTTATCCCCAAACAGAATCACAAAACTCGTGCGATCCACATTTATTGTTCCAAGCCCAAACTGAAAACATCTGGCATTACACATTACTATACATTTTTTTTAAATAGAAATAAAAAACTTTTGGAAAACAAAAAACTGTTGGGCCACACTCGCTGTTGTAGTAATGGGCAGGTCTGCCTGGAAAAGTACCACAATCTCAAAGAAGACCAATGTAAATTGTAAGTGTTATACTTCTGTGCTTTGTCTGGTAAGTGTGGTAATCGGAGTGCCTTTATTAATAATTGCAAATGCCCATGGGCAGTACTTATCACATAATATCAGGTTATCTGCCAGCTCCCTTGCCACCTTCTCACATAAAAATATGTCTAAGCAGCAACAGTGGACACTTTTATTATGATTTATAACAACCCAAAAATGAGAAAATACACATAAATTTAATTTATTTACCATGCACGTCAACTGAATTAGTCATTCACAACAAAAACAAAAATATACTATTATTAGCAACATCGAAAGGCCTTGACAATTTGCGGGCTATATAAAAAAAATTCATTGTCATCACATTGAGCCGTACGTAGTAGCATTAAAATAATCTAATATGAATTTTACAGCGGACCTATTCATCACTTTTGAAGCTGAGAATGCAATTTACACAATTATAATTAATATCAATGAAAAAATTCAAGAACATCAGTAAACATCACATGCTACAGTGTGGATATATAATAGTCTAAATTACAACGTCACTTCATACAATGATTATAGAAAATATAACATATCATTTATGAAGATATATGAAGCTGTTTGAGATTGGAGTTGCAGGTAAGAATAGAGAATTTTCTATCCTGATTATAATAATACTGAATGTAATTCTAATCTTACTATGTAATTCTATTTTAAAGTAAAAGAATATCATACAGACACATACATAATATAGACTTGTATTGATCTTTATTACATACCGTGTCTAACATTAATATCCATAATTAGTTATAACAATAATGACTCATAAATATTGAATGTGAGCTCCATCTATAGATTTGCAACAGTGCCACCAATTTGCAGTATATTTAATTTGTTGTTACATGCAGATCTGTATTACAATTTGCAAACAGAATGAGGTTCAGTTGATTCTCAAGTCCTTATAAGCTTTCCCAGCCAAACAAATCCAAAATCAAGGACATGACAATTTAAAAACATTTATCAAACTAAATTGGTCGAAGTGTATACCCAACGAATAATTACTCGCTACTGACTTAGCTTTGGGTTACCTTTTTAAAATGTGTTGTTTGTGCTAAAACATGTGATTTATTTTCAAAAGTTACACATAAGAATCAAAACTTAAAAAAATACCTATACCTACAGCTATAAACACTTCAAATTATGCTATTAATCTATATATTAATACATGAAGCAAAAACTTTATACCCCTTTACGAAAATTGCGCGGACGGAGTATGAAATTTCCCACACTTATAGTTTCTATAGAGGAGATCATATGCATAATAAATAATTTAAATCAATAAAAAAAACATTACACACTATCATTTTTTAAAATTAGTTATGGAATTTCGAGCATTTGGCGACCACTAGTAATGCTAAAGATTCAATTTCGCATAAATCGATGGAAGTAGACTGAGCTGGTTAATTCCTTTGCCGTTTATAGCGTTCCAAACGTAATGAGGAATACGCATAGTTGTTTGATCGATAATCATAAAAAATTTAATTTTACAACTTTAAAGGCATGGACGCGCTTACTAGTTGGGTTCTACCGCTTATCATAATTACGAAAATATGTACAAAATATCGTGATTTCACGCCTGCAGTTAGATCTCTCCAATTGCGTATCAGTTAAGCAAATTTAACCGCGTCCACGCCTTGGTACATAGTAACCGTAAAACTCCTCACCTAAAATTTCCTCGGCCTCGTCCACCTCTGAAGCTGTTGTTCCCTTCATCATCATCATAGCTCTCATCATAACCCAAAACTTCAACGATGTCTTTCGGCGGTTCCCCGACGATATCCGTTCCCTCGCTGCGAGTGTTCACTTCATTCATAACAGAGTCCTGGGCATCCATATATTCTTCGTCCATTTTGCAATGAACACTGAAAATTCACGATTCACTTATGTCCTCATGCCGAAGCAGTTTATTTTTGGCATGCAAGCACACTTTTTATCACAATGGCGGAAAAACATATCTCGCCTCAAAATGGCCGCCTATGGCTTGCCTAGTGATTGCATATGCGATATTTATCGGAATGAAAAAACCGTAATTTGAAATACAACACCATTATTTCATTTTATATTGAACTTATTGAACATAATGTATTTTAAGTAAACGTTATAAAGAGCTATAATAATAATGTGACAATGAACCGAATTTATCCTTGACACAAAAGATTAAGAATGCCGTGATAATAGAATGTGCTGTAAGCTTCTCGCCTTCTCGCGCACTGTTAATCAAACATGCTGCCTCGTAATCGCAACAAGCTCATCGAAAACAAAATCTGTGACGGAGATCTCAAAGGTGCCGCTCGCCTTCTATTATCCAACGACGTGCTCTCACCACTCACCAGATACCCCTGACACCCTTCAGGCCTTACGGACAAAACATCCTCCAGCTCCAGTGAATCCTTATTTTCTCGAACCATGTATTCCGGTAATGTCAATCCAGAAATCGTTCCCATTCTTTTTGGCGCGAACATTATTGCTCTCACCAAAAAGGACGGAGGGGTGAGACCAATTGCTGTTGGATCAACACTACGACGTCTGGCCTCCAAAATTGCGTTTCGACACATTTTACCAAAATTAAATTCGAAATTTGAACTCGTACAGGTAGGTTTCGGTGTAAAAGGACGGTGTGTGGCAGTCTATCCATGCCCTACGCCCTTTCCTAACTTACGGACAGCCTGACGTTTTGCTCAAAATTGATGTCAAAAATGCATTCAATTCGGTAAATATGGATACCCTGCTGACGGAAATAAAACAACATATACCGGAAATATACAATTATCTTCTTCTCAGTTACGCTGACCCAACAAAATTGTTATATCGTTCTAATGAATTGTCCTTGGAAGTAGGTTGTCAACAGGGTGATCCCCTTGGGCCTGCAATTTTTGGTTTGGCTATAACTCCAATAATCAAAAATTTAAATTCTAAATTCAACGTTTGGTATTTAGACGACGGAACCCTAGGAGGTGATATGAATACTGTGTTTTCGGACCTATTTTTAATCAAAAATAATATGAAGCCATTGGTTTGGAGCTAAATTTTAGCAAATGCGAACTTTTTATAAATAACTGCGACTTAAATTTAAATGACGTAAAACAAAAATTTTATATTTTGGCTCCAAATATTAAAGTACTTAACAGTAATTCCCTTTATCTTTTAGGTTCTCAAATTTTTAATGAATCTATTTCTGAATATATTAATAATTCAATTATTAAATTTCAAAATTCTGCTGACCGTCTCCTTGACATCAGTCCACATTACGCACTTTGCATCTTAAAATTCTGTCTTTTCATCCCAAAATTTACGTTTGTGCTCCGTGGCTGCTCCTTTTGGAATCACCCAGATCTTTTGACACAAGTAGACAATCAAAATTAGTTTAGAATCCATTTTTAATATGCAGCTGAACGAGCAATCTTGGACCCAAGCATCGCTACCCATCCGTTATGGAGGTTTAGGGATTCGCAAAACCAGTGTCGCTTTACCCGCCTTCCTATCTTCTGTCCATAGTTCAGCAAATCTCATAAGTAAAATTTTAAGGGCATCCCCTACAAACTTTGAGATTGCTTTCTTGGAAGAAGCTAGAAAGGCTTTCTAAATTGCATGCCCAAGTCAAAATTGTCCAGTTTCTCCAAATTCACAGAGGAGCTGGGATGACATAAACTGCAAATTGACTTATGACAATCTTTTGAGCTGTAGTACTGGTTCGGCGCGTGCTAGGCTTTTGACCGTGAGTGCGTATGAGGCTGGCTTTACGCGTACCCTTCGTCACGTCAAATACCGGAACATTTCTTGAGCCTGACACGCGCCGAATCGCAACCTGTCTACGGCTTGGGGTTCCGGTCTGCGCTCCTCATAAATGGCCCTGTGGCAGTGATGTTGACAAGCTAGGACATCACGGACTGTCATGCCAAAAAAGTGCAGGCCGCTTCTCGAGACATGCCGCACTTAACGATGTCATACGCCGGTCCCTTGCCACCGTGAACGTGCCAAGTCTACGTGAGCCGACTGGTATTGCAAGAGACGATGGCAAGAGACCGGACGGTATGAGTTTGATTCCATGGAAGATGGGCCGGGTGCTGGTATGGGATGCAACCTGCTCAGACACGCTGGCCCCTTCCCATCTACATGGAACCAACAACAGAGCCGGTGAGGCTGAAAAAGCTAAAGCCTACAAATACCCCCTGTATTCTATGCTCCGAATATGAATTTGTCCCGTTCGGTGTCGAGACCCTTGGTCCGTGGGGTCCTAGCACTTTTAGGCTTTTTAAGGAAATAGCAAAAAGGTTAGTTGACATCACAGGAGACCGAAGAGCTGACAGCTACCTCGGACAAAGAATTAGTCTAGCTATTCAAAGGGGGAACGCTGCCAGCAACTTCGGAACCTTGCCTAAAGGAACTCCTTTTAATAATATATTTTATTTATTACGTTTTTTTTTTTTTAAGGTTTTTAGTTTTAGTTTCATTGTTCTAGTATATATTTTGTATTAGTTTATCATTTGAATGTTATTTAAGTTTGCTTATAGCCTTTTACTAGATATAATTTTTAAGACTTTGATTTATAATGTAACATAAAATTTATCATAATTAATAGTTTTAAATATTGTCAATAATAAACGTGTATGAATAATAATGTGATATGTAGATTAACATATTTAAAATCTGAAGGTTTGAGGGTAATCGTAAACTTTCTTAGTGAAAACTTCGTTAGTGATTTTTCTCAATCGTTTTAAATTTATTTTAATTGAATTACGCTAAAGTTAAAGTTATTTACATTTGCCATTATATTAAGTACATATTTGCGTGCTTTGTTCTTATAGGCTTTGCTGATGTTCTTGGGTACTCCAATAAAAACGAAAACTCCCCTGAAAATAAGAAAACTAATAGAATAGAAATGAAGAACACTGACAATTTTTGGTAATCCAACATTTCGACCAATATCTATTTTTTAATAATTTGACAAAAAGTTATGATTATAATGATTAAAAATAAAGATGACAAACCAATGGACCGAGTTAATCTTTAAAAACAATATTCATCTATTTTTTCAGTCTGGCTTTTCTCTTCCTTGGTTCTCTCATGAAATTCTTCTGAATTTGAATACTGAAAATACGCAGAGTTCTCAAGAGTGGGTATTGTCACTTAAGGGCCACTGGCTCACTAGTGTGCTATGTGAGAACCACTGCTGTCTGCATGATGAAAGCAGAAACAGAAACAGACATTAAAAATACGGTTTAAGCGGGAACGGAAACAGAATCGGATTTATTCTATTTATTTATTTAGACACACAAACGAGTTATTCACAATGTATGATGATAAAGTAAAAAATTGGTATAGTATTTGATAAATAAATTACGCATTTACAGGTGTGTACAACACTCGTGATGAAATACGGTGGTTACCTACAGTGTTAAAAATCTCATTGTTATGATGCAGATTAATTCAAAATAAAATAATAAAGTAAAAATTTAAAAAGAAGTAAAAAGAAATATGATTGTATGCTTGCTACAGATGTAACTTAAATCTTAGGTGTTTTTTGAACATGGCGTTTAGAAATATCTAATTCGGTTACATGGCGAATTGGAGCCTAGGTTAATTCGACTTTTCCGAGGGGAGTGTATTTTGTGAGAGAGATTCTACAATTTATCGTGGTATAACAATGTAAAGGTCCAAAGTCCGGGCCTTATAATGTCCGTTCATAATTTTATATAAATATGTTACTACCAATGGATAGGCAATGAGTCCATGTTGAACAAGCATAACCACTAATGATAATAAAGCTGTTCGAATCCCCTCTAGATGCATTCAATACCATTAAAGATAACAAAGCATATTTCATGTAACTACGTACTAATGCGTTGTAGAGGCTAAATATCTCCACTTGATGAAATTTTTTTTTGAATTGTCACTGTTACGATCAATAAACCCTAGCGTTTTTAGTTTTTTAAACTATACTGTAGATGTGCTCAACAGTCGAAGGTTTTTCATCAATTAGTACACCTAGATCCCGATTACAATTTTTTGGCTGCAAGGTAAAGGATTTGATTTTATAGAATGTGCATAATTAGTGTGGTTTAGGTTATAATGTGGTTTAGGGTCATATAAAAACATTTCTTCATGTTTATGACCATGTTTTTGTTATAAATATAATACACCATTTGTACACAGACTAAGAGGAATTGCTTGCTGTTTAAATAGTTTTATAAATTTTGTGGTCATCTGCAATTAGTAGAATTTTCTTGTATCTTGTATTAACTGATGTTTTTGCTTTCAGTCCCGAGACTATTAAAGCTTCATCGGACGCAGAATCGGTGGGCTAGCCAGAGCCCACGAGTTTGGGCCCTCCGCTATGGGTAGAGCCACGCATGTGCTCATGCGTGCGTTTAACTGTGGTGTGTCGTCTAAGGGCCGTCGAGATCGCGATTCGGACCGAAACCCCGATGGCCGTTGACTGTGCAATTAGCTAATAGGTGGGTGGGAGCGGTGAGAACCGCCACGGAAAACGGGTGTACCTTGTGTACGCGTTGTGTTGGTCACAAGGTTCCGGGGCGCTTCTCACCGCTCCCAGTAGAATTTTGTTACGTTTTATCAGTGTACGCAAATAAAACAGGTAAGCATTATTGCCGCTCTGAAATAAAATAACGAAAAACTATACTGTGACGCCGCGGGTTTATAAACTGTGCCGCGAGGCTGGAATCCTGTCCAGGGATGACTTTATGCCATATGAATTATTTAAATCAAAGACTTTCAATGTAATAATTTTAATTTATAAATTTGGTAACTTACTTTACCTTTGATATTTTGTTTTTATATTTGAATTTATAAAGAACCCATAAATGCCCTAGATAACTTACGTTTTTTAATTGATTCCTTTTCTATTTAGATTTCCACAAAACCTTAATCGATGAGAACAGTGGATGAAAACTGTTCAATTAGAGAGATACGACTTCAAAAATATGCCCAAAAGCTTAGAACTAGATTGAGACATTTAGAAAACCGTTCACCACGGTGCTCGCACTAGGCGACTCCTCTATCGTGACCATGTAATGGATAAATAAAAGTGTGACATAGATAAATAGTATATAAATAAGAAATAAATCATGTAGAAAACGTACGAAAAGACTGTCGCCGCTGTGCGAATCGAACCCACGTCTTCGGCATTCGCGGCCTGACGCTCTAGCCACTGAGCTAAATGGCTGATAGCCACAGCGACAAAAATCTTAACGCCTTCTTTCTACATTGTTATTTAGCATTTGAAGCAATGCTTGGCGCATCTATTGTTATATCCTTTCCAGCATACAAACAATTTCGAATATCGTTTTACACGAATATCGTTTCTACATGTTTTAATATTCGATCTTAAGTGCAGAGATTAGCACTATAAAAAACTTTAAAATTTAAGAAATAAATCATTACAATTAACAGGAAAATAATGTATGTAAGCTATAAGTACGTATTGCGTATTTATAACGATTTTGCAATAACCTGTTTCCTGTGTCATCGTACGAGACGGTAAGAAGCGAGCCTGGCGCATCTTTTTGGATTGTATCGCAGTACTTAGTTTTTTATACCACAAAACTTAACAATTTTAATACATACATCGACTGGTGATGAAGGGACAAAGCGTCTTATGAAAGAGGTTTTAAATGGGAAAAAATACAGACTTTTTTATATCGCTTCTTTTCCGTATTCAAATATAGTAAAGGTATGTAAACCTCATTATGATGATGTTTATGTAGATTATTTCTAATTCATTCATTGTTAATCTATGCCCCAGAAATCTAAAAACAGAAGTAGTTGAAAAGGAGCATTCGCTGTAATAAATATTTATTAATAATAAACACATTTATTACAGCTTCTGGTATTATTGCAACGGCTTGTAGACTACCATCCTCAATTTCAGTGCTTGTGCATATTTGAAACGCCGAAACTAGCGTAGGTATTATACACTGATGGCTGGCTTCTGAAACACTGATCATGGTGGATGTCAACTAATCAGCTGTCGAATGGCTTTTCAAAAATCATTTGAGTTGTCAAAACGATGGTTATACTTCGAATTGATCGTAAATGATGATTGATGATAATTTCTAATAATGATTTCAGGGACCTTTGATTTCATGGGTCGATACTTTTGTAACTACTTATTTATTAAAATTAACTGTACAGAAGTCCTTTGCCCAGCTGATGAATTTATATAGGCTGTTACTTTAGTTTTCAAATAAACTTTTACTTGAGGAATTATAGTCAATTTGAACATTTAAAGGATAAATAAAAATGCCCAATGTATATAATATGTAATAACTATCATAGTAAAGGGAAGCAATTGGTAAATTTTTTCTATTCGTAATTTCTGCTGACTTACTACGATAAGTAATCGACATTAATTTTCAATCAAGATCATTGTACACGAAGTTTAAGAAATGTTTAAGAAATGTCATTTTCCGTTGTTAATTTATTTTGAAATATTTTCTTATTAATTATATTTCTTTCTGTTAACTGGTTTAACGGTGGTAGAACTACGCAAGTCTTCGCTGTTGCACGAATGGGTAGGTCCGTCCGAATAAATAGCTCGACCTCGCAGTAAGGCAATTACAACTTACCGTTAAAAATTACCCCCTCCCCCCCATTAGTTAACAATGGCCGGTTTAAAAATATTCTATCTGAGGATAGATTAGCTTCATAATACTTAATAGTTCTATCTCCCATAACCAAATCTATCTGTAGATAATGTTGAAACCGGCCGTAAAAACAAAACAGTAGTGTAGCGAAGCTTTAAATCTTATGTTTAGCAACATCATCCATTTCTACATCTCAAACGATCGATATTATGTTTACTATAAAATGTAAATAAAACAAATCAATATTGCAAATGCACGATAACTTTAATTGCTACTGTTAATGTGAATAGAATTGCCCAGTTTTCGCATAATAGTCAGTTGTGTTTTGTCATGGATATATAGGATGAATGTCAAATTTCAATTCAGTCAATGCTTTAAAGACTCCGAGTGCCCGTCGTCTCCCTTGGTTTGAACGTGGGCTTATTGAAGGGATACTTTTTGACGAAATCCGGATCGATTTTGATGCTCCCCGACGGCGGAAGTCCGCCCAACGTCTCATAGCTTACTTTGGACGACGGTTGCTCGGTAGCTAAACTCTCAGTCAAAACCTCCGGTTCAGGACACGAGCCAACTGGTCCGTGCCGAGTTGACATATTGGTGGAAGCGGCTTGGCTAATTGTCGAAGCGTCAACTGGAATAGAGGGTTGGTGGGGCGTCCTCCAATACGTTGCATTTGTATGCAGTCCGCACGAGGCGCAGTTGTGGCTATAGCCCATTCCCGACTGCGCGCTGGGAGTGTGGCAGAGGCCGCAGATTCCGCAGAGACCGCAGGGACCGCAGGGGACACAGGCTCCACTGGGAGCGCAGGGGCCGCACGGAGGACATGTCTTGCAAGGGCACATCCCATGAAAATTGGGGCAGGGGCCAGCGACTGGACCACACGGACCACCGGGCCTCACTGGGCCATCGCATGGCACGGGTCCAGTGTTAACATTGTACGGTCCGCAGAACCAAAAACCATAAGGATAGTGATAATAACCAGTCATGTTCTGGAGGCACTTGGGTGGCTGGTTGCAAGGCGGTGGCATGCAGCAGTTGGTGGGGCAGCAGCCGGTGGGGCAGCTGGAAGCCGCGCAGGCGCCTTTTATGAGGCTCGAAGCGTCGGGCCGCTCATCGAGGCATTTGCTAGAGCTGTGCGGAGGATGATTGGAAGACTGCTTCCTGACAGCCGATAGCCGGACGTCGGACGAGCGGTTATATAATCCAGGCAGAGCTGTGACTTGTGTTTGAGACGTGGCCATCGAGTCTGCAGTCAGCAAAATGTCTTTCTCGCTGGGATGCGAAGTCAGAGCCGCGCAGGAAAAGCACCGTCGAGGCGTGTGCCATCCCTTTTCTGTGCTAGTCTTCGGCGCCAGGGTTACATTCACCATGTGATGGGCCGCGGCTATTATCGCAGTTTGTTCGCTCAAGCCCATCGACGACGACATTTCGGTCGATTTCGCTGAAAGGACGATTCTTTACTGTAATGGCCGTCTCCTGGCAACGAATATAGGGAATTTTGAACAGTTGTACACACAAATAAATAAAACAATTTTCCAGGTTTTCTATAAATTTATTTCTATTTTACATTGCAAAATGAATGCATCAATTTCAGAGGTGGTATGTTTACGTGCAATGTTCAGTAGTGTATTAATGCCTATTTTAAACATAAATCTACAACCTAGAACTTATACGGGTCTTCCTTATACTTCCTAGGTAATGTTAGGGGACGAATGTAACCAGTGTATTTGCATCGTTTTGAGCGTGTTGCACCGACTTTCGGGTCGATCCGACTGAAACATTTCGTCGAATTCATCCTGGAATGAGAGATCGTGTTGGACTTTCTTTGGTCCTTTGCGACCTTGGCAGTGTTCCGAAAATTATCAATTGGTGTCTTAAACGCGTACGGAAGGCAAAAAAACGAGGAATGGAGCGTCGGCTCTTCCTTCTTTGGTGTCGACTCGGGCTTTGTGTTCCCATCGTCGCAGACAGTAGTAGTAAACGGGAATAATTTGGAGAAGCTAGATTTCTGAGTGACCTCATACTCTCTGACATTGGGCTGGGCAGACTGGGTCCTATGCCTGAAGAGGGGGGATTCGTAAGTTTTCTCCGGCATGGTGCCCTGTGCACTATGACCGGTCGGGGTCATGACATAGGTCGCCGCTGGGCAAACACAGGCCGGAGCAGGACACCTCTTTGGACCACCACAGGGCCCGCAGGGTCCGATGGGACAGCACTGGCCAGTAACATGATACGGCCCACAGAACCAATACCCATAAGGATAGTAGTAGTAACCCGTCATGCATTGGATACAGCGCGGCGGTTGATTGCAAGGGGGCGGCAAGCTGCCACAGCAAGAGGGGCATGGAGGGCATTTAGAATAGGCTCGCACACACTGCATTTGAGGGGCGGTCGTGATGTGCAAACTGGGGAGCGATGTGGGACGATTTAACGCAAAGTACATGGCGTGTTTGTGGTGTAGTGTGGCAGAGGACGCGTGACCAATTTTCAGGCCTATTCCCGAGAGTCTCCCAATGCGCTGAGCGACGGTCGCGGGCGTCGAGCACGACACGCATTTGCGCAGCGGAATCCTCTCGCTCGCCTCGCGTCGGTTCACAGTGGCCCTCCGCTTGAGATCCTGCACCGTCAGGCTATCCCGAAGCTTGAACGGCTTACTCATCGGTTTGCAACATCTCACACCGCAAGCTGCAAAGTTTACGTTACACTGTACGATCTGAAAATTTCACACGATGTATATGAGAGTAGGGGAATGAAACCAAACATCCGGCAATATATGATTTATTCAATTGTAAACAGGCACGGTGTATGGTGTAATGCTATTCGATAAACGTGAGATTCCAGATAGAATATATCGTTAAGGTACACTAAGGTGTAATTTTCACAGCGCCTGGCGAAATCCGAGATTGTTTGTCGCTCTTGCTAATATGCTTTTTCAAGCTTTCTCGTGTAGTTTTCCCTTCTGTCGTAGAGACGGTTGCGCCTGTAATGCCAGTCCCCGTAGCCATACCAGCTTGGGCGCCGCATAGGGGGCAATCGCTGCGCTCGCATTTCTTCGGCGGGACTTTCGCCGGGCACGGACAGGGGCATGGGCACGGCCCACATGGCGGGCAGGGTCCACATGGTCCACATGGTCCGCAGGGCCCGCACGGGCCGCAGGGGCCGCAAGGACCACACGGGCCGCAGGGGCCGCACGGTCCGCACGGTGGGCAGGGTCCACAGGGTCCACAGGGTCCGCAGGGTCCACAGGGTCCACAGGGTCCACAGGGTCCGCAGGGTCCACAGGGTCCACAGGGTCCGCAGGGTCCGCACGGGCACGGGAAACGGCACGGTCCGCAAGGCCCACATGGTCCACACGGTCCACACGGCCCGCATGGGCCGCACGGGCCGCAAGGCGGGCAAGGACTACGGGCTAGCGGTGCAGGGCAGGAGGCGCAAGGACCGCAAATACTGTACGGCACATTGGGGTCGCCCGCACAGTGCGGGCAATTCTGATTCTGGCAAGTTTGAGCATCCTTCTTTTCCTCCTCCTTCTTGTCGCCATAGTGCCGCGCCCCGACGTAGTCGCCGCCGATTGGCTTGGCAACGCGCGATTTGCACCACGGTACGGTTAGAGACGCATCGCCGGCGGGGGCCGCCACTGAAAGGGACATCCGTTCATATAATACTCGTTCGCGAAAATCGCCGGCTGGTGATGCTATGCGGAAGAACGTAAAACGTCAGCATGGGCTTACTAGAGTATTATAGACAGAAGGTCCCTTTGTGGCGGCCACCGTTCTCCAAAATAACAACACCAGACGCCGCGTTACATTGACAAAGCTACGGATACGAACGTCAATCGTGACAAAAATCATTGAAAAGCGCAATATTTGAAAACCGATATTTGAATGATATTTAAACGCTTGGTACAACACTAACCACCCAATATACAGAATGTAGATTTTTTTATATAGACAAATTCTGAAGGCAGTATGTAGAATATTGAATAAAAATTTTATTAACATGAAATAAATATGAGGTATTCTATACTAGTGCTTTTGTATTTGTACAGTCGTCCACATGAATGTTTCCGGAAATTTGTCAGAACTAACTTCATTCATAAATGTATTACTCGGCCTAAACTAAGCGGTAATGACAAGGAAACTTGTAAACTTACAAGCTGGCGCGATCCGTCTTCCAGAAGATGTTACGTTGGTTCTTTTGATGTTACGCAGAACGGTAACGTTTTTGGGTAGACACGTCTTCCTCAAAACGAGCGCCATTTTTACTCAAAATTTTCCTTTTGGTTCTTGCCTTGAAATTTGTTGTTTGCAATTAGGTACTTGGAATTTGGAAAGGTTTTTTTTGGTGCCCCTTTTATTGTTACATGTTCATTTCCGGTAATTGTAGATGTTATACTGCGGTTTTGGAACAAATGCAGTTGAGTCAGGAATTTAAATTTTGAATTCTTCTCGCGTTTTCTTCTAAGCCCGTTTCGAACGTTCAAAGAGTTTTGTTAGTACGAGTTTTCAAGGAGTTTTGTTAAAATGTTTTTATACAAAAATTTTACATCCGTGTCAACATTTGTAGAAATTGTTTACTATCAATTTATTATAGAAATTATTGTAATAGCAGTCAAATATGGAAAGTAACAAGTCGTCAGGAGATATAAACTAGTTAAAAGCGGCATCGCAATAATAAGGGCAAAGATTTTATATAAGCCTTAAATAAGGCGTTAATTAAAACTATAATAATTAGATAAATTGGTAACAGAGCTACGTAAATATTTTCTTTCAAATGTCATAGGTATAATAACACTTTTTTCTAGAATTTAGTTATACATAAACTGACCACTTTTTTTCTAACTCAAAACGGGACATTGATTTACAATGTAAATAAACATACCTTTTTAATTTTCTTTATTTCGAGAAGATTAAAAATTAAACGATACAAAAAAAAAAACGTCAGTTCACAATTTTTTATTAAAACACCATTGGTATGTTTTATGTATTTAGGTAGTATTAGGTATTTCTCAGAGAAACAAATTTTGTTGTAATAAAGAAGGTGACGATTTTAAATAAGAAAAAAATTTGGCACGTTTCTTTTATGTTGACCTTTTTTATCAGCATCGCCTTCAGAACTGAAGCTGTTCAATATCACCACCACCACTATGGGAAACACTAAATTGTAATTTTCGCATCTGACATCCGAAGGAGTGATAATTTGTTTAATAAATGGGTATTTTGTTTGTAGGTTGACATTAAATGAACACTTGGGTTTCGGCATAACTATAGGAAAAAATTCAAAACAGCAAAGCTCAAATCATCTACAAAACTATTTAACGAACATTACAAAAAAACAAGGAGTCAGAATACATGCGCATGGCTAGCCTATTGATAAAAACAAATGCCCCCATCCCTCTCCTCACTGCGTTACTAGGTAACCGAAAGCGCGTGCATGATTCATGTCTGACGAGCGTGGTTTTAAAATTTCGCGCGGTTTCGGAAAACGGGACAATTTCGTGTCTCGAAGATTTGTTCGGGGACAACTGGACAGCTGTCCCAGGAAAGGGACAGTCCCGTTCAAAACGGTACGAATGTTCAGTTTAGTTAATAATTAATATAATTCAGTATTTCTTGGAGATTTTTCTCGATTAGTCAATATAATAAAAAGTCGAATTTCTACCAATGAATTTCTATGAACTGTTTTCTATCTTCGGCTATTACATAAATGGGCACCCTCCGGGTTACCACGATCTCACAGAGACCACTGTGAAGTCGAAGTATTGCTATCCGTTAACGTTTGGCGAGTGATGTAAACGGGGCTCACTTTTTTCTTGTTGGTAACCCAGTCAAGGGGTTGTAGATGTCCATGGGCGGCGGAACTTTTAACTTTTCTTATATTGAAGGATTTTTTTATTTTTAACAAGAAACACGGACCGACCAACGATAGATTAGAAATATGGTTAATTAAAATGATTTTAGCGATTTTATGGATTTTGATTCTCGATGTTTCGAACGGTTCATTACAGGAGAAATATTATGGTTATAGTCAATAATGGATATTCATTTCATACATACATACACCATATTGACGGAAAAGAAATCAAAGTGCCATCGCGCCGAATGCTCATCGGTTTACATTAAATTTTATAATAATGATTTTTATTGAAATCCACATAAAGAAATTTTGATCTTTCAAGTTTTTTATTTTTATTTTATATCTAATTTTTACCTTTTTTATTGGTCAATTCCAATATTAAATCTCAGTAGTAATGTACTCTTTGGCAAGATTTGTCACAAGTGTAATAAAGGGCCATCTATTGATGGCCCTTTATTACAGGTCATTAAGAATGACTTCTTCTATTGATAATAGCTTTATATTTAGTGACATCTCTTGTCAAGAGGTTACTTCTAATTTTGTTCATATTATTTTATTTATTAGGTACGTAAAGTGAAAAAATACTGAATACATAAACCATTCTATTTTCTTTTCTATACATGAACTCGCCTGGTAAGCTTAAATAATATATATATATATATATATATATATATATATATATATATATATATATATATATTATATATATTATATAATATTATTATTAATGATCGTAATCACCATTTCAGTTATAAACTCAAACATATATTCATCTTGCTAAAAACTAATAGATTGTAACTTTGTAATTTATATAATTTGTGTTTTTAAAAATTTCAAATGTAATGTAATATAAAACTTCAACTTTAATTACTGAGAAACACACATTGTTATTTCAGACAAAACACAACTTTTTCTAAGAATTTTTCTGTTTTAAAAAAAACAATATATTTCTCATATGAAAATATTTATTATATACATGTAATATATCTTATAAATATAGTCTATGTATTAAATTTTTTCCTTTTATACAAAAACCATGATTATGTATTATATTATGCGTAGATTATATTATGCGTAGATCGACCAGGAGGAAGAACTGAAACCGATTTATGGGAAATAACGGACAGAAGAAAGTTCAAAAGATGACGGAACATATCATAAATAAACGAAAATAATACGCTAAAATACATTCATAATGGTTAAAAAAAAATATTACGCTTTAGTAACTAAATTAAACAGTGCACCTGTTTAATGTCTCACTCTCACTATTGTTTAGTGACATCTAGTGTCAAGAAGTTAAGGCTTTTATTTATTCTTGCTCATGCTTGGGTGCAGCGTCTCCATAAGTAAATCAAGAAATACCGTGTTGCAAGGGTGCTCAAAACCTGCTAAAAGTGTACCGTGTAATTTTTCAAAGGTAAAACAACATTTAGAAACAAATAAAGTCTTGATTAAATTTGCTTTTTCAATTATTAGCCAAGAAAATTTAAATAATATGAATCATTGAAATCAACCCACTCGCTAAAAAAAATTGAAACCGTAAAATCTCTCTCTATTACTTTTAAATTACGATTATTCTAAGATAAAAGCTTGTAATTGAAACAGTTCTCAGATTTAAATGTTTACTACGAATTTTGCGTCGTAACTAGAAAGACAACGTAGTAAATTCTTGTATGCATTTCATTCATTCACACATCACACTTAAAATTTCACTCCTTACGGTATTTATATAAGGACGAGAATAGATTGCGTGGAGATAAACCGTTAGATATTGGTGATTCCCCTGGAGTTCTCGTCAACCAGGAGTAGTGCTGCCACTTAATAAATATTAAGTTTACTGGCTGAGATTCGTTCTAATGTATAATGGTAATACGGTGATATATGACACGGTAATACGTTATAACCTTGACGGTAAATAAAAACCAGATTACGGTGCATCTACGGTAATTACCGTGTATATGGAGACGCTGCTTGGGGGTCTTGTAGTATACGTTGAAACCAGATATAAAAATTATCATACCTATCTCACAATTTTATGTCGATCTATTTTATTTCAAACAATACGTCTCGTTTTTCAAGCTCGAAAAGTTTTATTAAAAATTTCTATTGAGATACATATAGAGAGCCGTGATAGCTCTGCGTCCGCTCGCCTTCAATTCAATATACTCAACCTGAGTTCGATCTCCGGTGCCGGCACCAATGAAATTGTTAATTTTAGATGCCGAATTATCGCGTGTTTAGCGGTGAAGGAAAACATCGTAAGGAAACCTGCATATTTTCGAAATAATGAAAAAAAATATTTCGAAGATATGTGAAGTTCGCCAATCCGCAGTGGGGCCGCGTGGTGGACTAGCCCCTGACACCCACTGTACAAAGGAGGCCTTTGCCCAGCAGTGGGACATGTTAAGGCTGAAACTTTACTTACTTTAAACATTTCTATTAACAAAAACCGACATCAAATATCTAAGGTCCAATACGAATGAATTAAATATAGAAAAACTATTCAAATTCTAACTCAAATATAGTTATTCAAAATAGGAGCATTCCACTCACTTATTGATTGTCAAAACACTACCACCGGTTCGGAAAAGAAAAAAAACGGGCATTTTTATATCTGAATCGAATCGGACCCAATGCAAAAGGAATTTTTGAAAGTAGTTTCATTAACGACTGAGTTTAGAGGTAAGATAAATAAAAAGTACAACCGAATTGAGACCGACCTATTTTGGAGTCTGTTGAGAAAAGTTAGTCAAGTTATAGGGAGCCGTGAAGAGCTTTTTAAAAACTAAAAATTGAACTAAGAGATGTCTGTACAGAAGCTCATGTACTTTAAGAGTGATGGACTTATTCTAGCTGGCCCTACCCACAGCGGAGGGCCCAAACCCGTGGGTTCTGGCTAGCCCACCGGTTCTGCGTCAGATGAAGCTTTAATAGTCTCGGGACTGAAAGCAAAAATATCAGTTAGTACAAGATACAAGACTTATTCTAGCTCGTCCTGTTGCAGACTTAGACATTATCTAATGCTTATGACAGTGTCTAGACATGGACCACACATAGAGTGCAAAGTCAGCAAGCGTTACTATGCGCGTACTTCTATGACTGTATGGGGTCGAATTAATAACTAGTTAGGTCTAGGTTTTAATACATTTTAATTTTTACTACTCCGTAGTCGATTCCGTACCATAAAAACGGCAAAAATCATGTCTCTTGTATGGGAGCCGCAGTTAAATATTTTTTTATTTTATTTTTTAGTATATGTTGTCATAACGGCAACTAGAATACATCGTCTGTGAAAATTTCAACTGTTTAACTATCACGGTTCATGAGATACAGCCTGGGAAAGACGGACAGACGGACACACGGACGGACAGACAGACAGACAGACAGTCAGACAGCGGAGTCTTAGTAATAGGGTCCCGTTTTATCATTTCGGTACGGAACCCTAAAAACGAAGTTCTGAATGACTGGGGTTTAAAAACAGACAAATTCTCAATGCTACACTTGGTCCAGAGTCAATTTCCGTTCGTTCCATCTTTGGGAGTTGGGGTTGGGGGATCTTGGTGTCGAAGGATGGCCGGTATTTGAATACAGATAAATCCTTAAAGCTAAACTTGATCCAGAGCCATTCATTTCATGTTTGGAATTCGCGGATTTCGGTGTAACACTCCAGCACACAGTTGGGGCTGTCTCTTTCGAAAACAAACGAGGCTCCCGTTGGCTGCGGTTTAAATCTAGATAAATCCTCATAGCTACACTTCATCCAGAGTCAATTCCCTTTTCGTTTCATCTTTGGAAATTGGGGATTTTGGTGTTGGACTCCGGGATTCAATCGGGGCTGTCCCTTTCGAAAAGAAACGAAGGTCCTATAAGCTGGGGTTTAAATAAAATTAAACCCTCAAAGCTACCCCTGGTCGACAGCCGAGTGCCTTTCGCTCCATGTTTGGGAATTGGGGATTTTGGTGTCAGCCGGCATTCAGTCGGATCCGTCCCTTTCGAAAAGAAACGAGGGTCCTGACACAGATAAATCCTCGAAGCCATACTTGATTGATATTACATTTTTGGGGTTTTCGGTTTTGGACCCCGGCATTCAGATGGGGCTGTCTCTTTCGCAAGAAACGAAGGTCCTGTAGGCTGGGCTTTAAAGAAAGTTAAACCCTCAAAGCTACCCCTGGTCGACAGCCGAGTGCCTTTCGCTCCATGTTTGGGAATTGGGGATTTTGGTGTCAGCCGGCATTCAGTCGGATCCGTCCCTTTCGCAAAGAAACGAGGGTCCTGACACAGATAAATCCTCGAAGCCATACTTGATTGATATTACATTTTTGGGGTTTTCGGTTTTGGACCACGGCATTCAGTTGGGGCTGTCTCTTTTGCAAGAAACGAAGGTCCTGTAGGCTGGGCTTTAAAGAAAGTTAAACCCTCAAAGCTACCCCTGGTCGACAGCCGAGTGCCTTTCGCTCCATGTTTGGGAATTGGGAATTTTGGCGTTGGCCGGCATTCAGTCGGAGCTAAACAGATAAATCCTCGAAGCCATACTTGATCGATATTTAACCTTTGGGTGTTTTGTGTTGGCTGTGGGATTCAGTTGGGGCTGCTGCCGATAGTGGGTGGGGCCACTTCGGGGCCGCCGCCGGGCGTCGCGCCGAAGTCGTCCCCCACGTCGGGGTCTCCCGGCGCGCCGAGCAGACCCTGGCAGCACGAGCATAGCAGGCAAGTGAGGCAGGCGATGCACGAAGCGCAGAAGGCGGTGTTCGCTATGCTGTTCGCCTGCCCTGGGGCGGTAAATGATAATTTGATGACTCCGTGGCGCAGTTGCCAAGGTATTCGCTTCGGCGTCGGGGGTCGTGGGTTCGATTCCCACACGGGACAACTATTTGTGTGACCCACAGATAGTTGTTTCGCATCTGGGTGTTTGTCCGCGTGAAGTGTATGTTTGTAAAAAGTCCTTACAACACAGGATAATGTTATCCTAAAGAAAGGACAATGTTTTGAAAAAGAAAAAAAAATGATATTTGCGAGTTACTAATATTATAAACGCGAAAGATTGTATGTTATTTGGATGTTTGTTACTCTTTCACGCAAATACTACTGAATGGATTTTAATGAAACTTTACAATGATATAGCTTTTACATCAGAATAACACGTAGGCTATAATTTATAAAGGGTGGCTTTTCTAAAGGTGACCAAATTCACACAGGAGGTTCAGATTCGGTGATATAATCGTTTATTGAAATATTAATTTTTTCAAAAAAAAATCCATTCTATTCCTTAAAAAACAGAACGTGTTGACAATACGGTACTCATTGATAAATACCTAAAATTTAATGTGCTCGCACACAAACATAACTAAGCGTTGCGTATAAATCACGCACTTTTTGAGATACGTTCAAATGAATGTAATTAATTAATTACGAGTGATTTAAAATATTTATCATTTTAATAAATAATAATAATGATTTATATGGCAAAACAACGGTTGCCGGGTCAGCTTGTATTATGTAAGTCAATGTTTTGTATCAGCATATACCATTGTAGGTAAATAGTGTTTTTGATGGGGTGTGAATGAGTAGTGTATTCTGTGTTTATTTCATTTGTTGCAATAATGATACTGTCCCATCATAATTTAAAGGCAAAAGAAAATTAGTCAATATTTTCTTACAGTTTTTAAGTGTTTTGCTGTAGATGTCAAGCTTTTTGCTTATTTTATTGTAGTGTAGTAAAGTGTCAGCCTATACATGTCGAGTAGGAAGGCGCGCTGAATGTTTCAGCGTGCCTTACCTGTAGGAGGGGGGAGTTGCTCCCCGGGAGACGCTGCTGAGGCGGCCAGCGGTGGCAGCGTCGCGGAAGTGTGCGAAAGCGTTCCATTCCCCCACGATAACAAAAAAAGGGCATAGTCCAACACGTGGATTGACCCCAATGAGGATTGAGATTCACGTGTATTTGGAATGTCAAGTCAAGTCAAGTCAAAGTATATTTATTCAATATAGGCCTAAGTTAAGCTCTTATTGAACATCAACAAAAAATTTACCACCGGTTCACTAAACTAGACCTGCACAGAGAAGAACCGGCAAGAAAATCTGCGGTCTTGTTCTTTTTGTTATATTTTTTTTTGATGCAATTATACACACTTATTTAGGTATAAAATCAGCAGCAGCCAGGGGTCTTGCAAGTTCAGAGCAAGAGTCATTTTCAAACATCCTTGTCCTCAATGTATTCTTGGATATTATAGCAGGCCCTTGCCATTAAGGTAGCTTTTACAAATTGTTTGAAATTGTTTATACTTAGTTGTTTATTTATTGTTATCATTTCTAAGATACGCAGGTTCCCTCACGATGTCTCCCTTCACCGCTGACCGCCACATGATAAGGTCAGCAGTAAAAATTCACAATTACATTGGTGCCGGCACCGGGGATCGAACTGGCCACCGCTGTGTGGGCCGACCACCCACTAGATGGAGTGACGACCTGTGCAATTGTGCGGGAAGTCCATGGATGCAGCTGGCTCAGGATCGTGCCGCGTCGTGGTCTGTGGGGGAGCCCTATGTTCAGCAGTGGGCTCAACAGATTGAAATGATGATGACGAGGGGATGCCGTTTAGATGTCGGTCGCTTAGCTCAGTTTCCTCAGCGTCTTGGCGCGTTACTCAAAAAACGCCAGTTCGAAACCTGGCAACACCAATAGTCTTTTGGTATTTTGCCATTAAACTCACATTTAAATTACATCTTAAGCCCAGATTAGCACCAAAAAGAAACACTAAATAGGAATGGTTTTATGTTTAGCGAGAAGCTTTCGGAAGGGTTGACATCTGGGTGGCCATAATTTGAGCATAATTACAACCGCAACATCAGACGGAACACGCGGAAACGCAGCTCCAATTACCATGTCCAAGATAGCCCTGCTGCGGGTAGCCCTGCTGCGGGTAGCCCTGCTGAGGGTAGCCTTGTGGGTAATAGTCTTGCGGTGGGTATTCCGGCTGGCGGTACCACTGCTGAGCGTATCCACGTTGCGAGTACACTTGGGGATATTCTGACGGCGCGCTCCCTTGATTTGTCGTGTAGTCCAGATTGCCCTGGGGCCAGGCACCCTGAGGCGATTGGGGCGCCTGGCCGTACGTTTGGCCGCCCTGGAAGCAGCCAATTGGACATTGATAAGGCGATAGACGGGTGGCCACAATCCGCATTGGACCACAGACTCGTGTTTGCTATTCGGAACAAATCTCGACTTAGATTTTTATGTAGCCTGATATCGCTGTCACCAGCTGGTTAACAATTAATTGAGCCCTTCTCGATAGTCCTCCGGGCCAGCCAAATCACGGCCTCAAACACTTTAATAATACGGTTTAAAGAGTTAAAAGGACTTACGGTGGTAGGGCCACGCAGCAGCCTCGACTGTTGCACGAATGGGCAGGCCCGGCCGGGTAAGTACCACGACCTCACAGAAGACCAGCGTAAAGTGGAAGTATGACAACTACTTTCGCGTTTCGTCTGGTGAGTGAGGTGGCCGGAGCCCAATTTTCTAAAGGTTGTCAACGCATCTGTAACCCTCGGGTGTGGATGAGATGTCCATGGGCGGCGGTATTCACTTACCATCAGGTGAACCGTCTGCTCGTTTGGCAACTTTTCACATAAAAAAAAAACACCGATGTGTAATTTGAGATGCCGTCAGTTCCAAAACACGTTTCGATGTCAATTACAGGGTTTGCTGGACAATTTGCCAATGTCTCATTGTATCTTTAGATATAGCCGGGTCTGCCGATATTTAGTGTTGAAATTTTGTTTTTTCGACATCGATAAATGCCGATGTTTCTGGGTATCGTTATATCGGTTTTCCGGTAAATCGTTGCAGCCCTATCTTCCGCGCCCTTGGGGTTTTAAGTATTCGGTAGACCCATTACCTGGACAGCCTGAGCGTACTGGCTGGGGGCATTCTGGTAGGGAAAGCCGGCGTCCGGTGATGGCACGAGCGGGGGCGGTCCCACCGGTGGGTAAGGGCTGGGGTGGCCTGAGCTTGGAGGCGGTAAGACATTTGGAGGTGGGCCGTATTGCCGCTGGACAGGGCTGCCCCCGAAACAGTCACCCGCAACAGTCTGAGGAGAATGCAGTGAACTGGTAAATAAATAAATATTTTGTGACACATTTTTACACAGCGTTCTCTAGTCCCAAACTAAGCAACACTTGTATATAATTCACATATAAACGCCCAGACACTGGAAAAACACTATGAAAAATCACACAATATTTTTTTTTTCAATAATTGGGATCGAACTACACCCTCTGGCGCAAGAGGCCGGGTCACTACGAATTAGGCACTTTACACCTAACACTTTAAGACCTATATCAGGTGAGATATGATCACCGATCCGTTGTCACTATTTTTTTCCCGTAGACAAGTATATAATCAAAACCCGTAGGGTTGCCAATGAAATACTATATTTGTTTATTTTTTATTTCATTTATTTATTTAACACCTTACATCTAGCATTACAGGAAAAATATATAATAGTTCTAATTCGCTTGAAGTAGCATTCAGTTTAACTATATGTAATAAATATACATTTCCTCACAACCAATTATAAGATTTTTGTTGTCAAAAAGATTTTAAAACTATCTTCACATACTCACATGTGCGTTACCCATTTTTCTCTTAATATTAAGATAGTATTTACGTCTTCAATCTAAATTTCGTACGTCGACAACATATCATATTGTTGAATGGAATTAGTATTACTTGACCAATTTTGATATCTAAAGGTGGACAAAATCTGCCAACGGTTGATGTGTTTTGAAATGCTTCTGTCAGTCGAACGGGACAGATTAAAAAATTGAAATGGCAGAATAATTATATTTTCATATTATCCAAATTTACATTCGAAATATCTTTATTCAAATAGACGCTGGGGCGTTCTTGTGAATCGTCGAATTTTACATAATAATTGATACATATGTTCGTAAGTAACTTACCACCGGTTCGGGAGTTTCTGTTGTGAAAAAACCGGCAAGAATTCTGCCGTTCGTGCATTCAAATATTGTGTTTTCAAATGTCTGTATTTGTAGTTTGGAAGGATATTTTCTTTTGGTGATCATGTAATAATTAGTAATTATTCATATACATGTCATACTGAGATTTGACTATATAAATTTAGTTACAAATTGTTCCCCTGTTGCATTTTATTAGCCTATTTAGCAAATTCGATTCAAAAGTTTAAAAAATCTGGACCAAAATATGTGAAATCAGTTTATATTTATACGAGCTGCTGCCTCGTCTGCGTAGAATACGCTGAAGGCGTAACATTCAGGCAGAAAGACAGATAAATAAAAATATGTATATAAATTATAGCCTATGTCTTATTCTGATGTATAAGCTATATTATTGTAAGGTTTCAAAAAAATCCATTCAGTGGTATTTCCGTGAAAGAGTAACAAACATCCATCAATAAATACAAACTTTCGCCTTTAAAATATTAGTAAGGATAACTTTTATTAAACGATCTTGATATTGACAGACAGACCCTGTAGTTAAAATAAATAAAAAAAGTACAAGAAGTGATTTATATTTTTGTTTAGCAATAACTATCTACAGGAAAAACCTAATAACTCGTACGAATGTTCTGTTACAATCACTCGAATGACGCCTCGGTCGCCTTGTCAAATTCTAGTTTGACAGTTTTGAAAGAATTAACTGTTCTCCTCTATCTCCTGCTCAGTCTGGCGAAACTAGGAACAAAAAATTTTTCTATGGACTTTACGCGGCAAATAATGGCGGACATTGCTATCACTCTCCCTTTTCTCTTTCTTGCAATACAAGAAGTGCCATGTTGTTTGTCAAAACTTAATTTTGCACCGCGTATTTTGAATGTAAATGCTTATTTCATTGTAAATTTAAATTGTTTAGAGAAAACTAGTGACAGGTGATCAGAGTTGTACTTTTAATTCAAAATGCCAAAAAGACGGTTAAACGTAGTGATTACATTCTCTTTGCTCCTGCTCTTATATGGGAAAGGCACAACATAATAACCATGTTATTAGTGGTATGGTTTATTAGATAACAAGGATTATCCACCGCGGCCGCCCGCCTAATGTCAACCCTCCTTGCGAACTGACTTGGGTGTTTGAACCGGAACAATTTAAGTCACAAAAATACTTGTACCGTGTGAGACTCGAACCAACTCGATCCTCAGCGCCGAGGCTAATGTTGCTCTAGAAAGTTCAAAACATTTTACTCTAGCAAAAGTTATTAAACACTACATAAATGGACGATCAAAAATCTTCCGTAATAAAGCGGAACGGAGCGCGTAAGAAGGCAGTTAAGTGGTGAAAATTTTTTTTTTTTTTTTTTTTTTTTAAAAAACAAAAAAAATTACATAAAGAAGAGGTGGAAAACGATTTCGAAAAAGTGGTAGTGTAAGTGAGATGTGGTCAAGAGGTGAAAGTGGAGGACTTGCGCCACGAAATGGGGACATCTCACCTGTTTAAGTCTCGGAATAAGGTAAAGATTAGAATAACCTTAACCCATCTCTCGGCCAATAGCTTAAGAATTCTACTTCATTTATAACACAGGATTTTTTATGTGAAAAGTTGCCAAGCGAGCACATGGTTCACCTGATGTTAAGTGAATATCGGCGCCCATGGACATCGGCGACACCCGAGGGTTGTAGATGCGTTGACAACCCTTTGAAATTGATCCTTAGTAATAAGTGCTGAATTATCCTGTGGCGATACAAGTCGGCAGGTTGAGATGGGACGACATGTCTTTCCGTGTCTTATCCTTGGCAGCGGGTTCTTTACTGTTCGGGACACCCGTAAAGCTGCGCGGATGCCTAAACTGTGGTAAATGGACTATTTCATCACCTTCGTTGATGTACCTATCAGCAACAAACCTCGATCATGATTTTGGAACGTCGTGTGACTTGTTTAGCATAGCCTATATCGATTGTGTTATCTGTCGATTCGTTATATTTCGGGTTGGGTTTAAGAGCATGAAGGAGAGAAGTATGGCATCATTG
This sequence comes from Iphiclides podalirius, assembly GCA_933534255.1. Classification (NCBI taxonomy): domain Eukaryota; kingdom Metazoa; phylum Arthropoda; class Insecta; order Lepidoptera; family Papilionidae; genus Iphiclides; species Iphiclides podalirius. The sequence continues at coordinate 7,315,948 of OW152841.1, read as the reverse complement.
GCCACATCTCATCCTTACATATCCTGCTTTGAGGACTGAGCTTTGCTCGGTTTTTTTGGTAAATCATGTTTTTTGGAAATAAAAAAATAAAAAATAAAGAAAATGATCTGGTATAGAAAAAAAAGTAAAAAAATAATTGTGTAATTGATCGTGATATGAAAAGCGGCCGTCTGTTTTGGGGCCGCCCGATTACCGTCCGAGCTATTATGACATTTTCTCTTGCGGCAAATTTACTCTCATATTCGAATGATATTTTTCATTCCCTGAAAACAACGACAAAGGACATTTTCTAAAAATGAAACCTAGGATATATATATATATATATATATATATATATATATATATTTGCTGTGCATATTTTTTTAGGATCTGGCAGCTTTCTGTCTTCGTTTACCAACAAATTACTTACATTTTTTTAAAGTTGTTTTTTTCGTGATTTTTGCTTCCGTTTCTTTTTTTGCTCTAATTTTCTCTGTTGGTTTAATGTACATACTGGGAACCTGAGTTGGTCTACGGTCCAAATGGAGGCTGATGCTGAACTGGCTGAATAGTGCTTGATGTCGCATGAAGATTGCTAAGGTCTTCAGACTTATGTGTAATTCTGTACCTCAGAGGTAAACAGCATTATGTGACAAAACACATATTTTATAGGAGAGGCCAAAATGCGTGAGTGGATACTTGAATGCATTATTTATCATGATGTCATATACGAGTACGATTGGATATTTTATTGATTAGGCGTCGTATGACTTCATGATTTATACTGTTGTGTAGATTTTTTTCTTGCTATTAATGGTGTAAGAAAAATTATTTTGAAATATGTAAATGAAACTAATTTTACGGATTTATCGCGTTTATTTTTAATTTTAATTCCCGACGTTTCGAACCCTTTACAGCGTTCATGGTCACGGGACAGACTGAGGTGTTAGACGTCTGATTGTCATAGTTAACCCGGGCTACCGTCAGTTTTTGAATTATTAATTTTGTGTCCGATCTATGCAGAGGGTTAGGTTATTATTATTGTCTAGGTTATTAAATTAAAAATAAACGCGATAAATCCGTAAAATTAGTTTCATTTATAATGTGTAATCGCGTAAATACAAGAAATTATTTTGAAATATGTAGTTACTTTTTTTTAATGTGAAAAGTTGCCAAGCGTTGTTCACCTTTTGTTAAGTGAATATCGGACCACGCCGCCCATAGACATCTGCTATTCCCGAGGGTTCCAGATGCCTTTTGAAAATTGGGCTCCGGTCAACTCACTCACCAGACGAAACGGGAAAGTATTATACTTACACTTTACGATGGTCTTCTGTGAGGTCGTGGTACTTATCCGGACGAGCCAGCCCATACATAAAAACCTTCCTCTGGAATCACTCTATCTAGTTAAAAAAAAAACCGCATCAAGATCCGTTGTGTAGTTTTAAAGATCTAGACGTTTACATTTCAGGTGACATTTTACCACAGCCACTCATTTGTTTTGCCTTCCCGGAACCCCTCCACTAACATTTAAACTTTATAGTATGGTATTAAAGTTCAAATTGACTTTTAAGTGTTATTACGAATCTTTTGTACGGGAATATAGAAAGGTGTTGTTTTTAGACTTTTTCAGGCAATGTTTTAAAATTTTTCTCTACGTAACAACCATCTTCCTACTTCAAAGAATATTATAAAAAAAGAATTGGCGAAATCGATCCAGACCTTCACGCGTGATGGCTTGACCAAGGGAAATAGGGATTTATTTTTATATACTTATATTGTAAATGATAAATGATATTCGCAACCATAGTAAATTATTGGACATCGTTTTTTGTGGAGGCATTTAACACTAATGCACGGACAGGGCCGGATTTAAAGGTCTGGAGGCATCGTGGTAACAAAGAAGTGAAGGTAAAACCCCTTGGTCCTAAATTATTATCCAAATAAAATGAAAAATTTTTTTCAGTAGTTTTCCAAGAAATTATATATTGTGAAACTAAGTATAATTTCTTATTATTTAACGAATATATAAATATAATCAAAAACAAGAATCTAAAATTAAAAGTTGTGTACTAGTCTGAATTTTAATTTTGTTTTCCGAAGTCTCTATTGTAGAGGATATTGTATCTTTTGTGGGCTGTAGCCCCGGTTGCCCTCACCTAAATCCGGCCCTGTGCACGGAGTTAGACAAATAAATCTATCAATCGTTAAACTGACACAAATGCCTCGGGTTTAATGCCTCTAAAAGAAAAAAAGAATTCTCCGCCGTCACGAATTCAATTATCATTTGCATAAGTTACAAAGTATCACTCGAAAACGGAAGAAAAAACCGTTTGAAATTGATACTCTCCCGCTATAGGCGGAACGATATACTTTAACTATGAAACACTTGCACTGTATGATTTTAGTATTGGTAAAATAAGGTTATTTCTTTAACATTATTACTATATTTCGTTTAATGCGTCAAAGTAGTTGTAATTCGCGTGTAATTTGAGTGCTTCAGTTTCGGTGCATAGCTACAGTCATATCTATTGTATACAGGGTGATTTTAAAAACGACGGACATATCAACAGAGCATAATTATGCAGAATTTCAATCCAAATCTAAGTCTTGTACGTACTTGTGACCTAATTTTTTTTTTCTAATATTATTTTTATTTTTTTCAAACATTACGGACAGGGTGTCCATTATTAGAAATTCATGCCTTACCGACTCAATACAATAACCTATTGACGAGCACTAAAACTGTCCGCAGAACGCATAATTACTAAACCGCTTATCAACAGGGTGACCACTCTTACGGGATAAACAAACAACGTTTGAATTGATATTTTTCTGGTTATTTCTTGTCAAAATAAACTATTAATATTTTCTTTGAATTATGGTATGCTCAATTAACATTACGTCAAAGTATATACTTCGTCTAAAAAATCGACCTGTATATCATTGCTACGACAATTAATAGATGCGATGATCAACTCAATAGAAGCGGTATCCAGAACATTGATAAATAAATATTTTAAGAAAATTTTTTACACAACATTCTCTAGTCCCAAACTAAGCAACGCTTCTACTAGATAACTGATAAACTTACTTAAATATACCTTTCTTTTTCTAAATAAATACATATTATCATATACAGGGTGGCTTTTCTAAAGGCGCCCAAATTCACACAGGAGATTCAGACTCGGTGGTATAATCGTTTATTGAAATAAAAACAAACTACTTTTTTTTTAAATTGCCATTCTATTCCCTAAAAACAGAACTTGTTGACACTGCGGTAGTCATTCATAAATGCGTCGTATACTTTTGAAACGAACTTGTGTGCGTGTTAGTTATAAATGATCGCGCGTAAAATAAATGAAATGCATGCACTTTTGAGATAAGTTCAAATGAATGTAACTAATTAATTAAGAGTGATTCTAAATATTTTTCATTTTTTATATTACATTATTTATGTCTAGAATTTAACAAAAAAAATGTATACACTTAGAAAAGCCTCCCTGTGTAAAAACCCAAATACTATAAAAACACTATGCTCATCACACAATATATTTCCAGTAGTGGGGATCGAAACCACACCCTCTGGCGCAGGAGGCAGGTACACTAAAAACGACGCCATTCGGATCGCCAATTTAATGTTGAGAAAGGGCTTCGAAGAATAAATCAAAGACATAGATTAAATGCGAACATTGTTTTTATTAAAAGAAGATATTTCTTAAAAAAAATTCATCACAAGTCTCCCACGCCGGCGTGTTACGCGAGTAAGACTGGACGTGGTGCGGAATAAATAAATTAAAACATCAACAACTCCAAATCGTGCTTAAAATTCATCGTGGAACGGGTAGTCCGGATGGTGAACACTGAAACAGGAAGCGAATAGTTAAAATTTGCAGAGAAAATGAAAGAAAAGTCTGACGCTGTGGGGATCGATCCCACGTCTTAGGGAGTCTGGCGCTCAGCCGCCAAGCTATACGGCAAATTTTTTTTTATGTGAAAAGTTGCCAAGCGAGCTGACGGTTCGCCTGATGTTAAGTGAGTACCGCCGCCCATGGACATATGCTACAGCCGAGAGTTGCAGATGCGTTGACAACCTTTGAAAATTGGGCTCCGGCCACCTCACTCACCAGACGAAACGCGAAAGTATTATACTTCCACTTTTCGCCGGTCTTCTGTGAGGTCGTGGTACTTACCCGGACGAGCCTGCCCATTCGTGCAACAGCCGAGGCTGCTGCGTGGCCCTACCACCGTAAAATTGCCACATCGACGAAAATCACAATGCCTTTTATCTACATTGTGTTTTAGCATTTGAAGCAACGCTAGGCGCATCCATTGTTATATCCTTTCCAGTATTACATTTCAATGTTTAATTAAAGTTCAGAGATTAGCACTATAAAAATCTAAATTTTTTTAGATAACGAATCGGTCATTTATTGTAGTGAACGCCTCAAAGCTTAGTGACTCGATAGTGACACCGTGGCGCAGTTACCAAAGTACCAAGGGGTCATGGGTTCGATCCCCACACGGGATAACCATTTGTGTGACCCACACACAGACGTTCCTCATCTGGGTGTTTGTCCGCGCGAAATGTATATTTGTTAGACGTCCTAACGACACCGGTTAACGTAATCCTAAAGTAAGGACGCTGTTTTTTTTTTAAAAAAAAGAATGAAAAACAATTTTCCGGGCGCTCGCCCCTAATTCCAAATAGTCGAGCAACCCGAGTTCGCGGGTTTTCTATTAGTTAAACGCACGCATGAGCACATGCGCGGCCCTACCCGCAGCGGGGGGCCCAAACCCGTGGGCTCCGGCTAGCCCACCGGTTCTGCGTCAGACGAAGCTTTAATAGTCTCGGGCCTGAAAGCGAAACAGTTAATACAAGATACAACACAAGAAGGGTTTTCTATGTCGCCGAGTTAGTTGGGGCCCCACTGCCCGGCCCCCTCCACGCGACAAATACACATAGGCTGTGCAGGTCAGGTACTCACTCGCCCATGCTGCACAGGCGGCCGTTGCACTCGAGCGCCGCGACCGTCTCCAGCTCCTCGGCCGACAGCTGGAAGTCGAACACGGCGAAGTTCTGCTCGATACGCGAACGCGTCACGGACTTCGGGATCACTATCATGCCGCGGTCGATCGCGTACCTTAGAAGGCGTGTATTCATTTAGTCTATTGCATTCCCTTGAATTCCTTATTAGGCGGACTTAATGCCTGTCGACATTCGCCGCCACTCAACCTATGGTGTGGTGAGATGTTAACGCATGTGCAATAATAAAACATAACATATATACGTTCAAATACATGAAAATAAAACAAACTATTTATAAATATACATACATTTTCATAAATATACATCATATTTCAATATATATATGAACTGCTAATACAAAATACCCACTTGTCGATCATATAATAATAATTATTATTATATACTTTATTGTACACCACAAAGAATTTGATACAATTAGTATAAAATAAGTCTTAAAAGCTAGGTACAATAAGGCGGTCTTATCGCTAAAAAGCGATCTCTTCTAGACAACCTTAGGAAGGGGAAAAATAAACTATATAATATAACCGAAAGGTTTCCAAATTGCCAAAATTAATGATGGTGTATAAAAACAGCTAACAGTTAACTACTTAACTAGAATAATATGTCAATATAAACCCATATAGATAAGTTTAGATAATAGATGATGGATGAATCTAGATATCCCCCGCAGCGAAACTAAATTTTATAGAACCGGAGTCCAAATAATTAGCTTTTATAAACAGTATTATAAACATTTAAATAATAAACAACAGTATATTGTCCAACTGTTTCGATACGATTTCGTTTTTTTAATAATTGAAAGTAAATACTTTAGTTTACTTTTTAAATTGCTTAATAATTACAACTTGGTTAACTTCGATATAAAATTCCCGTCTCTGGTGGTTCTATCCTATGGCGTTCTGGAGCTAAATCCCACCTGATGAGGCCTCAAGCAACGGTTTTTTTTTTGTTCTACTCCGAAGCTCCTTGGACCTAGCCTATATATCCTAACACATTTTGGACCTAAACCCATCTTACGAGGACCAGAGACCGTACCTACGCAACCACCTTGAACCTGGCAATATCCAAAGCGTCCTAGACCTGAAAGCCTCACCGGCTGAGGACGCAAACGTAGGCACGGAAAGACCTTTAACCTGCAACATCCTAAAGGGTTCCTAAGCCTCACCTGATGAGGATCTGGGCGACGGTCTTCTTGTGCTTCTCCGCGAGCGCCTTCAGCCTGGGGTCCTCCATGAGCTGGGGGTCTCCCGGCTTCGCCCAGGGCCTGTCGGGGGAGCCCAGCGGCGAATAAGCGGTCACCGTCACCCCCAGGGACTTGCAGTGGTCGAACAGCTTCTGCTGGTTGAGGTAGGGGTGCACCTCGATCTGGAATCGGCCCCCGGAATTTTACTTATTATTTTATTCTTTTCAGACGAACTTCATAAAAGGATGCGGTTTTTTATGTGAAAAGTGGCAAAATGGTTTTATTATTTATTATTATAAATAAAGTTGGCCGCGGCTACCTCACTCACCAGATAAAAAACGCAGAAGTGTAACATAGGAGTGCTATACGCCGGTCTTCTGCGAGTTCGTGGTAATTACCCGGACGGACCTACGCATTCGAGCAACGGTGAAAACTGTTGGGTGGCCCTACCACAGTTAATAGGCTATCGTTTCGCTTGCTTTTTTTTTAACGTGAAAAGTTGTCAAGCCACGCGGGGTTGCACCTGATGTTAACTTAATACCCATGGACGTCTACAACTAAGGGCTCGTATGCGTTGGCAGCGTTTAAAAAGTTGGCCCCGGAAAACTCAATCAACAGCACGCGTTAGCACTGCCACGTCACTCCGGTCTACTGTGATGCCGTGGTAGTTTCAAGGACGAGCCTGCCCATTCGTGCAACATCGTAAGATGCTGCGCGGCCCTACCACAGTATGCAAGATTTCCTCATTAATCAACGGGGAAAACGCAACAACTAAACTGTTTATGCTTCTTGTTCCCAATTTTTGGTCATTACTGAAAATCAGCGTTGCAGTTTCACTGCAACATTCTGCTGAGTGATGTCCTTTTTGGCATGAATCGCGACGTACTTTATTGAAAAGGGAAAATATGCATATTGGAGTTTTATGTTCATGTCTTTTTTGTTTAATTTTTATTGTTTTAAGTGATTGTTGTGTACGTCAGTCTGTTTTATGTCAAATAAATCTCTTTCTTTCTTTCTTTCTTTCTTGTACTTTATGTTGGAGAGGTGCGTAGTAAGTCCCAATGCCCCTAGATCGTCTATTGTAGTCTTCTCTTCTGTCTCCGAAGAGAAGACTGCAATATATCATCTAGTAGTGTGCCTTACTGTAGGATAACATTATGTACTATGTTGTAAGGACGTTTTGCACACACAAATTTCACATGAACAAACACCCAGATTCGATAAAATTATCTGTGAGTCACACGAATGGTCGTCTCGCCTGGGAATCGAATATTATTCTTCTTTTTTAAATAAGGTAAATAACAGATAATATATAATGCTCGCTTTGTGAGAGTCAACAAAACAAGTCTGTTCCTCTGGCTATCAAGAGTACACAGATCGAGTGTCAGGACATAGCGGTGACAACGCATCTGCAACCCTATTAGGGTGGTTGTCACTTATCAGGTGCACCGCGAGCTCGCTTGCCATCTTCTTAGGTGAACAAAGAAAGAAACCTTAAAATATGTAGATTAATAGAAATTTTGTAGAAAAAAGTACAAAAATTTCTCGCCGCTGTGGGAATCGAACCCACGTATCCGCGATTCGCTCCCGACGCTCTAGCCACCAAGCTAAACGGCCGTTTGCCACACCGACGAAATTCTCAACGTGCTTTATCCACATTGTTTTTAGCATTTGAAGAGATGCTTGGCCATGCCTTGCCTTTCGATATACAGGGGGATTTTAAATTATTAAAAAAAATATGTCGACTACTGTTTTTTTTAACATTGTCCTCACTTTTTGATAACATTATCCTGTGTTGTAAGGACGTTTTAGAAACTAAGAAAACATATTAAATAATTAAATAAATTTCACATGGACAAACACCCAGATTCGGAACAACTATCTGTGGGTCGCACAAATAGTTGTCCCGTGTGGGAGTCGAACCCGCGACCCACGACGCCGAAGCGAATACTTTGGCAATACTCATCAACACATTATTAACAGAGCATATGCAGAATTTCATTCTAAATCTGAATCTGGTACGTACTTGTGACCTATTTTTTTTTTCAAAGATTATTTTAAATTTTTCAAACCTTAAGAAATTCCTACTTTACCGTCTCAAAACAATAACCTATTCACGAGCGCTGAAACTTTTCGCTGAACGCGTAATTACTAAATCGCTTATCAATTGACCACTCTTAACGGGATAAACAAACAATGTTTGAATTGATATTTTTCTGGTTATTTCTTGTCAATATAAAAATATTAACAGTTTTTTCTCAAGTATGGAATGGTCAATTAACATTATGTCAAAGTATCTATTTCGTCTAAAAAATCAACATGTATATACAGGAAGGCTTTTAAGTGTATAAATTTTTTTTAATTAAATCCAAGACATAAATAATGTTATATAAAAAATGATAAATATTTTAAATAACTCTTAAGTAATTAATTACATTCATTAAACTTATTTCAAAAAGTGCGTGATTTATGGGCAACTCATTTATTTTACGCGCGACCATTCATAACTAACACGCACACAAGTTCGTTTGTGTGCGTGAACAGTAAAATTTAGGTATTTATGAATGATTACCGCTTTGTCAACATGTTCTGTTTTTTAGGGAATAGAATCGTAATTCTTTTGAAAAAAAGGTATTTTAATAAACGATTATACTACCGAGTCTGAACATCCTGTGTAAATTTGGGCAACTTTAAAAAGTCTCCCTGTAGTTAAATCGAACTAGAGATGTCGACCGAGAGTGTCGCAATTTAAACTTTAAAAAAGAAAGAAACGGTAATTTTGACTTCTAGAAAGAAAGAAACGGTTTTACGGTAGTAGATTCTTCCGTCCGGGTAATTAATTTGTAACCACGACCTCACAGAAGACCGGCGTAAAGTGGAAGTATAATTCTTACGCGTTTCGTCTGGTGTGTGAGGTGGCCGGAGCCCAATTTTCTATAGGTTGTCAACGCACCTGCAACCCTCGGGTGTAGCAGTTCCCCATGGGCGGCGGTATTCACGTAACGTCAGGCGAACCGCCTGCTCTCTTGGAAACTTTTCACATAAAAAACCGGCCTCACCTGGTTGACAGCGGGTTTGATCCTGGCCGCCTCCATGACCCTGTCCAGCTGGCGCTTGTTGAAGTTGGAGACTCCTATGCTCCTCACCAGTCCCTTGTCCACCAGCGCCTCCATCGCCTTGTACGTGTCCACGTAGTCCACCGGAGAGGGCACCGCCTTGTCCTCGGCGTCCTTCGGGAAGAGGTCGTCGCCCTCCTGGAGGGGAGAGCTGTGGTGAGCCCACGCAGCAGTCTCCGCTGTTGCACGAATGGGCAGGTCCGTCCGGGTGAGTAGACCCCGCGGAAGACCGGTGTGAAGTGGAAGTGTAATACTTCCGCGTTTCGTCTGGCGAGCCTGACCATTGACCATGCTAGACACTTAACATCAGGTGAACCGGCCGTTCGTTTGAAAAATTTTACCTAAAAACGTGGTTGCGATCGAAAGTCTGAATGAGATGACGGAATGGTAAGAGGATATTATTATTATTATTTGGCGATATTTATTTGTTTTCTCGTCATATAGACAGGTATATATTGCATATATAAAACAAATATTATGAATAAAAATAAACATACAGATATAAATATAGTATATAATACATATATAAATAGGTACCCAACCAGTCGGAAGCCCTCGTCAGGGGAGACCAAACGGCCGACCAAATTAATAGGTGACCAGATGGGAAGCATCAAGTTTCGAAAAAAAAAAAGAGTTATCAAAATCCGTTCGCCCAGTCGAAAGTTCAGAGGTAATAAACATAAAAAAACAGTCGAATTGAGAACTTCCTCCTTTTTGAAGTCGGGTTAAAATATTGCCAAAACCGCTTACAACATGATGTCAAATGGTGTCGCGACCCTTTAGTCTCGGGCTCACAGTATAGGGCTAAGGTATCCCCTGCCTGTCGTAAAAGGAGACTAAAAGGGGACACGGATTGGCAGCAGCACGAAGTGGTCTCAAGCTGCTGCAAGATGGCGAGGGAATCGGGGAAGGTCTATCCTTCTCCGAGGCGCTGCGTTCCATGGGAGAGGATCCCATAGTCCATCTAAATGTACAGTAGTTGGCCACCGAGGTGGTTTTAGTGGGTAAAACCCCACACAACCCTGTCATGTAAGATGACAGGGTATCTTTTGAAGATTCCCCCCCCCCCCCCCTCCCCCCCCGATAAAAAAAAGGGCTGACGATTTGCGATGAAAACTATTCGATTTTATGCCTTCATCACGATAATCACACGACTAGTTTTATAATATGTTCAATGACAAGGGTGTCATGTAACCATGATTGATCGTAGTTTTTAAACGTTATCTACGGAAAGTACTCACAGCACTTTGTAGCCGACAAGGTTACATACGAAATATTTTTTATGGTGCCAATCTCGACACTTAGATGAAAAATTAAAGTTTGTAGAAAAAAAAAGGACAAAAGGTTTCTCGCCGCTGCGGAAATCAAACCCACGTATTTCGGAGAAACAATGTAGGCAAAGACATACACCCAGTTTCCGAAAGCGCAATCAATTTTAATTTACGATAAATCTCTTGTCAAACGTTGTTTAACATGATCTGAGTTGCAAGAACGTCTGAAAACAACATTGATTCAAATCAAAATAATTCACTGATTAACGGACAATCAACAGAAAATCGAGTTTCTGAAAGCGTTTTTCGGTGGTCAACGAGCTGTCAAAAGTTTTATTAAGTAATCTGTCAATTTGGAGGATCAATCGTTGGTTAAACATGTATTTTATCAAAAATCTTAGTTTTTATTAAACATAAACATAATTCCCTAATAGGAAATTCATGTGTTCTATTACCTATTTATTATTTATTATTATGCGAACATATCATGCGATTAGAAAAAATAGAAAATGCAACTCAAAAGTTAATAAATAATATGGATTCTTTCTTTTTATAATACTTGTTTATTATGGATAAAAGTTCATTTATTTCACGTTCTGTAATGTTTTTTCTTTACATTTTACATGTATTTATATAAATTAAATTTTATTATAGCTCGGATTTTTACGTTGGCAATCACACGGTGACAGGACTGGATAGTAACGTTAAGTTAAGTTTTGTTTAAAAAGGGACAGCTATACAATAGAAAGAGTTAGTTGAAGTAAATCATTCATTTTCATTCATTAGCATTGGTTATACAGTGATTAGCTAATTTTTCTTTTACAAACCTTCCAGAAACCCAAGGCAGTTTAACAAGAGATTAACAGCTGATCATTTTTGACATAGTGTTATGTGATTGCTGCTTTGATTGGCCTTTCGGAAACTGGGCATGAGATTTTCGTCGGGGTAGCGATCAGCCATATAGCTTAGTGGTTAAAGCGTCCGCTCGTTAATCCGAAAACCGTTGGTTCGATTACCGCAGCGGCGAATACGTTTTCGTTCTTTTTTTAAATTTTAAAGGTTTCATAGACAACCTCTGTGGTAGAAATTTGAAATTTTGTATGCAGTTTTTTATTCAGAGCCGTGATAGCTCAGTTACGCTCGCTTAATTCAATACACTCGAGCAACCGGCGTTCAAATCCCGGTGACGTCACTGATGAAATTGTTCATTGCAATGTTAAGTGCCGACTTATTACGACCTCAGCGTCGGAGGAAAACTATTCGAAATAATAATAAAAAAAATGTTTCAAGATATGACATTCAAGATATTCTAAATCCTCACTAATATTATAAAAGTTTGCATGTACGGATGGATGTTTGTTACTCTTTCACGCAAATACTACTGAATGGATTCTAATGAAACTTTACAATAATATAACTTATACATCAGAATAACACATAGGCTATAATTTATATTTTATATACATATTTTATGTATATAAAATATGCCTATTCTACGCAGTTGTAGTCGCGTACAGCAGTTAGTTCTCTATAATAATACGAATGATTAAGGAATGACGGGAGATCGCCCCACCTTGTAGGCCTGGGGCCAGTGGATGAGGTACAGGTCCAAGTACTCCAGGCCGAGGTTCTCGAGCGTGGTCTTCAGGGCACCCTCGACCAGGTCCGGCCGGTGGAAGGTGCACCAGAGCTTCGACGTGATGAAAATCTCCTCCCTGGGAAACACCATCGCTATGTAATGCAATACTAGACTCCATAGAGTCAGTAACTCGTTCATGAGACGGTGTACACGCTTGTACAACACAATCAAGTTAATGTGCAAAGCCTATCTTTTTTCTTTTTTTTTTTTTTTTCTTTTTTTCTTTTCTTTTTCTTTTTTTTTTTTTTTAAACGTTGCCCTTTAGGATAACATTATCGTGTGTTGTAGGGACGTTTTACAAACATAAATTTCATGCGGACAAATACCCAGATACGAAACAACTATCTGTGGGTCACACAAATAGTTGTCCCGTGTGGGGATCGAATCCACGACCCCCGACGCCGAAGCCAATACCTTGGCACCTGCGCCACGGAGTATCTATCTATTAACAGGTTTAAGAAATTTATAAAAGAAGAACTTTTTAAAAAGGATTATTATAATATAAATGAATGCATTAACGTTAACAACCCAACGGAATGAGACGATCCTAAGCTGTTTCTAAAGAAAAAAAATTGTGTACTGTTTAACAATGTAATTGTTTGAGTAAAAAAAATGACAAAAAAGGGGATGCCTACGGAGTTTCTTTCGTCTGTTTCTTCTCCGTTAGGGGAACCTCATTACGAAACGGTGGTAGATTTAAAAAAATGACTGTCGATAAATGAAATGTATATTTCTCTTCACAGCTTTATCCGTTCCATGTTTGTGTTGCCCTGAATGTGACGTCCTTCTTTTCAGGTAAGACATGTTGGCGCTGGCAACACTGTATACCGGATATGACGTTATCTACTCGAACCAAGGGACACATGGTCGCATGTAGCAGCGGTCACTTGGAATTTGGATTTCGGCCGCGTTCCCAGACGTTTATATAACCACTAGTGCCGCTTGTCGTTATAATAGTTGTTAATATTCACGTATAGGATCAAGGTAAAAAAGTTAGAACTCTTATAGACATGCTTAAATTAGTAATCCCCGTTAACTAAATTTATAATTTACGACTGTGTAATGGATATCAACTTGACATTAGCCAAATTGTCACAACTCACAAAGCAAGTCATTATTAAAAAGAAGAAGAAAAAGTAATGTATATTTCTTATTTCAATAAATAAATGATTTTTGAATGTTTGAATACGCGATTAATACTTTATAAGACATTTATTTATTAACGACAAACAAATCCGACTTAAAATATCTATTTGTCAGGAGTTCCCTACGTATTTCCGGAGCCCGAGATCTAATACCAACGAAACATTTTAAAAAATACAGTCGAATTGAGAATCTCATCTTTTTTTTGAAAACTAGCGACCCGCCCCGGCTCCGGACGATTGCAATGTAGATATTGGATTATCCTGCTTTTCTCTTCTAAAATATGCATGTTGGTACACTACACATAAACCTTTCGTTTGGATCCCTATCTATTGCTGAAAACCGCATTAAAATCCGTTGCGTAGTTTAATAGATCCAAGCATACAAACGGAAACGTCTTTGTTTTATACTATGTATATATTTGTATATTACTATATTCTTATATACTATATACTTGTATACTCTTCCGTATTCATATTGAAAGATCACAGCCCATTAACTAGACATCATCAGATGCATATACAGCAGTATTTATAGGGATATATCACAGATCTTCATATCTATAAAGCATTGTGCTTAGTGCATAGGACGACAGATTGACAGCGGAGTCTTAGTAATAGGGTCCCGTTTTACCCTTTGGGTACGGAACCCTAAAAATGTTAGATTTTTATAGACAACTAGCTGACCCGGCAAATGTTTTGCCATATAAATTATTTGTAGGGTAGAAAAAAATGTTTGGTGTGGACCACCCTTAACATTTAACGGGATGAAAAATAGATTCTCTACCCTGGCCGATATGCACACCACCCCAAATGTCTCCCCACCCCCCTATAATTACAGAGTGGTCACTTTACACTACAATTACGTATACCGATATGCACACCAAATTTCACGAAAATCGCTCGAGCCATTTCGGAGGAGTTCAATTACAAACACCGTGACACGAGAATTTTATATGTTAGAATGTTACGGAACCCTTCGTACGCGAGCCCGACTCATACCAATGGGGTTAATTGCTTACGTTATTATGGTAATTACAGCATTAAATATTAAACATGAAAGGTTTGCCAGCTGTTTCCATAGAGTCACCTTGGAAATGGAACGAAGGTGTTGGTGTAAATAAACTAACCACCCCTCTTGTGGATCGCCGGCGTATTTGTTAGTTAGGCTTTATCCTCCGTCACATTCACTTACATATTATGTAATATAATCCAAAGCGGAACAATTTTTAAACGCCATGCAACATGGACATGCGTCATCTATATTATTAAAAATCATTGATTTAAAGTTATAACTACTATCACTACATACTATAAAACAAAGGCGTCCCGCTATCTGTCTGTCCCTATGTATGCTTAGATCTTTAAAACTACGCAACGGATCTTGATGGGTTTTTTTTTACTAGATAGAGTGATTCAAGGGGAACGTTTATTATGTATAATACATTGCACCCGTGCGAAGCCGGGGCGGGTCGCTAGTATAATTTTTTTCTTTTGTTCTTCGACGTATTCTTTGTATATTGTTTTTTTTTATTTTATGTTTAAAGTTTTGTTCTTATTGAGATTACTTTCAAGTTTGCAGAAGGTGACCATAGAAGTATGTTAAATGTCTTTACGTCATTACTGTTATGCAAGCGTGTCACTTGAATATCGGTCGGTTTGTATGTACAAGTAATTTATCATTTTATCATTTGATGTTTTTTTTTTAAATAAAAGCGCAAGGTCTATAAACATTTATTATAGATAACGGTCTGTGATCTACGGTAAGCGTCTGCGAGACATCTCACCCGGACGGACCTGCCCATTAGTGCAACAGCCAAAGACATGTTTCATAGATTTGCTGTGTTGCAATGATATTATAAACAGACATGAGGTAGTTAAGAAACTAGCGCAGCTATCTCTTTCCGTATCACACGTTCTGTATCATCTGTCACATTCACTTCGCAGCGCAGTATGGACATGCGTCAGTTTTAGGGTTCCGTTACCAAAGGGTAAAAACGGGACCCTATTAATAAGACTTCTCAGTCTGTCTGTCTGTTCGACTGTCACCAGGCTATTTCTCAGGAAGCGTAAAGTTGATTTTTTTTCTGTTGCCGCTATAAAATCAAATTCTAAGAAACTTTTTCACGGTGGTAGGGCCAAGGGCACGACTGGGCAGGCTTCTCCGGGTAAGTACCGCGACCTCACAGAAGACCGGCCTAAAGTGGAAGTATAATACTTTCGCGTTTCGTCTGGTGAGTGAGGTGGCCGGACCCAATTTTCAAAAGGCATCTGGAACCCTCGGGTATAGCAGATGTCCATGGGCGGCGGTATTCACTTAACATCAGGTGAACCGTCTGCTCGCTTGGCACTTTTCACATAAAAAAAACTGAATACAAAAATATTTAAGTGGTGGGAGCACCATAAAACAGACACGATATTTTTTCCCGTTCTTATAGATAATGGTAGGAAACTTTCGTGCGCGAATACGACTCGCACTTGGCCGGTTTTTATTAAAACGTCATTATAACACTTTCTTTCACTTCTTTTTAAAATGATACAAGAAATGAAAACAAAAGAGATACAGATTTGTCTTCATATTAATGAACAGATGGTAATTGAATGTTGCAACTTTATCGCTCCCAAACAAAACTGAACGCAAGGTCGACTTTATTTACGCATAGCGGAATCGTATTACATTTACATGACTAGTTTTACTCCTGATGACTATGGCGCAGTTGCCAGTATCGGCTTCGTTACCGGGGGTCGTGGGTCCGATTCCCACGATAGTTTCGCGTCTGGGTGTTTGTCCGCGCGAAATTTGTGTTTGTAAAACGTCCTTACAACACAGGATAATGTTATCCTAAAGTAAGGGCACTGTTTTAAAAAAGAAAGAAAACTTAAACCTACTCTATGATACAATATTTTGTAGATAAATTGACAAAGAGTTTGTACTGTAATTTCCCAATTTTTCCAATTTTCCTAATTTAGTTTTTTTTTCTCAGAGATAAAAGATTTTTTTTTTTAGTTAGGTTCCTGTTCTATATTTCAAGTTTGTTTTGTAAGTGTTGTGTTTACCTGTAATTTAAATATGTACATGTATTGTTTACGACTTTAGTATTAAGTTAAACATATTTACATTTCAATGTTCTGTATGTATTTAGTTGGTAAGCCTTAATAAATAAATAAATAAATAAATAAATAAATAAATAAATACTCGCTAGAAGACCGGCGTAAAGTGGAAGTATAATACATTCGCGTTTCGTCCGGTGAGTGACGTAGCCGGAGCCCAATTTTCAAAAAGGTTGTCAACGCGTCTGCAACCCTACGGATGTTGCAAATGTCCATGTTGCGTCGGGTATCACTTAACATCAGGTGAACCGCCAGCTCGTTTGCCACTTTATCACATTAAAAAAAAAAACCGATGTTCGATTTTAGTTTGAATTGAAAGAGATACCCTACCGTCAGACCTTTTTAACCGACTTCAAAAAAAGAGCAGGTTTCTCAATTCGACCGTATATATATATATATTTTTTTTGTGTGTTCGTGGATAACTTCGTGATTTATGTGTCAGGGTGGTACCATGATAAGGAAACCCGGATCTGATGATGGCATCCCAGAAAAAAAGTTTTTTAATTTTCTGATTGAAGTCTGTTTTTTTTTGTTAAAAATTATACTTGTATCATCACAAGTTGTCAAGAGAGCGGGCGGTTTACCTGATGTTACCGCCGCCTATAAACTACAACTCGTTTCAGGTCGCAGATGCAGATATTAAAAACCGCCCAAATGCGAGTCGGGCTCGGGCACGAATGGTTCCGTGCATCATCTATAAAAACTGCAGAAAAAGTCATGTCTGTTGTACGGGGAGCCCCACTTATTTATTGTGTTTTTTTAGTATTTGTTGTTATAGCGGCAGCAGACATATATAGAATCTTTTGTCTTCCTGTCCTTTGTGTTCAGTACGGTATTGATATTAAGATACACATAACTGAACAAAATATGCCAACTACCGCTATCGATCTTTGCAAATGATGATGTAGGCAGAAGTTTTTAATCAGGGATGAGCTGAAAATCAGCACTGCGAAATTTTTAGAAAAAAATTTTTAGAAAATAGAAATATTATGAGTTTATTTTATATCTTTTTTTTGTTCATATTTTTCTGTTCATTTTTATTTTATTTTTTTGGTTATGGCAAATAAAGAATTTTACGTAGTTCTGCTGCTCACCTCTTGACGGTGCCATCTTGGAACTTCTGCCTCAGCGCCTCCCCCACCTCCTTCTCGTTGAGGTAGATGTGGGCGCAGTCGATGTGGCGGTAGCCCACGTCGATGGCGTCCTTCACGGCCTGCGTCACCTCGCCTGGCTGCGACTGGAAGGGGAACCATTCGGTCAGTCAATTCGTTCAGTTCATTCGTTTAGTTAATTCAGTAAAATCATACGGTCAACTCGCTCAGTCAATTCATTAAAATGGCTGCACCTGCCATTGCAAGAGTGTAATAATAATATTGAATGAATGAATGAATGAATACACTTATTGTCTACCACAAATTAAATTATACACAAAAGTGCCAATAGAAAAATAATAATTTATACAGATAAATAAAATTGGGAGTGTCTTTTTTATAATATTCAAATAACTGCTTATATGTATAAAGGTAAGTTTGTAATAAAGTCGATTTTCCTTTGGGTTGTAATTTGTAATTACACGTATGCTTTGCTCAACGATCTATTTGACATTGAAGACGTTACATTACAAATATAGGTAGCTACAAATATATTCTATATTTGGTTATTAGGCCGAACATGTCGCCCACCAAAAGGGCCTTAGGACCTTTTCAAATGAAACAATAAATCTAAACAATATTTCGAAGAAACAATGAAATGAATTTTGAAAATGTATTTTTATGCATGTGAAAGTATAGTAAAATAATGTTAAGTAGCTATAAATATATTCTATAGGTTACTAAGCCGTACACTAGTTATACCAAAATAAGAACTTTTTACAATTTTTGTCTGTCTGTCTGTCTGTTTGTTTCGGCTAGTCTCTGAAAAAGCTGGACCATTTTGGACGGGACTTTCACTGGCACATTTTAAAAAAAGATGTCAAAATAAGGAGTAAGTAATGAGTTAAATAGGTAAGGAGTTTTACGGTGGTAGAGCCATGCAGCAGCCTCGGCTGTTGCACGAATGGGCGACGACCACGTCGTACCACGACCTCACAGAAGACCGGCGTAAAGAGGAAGTATAATACTTTCGCGTTTCGTCTGGTGAGTAAGGTGGCCGGAGTCCAATTTTCAAAAGGTTCTCAACGCATCTGCAAACCCTCGGGTGTATCAGATGTCCATGGGCGGCGGTATTCCGGTGAACCGTCTGCTCGTTTGGTAACTTTTCGCATAGAAAAAGGAGTAACTTACGCTACTTTTATTTAAGAAATAAAAGTAATGTAAGGATAATTCCACGCGGACGAAGTCGCGGGCACAGCTAGTTTAATAATTATAATAAGAAAAGCCTTCACGGAAAATCCCCCAATCAACTACATCACGAACAAATAGAAAAAGAAGCATTAAATGCGGTTCTCGCTCAGGTGAGCCGCCACCCCCTAACCACTTTCTCACGTAAAGATTGAGTATCGTGCGGTCTAAATATCGTGTTAAACATCGATTTATCTGCGCCGTTATCGATATTACGATATACAGAATCGTACAGCGCATCCCTAGTGTCAGTTGACATCGATAACCGTCGTGTAATCACGACTGATAAAAAACAGTACGTTCGATATCAAGGACAAAGTCAAAACATTTGGACAAACATGACCTTGTTTTCGGCACAAGATGAAATAACATTACATAATTAAAAAAAATAACACGATAACCGCCGCAAGTTGAGGAGATAATAGACTGTCCCGATTGCATCTTGAGCCGCCATGTTTGATTGAACTTTCGCAGACTTAAAAAAGGGGGAACTTGAGAAGCTCCGATCGTTGTTACCCCAGAGCTACGTAATTTATGAGATTTTAAAAGTTATAGATAAAACTAGCTGACCCGGCAAACGTTTTGCCATATAAATTATTAGTAGGGTAGAATAAAATGTTTGGGGTGGACCATCCTTAACATTTAAGGGGGTAATAATAGATGTTGTCAGATTCTCTACCCTGGCCGATATGCACGCAAAATTTCACGAAAGTCGGTCGAGCCGTTTCGGAGGAGTTCAATTACAAACACCGTGATACAAGAATTTTATACATTAGATTATATACTATAAACTAATAATAATTCTGTTTAGCTCAGTTTCAATTCAACAAGAAATGAAACCCTGGACTCCGGAGATATATCAATGAACTCAAATCAAATAGAAAGATGTATAATTGTATAGTGACAGACAGATAAATCGATGTAAAAAGTAAAGTAAGAGTTTAAAACAAGAATTAAAACTAAAAATTATCGCGATAAATCCGTAAACAAAGTTTCATTGAGTAATTTGTAATCGCGTGAATAAAAGAAATTATTAAGTAAAGTAACAGCCTCCATATTTCCCACTGCTGGGCAAAGACTTCCTCTGTACAGAGGTTATCCGGGCATAGTCCACCACGCGGCCCCACTGCCAATTGGCAGACTCCACATATCTTCGAAATATTTTTTTGTTATTATTTCGAAAAGATCCAGGTTTCGTGTCTCACGATGTTTTACTTCATCGCTGAGCTCGTGATAAGTCGGCACTTAAAATTAAAAACTTCATTGGTGCCGGCACCGGGGATCGAACTCGGGTTGCTCGAGTATATTTAATTAAAATTAACCTTTGGTTACGGAACCCTAAAATGTTAGACAGACGGACAGCGGAGTCTTAGAAATAGCGTCCCCCTTTTACCCTTTGGTTACGGAACCCTAAAAATTGTTGAATTGAGAACCCGAAGAGACCTTTTTTGAAGTCGGTTAAATATGTATTCGCATGCAATGCGGTTCGCACGGATTGTCATCAAGCACTATACTAATATATAGTAACTGCACTAATATGTAGTAACTTCGCCACAATTGTTTACACCGCGCAAATTTGTTCAAACAATACGGCGAATCGATTTCCGTTTGCTTTGGAAATTAACGAAGGCCTAACAATGGGAGCGCGTTTCGAACATATCGCCCGGAAGTACACACCAATGCTGAATACGAGGTAAGTGAGGTATGGAGGGGCGCATAAAAGGTATATCACTACACAGTATAAAGCAAAGTCGTCCCGCTGTCTGTCTGTCCCTATGTATGCTTAGATCTTTAAAACTACGCAATGGATCTTGATGCGGGTTTTTTTTCTAGATAGGTGATTCAAGAGGAAAGTTTATTTGTATAATACATTGCACCCGTGCGAAACCGGGGCGAGTCGCTAGTGAAATGATTAAGTATCGGTGGCGTTTAAAAGTCCATTTTCTTATTAACGAAAAACAAAACCGACTTTTATCTCGCTCTGTATTGATTTTATAATTGATTTTCACGAGTTCCCTGCGTATCTCCGGAGCCCAAGGTCCAATACCAATGAAATTGATATGGGACTTATCTCGCTCTGTATTGATTTTATAATTGGGATATTTCACATTTATATTTTTTGATATATTCACATGGGAAGTGCCAGCTTTCAAATAAAAAAGAATCATCAAAACCCGTTCACTCCGTCGAAAGTCCTGAGGTAACAAACAAAAAAAAATACAGTCGAATCGAGAGCCTCCTCCTTTCTTGAAGGAGGTTGGACGAGATGCGGCAGTAATAAAAGTAAAGAGATAAACTCTTATCCGCCGGCCATAGGTCATACTATCCGTGCAACCACCGAAGTCGCGAATGCTTTCTTAACATTCGTGGAAAATAAATGTATTATTTGTCAATATTTACTAGATAAAAATCTGTCGGCGAGGCCCTTTTCTAAATAAAATGGCGGATTTCTTTATTGAAAATAATAATTTTTAAGTCTACTTTTTTCTCGACCTGAAACTATAAGCAACCGGCGACTTCTGCTTGTTTATTATTCCATTTATGATTTTTCTTTGCCGAATAATTTTTTTTAGATCTAAAAACACCTGGTGTGGAAGGGAAATTTTGCCAAAACATGAACAATGTATACGACTTCGATGCAAGATTAGAACCCACGACTAGAGGTCGAACGTATTACTTAGTCCTAATTAATATCAACTACTTATGTGTATATATAATGAATAATGACAGTTAATTATATCCAACGTTCAATTATTGTAAACAAATTATTCATGATGCATTTTTTCCTCTAACGGAAGTTTCCTTGTGATATATTTTAGTTCGAAGCCATATTTTGACATAACTATAACTAACGTCTTGGGATCTCTCCATACAGACTATTCATATTAGTAATGCGTGACGTTCAAAAAGGAAGTTTTATTAGGTCTAGACAGTTTTAATTTTATTTATGAAATTACGTGAGCATGTAAAATAAATTTGACAATCATTTCTTAAATTTACTCCAATATTAAATATTGTTAAATACAACTTATTTTATAAATAAGATATAATTTTCGACCAATAACTCAGTAACACGCGTGTGGTAACATTAAAACTGCTTTATGTAGTCTTTTAAAGTAGGGACGTGACAGCCGCATAAAACCATGTTTTATTTTTAATTCTTATTGCTTTATATTTTTAAATGCTTTTCAGTAAATGACCTAACAATACTCACTGACTCACGGCTATAGTCGAAGATGCGAAAAAAAAACTATTTGTTCTTCAAATCGAAGAACGATTTGGTTACGTTTTTTTATATTTTTATTGATTTTAACTTTATTTATAAAAATATATATATTAGACAGTGAAGGCAGTAAATGGAGTCTACGGAATGTAGAAAAAACTAAATTTGTGTCACATTTATTACATTAATAGGCTATAGCTATAGGCATAGCTAATAAGATCTTATTAACAATAAATAAACGAACCAATTCGTTTTTGGACAACTGAAAACTGCGATCACGTGGCGCGCGTTTCAAATCTACCGCCTCTCCGACAGCGAACATTTCTCGAACGTTGCAAAGAATTCTCAAATTACCATTCCGTAAGCAAATTCAATGCATTATTCATCAAATAATACGACATTGAACAATAAATGGCAGTGACATAAAACTACAAATGATCAAGCGATCATAATTAAACCAAATTCTTAGGCTAAGACGGTACTGACACCAACACGATTATACAATTATTTAAGGTAATTTTGAAATCTTTTAAAATAGACATACTGGAACATTAACTGTATACTTACCATCGTTAAATATGTAACGTTTCATAGTTTCTTCAAATACTTCCAATCTAAAGGTTCTCTCAAAAATTATAGTTTTTCCCTACTATGGCTCCACTGATACGTCAGTGATTTTGCCAATAACTAAGTACTTTGAGATCAACTTGATAAGGTTAGGACAATGAAACGTCGAATAAATATCTCGTTAAATGAAGTGAAAAACAAATAAGCATTCAAGCATTTTTCCGCAACTACCCTCAAAATTTACTTAAGCATTTTCCGCACCTACCCCCAAAAATTTACTTGAATAAGATACAAAAATGAAATGTAACAATATAATCCTAAGCGTAGTACCTAATTGAAACGATGCAATTCACGACTTTCTAGGTCGATTGAAAATCACGATATCGAGTAGGCTCAGTTAGAATGATCTTTGACTGAAGTAGGGTAATGTATTATTTGTCTCACCTTCCACGTGCCCAGGCCGATGACGGGGCAGGTATGGCCATTGTTGAATACGACCAAGGGTACTGCACTCATCTTGTAATCGGTTATATTTAAAACTGTTTCGGGTTTGATGTGCGAAGTAGACTGATTTTTGTGGCGGACTGAGCTTTGCGCGTCCGACCGTCCTATATTTATTCGCGCGGTCGCGGCTTAAGGGTGAGTTTCGCTGTCACGAACGCGTCGTTCATTTAAAAATTATGTAGAAAAAATATCGAAAAGGCTTTCTGCGCTGCAGGGATTTGAACCTCCAGGATACGCGAACGACGGTTAGCCACTGAGCTTAACGGCTCGTCTTTACACCGATGAAAATCTCAACATATTTTATATATATACTTTGCTTTTTGTTACGTTTAAAGTAATGTTTGACGTCATCTCCTGTGTTTCCTATAAAGCAAACGTGACCCTATGCTAAGATTCCGCTGTCTGTCTGTCCGTCCGTTTGTCACCAAGCTGTATCTCATGAAAAAAAAAAAACATTAGCATTCTGGACTCCTTTTCTATATAAACCGTAAGTGTTGGAAATTTCATACTCTTCCAACCGCACATTTTTCGTAAAAAGGGTACAAATTTTTTACTTTATTTGTTACTTAACTTCGGTGAACTGACGACAACTGGTGTTTGCGTGACGATATAATTTTTACATTAGCATGTCGGTGACGCGAACGTATGGCTTATTCCCATGCAGAATTACCCAACGTACCAATATAGCACGCAATCAGTTTTACTTTATCGATTATCTATGTAATTGCTGTTTCGATTTTTTGAAGTGAAACTTCTTTATCGGGGTTGAATAAGGGGTTTTATGTCGTCTTTATTCTTTAGTGGTTTTAATAGTTGACGCTAGATGGCGTTAGTTCCTTTGTGTGTTCATAACAATCTATATATATGTTATATTAAAGTGATCAGCAAAATCAAAGGGTTTATTTTAATTGTAATTCTAAAATGTAAACAATATATTTCGTATTTCAGTTACCATAAGCCATTAATAACACAAATATATAATAACAACAATCAATGATAGTAATAATTCTATTACAATTAATGAAATTCAATAATAATATTTGTAGTAATGACAGTGCTAGCTCTAATACTTCAGAGCACGACACTGTAGAGACTTCCTCTTCTCCAAAGGCAGGCACCGCCCACCGTGACCTGACTGCGCCTTCCACCGAAGACACAATCTGAAGCTGACCGATGATGCTCTTCGAAGCCTCGATCGGCTCCTGGAACTTGCTTGCGGTTGCGACGTCGATCCAACGTCCGCAAGTTCGGTTTTCCAAAAAAACTTCACTCACAACACTCGCGCGCGAGTCGAATGTCTGCCTTCTACTCACTGGCTGACTATTCGGCAACGAAGGACCATGTACAAATTCAAAGCGGTTGTATTTTGGGTCCGTGAGGTTAATGGAAATAAACAAGGTTCACGTTGCAAGTTTTTTAATCAACAATTTTGCGGACCCTCATACTAATTACAACGGTCAAACCATAGTGTGTTTTAATTTACTACTAACGCCACCTAACGCCAACGCCAAAGCTAATGAAATAATTGTAGAATTTGTATTTATGTGTATGATAATAAAAGCCTTTTATTAAACTTTATCTTATTTAACTTTATTTAACCAATTTCTATAAAGTTGCATATAGTACATTATTTTTTGAAAAATAACGTCATAAAAAAGTTTCACTTCTTACGAGTGTACGCTAGTACATGCACACATTTTATTTTTTTAATTGTCCGAACCTAACAAAAATGTGACAGTGGAACTGTACCTTAACTGTTACTGCACACTACGTAACCGTTCGTCTATGTATGACACATAGTTGTAGTGTGGAATAATATGGCCTTGGTGCGTTGGAAAAAAATGATTTTTATGTTTCGGAGATTACACGCAGCGGAATACTACTACCGTATTTCGATTGCATATAAAGTTTATTAATTCATTTATATATCTTAATTAATTCAATTATTTTAATGTTCAATCTTAAATGCAAAGATTAAAAAAAACTTTAAAATTTATAATTATCATAGTTTAGGTGATTTCTCCAAACAGACTGTTCTAGTTTACGTTATTAATTGTACCGCCATTTTTTCTTTATTAATTCATGTAAGCATTTATTTTCCCGCCATTCCCGAATGTTTTTTTTTTCTTGGCGGCAAAAGCCATAGAGAATTTGTTTAATGTCAATTATAAAATATGTGATAAGTATAGTGAGGTACAATAATACATTTTTTTTTATGCGAGAAGGTGGCAAACGAGCTGGTGGTTAACCTGATGTTAAATGATAACCGCCGCCCATTGACAATGCAACAGCCGTATAGTTGCATCTGCAACCAACGCACCTGCGTTACCACCTTTTAATAATAATAATAATTTGTACGCTGATTGACTTGAGGATCAACTATCAACAACATAAAAATACATGATCAACTATCAACAACATAAAAGTACATATTTAATGATGATAATGATCAACCATACAGTCGTATAATACATACAGTCATACAGTCAATACATACAGTCGTATTCATTTATCAACATCATATCGTCAAATCTGCGAATAGTTTATTAGTTTCCATAAGTAGTTTTAAAGAAATAAATCGTTGCTGTTAGTTTTTTAATATATCTCAATGGGACATTTAGGTGTTTGTCGTTTTCTAGTATCTTAAGGAAGCTCTCAAAAATAATCAAG
Organism: Iphiclides podalirius; assembly: GCA_933534255.1. Taxonomy (NCBI): domain Eukaryota; kingdom Metazoa; phylum Arthropoda; class Insecta; order Lepidoptera; family Papilionidae; genus Iphiclides; species Iphiclides podalirius. The sequence continues at coordinate 7,290,154 of OW152841.1, read as the reverse complement.
ACGGGCGACTTATTCGCGCATCGTTGACGGTTATATTACAACTATAATAAATAGTCCTACAACGCGTAATAATAATACGTCGAGGGTCAGGCTAGGCGCCCCGTGCGCCAGGCCACCTCAAGCCCGTCGGAACTGTAAAGGCCCCTAAGGCCAACAGTGGCTCATCCAGCCCAAAAAAAAAAACACAAATGCGCAAAAGCTGATTCACAGTTTATAATATGATTAGGTAGACTAACAAAAAAGAATCAAAAATAAATTAAAAAATAAATTCACTTTAAAGGATACTGTTGTATAATATATATTAATGAAATGACTCCAGTACTTTCTTTTTGTAAACATCAGGGGAATCGTTGAAAATGTCGATACTTTCCGCACGGTTAAAAAGTATATTAAGTTGCCTTCTTAAAAAGTGTATTAATTTGGCCCAGCCGGGTACCACGACCTCGCAGAAGAACGTGAACTGGAAGAGTTATACTTCTGCGTTTCGTCTGGGGAATGAGGTAAATTGCAATCGCAAGTTGTCCATGGGCGGCGGTTATGACTTAACATCTGCTGTACCGCCACTTCGCTTGCTACCTTCTCGAAGAAAACGAATTAATGGGCGGCGGTTTAACTTAACATCAGGTGAAACGTTTGCCACCTAAAAAAAGTCTTTAAGGTATCCGTAGATTTAAGATTACTATACTACCCTCTACACAAATAAATTATTCGCACTGGTTTGAGTCTCATTATTTAACGATAAATATAAACTTTTTTTTGGTTGTGGAGTCTTAACCTTGGTCCACAAGGCCAGGGACTTTTAGCGTGATTTGGTCGGTATATAAAAACTCCTTGGTTTATAAAAAAAGTGCTCCTAGTGAACCCAAACAATCAGTTTAAAGTAAAAAATAATGAAAGTAGATTTATCATGTTGACAGTAGATACTCAGGCGTAAAGTCCGCCCTTTCGTAGTTTTTTTTAAATTGATTCCAATAAAGAATAAATTAATAAAAACTTAAGAACTTATTAATTAATTACGTAGTTTGTTCTCTATCGATTAAAATTATCTGTAAGTGAATTACGTTTACGTGAAAATGCCAAACATTACTTCGTTTCGTTTGAAAAAGAAACAAATAAAAGCTACAAATTGGCACAAAACCTACAACTTCAACATTTCGCCGTGGAATAATTACTATCGTTATTAAAATAGCTGTGCATTATTTGGACTTCATTGTTAGAGAACAATAAATGTTTATGAAAATATCTCAAGTTCACAAGAGAAATAAGTTGTTTTTTGCCCTCTGTTGACTGCTCCGTAAATAAATACATCATTTGCTTATCGAAATATTAGGCACTGATTGACTGAGAATAATCCCAAACTCCGTTAGCTATGTTAAACAATGTTAGCTAAAATTTATTATGCTAAACTATGTTAACTAACACTTTTTTTCATGTGTGAAGGTGGCGAGCGAATTGGCGTTTTTTTTTTTTTTCAATTTGGTTTTTTTTTTTTTTTAATTTTTCTCGATTCTATAATTTTAATGAGGTTAAAATCACGTGCAAATATTCAGAATGTATAAAGGCAAAATTTGGGCAGCCCGAGAAGCGGATGTAACGACCCCTGGATAATGCTGTCAGCACACAACAAACACCTTTGATTAATAATACTTGTGACAGGTATGTAATCAAATACTAACACATAAGCGTTGTATAATGTTTATATTTTAATTTTTCTTCAGTCCAACGAAGTTTTACATATTATTAAAACCGAAAACATGCGAACGAGGTAAAGAGCATGAACGTATTATATTATTATCATATTATATTTCTTATCAAAACAACATGTAAGGTGACATTCATTATATGCAGTTATTTTTTCATTCATTCTAAATCTGGCTAAACCCTGTCCCAAGCGAAAGTTGCCTTAGAAAGAGGTATTAATGAGTGTTGGGTGGACCAGTACCGGTATCATACAAAACAGATTCATAAGATCTGGCCAGATGATTACAGCAGATCTGTATTATCATTTTTCTTATGTTAAAAGGTGGCTGATGTGTTGCAACATTTTAATCAAGTCGGCACCGGCTACCTCACTCACCAGATACGCTAACGCGTAACACTTCTACTACACTCCGGTCCTCTGTGAGGTCGCGGCACTTACCCGGACGGACCAACCCATTCGTGCAACATTTCCGTAGCGAGCTTTTCCATGACCGTGATGAAAATATTTATTTTATACATAAAAATTAAAATTAAATATTTCCACCATGACCATATTCAACAACCTAATCTGAGAGTGGTTAATTGCTCTAACATACTGCTGATATACATTTCACGATAGACGGTCGCTAAATTAGAGGAATTTTTTTTTCGTTTTACTTTTTCCATTTAAACAGCGAATATCATAAATGTAAGGACTAACACAGTGAAAATATATTACAACATTTAGTTATAGTAAATAAGTTATATAATATTTTATTTCGTTAATTTTGTTTGTAATGTAAACTATTGTAGCGTCTTAGTTTTGGGTATCCACATCATATGCGTGTATACCACGGTCTTACAGAGGTTTAGCAATTTACCAGAATTCCAATAGTAGATAATGACTCCACTCTTAAAGGATAAACAAGCTACGTTTTAAAATCACGTGTATCTGGTTATTTGTGAGTTGTGAATAATTAATCTCGAATGAATTATAGTCGCCCGACTATCGCCATCTTTGTCGCACCGTTTATCCATCGATTCAAGCGACTCTTTGAAACTCAAAAGTTGTGAGACTTCTTTATAATATCGTGAGTTAAACATAGGCGGCCATCTTGGAAATGTTCCATTGTCAACGATTTCGATTTACGATTTGAAATCGCGATAAAATTTACGATCCTGTCGTCGCCATTTTATATTGATGTATGGCCATTGTATAGCGGCGCGAAAGGGTTTGAAAACGTATACAGTTTGGACAGTTTGCTTGTTCTAAGTACGCTGTAGAGTTGCAGGAGAATCTAGCAAACGACTGCAGAGTCTGCAGGTTGTGATATGGACATCCAAAAACATGAAGAATTGCAGCAGTTGGAATGCGACGTTGATGTAGGTTACGTGAAATAATAAAAATAAAATAAGATGGCATTATTTTATTTTGTGTGGCATTATTTTATGCAGTGTTGCGAAATGGTATAAAAATAATACTAACATTCCAGAAAGACTCAAGGAATAAAAGTCACAGTAGAGACAATAATTTAACTGGTTGATTCACACGAAGTACTTACCCGTCACATCTTTATAATGGCCCTCGCCAATGCAGAAAGTTGGGGCAAATATCCCTTTATGGCCAACCGCTCCCTTGGGAGAAAAAGGTCAAATACTTAGGAGTCACATTCGACTCGCGTATGTCATTTACTACGCACGTTAATAACGTTCGTAATAGAGCCGCGTTCGTCTCCGGCCGGCTACACAATTTAACTAACGCTAAAAGTAAAATGCCCTTAAGGCACAAATTATTATTATATAAGACCTGCGTACGACCTATTATGTCCTACGCATGCATGATCTTCGCCCACACGCACCCTACTCGATTGTACAAGCTGCAAATAGTACAAAATAAGTTCATTCGCTGTGCAACCGGTGCGCAGTGGTACCAACGCAACGTCGATCTGCACAGCGATTGCAGACTCCCGACGATTCGCGAATATTTTAAAGATTTGACAAAACGGTTCTTCGATAGAGCCGAACATCATCCCAACCCTTTGGTGGTAAGCGCAGCAAATTACCAACCCGACACAAACGCGAACGTCAACAAGCGTCGCCCGCGAAACGTCCTCATCGACCCGGTCGATGAAGGGGACTTAGATACGCCGGACCCAACGCCGGGGGTCCCGCCGGACAACACTACACCCACAGTTAGTGCAACAACAAACACACTAGTTCGCCCTCGCCTCCGAGCACGACGAGACCAACACAACGCGTACACAAGGTACACCCGCGTTCCAGGGCGGTTCTCACCGCCCCCAGCCACCGATTAGCTAAAATCACAGTCGACCATCGGGGTCTCGGTCCGCACCGCAACTTCGATGGCCCTTAGATGACATGTCGTAGTTAAACGCACGCATGAGAACATGCGCGGCCCTACCCACAGCGGAGGGCCCAAACCTGTGGGTTCTGGCTAGCCCACCGGTTCTGCGTCAGATGAAGCTTTAATAGTCTCGGGACTGAAAGCAAAAACATCAGTTAATACAAGATACTGGTTGATTTATTATATCGAATTTTAATTGCTATTATTAATTTAATTTATTTTTAAGTATTGACAAAAAAAACAACGTGGACTAACTAACAACTAAATGCATGTGAAAATAAAATCCAAAAGTACAAAAAAACTGGGGCTTTGGTAAAATGAAACTTAACGCCATCCATTGGTAGAAAGTGTAAACGTTCTTTTCGCCAACAGATGTCACACAAATATATTAATTTAACCCTTACCAACCCCGTTTTTGTGCTAACCGTATTTATTCCTAACTTTTTCTTTGTGACAAAATTTAGATGTCTCGTATAGTATACGGACTACGATAGACGCATATGATGATTTTCTAATAGGACAAAACTTAACACGGATTCGATAATATCATTCACGTGGCGGATATTAAAACTTCTGCTGGATTAATTCGACGGGCGTTCAGCGAACTTTGTCCATTACTCTGCGTCTGAAATAGGTGCTTCCAACGTCCTCGGGTAGCATGTTAACGCCTGTCGCTATTTATTAGCAAGTTTACGCGCATTCGCACAATTGTTAATTTATTAAACTAAGGCACATTACTTGACGAAAGCTTACGCATTGCTGTAGAAATCTGTCTCATTCGATTTGTCTACCACACCAAACCCCTAATGGTGTCAATGTAGATAAATTTGCACCTTTTTTATGTAATAAAGCGGCAAACGCGCTGGCGGTTCGCCCATGAACTTTTGCAACACCCGTAAGGTGGCAAATGGCAATGCATTTGCACCTTTAAATAAAGTGGGCCTCGGCCACCTCACTCAACAGACGAAACAAAAAAGTGTAACACTTCTACTTCACGCCGGTCTTCTGTGGGGTCGTGGTACTAACCCGGACTGCCCTGCCCGTTCGTGCAAAAGTGAACACTGTTGCGTGGCCCTATCAAAGTTAAAAGTAGCCTCCACGGAATTTCTTATCGAAAAAGCGCTGGCGACATCAACCGTACTGCTCTTGTTTTTCGGTTCATTATTTAACCAAACAGTTATATTTGCACTTTTTACCTGAAGTCCATTCAATACGTTGGTAGAATTAAAATATATCGCGACAAACAATCCGTTCACGTACGGTCATCAAGCTAACCACGCGTTCTCAAAATGTCATACCTAATTATCATATCATCAGTATCACTTTAACTAGGTATATCAGTTTTTAAAGTATTCTAAGAAATTATATTTTATTACATCACCACAATCGGTGTTAGGAGTTAGCCCCTTTCAGTCCCGAGACTATTAAAGCTTCATCGGACGCACTTGGGTCGCGCATGTGCTCATGCGTGCGTTTAACTATGGTGTGTCATCTAATCTAAGGAGTTAGCCCCAACACTTGTTTCCATCAACGTTCATTCTATTTTAGAGCCCTGCAGCAGCCTCGGCCGGGTAAGTATCGCGACCTCACAGAAGACCGGCGTAAAGTGGAAGTATAATACTTTCGCGTTTCGCCTGGTGGGTGAGGTAGCCGGAGCCCAATTTTCAAGGTTGTCGACACATCTGCAACCCTCGGGTGTAGCAAATGTCCATAGGCGGCGGTATTCACTTAACATCAGGTGAATCGTCTGCTCGGTTGGCAACTTTTCACATAAAAAAAAAACCCGCGGTTGATGGTAAGAGACCCGACGTCTGGAATTAGATCCCTTAAGAGATACTTCGGCTGCCTCTCATCTAAGTGGTACTTCGGTCAGGGCCGGCACGGCATCGGAGGCTGCTGAAGTGGGCAGACAAATATGAATCACTTTGGTTATGTATTTCTGCCATTGGCTATTGAAACTTTGGGTCCGTGTACATTGAAATTTTTGAAAGATTTATATCCTAGGCTTAACGCTGCCTTTGGTGACAGGGTTCTTTTCTCGCTCGAAGGTTAGTCATAACTATTCTCCGCGTGGTCTAGGTTTATTAGATACATTATTAGGTAAACATTGGCATGTAAAAGTTAAATAAATAAATTTATGTAAGGTTAATAAATGCTATGATTTTTTATCTACCGACATACATTAGTATGGATTATTGCGCTTTCATATTATATCCATTCACCACGTCGATCTTTCTATTTCCTAAATTTCGAATAATTTCCCACAACAAAGTTTAATTTTGAAAAATAAATTAAATTACCATAAATTATTCTTGAAGATTTTTTTTTTAGTTTTACTTCAACCGCGTGTTAAGGCATTTTATTCGGGATTTATCTTCTTAAATTTCAAACATTAATTATGATAAATAAATTAAACATTAATTATATAAAAATAATAAATGTGACACCTGCCAACGGGACATGGGGAGAAATGAAACGAATCCGTAGAATTGCGCCGTCGAAAACGTTTATTCCCGTACGGCCGGCTCGTGCCGTCCCTCTCTGGCGGAGCGCGCGAGAGCGGGACGGCCGCGGCCGACCTCACAACCCTATTTACAGCGCGCGTTTCACGATTCGGCTATTAATCTAATATTTACAGGACGCTTTGAGGGGTCAACTTGTTCCCTAAGTCGATCGAAGAAGCATCACTTCGGAAGCGTAACTTCTTTAGAAACGGCCAGAAGTGTTGATGCCCGACGAGCTCGCGGAGTTGTGTACGTTACGTCCCGCCTGAGAAGTGACACTTCTTACATTGTATAAGTGAGATCGCGGCGGAGAAGTGTTACTTCTTAAGCGAAAATCGATCCAACAGCCGGCTTGAGATCAAAACGTCTATTAGGATGCGACGTAAGATCTCGGATGTCGCGAGGTATAAGTCTTCATGTTTAAGTCCCTCTCTTTGATTTATATTTCGTTCACACATTAGGCTAACTCAACAAAAGTCTGTGGGTAGTTAAAACTACCCGCACATGGACACTAAAATTCTATTTAACGCAGTCCCGGCCCTGGAAACTTCTCGCGTCTCGAGAAGGGGCGGGGGATTCGCCGAGCCCGGTCCGGCCTAGTTCTTCGTAGTGGGCGTGCCGATGTTGAGCAGGCCGCTGTAGCCCCTGAACTGGCTCGCTACGAAGTCCCGGTACATGGCGAGCTGCCGCTGGTCCATCTGGCCGAGGCTGCTGTACAGCGCGCTCATGTACACCGGGTCGACGAGCGGCTTCGGCGCTTCGGAGGGGGGCGCCGGCGAGGGGGCGGAGGGGGGCGCTTTCGCCGGCGACGGGGAGGGCGTCTTGGCCGAGGCGAACTTGCCGTTCGAGGAGCGCTTCTGCGGGGGGCGCTTCGGGGGCGTGCGCGCCTTCGGCCCGACGAGCGTGATCTCGAGGCTGGGCGGGGTGGCGGGCGGGGCGGGAGGGGCGGGAGGGGCGGGCGGGGCGTGAGGAGCGAGGGGCGGCGAGGGGGGCACGCGCACTATCTCGACGCGGGGCGGGCGCGCGGGGGCGGGGCGGCGGCTCAGGTCGAGCGCGTCGTGCGGCCGCTGCGGGGGCGGAGGGTGGACGGCGCGCTGCGCCCTCACGCAGGGGGCGCCGTGCACGATGTGCGGGGGCGGCATGAAGGGGTCCTTCGGGTTGCCGTAGACCGTCTTCTCGGGGCCCTGCGTGCCGAACGCGCTCGTCGCCTGGATGACGCGCGGCGGGGGGGCGCCGTCGGGGGGCGGGGCGGGCGGCGCGCCGTACATCTGCAGCAGCTGCGCGTGCGTGAACAGCTGGTGCTGCACGGCGGGCGCGAGCAGGAGGGGCGCGGGGGCGAGCAGGGGCGCCGGGGCGAGGAGGGGGCGCGCGGGCCAGGGCGGCACCGCGGTCACCTCGAGGCCGCGCTCGCGCAGGATCTCGAGCTTCTTGCGCTTGACGGACTGCGGACTCTCTGGGTACTCGTCCAGGTCGATGATCTCCGGAGTTTTAGGCCTGTACGGCACCTGCGGGGCGAGGGTTGTGTCGAAATGGCGGTCGTCTCCGAGGGGGTCGTCGAAAGCAAATCCGTTTGAAATTCAAAGCTTCATTGGAAAATTTAAAAGTGAGCTTGAAAACGCATATACACAAATAAATTAGCATTGGTTCATTAAAACATGTAGAAAAAGTACGAAAAGATTGTCGCCGCTGTGGGAATCGAACCCACGTCTTCGGCATTCGCGGCCTGACGCTCTCTATGCTGGAAAGGATATAACAATAGATGCGCCAAGCATTGCTTCAAATGTTAAATAACAATGTAGAAAGAACGCGTTAAGATTTTCGTCGCAGTGGCTATCAGCCGTTTAGCTCAGTGGCTAGAGCGTCAGGCCGCGAATGCCGAAGACGTGGGTTCGATTCCCACAGCGGCGACAATCTTTTCGTACTTTTTCTACATGTTTTAATGTTCAATCTTAAGTGCAGAGATTAGCACTATAAAAAACTTTAAGATTTATAGCACTGGTTCAGTCAGTGCTACTGAAATATCATGTAGCAAGTAATTATTATTGATATTTGATTCGACATCCGTACGGCTACCACGGTCCAGATATTTTAACCATCACCCACAAATTAGGCTTAACCATTTCAATCCAACGTCAACAATCAATCTTTCAAATAGACATCCATACAAATACGCGTCACAATCCACGTATTTCGACTCGACATCCACACGCAGCCACAACAAATTGCGACACTTCGTGTAGATTTCCGCAAACGAGAACTATGTTTCCTCCATTCGCGTCCACCACCACGGTTGCCATGACCAAACTATTTACTCCAACTAGAGACCTTACAATCGACGCCAAGACTAGGCGACCACATCCATTCAAGACCCGCTTACGTTGGCAAATGGAGCCATCACGTCCACTTTAAAATTACAAATCAAAACATTTCACTATATATTTCTTAAAGTCACACACATCTGCAACCACCAATCCTTCCCGCTTGATATACACCAACAAAGACCACATGTCCTGCCGACCAACAATCACAACCCCTTCACATTCAAAATTTAACTGTACACAGCTAAGATGACCATATTCTCTATTAATCCCCGTTATTATAATGGCTCTCCACTCGACATCTATCCACGACAACTATATTTCCATTCGTCATCCACCTTTCATTAAAAACTTTCCATTCATAAACCCCCTGTTGCATGGTCACCAAATTATCAACGGATAACTCCAACGGTTATGTCTCAAGCGGACATCCACTTCAACCACCACATTTGCAGCTGACATCCATGATCGACCAACATGTGTCCAGACGACATCCAATTTTGACAACCATTTCTCCAGTAGACATTGACACTCAACCAACATATCTCCAGTAGACATCCACCCTCGACAACCATATCTCCAGTCGCCAACCACCCTCCACCGTATCTCCAGCCGACATTCACCCTCGACCACCATTTCTCCAGTAGACATTGCCACTCGATCACCATTTCCCCAGTAGGCATTGACACTCAAACACCATTCATCCAGTAAACATCCACCCACGACAACCATTTCTCCAGTCGACATCCACCCTCGACAACCATTTCTCCAGTCGACATCCACCCTCGACAACCATTTCTCCAGTCGACATCCACCCTCGACAACCATTTCTCCAGTCGACATCCACCCTCGACAACCATTTCTCCAGTCGACATCCACCCTCGACAACCATTTCTCCAGTCGACATCCACCCTCGACAACCATTTCTCCAGTCGACATCCACCCTCGACAACCATTTCTCCAGTCGACATCCACCCTCGACAACCATTTCTCCAGTCGACATCCACCCTCGACAACCATTTCTCCAGTCGACATCCACCCTCGACAACCATTTCTCCAGTCGACATCCACCCTCGACAACCATTTCTCCAGTCGACATCCACCCTCGACAACCATTTCTCCAGTCGACATCCACCCTCGACAACCATTTCTCCAGTCGACATCCACCCTCGACAACCATTTCTCCAGTCGACATCCACCCTCAACAACCATTTCTCCAGTCGACAGCCACCCTCGACAACCATTTCTCCAGTCGACATCCACCCTCGACAACCATTTCTCCAGTCGACATCCACCCTCGACAACCATTTCTCCAGTCGACATCCACCCTCAACAACCATTTCTCCAGTCGACAGCCACCCTCGACAACCATTTCTCCAGTCGACATCCACCCTCGACAACCATTTCTCCAGTCGACATCCACCCTCGACAACCATTTCTCCAGTCGACATCCACCCTCGACAACCATTTCTCCAGTCGACATCCACCCTCGACAACCATTTCTCCAGTCGACATGCACCCTCGATCCAGCCTTAATCCACTCCTTACCTCGACGATCTCGTCGTCGCTGTGCGGCGTCCGCGGCTGCCGGACGGGCTGAGCGGGCGTCGGCGGGTGGTGGATGCCGAAATTGTTTATCGACGACGGCGGCGGCACCGCGTTGGCTGCAAACATTTAATTGTATATTAATACTAGCTGACCCAAACGGTTTGCCATATAAATTATTTGTAGGTAGAAAAAAATGTTTCGGGTGGACCACGCTTAACGTTTAGGGGGATGGAAAATAGATGCTGTCCGATTCTCCACCCTGGCCGATTTCAATTACAAACACCGTGACACGAGAGTTTTATATCTTAGAGAAGTTATATCCGTGAACCGTGCTATATAGCTAATTTTCCGGGCGCTCGCTTTCAATTCAATATACTCCACCAACCTGAGTTCGATCCCCGGTGCCGGGAGCAACGGAATTTTTAATTACAAGTGCTGACTCATCGCGTGCTCAGCGATGAGGGAAAACATCGTATATAGCATATTTTCGAAATAATAATAAAAAAAAATATTTCGTAGCAATGTGAAGTTTGCCAATCCGCAGTGGGGCCGCGTGGTGGACTATGCCCTGATACCCTCTGTGTCTGTACAGAGGAGGCCTTTGCCATGTGTAGGCTGATACTTTGCTATCCAAAAATAACATCCAGCAAGTTTGTATCCAATTACAGTTCTCTATACAATGTTATCAAATATAAATTAAACAAATTTCATATACACTATATATACTATATAGAACACGGTAATCGAATACAGCTCTCAAATATAAAAACTGAAAATGGTTAAGTGTAAGCTATAAACATCTGAACTTGTAGTTCGGTAAAGTATCAATAGATGGCGCTGTCTGACGAGGACACATAACTCAATTTTCAGTATTAATAATGTACTCCTTGTCTGAAACACTCACTCGTTACGACCGCTGCTGCGGCCGGCCTCGTGGCCTTGACCCTGACGGCGCGGAGGGAGCTCCGCCCCGCGGGCCGAGCGCCCCTCTGAAACAGAACGCGCCCCCGTTAATAAAACATCCAATCGTATGTCAAATCAATAGTGGACAAGGACTCGAGTGGTCGAGTCTAACGGTGGTAGGGCCACGCGGCAGCCTCGGCTGTTGCACGAATGGGCAGGCTCGTCCGGGTGAGTACCACGACCTCACAGAAGACCGGCGTAAAGTGGAAGTATAATACTTTCGCGTTTCGTCTGGTGAGTGAGGTGGCCGGAGCCCAATTTTAAAAAGCTTGTCAACGCATCTGCAAACCCTCGGGTGTAGCGGATGTCCATGGGCGGTGGTATTTACTTAACATCGGGTGAACCGCCTGCTTGTTAGGCAACTTTTCACATAAAAAAAAATTAATCTCAATTTTACTCTCCTGTAAAATTTGTGATGCTATTTACCTCTGAGGTACAGATTTGGCAAGCCATTTGACAGCTGATTCGTTAATTTCTAAGATGATTAGTGTTTCATAAAACCGGCCGTGAGTGTTGTGACAACATTGACTGAAGGCATTACATAATTAATAATGAACACTTTCGAACAAAAATGTCTGTACCAGTATTTCTAGCACTGACCTAAAGTTAGCGTCAGAGAAATACTCAGTCCTTCATAGTGATGCATTCTTCAGCTTAAGTGTTTAGACTTACGTGTACTGAGCGTATAGTCAAAGATACTAACACACCTTAGTCTACCCTCAATAAACATCCCACCGCTGGGCGCATACCACTGTGGGAAAGTCCAGGTTCGTACCTGGTCCATTGCGGTCAGCGATGGCTGGCCGTTGGGTGGGGCTCGGTGCTCATCCGGCTGTGGCAGCATATCCGGACCAGCTGGGAATCAAAACAGTCAGTTAGGTGTAAAATCAGCAGTAGCATGAAGACTTGCGAGCACAGTAGAGTAGCAGCTTATATATATCCCACTGCCGGGCAAAGGCCTCCTCTGTACAGAGGACCTCACTGCGGGATTGGCGAACTTCACATATATTCGAAATACTTTCCTTTTTTTTTAAATATTTCGAAAATATCGATGTTTTCCCACGCCGTTGAGCACGTGATAAATCGGCACTTAAAATTAACTATTTCATTGGTGCCGGCACCGGGGATCGAACTCAGGTTGCTCGAGTATATTGAATTGAAGGCGAGCGCCCGGTCAGTGAGCTATCACGGCTACAAGTGCAGAGCAAGAGTCATTTCCACACACATCCTTGTGCTGGACGTATTCTTCGACATTACAATATGCCCTTTCCATTAAGGTAGATTATATGTATACAAAATGTTTTAAATTGTTTACACTTAGTTATTTGTTGATAACGGACAGACAGTTTTGCAACAATCATATGTACTGCCGGTGATAAATTTAACCAAGCAATCGTATTATAATATAACAGTGGTCTAATTAAAAGCGCTGCGACAATCTAGGTGGCGCGTTAAGCTTCAAACAACGCCATCTAGCGGCGAGTAGCAGCAATATTTGCTCTCTGCCGTTTATTATTAAGATTAATTAAAAAATTATAACAGCTTTAAACAAGCCTGTATTGTTCAAAGAAATATCGTTGACCCCTGCTTTGTAAACAAAAGACATATAAATATGGGTTCCGTGGACCTAAAGACCTTTGGAGGTCCGCTTCGACCCGCACCGACCTGTTAGGTTCTGCGCGGGGGCATCCCCTCCTCCGCTCCCCTCCGCCACGCACCCAGCCCGCTCGGGCGCCTCGTTCAGCCTCTCCACTGGTCTGACGCTTATCTTCGGCTCCACGGAGTCCGTCCCGTCCAGGGGCTCCACCTTCTCGCTGTCCGTCACCTGCTCCCGTGGGGTGGCGGGGCGATCGGGGGGCGTGGGAGTGGGCGTGGGCGTGAGCGTGGGCGAGGCGGGTGGCGGCGGCGACTCGTGCACCTCGATGGTGGGCAGGGCGGGCTCGGGGCTGGCCACGCGGCCGTTCTGCCGCCGCGGCCGGAACAGCTTGGAGCCCCTGCGCCGCTCGTGGTTCTCGAAGGGCAGCAGGAACCTGGACAGTGAATTTCCCATGAAGCTGGTGATACCAGCATGGAAAGACATTAGAAAACTGTCACCGAGACCGAGAATCTATAAGTCATTTCTGGCAATAGTCCGAGGGAATATTTTTTTATCAAAATAAAACCGTCTGCTATGTCTGTTAGTAACTCACTATACGTTTTCTAATTGATTTCGTGGGGTTACTTGATCTCCTGAATTCAAGGTTCAATATCAATGTATTCAATCTGGTGTCTACTATTATTATTTAATTTGCATCAACTTTCGCGTTCAAGCGGGAATTTCGTTGTAACTTTCGTTTGTTTTTGGCTAGGTAAGGGAATCGCTCATTTGAGATGGGAATAAGTCCTGTTTCCAGTTGCGGGAGTAGGTTTCAGGTGTAGGCGAGGGAATCTGCGCGGGTCCAGACTCTTGGGTTCGAGGCCTTACGAGTCCAGGGGTCGTCAAGCGTGGGTCTTGGGCTCTTAGGTTCGAGGCCAGGGGTCGTCAAGCGTCCCCAAACGAGGGTCGGTTGATCTTAGGCTCTTCGGTTCGAGGCCAGGGGTCGTTAGGCGTCCCCGAACAAGGGTCGGTGGGTCTTAGGCTCTTAGATTCGAGGCCAGGGGTCGTCAGGCGTCCCCGAACAAGAGACGGTGGTTCTTAGGTTCTTAGGTTCGAGGCCACGGGTCGTAAGGCTTCCCCGGACGAGGGTCGGTGGGTCTTATCCTCTTAGATTCGAGGCCAGGGGTCGTCAACCGTCCGCTCGCGGGGCCGCACCTCTCGTAGTGGCGGCGCGCGCGGGCCGGCTGGTCGGGCGCCAGCGAGGTCCACTGGCGCGAGCGGCACACCGCCTCGTAGCCGCCAAACGACGCCACGCCCACATAGAGGCTGCGCAGCGACACTGCAACGGGCGAAAACGTTTGGTTAGGTGTTAACGTGATGTTAACCTTTCCTTTTTTTGTTAATTTTTCGTTTAACACCGCTCTTACTGTGACAACGTTATCCTGTCGAATAAAATACTTGGCATTGTGGAATAAAAGTCATCGTAAGAGTCACGGGCAACCGGTGGCTGCAAATGGCGAAGAGTCGTTCGTTGTGGCGTTCTTAGGGAGAGGGCTATGTTCAACGGTGGACGTCTTGCGGCTGATGATGATGATGATAAATTGAACTCTGGTCCAAGATAAATAATAAATGAATTAATAAATGAATGTTACCGGATACATTTTCATACGGCGTTCTCTAATCCGAAACTTAGCACTTGTACTATTGGGTTACTATAAAACTAATAGACATACTTGAACATACTTTTATAAATAAATACATAATCTTTATATATATACAATTCTACTGTACGTCACTGAATTCCTCCTAAACGGCTGGACCGATTTTAATGAAATTTTTTGTGTGTCTTCATGTCGATTCGTGAATAGTTTAGATTCACAATTAGTTTTTTTTTATTAGTATTTAAGTCGCGTGTTCAGGACAAAGCCTGTTGGGCCCGCTAGTAGACATAACGTCCAGACACTGGAAAAAGACTGTGCTCATCACAGAATAATCTCATCAGTGGGGATCGAACCCACACCAAGCGAGAGGCAGGCTCCCTACCGCCAAAAGGGTCATCGATCCACTCACGGTGCTTCAGCGTGGGCGCCATCTTGAAGCTCTCGTGCCTCCCGCGGTAGAACTGCCTCAGCTGCTGCAGGAACTCCCTCTCCTCCTCCGTCTCCACTTCGGGCTTCTTCTCCTCTTCCTCGTCCTCCTCGCTCTGCTTCTCCGCGCCGCCGCCGCCGTTGCGCAGCGAGAGGCGGCGCGGCGTCTGCGGAACAACGCCTCGTGTAAGACAGTGGTTCTCAAACTGGAGCACCCCAGTGGGCGGTGAGGCTATCCGAGGGGGCGTTAAAAGTTTAAATAGCATTGGGGGCGCTAAACAAGAATCGGTGTGGGACGGTACGTAGGTTTAACGGCACGTTGAAATTTAGTTGAGGCCGCGTGTGTATGCCCCGGATGATTTGAAAACGGCTGGGCTGATTCCGATGAAATTTTCAGAGAACACCCTTAGAGATTAATCCGGCGTCGATGCAGGTGACCGGTGGTAAAAAACCTATTCAATACCATTATCAACAAGGCAAGATAAAGACGAGGAGAATTGGTCTACCCGTGCATCAAGTATACCATAGCAACGATGGCTTAGTGGCTGTGGCGACTTGCGATTCCAGCGTAGATTCGACTGCCAATAAGCATCATCACCAAATCACCAACTCTTTGTTTTCTACCCTACCAAGGTGGGTTTATGACGAGAGAGTGTGCGTATGCGTGGCCGTGCGTCTGTTTGTTCGTGTGCGTGTCTCTGTGGGTGCTCACGGTGGACTTGTAGGAGCGGCGGACCTCCTCGTCGGAGGGCGAACCATCACCGACTCCTCGACGCGTGCAAGAGTTGCCTACCCCCACCTAGGTGTAAGGGCGAGAGAGTGTGCGTCTCTGTGTGTGGGTGTGTGTCTGTGTGCGTGCTCACGGTGGGCTCGTAGGCGCGGTGGACCTCCTCGTCGGAGGGCGAACCATCACGGACTCCTCGACGAGAGTCGCCTCTGCACACACACACAACCTAGGTGGGATAAGGACGGAAGAAATTTGTGTCCGTGTGTGTGCTTACGCTGGGCTCGTAGGCGCGGTGGTCCTCCTCGTCGGAGGGCGTGGCGGAGCGGGACCTCGCGCGCCTCCGCCTGCCTCTCGGCCTGCCCTTCAGCCGCGGCGCCAGGTGGTTGCACACGAACTCGTGCCCCTCCAGCTCCGGGTACTCGAACGTGTCCTGGAATGGGGTCAAGTAGTCAAGGGTCTGTCAAGTAGTCCAAGGTCGAGGTGGTTCCACCGGGACAAGTGCCGCAGGGTTTGGCTATCAAGTAGCCAAGGGTAATTCATCGTGAGGCCTCAGCGCCCAAATCCCCCGGGAAACTACCGGTTTGGGTCAAGGGTCTCGCGAAGATGTGTTTATTTCCATCGGGACAAGTAAGCAGCGGTGCGGCTGTCATGTAGTCGAGTCAAGGGTCATTTATCGAGAAACTTCAGTGCTCAGGTCTACCGGTACTGCCTTAGCAGCTTTCATGAGATCGAGGGTGTCGAAGATCGGGAAAAGAACGTAGGGCCGTAGGGAAAACAGTTCGACTTTTCAACGGACTCCCCGCATAGGCGTGGCAATTGTCAAAGGTTGCTATAGTCACTTGACCTACGTAGTGGTACAAAATCTTCAGGAAGCGGTGTTAACTGCAAGTATTAATACTTTTGCGTCTCCTCCTGTGTGTTGAAGATGGATGGCCCGAACTTAAGAAATCCACACTAAGGCCCAGTCTTAGGCGTATATGGCCGGTGGAAATCGCATCCCATTTACATCACTACACTGATGGTCCAAGGGATCTTATCCAGGTCTAAGTATCAACTTTACGTGTCCAACATTGCCCGAGCCATGTAACAATTTCCCCCTGCCCACAGTCTCATTAACGTCACTATTAACAATGGATACCACCACTTCTCCTGGTCACCACCTCCAAACGTTTCCCTTCAACCACGAGTCCCAAACGTGGTATTTAGCAATCAACACCGTTGTTAGGTTTCCGTACCCAAAGGGTAAACCGGAACCCTATTCCTAAGACTCCGCTGTCTGTCTGTCTATTTGTCCGTCTGTCACCAGGCAATATCTCATGAAACGTGACAATTAGAGAGTTGAAATTTTGACAGATGATGTATTTCTGTTGCCGCTATAACAAATACTAAAAAACACAATCTTCTTCTTTGCGTGTCGATGACAAATTGGATTTTTCCGGCCCAGAACTTGGCCACTTTGACTGCACAGTTCGTGGCGTCCATCAGATCCTGCTGCGAATAGGTGGAAGGGCAGGCAGGCCAGGACACCACAAAACAACAAAACACAATAAAAAATATTCAAGTGGGAATCCTCAACAGACATGGTTTTCTGCCGTTTTTATAGATTTTTTTTATGTGGAAAGTTGACAAGCAAGCAGGTGGTTCACCTGGACATCTGCATGCTCCGTGGCCCTACCACAGTTACGATAATGGTACTTTACCCATCGTGCGCGAGTTCTACTCACACTTGTTTTTCGTAGTGGTCTCTTACCCACCACGGCATCCTCTCAACCAGAGGCGCTCCACCCACCTTGCAGTATAGTATCCTCGTGTTCCTGGTGGGGGCGGCATACCCGCCCAGGGCGGCGACCAGAGAGTCCCGGAGCCAGTCTGCTTGGATGCCCTCCAGCCTTGCAACCAGCGCGCGGTAGCGGCAGTAGCGAGGGTAGGAGAACACCATGACCCCAGGGCTGACCGCGTCCACCGCTGCGGGGGCAACACTGTGCTGACTACGACTCTTTAAAGACCCGGAGAGGGATGGAACCCTCTTGGTCCGTACTTTTTTTTTGTATGTGAGAAAGTGGCAAACGAGCTGGCAATCAGCTGGCAATCAGCTTAGTGGCTAAAGCGTCAGGCCGCGAATGCCGAAGACGTGGGTCCCATTGCCACAGCGACGACAATCTTTTCGTACTTTAATGTTTAAATCTTAAATGTAGAGATTAGCATTATAAAAAATTTAAACGAGCCGGCGATTAACCTGATGTTAAGTGAATACCGCCGCCCATGGACATTTGCTACTCCATTGGATTGCAGATGCGTTGCCACCTTTTAATAAAGTGGGCCCCGGCTACCTCACTCACCAGACGAAACGCGGAAGTATAACATTTCTACTTTACGCCGGTCTCCTGTGAGGTCGTGGTACTTACCCGGACGGACCTGCCCATTCGTGCAACAGCGAACGCAATCGCGTGGCCCTACCGCACTTGCAACTCGTGGTACAGTTTAGTATGATTTACAAAGGTTATATCAGTAATTCCGGTTCTGGATAGCTAATGAGAGCTAGACCGAGCTCTGCATTCGATGAAGAAGTATATAATATAGAAGACTATAGACTAAGTATAATACTTGCACTTCAGGCCGGTCTTCTGTGAGGTTGTGTTACTTCCACGGCAGCACCTGCCCATTCGTGGAACAGCGATGATCATATTTCACCTATTTAATCCAGTACACCGATAACCGGTCGCAGTTTAACCCCTACGGCCCAGTGCGAAGGACACGTTGCGAATCCTCGGTTTCGAGATGAAACGCGTCCGTGCCGTAAAAGGTGAGGTTACCGCGACCCACTTTTAGGGTTCCGTAACCAAAGGGTAAAACGGGACCCTATTACTCAGACTCTGCTATCTGTCTGTCAGCCAGCATGTTTCTCGGGAACCGTGGTAGTTGAATAGACAGTTGGAAATTTAAAAGAAACATTTCAGTTACTTGATTACATGCTCATTATATAGGCATTGTATGGTCGACAAGGGGGCAGTGTAGCCCATTAGTCGACCATACATGAGGGGAAGTAGTCCGGGGCTCACATATGGCGTTCTTCTCGCGCTCCACGTCGCTGAAGTCGAGCCTCGTGTGGTGGAGGGGCGAGGTGGGGTGCGGCTCGGCGGGGGGCGCGCACGCCCCCCTCCACACGGCGCGCAGCCCCCACCGCCAACCCGCACCCTCACACACCCAGCTGAGAAGGTCCTCGGCCCTCACGACCACCTTGTCGTTTATCGCCAGCACCTCGTCCTGAAACATTGACAACAGTCGAAAAACATTGCCCTCACCTTGTGATGGTAAATTGTTTGATACAGGAATACCGATTGATCATTGCCTCAACGAGAGCCAACTAGAAAGAAAATGCTATTTAGCATTAAGTAGCAAACTTTTAGTACGATAAAGAATATACAAACGAACAAACAAACAAGTCGGCGCATTTAAAACGCAGTCGGCGAAGAGCATTCCGTGAATTTGCCGCTAAAGTTACGTTAAAACTATGTTGAGAGTATTTATTTTGCATTTGTATTTTGTCTGGAAGGGCTTGGCCGCCCTACAGTAGGATAACGTTATTCCGTGTTGCGAGAAAGTTTTGCATACATAAATTTCACGTGGACAAACACCCAGATCACACGAACAGGTAGTTGTCTCGTGTCGGAATAGAACACAACGCCCGGCGCCGAAGCCAACTTGGCAACTGAGCCACGGAGTCATCAAATTTTATTATATCATACTAGTAGTATCCTCACTTCCTTACTACTATTATAAAGGCGAAAGTTTGTATGTATGGATAGATGTTTGTTACTCTTTCACGCAAATACTACTGAATGGATTATAAGGAAAGTTTACAATTATATAGCTTATACATCAGAATAACAAATTGGCTATTATTTATATACATATTTGTATGTATATCTGTCTGAATGTTACACCTTCAGCCTATTCTACGCAGACGTACCGACTATGTAACCAGAGAGAGTAGTGTGTTTGGATAACCTCCTCCTTTTGAAGTCGGTTAAACATTGAAAATCCTTACTAGTAAAGTAACAGCCTATACATGTCCCACTGTTGGGCAAAGAGCCTCCTCTATACAGAGGGTATCAGGGCATAGTCCACCACGCGGCCCCACTGCGGATTGGCGGACTTCACATATCTTCGAAATATTTTTTTTTTTTTGTTATTATTTCGAAAATATGCAGGTCTCACGATGTTTTCCTTCACCGCGGAGCACGTGATAAGTCAGCACTTAAAGTTAAAAACTTCATTGGTGCCGGCACCAGGGATCGAACTCAGGTTGCTCGAGTATTTTGAATTAAAGGCGAGCGCCCGGACACTGAGCTATCACGGCTCAATAACGAAACTAAACTAGTAACTAGTAAACTAGTAACGCACTGCACTCGAGTTGAGAAACCTCCTCCTTTTTGAAGTCGGTTAAAAAATTTCATAAAAATCGGTCCAGCCCTTTAGGACGAGTTCAGTGACATACACACGTACAGAAGAATAATATATATACAGATTTTTGAACGAGACAAAAACACACCAATTATTTTGAAACGTTTCTCCATTATCATACACGCACGCACAGACATACAAACAGCATTTGGCTTATATTAGCTAATTGTTTAATCACTCAATAACCACATTAGCGGAAACTGAAATCTATGGTCGTAACCGACTGGTCGAGTTTATGCAAAAGGGAAACGTTCCATTCGAAAAAATGTAATTATTTAAATTACATGTTATTCATATTGATTGTTGTGCTCGGATTTTATTGAAATACAAGTTTACTAATATGTATTGGACTGACAAAATTTAGTTAACGTTATAATTGGTATTTTGTAACTGCGCCGAAAAAATTAATAAACATCCTCTATAACTATCCGCCTTAGCTCTTTCTACACATTTAAAGGCAATTAATTTTTTTTGCTATATCAAATTTTACGCAACTACTTGTTTAACTTACTGTTTTACGAATTTTATAACAATACATATTAAGAAACCTTTGCTTCATTTCTGGGACAGACGGAAAACACATAACATATTTTTTCTTCAACACAGTTCGCAAAGTGCAAATACAAAAGAATGAAGATATTGTTTCTGCATAAAAACGTTTAAACAGCGCACGCACACACGCACGCACACATGCACGCAAACACGCACGCGTGTACGTTCGCGACTCGCACGTGTTGCGGACAAGGCGACGTGCGTACAGGATGTTGCGAAATTTAAAATTATCTATCACTTTCATTTATAGAACTTCGAATGAAATTTCGCTTTGAAATATATAAAAATTAGGCTTTCGCCTATAATCGCTAGAAACTGAATGAATAAAGGCCGTTTTCGAAAACGAAAATGGCGGAAGAGGAAAGATCTACGTTTCTGCGCATAAAAGGAATGATGCATTAATTAAATAATATTGGCAGCTTTAATCGTGTTTAATTTTAGTCATATTATCTTTTATTTCTATGGGCTTTTAATCTATACAGATGAGTTTTAGTTTTTAAGTTAGTCTATGCTGCGGCAGGTGTGACCGGATATAGTTAGGTGTTCGAAACGTTGATGGCTAAAATATGTTATCAGACCGAGGAAACCCACAATTTAACAATATTACAGTAATCACGTAAATTACAAAAACTTTGAATCCGAAACACTGCTAAATTGATGATAAGTTTTGACAAAAATACTCGACAATAGTAACTTGAATTGAGACAAACCAAATTACGTATTTTATCGCGGTTTGTATTTATTTCAAAACGGCCGACGTCAATTCTTTTATAGCATTCATGATCACGGGCTGGGCAGACTTAAGCAGAAGTGTTATACTGCGTTTCGTTTGGTTAGCGAGGTAAAAGTACTCCTGCGTTTCGTTTGATTAGCGAGATAACAGTTGGCAACCCTACGGGTGTTGCAAATGTCCACGGGCGAAGTTTATCACTTAACATAATTATATTGCCACCACGTTCTCACATAAAAATAGTTTAATAGTTTTATTAAAATGCTCGACCTGAGCCTAAGGCGCGTTCTACGCGGCGATTTGTGGGACACGCCGTATAGCGTCGCTTTACGCAAACACGCGCGCATCTACGACTTGATAGAGCGCGTCGGATCTGGCCGGTGCAACGCCCCCGGTTTAAGGCGGCGCGCACAGTAGCCGCGAAAATATTCAATTAAAAAAAATATAAATTCGCTCACTGAATGAAACTATATATATTTAAAGGGTCCCGTGGCCGATGAGGGTTCGAAACGTCGAGATATAAAATTAAAAAAATATATATATAATAAAGGCTATAAATCTGTGAATATAGTTCAATTTGGTAATGTGTAATCGCGTATATACAAGAAACAATTTACAAGATTTAACAACAATTAAAACGGGATCTCATGGGAGCTAAACCGACCGAACCGTTCTATAACGAAGATAAATAAAACCGTTTAAAAACTTTTAAGTTAAACGGTTTTATTTTATGTTTTTTTTTTTTGTTAATTATTTTTTTTTTTTTAATATTGTATTGTCATCTAAATTAAATGTGTGTACCAAATTTCAGATCAATCTGACAACGGCAAGGTGCTTAAATTTCAATTTCTAATTTTGACCCAAACAAACAAATTCCGTACGGGTCGAGCTAAATAAAACCGTTTAAAAATAGAACAGACTTTAGAATCTCGTCCTTTCGAAGTCGGATAAAAAATTATACTTACAGACACAAAATTGAAGGAGACCATAATATTGAGAACTAAAATTATAATTAAAACAAACCTATCATTAACAAACAATGATATTATATACAAATACGTAGTTGATTTGACACTACCGCACCGAAACTGATGCACTAAAATTACGCCGATTGGTGTAATTAAACTGCAATTCTATAGACTGCTGTCTCTTTCCGTATCATACGTTCTATATCTTGTGTCATGTTCATTTATGTACGTCACGTAATGTTAAGCGGAACAATTTTCAAACGCCGCGCATTATGGACATGCGTCATCTATTAACAACGAATGGATAGTTACAAATGCTAATCATACAAACAAAAAGGGAATATAATAAACTAGCAATGCATTATACATATAAACCTTCCTCTCGAATCACTCTATCTATTAAAAAAAACTGCATCAAGATCCGTTGCGTAGTTTTAAAGATCTAAACATTCATAGGGACAGACAGACAGCGGGAAGAATTTGTTTTATACTATGTAGTGATTCAAACATCGTAATAACAACCAAGGAATAAATCTGCAAAAGAAAAGAGACAAGTCAATGTACAAATGCTTGGAAACGTTGCGAGTGTGCGTAGTGCCTTACCGACATAAATTCCCAATAACACGAAACGGGGGCGCGGGGTGAGGGGTGAGAGAACGGGGCGGGGTGCGAAGCAGGGACGAATTAGGGTGTTACGAAATTATTATTATTATTATTCTATACAATTATAATTATTCATGTTTTATACTGAAGTATCGATGTGATAAATGCCTTAATATTAGAAATATAATATTATTTATTAATAACTTAGAAAAGGTTGGTCAGATCTAAAATATGTATTATTCAAACAGAATAAAATAAAAAATATTTAAGGGGGCTCTCATAAAACAGACATGATTTTATGTGAGTCCAACTCCCGCCGGTTTTTTTTTTTATTTACTCAAATACGATGGTAAAATGAACACGGTCAATCGCAGTTTTGTACACTACAAGCTGGTATTAAAATTACAGCCCCTCCGACAGGAGGTGACGAACGAGAGTGAAGTCTACGTATTGACTATGGATTTATTGTAATGTCAATACCTTTAGCATTACGTACCGGTCACACTTTGGGTGGTCCAAAGAAGTTAAGTATGTGCATCACTGCGTTTTTTTTTTAATAGATAGTGTGATTCAAGAGGAAGTTTTACACGTATAATAAATACATTGCACCCGCGCGAAGCCGGGGCGGGTCGCTAGTTGATTACAAAGTAAAAAGAGAAGAATCATTGAATAATCATACCAATGAAACTAACGTAAATTACTATACTAGTCATATTAAAAAAAATCTATACGGGGAGATTTTTTGAGAAGTGCCCAAATTTACACAGGAGGTTCAGACTCGGTGGTGTAATCGTTTATTGGAATAAAAAGAAAGTTTTTTTTTTTTTTTCAAAAAAAAAAAATGCCTGTCTATTCCCTAAAAAACAGAACGTGTTGACAATGCGGTAGTCATTCATAAATACCTAAATTTTATTGTGCACGAACTTGTGTGCGTGTTAGTTATGGATGATCTCCCGTAAAATAAATGAGTTGCGTATAAATCACGCACTTTTTGAGGTAAGTTCAAATGAATGTAATTAATTAATTAGGAGTGATTTTAAATATTTAAAATTTTAACATTATTTATGTCTAGAATTTAATTAAAAAAAATGGATACAATTAGAAAAGCCACCCTGTATATTCGTTATAGATCTATTAATATTTATTTACTTACAAATAAAGCATGTATAACTACTATTACTATTAAGAACTGTTATAAGCTACCTTGTGTACTAGAGATGGGTCGTATCGCTTTTTCTGAGTACCGTATCTGAATCAGATATCGATTTCAAATATCAGATTTCGAAACTATGTATTTTAATATCTAGATATTTTACGGTCCCGTATCCACCTTGAATTCTAAAAAAAAAAAAAAGAGTATTTAAAAGTTGATTCATTCTATGTACATAATTTTCCTGATATTTAAAACTTATTTACAATGATGTGTGGGTTAATAATTATTTAGATTCCTCCGGGTTTAAAGTCACGTTTACGAACGTAAGCTGTTTGACTTTAATCGTCGAAAGTCTTGTTCGACGATCATTATACCTATACATAATAGCTATTACCAGTGATACCAACTGTTCAAAAAGAATACTTCTAAATAAACTCGAAAACCCACTAAAATTTACTAAATTCAAAAAACTTACTGAATTTAAAATCACGATTTTTTTATACTATTGAGGTAAAATTAAAACATTACCTGATAAAATTAAAAATTTCATTAAAAATAGAAATTGAAGTAATATAAAAATGATTTATTTTAACATCTTATATATCGCTTAATAATTGACTTTAAAATATTTTTAAAACACGCAATCATGAGTGACAATATCTTTATAATTTGTGTAAGAAATAATACATTCAGTATTTAATTAAAACGGATCTTATTTGCATCGTGTCAAAATTACTTAACTTATTCATAATATCTGCTTAAAAATCTGATATTGTGCCTTGCTTGCCGTACTGCTCTAACTAGTGTAATATTTGTATCTCACGCGCTTTGTCGCTCAAAATCTGTTTAAAAATCTGAAATCGTGCATTGCTTGCCGTCCCGCTCTAACTAGTAAATATTTGTCTCTCGAAATCTGTTTAAAAATCAGATATTGTGGCAAACGCGTATGATATCGCGATTCGTGTCGGTATAGCGAGCGAGCACGGTACATCAGATTTCGGAAATATCAGATATTGTAAAATACATAGATATTGAACGAGCCAGTAAGCGATATTCGGATATTGTACTAATATCTAGTTTTCATATCTGATACGATTTGTATCGCCCACTTCTATTGTGTACACAATACTACCTGCTTAATTAACTAGGTAACGGTGTGTCGTGAAGCATTTGTTTATGTGTATATTCTAAATATGTAAGTATATATAAAATAAACACAATTCTATAATCTGGATCTAAACAATCCTATATAATTGTTCATGTGGTTTATAAATCATATTTATAGCATTAAGTAATTGTCTGGAAGTGTATAAAAGATTTAATTGAATGATAACATTAAATACATTCAGAAAGCATACATTCATACATAAAACATAAACATAAATATGAAACAAATATATGTATACACACACATTGTAAGAATGGTGCGTTGTGAAGATATTTGAATAACTAATTGAATAACCATAAGTAATGAATGAATAAATATTTGAATAACAATTTGAATAACTCAGATAGACCGCTTAGAGGAGAGCACGAATGCTGCGGAGCTCGACTGGATCCATATAAATTAGTAGATGCTGTTTGTGGAAATGTCGGAGAAGAATTATTAGATAACAATAGATACATTAAAAGGCAATTAACATTTTTAACATCATAAAAGAATGAGCAGAGCGATACAACCTCATTAGGTGAATAACTTTCCGCCCAATATGTTTTAATTTGTTGTGTTTTATTAAACAAAATATAAGCAGACCAATGTTTTCAGAGGACTTAATAGTTTTAAAAAATAATGCCAAGTTTTGATGAAATATTTCTATGTCTCTACATAAAATATTACACTGTCTGCACATTCGAATTAAGGGACTGTGATGAGATACATTATTCCGGGGTAACGTTAGTTGCTTTTTATGTGAGAAAGTGGCAAATGAGCTGGCGGTTCACCTGATGTTAAGTGATAACCGACGTCGGCAGTTAAACATTAAAAACTGTGTTACGGTTCGTTTGAAAAAGAAATGAAGTATGCTCGAACATTATCTTAAAGTATCAAGTTTACGCGGCCGTTGTATGCGACCCGACACATCCCAGTTTCCCGCCTGGGACGCATATCGTGTGCGTCTTTTTGGTAATCTAATACGAAAGAATACGTTGAGAAAATATTGTTCTTATGTAATATGTGCATATTTTTCACTCAAATCCAAATATCTTCATTCACTATGAAAGTATTACAGTTACTTATTGATTGTCAAAAAACACTACCACCGGTTCGGTGTATATTATCCTTACTAATATTATAAACGCGAAAGTTTGTATGTACGGATGGATGTTTGTTACTCTTTCACGCAAATACTACTGAATGGATTTTAATGAAACTTTACAATAATATAGCATCAGAATAAGAAATAGACAATAGTATATCTGTCTTTCCGTCTGAAAGTTACGCCTTCATCCTATTCTACGCAGACGTAGTCGCGGGCAGCATCTAGTAATCACTAATACTATAAAAGCCACTCAGTTGTATTCTTAAGTTCAAATATCGCAGCGGAATGTATACCATTATTATTGAGCCGTGGTAGGGCCAAGCAAGTGATCGCTGTTGCACGAATGGGCAGGTCCGTCCGAGTGGATAACACTACCTAACAGAAAATCGGCGTAAAGTAGAACTATTACACTTCTGCGTTTCGTCTGGTGAGTGAGGTAGTCGGGGCCCAGGGTGATACGAACGTCAATGGGCGGCGGTTATCGCTTAACATCAGGTGAACGCCATCTCGTTTGCCACATTCTCACGTAAAAAAGTGGCTCGATCGGAATAGGATAGTATAGGTTTGATATGCCATGTGAAATACCCCAAAATTAGGCCAAGATCACACTAAAATAGGTATTAAAATATAAACACTAAAGAAGTGGGTGATAAATGTTAACAAATGCAGCACTAATACAGTAGACGCAAGCGAAATCGGTTTCCGAAAGGTACACAACACTATTCGGATTAAATATTAACACGTCGGACGGTAACTCGAACGCGGTCGAATCTGGCGTTCGCTAGGGATGTCGAAAAATATCGATATATCTATATATCGATATTTTTTATTAAATGTATCGATATTTTTTACCAATACCGGCGGAAAGCGGTATCCTTATCCGCTATTAGTGCAAACCGGTTTGCAAATTCTGGCAACGTGTCGCCTTATCGACTCGGTCTTAAACAGTCTACCGATAAATACGACTTGACACAATGATGATAAGATATGATTCGACGTTACAACAATGATTTACTGATTGTTGGACGATAAGCTCGAATCGTGATGGATGAGTGATGGGTACTATTCGATATTAGCTAGTGATGAATTCCTGATGGTTATTTGCACTGGTCATTATGCGATGATGATGACTGGGGCAGGGCCACGCAAGTCTTTACGGTGGTAGGGCCATGCGGCAGCCTCGGCTGTTGCACAAATGGGCAGGTACGTCCGGGTAAGTGCCACGACCTCACAGAGGATCGGCGTGAAGTGGAAGTGTGACAAATACTTTCGCGTTCCGTCTGGTGAGTGTGGTAGCCGGAGCCCATTTTTCAAAAGGTTGGCAACGCATCTGTAACCCTCGGGTGTAGCAGATGTCCATGGGCGGCGGTATTCACTCACCATCAGGTGAACCTTCTGCTCGTTTGGCAACTTTTCACATAAAAAAGTCTTTGCTGTTGTACAAATGGGCAGGTCCGTCCGGAGAGGTACCACGACCTCACAGAAGACCGGCGAGAACTGATATAATTCTGCGTGTCGTCTGGTGAGTGAGGTAGCCGGGGCCCACGTTGATGCAAATGTTAATGGGCAGTTATCGCTTAGCATCATGTGCACTTCAGGCTCGTTTGCCACAACCACACATAAAAAAATGCAATAACGTTGTAGCGGTGATGGAGAAACGAAATTTTAATTTGTAAGTTTCGTAACATTGCTCAATAAAAGAAATTGATTTTTTCGCGTTAAATTATGTTTTTTAATCTTCCGACGTTTCACTTTAAAAAGTCACGGGACAAACACAGTTTAAATGTGTCAACAAATTTTGACTACATTATTGTTTCTTCTTTAAGGATAAAAAACACTTAGAATAGTACCTACCTACAGTGTTTTTAATATGTCTACATAAAACACTTTCACAAATTAAATCGTACGGAAATCAAAATATCATGAACAGTTCAACAATAATTTAGGCTGGTTTAGATTATAAAGAACCATTTTTAATTAGTTATAAGTTTATTATTAAATTCAAATATCTTTATTCAATATAGAAGCATTACACTTACTTATTGATTGTCAATAAACACTACTATTAAAATATAATTAGTGTTAAATATAGGAGAACAATTATAATATTCACAGTAATTTTATTACGTTTATATTAAAGCTTTAAAATCATATTCAAGTATCAAAACTACTCGGCGCGTGTACATCGACAGTTCACGAAATTTGAAAGCTTAATGGATACAAAAGGATGTATCTACAAATAAGAAGTAGGTACCTACACGTGCACAACGGATATTAAACTTTATTCTCATTGTAATAAAGTGCAATTCCCTACGGTGGGCGAACTTTATAATAACTACCTAATACAAAATTGGAGATTAGGAAACCTCCTTTTTCCCCATCTCTGTGTATATATTTTTTCGTCATTTCCGTTAGGGTTTCACAATCGGTAATGAGGGCGCCACCGGACCAGCAGGTGTAGTCCCGGCTTCGAACTCGGGGAAGATGTTGAAACTCTGAAACTGGACTAGGCTGAGTGGTTACCATTTTGGTTCATTTTAATTATAGGTGTTTAGTTATGCGTATCTATTGTACTTTGCTTTTATGTGCCAAATAAATGTTTCTTTCTTCCTTACTTAATGTTTTAACTTAAGCACTCGCTGAAAAGGTAGCGTTGATACCGCCAGATGTTGTGGGTTCAGTCCGGATTACTATAAGAGTACTGAAATACTTCGTGTTTCTTACTTCTTCGTGTTTGGTACTTTACGTACATAATATAATTTGTAGTTATTAACATAACCCTTTTTCTCTTGGCATACCATATTACTGTTGAAAATATGTAAAATTACTCTAAATACACTTTGCAACACCGACACTAATAACAAATAAAAATCTCACCTTAAAAAGTGATTTAACGAATTCACAATTTTTACAAAAATAAAAAAATAGCAGTTAAGTTTTAATGTGTTCTTAACACTATTCATAACACTATATTTTACATGTCATTCTAAAAAATAGTATAATCAAACGCAGAAATATTGACAACCCTACATGTAACACGACCATTATATAAACGTAAGCAACAGAGCTGAGCTAAGCCGTGTTGGGTGAATTTCTTCCAACATCGAGGGCGACCGGCGAACATTGGACGGTTATGGCCAACAATACTTTCTCGATTCATGATCACGGTAACAATGTTGGCACAAACGTTGGCCATACGTCCGCGACGCACAGCGCATAGCGCGGGTGTAATGTCACATTCGAGACGGACTATCGATTGCTTACTAATAATAGCGCCGCGAGCGTGCGGCCCGTGGCACAAGCGGGCGCGGTTTACGGCTAGCTTTAAGACGGATGTGTTTTAATTTCCAGTGATATTTAACCATTTCTCTCCATGTCTTAGGATGTAAATTTTATTTTATTTCAAATTTATTTTGTTTTATATTGTTCACGTTTTAGGTTAATATTGCACAGTCTTCACGAAAGGCATTAACTTTTTATTGTAGAAAAGAAATGGAGGGAGGGAGAATGGATAGCCGAACTAAAAAGTATAAAATAATTTTCAATAAATTTAAATAATGACTAGGCGGGGTAATGGAGTAATGTGTGGAGTAATTTGTTATAATATTTTAATGACAGTATACAAGGAGATTTTTTGAGAAGTGCCCAAATTTACATATGAGCTTCAGACTCGGTAGTATAATCGTTTATTGAAATAAAATGCAAAGTAAATACAAGTATTTTTTTCCAAAAAAAAAAATGCCATCCTATTCCCTAAAAAACAGAACGTGTTGACACTGCGGTAGTAATTCATAAATGCGTCGTATACTTTTGAAACGAACTTGTGTGCGTGTTAGTTATGAATGATCGCGCGTAAAATAAATGAGCTGCGTATAAATCAAGTACTTTTTGAGATAAATGAATGTAATTAATTACTTACGAGTGATTTTAAATATTTATCATTTTTTATATAACATTATTTATGTAATAGAATTTAATAAAAAAAATGGATACACGTAGAAAAGCCACCCTGTATACAGTATACTGGTAAAAGTAGAGTCTTATCACACTTCATAATTTAAATTAATTGAAAGTTATTGTTACTTTACTTTACTTTTACTTTTTAGATCGGTTATCATCGAAATGTGTTTTTTAAGACACCACCGGGTTTCGGATTTGGAAAATAGTTAATCCTGAAGGTCCTGCTCAAGTTGATGGGAAAGACTATTTAAATTATTGCATTGTCATGGGTCTTTGACGAGTGTGCAAAGTTTGATTCAAATCTTATAGTTCAAAGTGAGGCAAAAAACACATTTAAAGATTCCGTTACATTAATACGTACGTTCAGGTTAAAAAAAAAAAAAGCTTGTTAATAGGATTGAATTGATTATTTTACTATTTTATAATAAATCCGATAAGAAACCTTATTCGTAGAAACAACTCTTTAATTTTTCAATTATGTATATACTAGAAACTATAAAATGGTGATATGAAAACGTTGAGTTTCAATGAAAATATGCAGTTTTCCTTTCACAATGGACACCATCTTTGCAAACTAAATATAATTGTAAAGTATGTTAACAATGTAACAAAACTTGTAAGTCAAATAGCAATCTTGTGGCCAATTACTATAATTGTTCAATTATAAGTAGGCGCTTAAATAATTGTATGTATTTGATGGTAGGTTCAAATTATTTGTGTCACAAAAGAAATAAACGTTGATCAAGTGTGGACGCTCTGTTATTTTAACTGTTCCTGATTACTTATAGTGATACATACCACTAAGAGATAATAGTCAGAGATAAAGCACTATCATCAGTTAGGTATAGCACCGCACCATAAGTTGGTCTCGGCTGTCAGGTGACCTGACCATCGAGTGCCGTTCAAGTGGTAAAAACGGTGAGGTAGGGTATCATATTAAATATATGTAAGCTAAGCGCGTTAAGCAGAGATAGCTGGAGATTAATATTTTGGAGTGGCCCCTTTTTAAAAAAAAAATGGAACGGTCGTATTTGTAAAGAAGACTCGTGTCATTATCGAAGAATTTAAAGAATTAACTGAAACTACATAGTGAATGTAATAAGTTATTTAATATGAATTAAGAACCGTTATAAAATACCGAGTAGTGCCGAAAAGACTTCTATTTGCGTCAAATTAAACATGTACAAGACATTGTCGTGACAAAACGAATTAATTAAACGCGCCAAAGCCCGTCACTTGGACCGCACCCGAACACCGGCTGTATCCAGTTCGGGCCGGATAATGGCGGTGGTGTCGATTCAGCGGTTGAGGCGTGCGGCTCAAGCGAGATAGGTTCCGGGGTGGATTCCAGGCGAGGGTTGAGGACAGCACGACGTGACCCTAAGGGTGTAGGGGATAATGGACACTTTTTTTTAAAACATTGCCCTTACTTTAGGATAACGTTATCCTGTGTTGTAAGGACGTTTTACAAACATACATTTCGCGCGGATGCGAAACAACTATCTGTGGGTCACAGAAATAGTTGTCCCGTGTGGGAATTGAACACATGACCCCTCACCAAGCGTTTTAAATTCTCTAGGTTTAGATTTATATCGTAATATATATAAAAATATAGGAAAAGATGGTCGGACCAAGAGTTTTAAAAACAAAACCATATCGAGTTTTAAAAACATTACCATATCCATATCGAGTAATAATTATGATTGAATTTGTTTAATTTCAAACTCAATACTAGGTACGGTAAAGATATAACAATAATTGCGCCAAGTATTGCCTCCAAATGCTAAATAACAATGTAGATAAAGGCGTTAAGATTTTCGTCGGTGTGGCAATCAGCCGTTTAGCTTAGTGGCTTGAGCGTCAGGCCGCGAATGCCGAAGACGTGGGTTCGAATCCCACAGCGGCGACAATCCTTTCGTACTTTTTCGTCGTAAGATTTAATGTTTAATCTTAAGTGCAGAGATTAGCACTATAAAAAAACTTTAAACAGGTAAGGTAATTTAAGCAATAAGATATTCTTCCCTTCTACACAAAATACAAATGCAGAAAACATACTCTCTACATACTTTAATTTTAACTTTAGAGGCAAATCAAAGGCCTTTGCTTAATAACTTTGGAATGCGCTATTTAATTATAACAACATTATACTGGAGAATATTCCGGTGTCTAATACTTTTTTATTCCTTCGAGAATATACAGGATGATTTTTAGACGAAGTACATACTTTGACATAATGTTAATTGAGCATTCCATAATTCAAAAAATATATTAAAGTTTTATTTTGACAACAAATAACCAGAAAAATATCGATACAAATATTGTTAGTTTATCCTGTTAAGAGTGGTCACCCTGTTGATAAGCGGCTTAGTAATTATGCGTTCGGCGAAAAGTTTTAGTGCTCGTCAAAAGGTTATTGTATTGACACGTTACAGGCAGGAATTTCTAATAGGGTGTCCATAATGTTTGAAAAAATTAAAAATAATCTTTGAAAAAAAAAATGAGTTCACAAGTACGTACTAGATTCTGATTAAGACTCAAATTCTGTATATGCTCTGTTAATGTGTGCGTCGTCTCTAAGATCACCCTGTAGAAAAGATCTCCATCTCGACCTCGGGCAATCGCTTTTCGGCGAACACACCGTCATCTTTAAGGGCAGAATCCAACAAAAACGGCCAACAATATTGGACAAACGCACGGATGCCAACTTAGAAATGTTCTTCCTAAATTTAGGTGGAAGTTTTTAGGATGTAAATTCAAACTAAAACTACCTAAATGCTTCTCGTTTACGAAGTTTCGGTTTGTATTTAGTGAATTTTAATGGATTTCCGTATTATAAATGAAACTAATTTTACGGATTTATCGCGTTTATTTTTAGTTGTAATTCCCGACGTTTCGAACCCGCGATAAATAAAATAAATTTACAATGTGTAAATATAATAAGAAATCATTATGGATTTCCGTATTGCTTTATTTTTAGTTTTTTTTAAACAGTTGGTAATACCGAATAAAGAACTTGGAGTATTGGTGCCGAACTGTTTAGTCGCTAACCGAAGAACTAAGTTACAACCTCGCTAAGAATAGCAATTGAAAAGGAACGTACTTCGTAACAAAAACATACCGAGTAATTGTATTGCATAAATAAGTCTCTAAGAACAGTTTTATACTATTACCGTAATTAAGTCATTAATAAGTCAAATATAATGAGGTTTCAAGGTAAACCATAAAAGTACATATTACAAAAACAATAATAAATATACCTCGCAAACAATTATGCCGACACGCCATCTAGAAGTTATAAGAAAAACGCTAAAATACTCAAATCTATCTATTGTTTATAACCGGAATGACTTTACTTAAAATCCATACTAATATTATAAATGCGAAACTAACTCTGTCTGTCGGTCTCGCTTTCACGCCAAAACACGAGCGAATCCGCGGGCGGAAAACTATTATGAAATATATACTTTATATTAGAGTTAACTAAATAAGTAATTAAATCTATAAACCAAAAGATAAATTGGTAACAACTACAATTATCAATGATGTAAATATATAAAGGAAACAGATAAAGATATAAAGGCATAAAGATAAAATATTTACTATTATATTAAAATCTCGTCATTACCAATCTATAACATATTTAAAAAAAAAATCGAAACCGGACGAAGTGGTAAAAGGTTAAGCAAAATAAAATATTCCAACGACCTGAGAAATACCCCCCTTTTTCAAGTCGGCTAAATATAAATTCGTTAAACACTTTGATTAAACTAAACGACCAATACACAAATCGATTACGTTGTGGGTTCGTTTACGTTTGTACAGTACTCACTTGACAACAACCGGTGTAGTTAACATAACTATCCTTTTATTATAGAAATATCTTATCTGCCCAGATTTCCAAACATTTCGTACCGGTATAACTCTTACGCCCGGTTTCTGAAACTCTGATCATCGTAGATGTCAATGAGGTCAATTCAGGGAGTTTAACCACCTTTTGGTAAATTAAATGAAATTTGAAAAGCCATTTGACAGCTGATTAGTTGACATATACGATGATCAGTGTTTCAGAAACCGGACGTTAGTTTAATACGCACTTATTTAAATGGCACAGTCCACGGAGACGAGGGCTAGCGGCTAGTCAATACACGGGGTACTAAAAACATCGAGAAACTAAAAAGTAAATTAAATTGTCGTAAAAACATTTAATATAAACCTTAAAGTATCAAGAGGCGTACGCCGGAGTAACGCGGTCGGAATCCGACGTCGCGCGTCGCTTACGAAATGTTACAGCGCTCTGCGCGCATTAGAACGCTACTGACAATTTACAGGAGTGTCTAATTACCATTGTATAAATATATAAGTTATACATATTTATGTGTGTATACTTATAATACAGATAATAATGAATATCGCATTGCTACATGCCGGTTTCTCTACGCACGGACGTGAGAAACAAACATTTGGACTGCAATAATGCAAGGATTCAATCGATTTTTCAGTGTATTACGCAGGAAAATCGATGTCTTTTGTGAATTTTAAACACAAATAACATCAACTTAAATCAAATGGTTTCAAAATAATCTCAACAGTCATATGTGAATTATAATTATATTGTGTTAATTTCGCTTTACATTAGCATGGTTTATAAAAACAATAACGGTATTCTAATTTCAGAACCAATCAACACGAAGTATGAGTTTAAATAAATATTAAAAAGTAAAGTATCAGCCCATACATGTCCCACAGCTGGGCAAAGGCCTCCTCTGTACAGAGGGTATCAGGGCATAGTCCACCACGCGGCCCCACTACGGATTGACGGACATAAATATTAAGCATATAATTATTTTTAATTTAAGTGCTGTGCACTCGAGATGAAAGGTTTAAAATAAATCATATTTTAAACATTAACGATATAATATGAGTAGGGTTAAATTCATATATCGATTTCAACTTCACTGCATCGAAACAATGGAAGCGACAATATAAATAGCCACACTATATCTATAAATTATAGTTAGTTAACACTACTGTAACTAACGATAAAAGATATACTTTTTCTTATTTGAACATATTCAGTTATATTAAAATGTCTACAGGTAAATTTTATTGTTTATATTTTTAAATATCAATATATTATTGTCGTGTATTACAGTCTTCCAATATTTATATGAATTAATATCTGGCTACAAACAAATGGCGATTCTCAGTTGTCACCATATACCGCAGGGCCGTGCTAAGTAAAGCAAGCAAACGAAGCGGGCGCGAGGGCACAGGGCTGCCGACTGCGTATTATATAAATACAAATTAATTATTTAAATAAACAATCATCATTTTACTTTTTTAGTGATATCGTTTTATGTGATTGACAACGGGGTATCTATATATATAAATATGAAACCCTATTTCCCTTTGGTCACGCCATCAGGCGTGAACGGCTGAAAAAATTGCCCAAAAAAGTTTAAAAACAACACTTTTCTATATTCCCGTACAAGATTCGTAATAATACTAAAAAGTCAATTTGAACTTTAATACCATACCATACAGTTTAAGTGTTAGTGAAGGGGTTCCGGGAAGGCAAAACAAGTGAGTGGCTGTGGTAAAATGTCACTTGACATGTAAACGTGTCTTTGCTGTGCATCACTACATAGTATAAAATAAAGTCGTCGCGCTGTCTGTCTGTCCCTATGTGTGCTTAGATCTTTAAAAATACACAACGGATCTTGATGCGGTTTTTTTTACTACATAGAGTGATTCAAGAGGAAGGTTCATACGTATATATATATATAATACATTGCACGGAGGGTCGCTAGTGTTGGTATAAATTGTAGTAGGGTGTAGATTGTGTGATCATCATGAAATACGACGACACAACGAGCCCAGAGGTACGGAAGTATTGTTTTTTTTTATGTGAAAAGTTGCCAAGCGAACAGGCGGTTCACATGATGTTAAGTGAATACCGCCGCCCATGGACATCTGCTACACCCGAGGGTTGCAGATGCGTTGGACGACCTTTTGAAAATTGGGCTCAAAAATTGGGGAAATTTGGGCTCATTTTGGAAATTGTTCGATCGCCATTTACAAAAACTACTTCAGAGTACTTGTGAAGTATTTTTTAAATTACTAATAGTAAATCCATCCTTAATCCAAACCAGTTTGGAATCATAAATAATTGATAATTAAAAATAAATACGTATTAAATAAATTATTATTGCAAGTGTGCGGGAAGTCAATGGAAGCAGGTGGCTTAGGATCTTGCTTCGTGGCAGTCTATGTGGGAGGCCTATGTTCAGCAGTGGCAGGCTCTAATGATGATGATGAGGAAATTATTATTTAATAATTAAATAATAATATAAATAATTCAGTAATAATTTTTACAAAAGGCCCGGTTGTTTTC
The DNA here is from genome assembly GCA_933534255.1 of Iphiclides podalirius. Lineage (NCBI taxonomy): Eukaryota > Metazoa > Arthropoda > Insecta > Lepidoptera > Papilionidae > Iphiclides > Iphiclides podalirius. Next base: position 7,253,304 of record OW152841.1, on the reverse strand, counting down.
TCGTTTAAAGGTTAAGCATGGCATATCTTTGTCAGATATGGTGTTATTCAGTATATTGGGAATATTTTAAAAATTAATAAAATTTTTATTACTATCTAAACTAATAATAATAATAAACTGGGCGGTGGCAGCCCTGCGCGCTCAACGGCAACTATGCGCTCGGCCGATATTTTTTCACCGGCCGACGGGAAACCGTCGAGTCGAATTAGAATTTTATTGTTCGAGTATTATTATTTCTTTTGTCTGTTTTTTTTTTTATTTCGTCGTTTTTTTTCAGTTTTTTTTCGTCGCCCGTCGACGCTATAACGTTACGACGGCGTTACGACGCTGCTGACGAAAGCGCGATATTGAGAAATCACTGGGTCATTTATTGTGGTCAGGTTTTAGCGCTACATTATGTCTGTCCTTGTAAACACTCTCTATTTAACAGTGTATGATAGGAAGTTCTAATAAATCCTTTCCCTTTTAAACCTATTCACATTTTAAACATTTCTTTATCCTTACTTCCTTAATAATACTTACTAATATTATAAACGCAAAAGTTTGTATGTATGGATGGATGTTTGTTACTTTTTCACGACTAAAAATCTACTGCTATTCTGGTGTATAATAAAAAACTCATTATAAATTCCCTTTAACCGCGCTGGCGAAGCCGCGTCTAACAGCTAGTAACAAAAATGTTTTTCGCACTTTTAAAATACCACGAAAATAGAACAATTTTATTACAATACCGCCAAAGCACGAACCGGTGATGCAAATATCATTTCTTAAGTGAAAAAATCGTACCGTAACTTGATTTATGTCTTAATGTTTTTAATACACTAAACTTGCAACAGGCGCACTTGAGCGAGGACAATGACCTTCACGTTGAATTTCCCAACTCGAAATACGTTTAAAAAGACGTAAAATATTACGTTGTCATTTAGTATTCTGTATCTGTATCTGTATTAACTGATGTTTTTGCTTTCAGTCCCGAGACTATTAAAGCTTCATTTGACGCAGAACCGGTGGGCTAGCCAGAACCCACAGGTTTGGGCCCTCCGCCGTGGGTAGGGCCGCGCATGTGCTCATGCGGTTTAGTATTCAGCCAAGGACACGGCGGACACATTCCCTCGTTGCAGAAGCCACAAAGATCCTGTCCCTGACGTAAATTAGCAGGGGGTGGCGAAACACTGTTCCAGGTACGGTCATGATTAGCTGAGTTTGGTTTAGTTTGGTATGGTGATTGTTCTAGTTATGAGTAGTCAGTCTACATTATTTATAGTCTGTCGTGTTATATTGTTACTGTATTAATACTATGTGTTCACATTAACAAAGTCTTGTCGTTGATTGGCCAAGCTGTCGAGTACTCATTTTGTCCTCCCTCATCATAATTTTATACAATATTTAACGGGTTTTTTTTTTTCTAGTCTTTAAAAAACATTGCCCTCACTTTAGGATAACATTATCCTGTGTTGTAGGGACGTTTTACAAACATAAATTTCGCGCGGACAGACGCCCAGATGCGAAACAACTGTCTGCGGGTCGTATACATAGTTGTCCCGTGTGGGAATCGAACGCACGACGATCCCCGGCTACAGCGCCACTGAGTTGGAGGAGGAGGTTGTAAATTCAACCGTTTTGTTTGTTACCTCCGAACTTCTGACCGGGTGGACCGCTTTTGATAATTCTTTTTTTTTTTTCATTTGAAAACCGGTGCTTCCCGTGTGGTCCTATATGATAATAATTTTTTTTGAATTTACATTATACTTATATATATATATATATACTTAGGGAATTGATACTTAGGGAATTGCTGAAAATTAATAATAAAATGATTACGATGATGAATACACGGCGATTTGTGGTCGGTTTTGTTTTTTCGTTAATAAAAAAATGGACTTGTTTGTGATACATATCTTCCTCCACCATGTTTGCCACTAACCACCATCAACAAAAAAAACCTAATAAATATATTAAGCATCGGCACACTCCACGCCACTCCTGTCCGTGGCGCCGTCTCGCTCGCACACGCGGCCCTCTCCTCTATTACACCCAGAAGAGCGCGGTTTAACTATGCAGACCTTTATACATTATTAAAATATGGAAGTATTGAAAGTTTTAATACATCTGTATGTACAAAGTAACAATAACAACGTAGTTATACCGAAGGAGGTAAAAAATTGTTACAGGAATATCGTTCAGTATAATATGGCTATAGTTAACATGTAGATAAGTGATGACAACGAATTCAAAAAGTAGTAGGCATAGAGTATTAAATGAATTTGACTCTAATTACAGTAAAAAATAATGTACGGTATGTATTTTGTGAGTTCCCTTCGAAAATATTACCCTCCTACTGTAGGAAAAAAACATCGCGTGCTGTAAGGACTTTTAACATAAAGTAACAGCCAATACATGTCCCACAGCTGGGCAAAGGACTCCTCTGTAAAGAAGTTAACTAGCCATAGTCCACCACGCGGCCCCACTGCGGATTGGCGGACTTCATGTATCTTCGAAAAAAATTTTTTTTTTGTTAATTTTAAGTGCTGAACTATCCACGTGCTGTGCTGAAGGCAAACATCGCGAGGAAACCAGCAAGTTTTCGAAATAATAACAAAAAGAAAATGTTTCGAAGATATGAGAAGTCCACGAAACATAATACCCTCTGTACAGTGGAGGTATTTGCCCATCAGTGGGACATATTTGCGCTGTTGGTTCACTTTACTTGTTTATAAGTGAAACCTGGCTAGTAATTCCTCCCCTATCACATATTCGTACACTTAAACTATAACATTTTTTTTTCATGCGAAAAGTTACCAAACGAGCAGACGGGTTACCTGATGTTAAGTGAATACCGCCGCCCATGGAAATTTACAACACCTGTAGGATTGCAAATGCGTTGCCATCTTTAAATAAAGTAGGCCCCGGCTACCTCACTCACCAGACGAAACGCGGAAGTATTTTTCATACTTCCACTTTACGCCGGTCTTCTGTGAGATCGTGGTACTTACCCGGACGAGCCTGCCCATTCGTGCACAGCCGAGGCCGCTGCGTGGCCCTAACACCGTAAATGTATTGTATTGTGTATTACAACCATACACTTGGGGTTGACGAAGAGAAAAATGTATAATAACTAGTGACCCGCCCCAACTTCGCACGGGTGCAATGTATTATACGTTCGTACGTACCTTCCTCTCGAATCACTCTAACTAGTAAAAAAAACCGCATCAAGATCCGTTGCATAGTTTTAAAAAAAAACGAATTGTGCGTCTAAACCATTCTCGAATCGACCTGACGACACACAAAAAATTTCATTAAACTCGGTGCAGCCGTTTAGGAGTTCAATGACATACACACGTACAGAAGAGATATATATATATATATATATATATATATATATATATATATATATATGGGTGGCTTTTCTGTGTATGCATCTTTTTAATTAAATTTTAGAGATAAATAAAATATTTAAAAGCACTCTTTATTAATTAATTACATTCATTTGAACTTATCTCAAAAAGTGCGTGATTTATACGCAACTCATTTTTTTTACGCGCGATCATTCATAACTAACACGCACACAAGTTCGTGCACACTAAAATTTAGGCATTTATTTATTTCAAATAAACGACTATAGTACCGAGTCTGAACCTCCTGTGTAAATTTGGGCACTTCTCAAAAAGATAACACGGACAATTCCAGTGTCGTGGCTTATAGCCATCCGTAGAAATTGCCTCGAAACTACAACATCGATATAAATACGTGCGTGACTCGCACAACGTTGCAGCTCGTTATAATTTCATTACAAAATTACTAGTTTGATAAAACAACAAACATTTCACCCCACGACCCTTATATATTTCTACATCTGATGTATACGATCCTACTAGCTGCTGCCCGCGACTACGTCTGCGTAGAATTAGCTGAAGGCGTAAGATTCAGGCACAAGACAGATATTCATGAAATATGTATATAAATTATAGCCTATGTCTCATTCTGATGTATAAGGTATATTATTGTAAAGTTGCATTAAAATCCATTCAGTAGTATTTGCGTGAAAGAGTAACAAACATCCATCGATACATACAAACTTTCGCCTTTATAATATTAGTAAGGATTCACAGAACCATCTTGATCACAAACCAACTATTATTAGATGCGCCCCACTGGTGTAGGCCCGTGGTGTTAATTATTTACCGAAAATATGATTTCATGAAATACTACACGAATAATAATAATAATGTCTTACTGCTGGCATTGTATCACCCATAAATCAACACGAAATTGTCACAATCAAATAATAAATAATAAAACGGATTTCTTATAAAAACTATTTTTAAATTAATTAGTATACTTTACATACTTATATACGCCATAAAGAACTGAATTAAAATCATAATAATTATTATTTAAAAACAATAAATAAATAAAAGTTATAATTAAATAAATATTAATCAACTATTAAAAACACAAATCGCTTCCGAGCTGTAACATGTTTCCAATCAGCTTTCATATATATATAACCTTTACGCGTCCAAAGTAGCCATTTGCAACAAAACTAATAGCTGAACCAAAGGAAAATGTACTTTAAATCAACAACATAAAGTTTAAAATCATACAACCGTCGTCGTGGAACACTTCCGAGGCGTGTGAACAATCGAAAATTATCCCTAACGACAAAGGAATAAGGGTGAAAACTTTATGACTTGATAGCACTTGAGGCTTTAGAAACTTAGGCTTGAACTGAAATCACGAGGCGCACGCGAGTCGAACGTACCGTTTGTTAAATAAAACATATTATGAACCCTATAACAAGTACAATAAAGCGCAATTTCGTATATCATATAACAATAAAGACACATACCATCCGGATTTGAATCTAATGCGAAGGCGCTAAAGGTCATTTTCGCTTGGCGTCCGCCAGGCGTGACGTCATCCAATTACACGCGGACTTGATGTCCACATTAAATCTTAGTTGTTATCGTCGAACTTAATTGAGAGGAATAAAACTCGAGACCGGCGAATCGACAGCGAGGCGTCTAACCACTGAGCCGGTGTAGTGTAGAAGGTTATATCGCGACGGGTGAGTCGCTTGCCGGGTTCGAAGCCGTGCATACCTCACCCCTAGAGTCGGGAGCACGTAGGAAACAAGGTACTAACCTACACACGCGATAGCAGTGACCGGGCGGTCGCCTTCAATTCAATATACTCGAGCGAGCGTTTGTTTGGAAATGACTCTTGCTCTGCACTTGCAAGACCCCTGCTGCTGATTTTATACCTAAATAAGTGTGTATAATTGCATCAAAAAAAAAATATAACAAAAAGAACAAGACCGCAGAGTTTCTTGCCGGTTCTTCTCTGTGCAGGTCTAGTTTAGTGAACCGGTGGTAGATTTTTTGTTGACGTTCAATAAGAGCTTAAGTTAGGCCTATATTGAATAAATATACTTTGACTTTGACCAGAGTTCGAACCCTTCGGAGCTGTTTAAATTGTTAATATAAAAAGACACGCATCACTGCATGGTATAAAATAATCGTCCCGTCTGTCCGTCCGTATGTATGCTTAGACCTTTAAAATTACGCAACGGATCTTGATCCGGTTTTACTAGATAGAGTGATTTAAGAGGAAGTTTGTATGTGTAATACATTGCACCCGTGCGAGGCCGGGGTGGGTCGCTAGTTATATTATGTATACAGGAGACAGGACACATTTTTACACAAGGTCCTCTTGTCCCTAACCAAGCATAGATTGTGTACTATGGGTACTAGAAAACTGATAAACATATTTTTTTTTATGTGAAAAGATGCCAAGCGAGTGGACGGTTCCCCTGATGTTAAGTGAATACCGCCGCCCTACACCAGAGGGTTCCAGATGCGGTGACAACCTTTTTGGAAATTGGGCTCCGGCCACCTCACTCACCAGACGTAACATGAAAGTTTATATATATTACAACTTTACTCCGATCTTTTATGAGGTCGTGGTACTTACCCGGACGAGCCTGCCCATTAGTGCAACAGCCGAGGCTGCTGCGTGGTACCACCGTTATAATTATATATAGTGTTATATATTATATTATATAGTATTACAAATATATAAACACCCAGACACTAGAAAAACACTATGTTCATCACACAATATTTTCCAGTAGTGGGGATCGAACCCACACCCTCTGGCGCAGGAGGGAGGTACACTACCCACTGCGCCAATCGTTCTTCGCGAGAGTAAGGGAGTCATTATGGACGCGACGTTAGAAAATCTAAAACCGCGTCTGTTTGTATCAAAACTCTAGTTGTTCCGTAACAACTCGATGCAAGTGGGCCAAGGGCGCTTCAAGATATTTATAAGGAGGCCTAGCTTCGACCGCGGCTGTGCTCGCGTTATTAAAAACAATACTAGTTTAACTATCGAATTATTCTTTTTTATGTGAGGAGGTGGCACGCGATCTGACGGTTAACCCGATGTTAACCACCGCCGCCCGTTGACATTTGCAACACCAGCAGACCGAACACATGCGTTGTCACCTATTAACATTTGCATACCTTTCAATAAAGTGGGGTACCGGCTACCTCACTCGCCAGACGAAACGCTGAGGTGTAACACGCTTGACGCCGGTCTTCTGTGAGGTCGCGGTACTTACCCGGACGGACCTGCCCATTAGTGCAACGGCGAAAACCGTTACGGGGCCCTACCACGGTTAATATTAAACGTTGATCGCTTGAACAAGTCTGTTCGTTTGAAAGTACCCCGACATTATACCTGTATGTTATATTGTACACTGATACTTTTGAAAAGGAGCAACTGTTGAGTTTCTCGCCGGTCTCTTCTCGACAGAAAATGCTTTCCGAACCGGTGGTACCTTACGAACCTATACACATAATCTTTGATGTAAAATTTGACGATTCATAAGAGCGCGCAAGCGTCTATTTGAATAAATATATTTTTGATTTTGATTTTGCTTTTGAAAGCATTATTAACCAAAAACAAAAGCGACTTCAAATATCATTAACTACAATTTTCCCATTCGATTTTCAGTTAGTCATCTCCGTAGTCCAAGGTTCAATACCAGTGGAATTAATATGAGACCACGCGGGAGCCACCCGCACCTAAAACCGCTAAAAGTACTTTCAAGTAAGAATAACTGTGTTTATCACTTAACATCAGGTGAACCGCCAGCTCGTATGCCACTTTCTCACATATAAAAAATAAAATATACGAGCGAATTATGAGACGACAAATAGACGTAGAACAAACAATGTACTGACAACCACCTCACTTGAACAACAACCCTCACTTGAACCTCCAAAAACACCATTCGTAATAAGCTGTGGTTACTTAACACGGTTATCAGCTTTGAATTTTATTTCATTTTATTTTATTTTATTTTATTCGGTACACAAAACAGCAAACAGTAATATACACATCACAATAAAGTTCAATAAGGTAAACAATTACACACTGTCAGCCAAAACTATGCGTACACAACATGCTACGATATCACGGCAAAAATGTATTCAACTTAATTTACACTAGATAAAAAAAGGCTGCTAAAAACAAAATAAAAAAAAACTATAAAAATTAAAGAGGAAAAAAAATAACAATTACTAAAATAACAAAATAAACAACCATACGTATAAAATAAATCGATAATTACAACAGACTAGGAAAAAAACCGGCCTTGTGCGAGCCGGGCCCGCGCACGAATGGTTCCGTACCATTATCTGTAAAACGGGGGGTAAATCATATCTGTTGTATGGGAGCCCCAATTAAATGTTTTTTATTCTATTTATTTTTTTGCAGAAATACATCATCTGTGAAAATTTCAACTGTCTAACTCCCACGGTTCTTGAGATACAGCCTGGTGACACACAGACAGACAGACAACGGAGTCTTAGTAACAGGGTCCCGTTTTACCCTTTGAGTACGGAACCCTAAAGAGAGCAAAATTGTATTTATATTTACGCCGCGTGAAAATATGGTTGTATGTATGTATGTAGTATGTATGTATGTATATAGTATGTATGTATGTATTTACATTTCTATATACAGCGTGTCGTTACCATCGCGACAATAAATGAACACACATATAGGGGATAACTTTTTAAACTTGTATTAAACTTTTAAATTCTTTAAACATCAATATTTACAGAGTTATTAAATTTTCCAAAACAAACAATTTTAGAACACCCTTACGTATAAAACTATAACGTAAAGTTCATTTGTAAAGGTCACAAAGCATATGAATGGGTTGAATGGATTTAAAAGAGACAAAACATACTTTTAGAAGGAGAGGCTTGTAATGCGACGCTGTGGCGCGAGTTGTATAGGATGTTACAAATTTTGTTTCTTTTTTATTTAATTAGTTTGTTTGAAAAATATTTTCTTTTAATTATGGATTTTGTTTAACGTTAATATTTTTTGATGATTATGATTGTCGCGATGGTAACGACACGCTGTATATGTTATTACATATCAGTGTTGAATTATACGACACGAAAGGTTGTATGGTAGAAAACTACCATGATATACGACAATATATACGACAATATTATTTATGAAAACACGCGTGAATAATTAAAAATAGGTCAGACGTCTGGAAGCATGCGAAATATAATTAAAAATTACCGTTAAAGTCATACATACAAACAAAGATACCTATTTATACACGTTTATAAATCGTGTGACACACGAATTGAGCTAATGAACGCGTGTTAAGAAATGATCATGTAAATTGGACAAGCGACTCCGTAGTTACGAGCGCATAGACAGACGGACTGAGAGTCATGTCTTATACGTAATTTACATTTTATTATCTTCCGATACTTTGTTGCTGTCTCGTTGAGTAGGTACCTGCTTTCCATTTAAAGAATTTAATGCATCAAGGTTCTAATTTTATACACAATTAAGTAATAACTTCAGACTGTTAGTATTATTTTTCAAGATTAGAAATCCATTTGGCGCGTTTGGAAATAATTATAAGAGGAAAATATTAATGATGTAGCCAAAAAGCAGTTGGTTGCAAAGTGACTAACTTCACGGTGATACAATATAAAACCAATAACAACCATTCGACATTTACCTATAATTCTAGTTTATTTAATTAAACCGTTATCAATCTTAGAACATAAAAAAACTAAGATACAATAGTAATCTTCCCCAATAATTTGTTATCCATACATAAGGGCACAAACCCACAGACAGAATATTAGGACGTGTCCAAAAATAAAACCAGCCAAGTGCGAGTCGGACTCGCCCACGGAGGGTTTCGTCGTATCCTTACTAATATTATAAACGCGAAAGTTTGTATGTATGGATGGATGTTTGTTACCCTTTCACGCAAATACTACTGAATGGATTTTAATGAAACTTTACAATAATACAGCTTATAGATCAGAATAACACATAGGCTATAATTTATACTAATATTTTATGTATATCTGTCTTTCTGCCTGAATGTGACGCCTTCCGCCTATTCTAAGCAGACGTAGTCGCGGGCAGCAGCTAGTTTTTTTTTTTTTTTAACAGGCTTATTATCATTAACACATTAGGACAACATTATCCTGTGTTGTAAGGACGTTTTACAAACATAAATTGCACGAGAACAAACACCCAGATGCGAAACAACTATCTGTGGGTCGCACAAATAGTTGTCCCGTGTGGGAATCGAACCCACGACCCCCGACGCCGAAGCCAATACCTTGGCAACGGCACCACGGAGTCATCAAGTTATCTATAAAAACGACAAAAAAGCACGTCTGTTGCATGTGAGATCCACTTAAGCATTTTTTTATTCTATTTTTTGATATTTGCTGTTATAGCGGCAACAGTAATACATCATCTGTGAACATTTCAACCGCTGAACTGTCACGGTTCATAAGCTACAGTCAGGTGACAGACGGAGTCTTAGTAATAGGGAGCTTTTGGTACGGAACCCTAAAAATGACTAAACCTTCAAGCATGGTGTTGTGAATGATCACGGGTAGCTTTCGTCGCTTTACACGGATGAAGTGACACCAATAAGTTATATCTATTAATAAATAAATAAATATTTTTAGGACATATTTGCATACAAGTTAAGTTATATCTACTAATGAGTTGTATCTGTTAATAAGTCACATTAAATTTAATTTCGGATAGATCCCCGGGCCGAAGCTAGTCTCGTATCAAACAAAACAACGTCAGCGCTAAAGAATAGAACGCGCCGACGGTGGCAGCCCTGCGCACCGCTCGCCCGCTAAATAATTGCCGCACTGCGAATGGGTGGAGTCGCCTTGAAACGATATATCTTTTGATTTAATGATTTCTTACTAACACATTGTAATTGATATGGACGCGGTTGTGATAGCTCAGAGTCCGGGCGACAAATAAAAATAAAACATTCGTATGATTTCGAAATCACAGGTCGTCTTGAGGACATGTGATAAATTTGTAAATAAATTTTTATTTTATCTGAACTCATATTTCCGACAATAAGACCATCTGTATAATGACATGGTAAATTATTACAAACGAAGATCAAAATCAACATTTTTCCATTCCATTTAAACGAAATTACAAGAGCCGCGGTCTTAAGCTTTATTCAAATGAGTAATAATAACACAATGAAATCAACAACAAGTGCAAGTGTCTCCACTTCGTAAGGATAAGATATAAACGATAAAAACTATAGATTTCATTCCGTAAAACATTCTTATATAATTAAAGTCACGTGCAGAGTCGAGTACATTAAAAAAATATTTTGTTTACATCCAGAATCGTATCAAAAACACAAATAAAATAGCTGTTGGCTCGAATTACCTAAATCATTTTGCCGTCCGTGCGATGTCATAAATGATTTGATTCAATCTATATTGCAATTCTTCTGTCGATAAAGTACGAGTTTCTCGTATTAACACTGTCACGAGTAATGTAAATACGTCATAAATCTTTTTACCCATTAGCATGCCTGAACAAATACGGGTAAGCCTAAAAAAGTTTGCAACATGCCGGTGACAAAAGTCAATGACACCGCGCGTATGTCCAAACATCATTTGATAACCATAAACTTTGAGAATCTGGACGTATAAGTGGTTCATGAATAAAATTACGCCCGTCATGAAAGCACAAATAAAAAATCAGTTTTCGTGTCATTACTTAATGTATCACTTATGTATACTAACCAAACATTTGTTGCATTTTTCTGAATTCGTACATAACATATATTTATATATAAAGATGTAGAGATCATTTAACAAACCAGCCTACAAAATGACAACCAAGCAAGCAGAATAAATATACATTATTGTTTAAGAAAGACACTATATCGTTGTATTTACTTCAATTTTCATTCGTGTAAATTATATTCATTTGCTTAACGAAAGCTGACAGTAATGCACTGAATAGGTATTTACTGACCTACATAGATAAAGTATACAAATAGACTATGATATTTGTATACTTTCATTAATGTTTTTTCTGCTTTTATAACACTATTGTTATAAAAGCAGAAAAAGCATTACAGACAAAACCGAAATGAAGCATTATGGAACGGCAAGTCAAAGTTTGAGAACCGTCAGCATAATGCGGCTTATCGCTGTTCGGACATTAAAAAAGGTATTCACTTCGTTCGACTTACAAAATATCATTATTATTACTGAAGTATGGTTGGCAAAAATGGAAAGTTATGTAAGCAAACCAATAAACAAAACGAAATAACCACAACGCAGACGATTTATTTTAACGACTTTCGCATTTAAAACGTTCGTGGAATAACCGATATACGTTTAAACTTATATATAATAAATCAGAGCTCTAAAAATCAATTATATTTACAGTAACATATAAAAAAATAAAATGCTTCTTATAGCAAGAGTGAAGTAATGGAATCGAATATTTGATATATTATATTAAAATAGCATCATGATTTGATATCAAGCACCGTTCACGAATTACCAAATTTCTGTACCGACATGATGTGACATGATAACGTGGCAAACTGTCAACGGAAAGGATTGCGACTTGTTCCTTTGCTCGATCTTTTACCATCATATTAACATTCCGTCGTTAGATAAATCAACTTCTCAAAACGGTCAGGGACCGTTTAAACACGCATGCAAACACAAAAAGCCATTACCGGCAATAAAACGACCCACGCAACCTGCGTCGGCCTGAGTTGCAGTCGGTACCGGAGTCGGCCGGGCGCGCTATCAGTTATTTACACAGAGAATGAACCCGCGATAAGATAGCCCGATACCTAGCGAGACGAAACCCGTGCCCGATCCCATTGGCTTCACGATACGTTTATCCGGCGAATAATAACTGTGCCCGTTTCGTATTCACGCAAAATGCAACGTTGCAAAGCATAACGTTATATTTCGGGTCGTTTTTAAATTTATATAATTTAAATGATTGGCTGAGCAGGGACAAATAAGGTCGAACGGGACTTTGCAATGTTCTCACCTAAATTATGGTGATCTAAGTTATAATCGCTTAAATGTCGTGGTCTTTACAAAAATAGTAAATAAAAGGGTGATTTGTATGTCATCATTTATTTAGATTCGTTACTATTTGTAACTAAGTAAATCCAGATTTAAAAAAAATTATTGATACATCGATATTATTCAAAAATTTTAAGTAATACATGTAATATCATAAAATTAATGTATCACCGTAAAAAATTATCCACATTTAGGATTTGTAAGAAAAAGAAAGTTCATACATAATGTAACATTGGATTAATCAGAACAAAAACCAGTCGACTCTATGGCCGTCGATATTCCGAGCCGTCACATGGCGCGTCGTGGAACGATTGTATTGGATACGGCGACATATACATCTTGATATTTTAACGTTATTATTATTATTATAAAAATATAATTCGTTTTTTCAATTACTTTTACTGAACTGATAATAAATTCATTACTTAATGGACAAAACTAACGGTATCATAAGTGAGACATCTAATTACTATAAATAAGTTGAGAATTACAAACATCCCACAAATGTAACTTTGTACTTACGTAATAAAATATAACATACCATATTTATAAATCTTTATTTCACTTATTATTCCAAAAGAAAGAATCCAATTAAGAATGTTTATAGTAATTATTTTATGGTGAATATATTAAAATTTCACTACATTTACTTTTTTACATATTAGTTTTACATGCGATAAAGAATATTTATATTTCTTTTCTATAGCAAAAACCTTAATATCATGGGAAAATTTAAAAAAACCGAAAGAAATAACCACAAATATCAAGACAACAAGGGTGAACAGCAGAAATCCCATAATGTACTACAAAATTATTCTGCGGGCCGTGCATAGCAAATGCACGGTTATCGCATTGCGTTAAAGTACATTTTAGCTCTGGCGGGCATTTCGACGTGTGGTACAAGCGGTGAGAAGTTGTATACTCAATTACAATCTCGGGTGATTTTTCTGGAACGAATATCGGGTGCGATAGAGGAACGTAATTAATAGACGATAAGCTTGTCACGTCCATGATATAATCGACCCGCGTTGGTTAACAATAAGGGTAGCCATAAATTTGAGCATCTAAAGGTTATGTATAACGTAGTAAAATTGAATTGATACACCTTTGTAATCTATTTGCTTTATTATTTTATATAATATGTAAATAATATTTCAGCACAGAACAAAATATATGATTTATAAATACATTATTGAACGTTGCTTAATATTTACCACATATACGTTTTTGTATCAACGTTCCACTAAAATAAGTTACTCCCAAAAGGTGACAGGTGATGAGGGTCACCATTCAAACCATACTTTAACAGTTGAGAAATCAAGGTATTATGAAGCCAAACAGCAAATTTCAATATCGCTACCGCTTATGGGAACATATCCGCCGCCGCTGGCATCTCGCGCTGCGCTCGGCTCGTAATTTCACCCATGAAATAGTCGGTATTACCAAATAGGGATTAGAAAGGGACGGTGCGACCTGTGTAGGCCGGCGCAAAAGAGACGGCGAATCGAGCGCTCAACTCGCGACGCTCTCGATTTTTGAGGTTTGTGTAAAACTTTGTATCGCTAAGCGAAGATCGCGGATTTGTCTGTCGAGACGTTTAATAAAAATACGATGCAACATCAATTAAGATTAATAAAATGTGTATAAAAATATAAGAATAAAGCCGGTGTGTGTTAAATTATGAATAAAATGTCTTAACTGGTATCTACATTTCGCGTAATAGGAAATATAAAAGATTTATAAAAACAAAACAACTCAATTTGTTCGTTTTGAAGGTCAATATAATATAATTAAACATTTAATACTGTGAATACTAATGCATATCTTAATTGCACACATATAACTATTAAGAAATAGTTAAACATATCCAGCCGACCAGTTTATTGGCACTGTTAATTACATCTAAATTAAAACAAGTATTTCTGCTGATAGATACATAATAAAACTCCCCAATCATGTCATCGTATGGAAGGCGTAAAATTAACATAATACATACATACATGCAAGATTAAGCATCGTTTTACTGAAGTATTTATAACTATAATTTTTATTTCTTTTATTTTTTGTTAAATTTAGTTTTCTTTGTAAAGTGTGTCCTTTATTATGGTAATGATTTTTCTAAGCAAACAAGACAAGTCCTATAACTTATATACCGTTATTTCTTTCCATTACTGCATAACTAACACTGTAAATAATAGAAGGTCTATGACTATAAATTGAACATTTATTTTTATCGAACATTTTTGACGACCCGCCGGGCATAGTGATAGTGAACCCCTCTTGCGCCAGCGCCAGAGGGTGTGGATTCAATCCCCACCACTGGAAAAATATAATGCTTTTCTAGTGTCTTGGGTGTTTATACAGCGTGTCTTTACCATCGCGACAATAAATGAACACACATATAGAGGATAACCTTTTAAAATTGTATTAAACATTTACATTCTTTAAACATCAATATTTACCGAGTTATCAAATTTTCCAAAACAATGAATTTTAGAACAGCCTTACGTATAAAACTTTAATGTAAAGTTCATTTGTAAAGGTCACAAAGCATACGAATGGGTTGAATGATTTTAAAAGAGACAAAACATACTGTTAGATGGAGAGGCTTGTAATGCGACGCTGTGGCGCGAGTTGTATAGGATGTTACAAATTTATTTTAACTTAATTTGTTTGTTTGAAAAATATTTATTTTAATTATGGATTTTTTTAACGTTAATATTTTTTTATGATTATTGGAAATTATCATTAGACCTGTGTTTATTTATTGTCGCGGTGGTAAAGACACGCTGTATATCTATAATACAAAAAGTATGTTTAAGTATGTCTATTAGTTACCTAGTATCCATAGTGCAAGTTTCGTTTAGTTTGGCACTGAACAACGTTGTGTACATAATTATTATGTCCTTAGATAAATATTTATTTATTTTTATAATCCCTTGTTTTTCAACTAATTTGAGGTGGTTCCTTGATGTTTTTATTTAAATTATATTTGTTCAATGTTTTTCATAAAAAAAACAAAAAACAAACAAAAATTATATTTGTCACCTCACAACTAGGTCATTTAGAAATATGTGTTTATTTTTTTATTCCGTTGTTTTTCGACTGACTTCAAAAAAGGAGGTAGTTGTCTGATGTTTTTTTAATTATATATGTCATCTAACAACTCATTTATTCTTATTTCCTTTCATATCGAATTTTAAAATTCTTATTTTTTTATGGGGGAATGTGGCAAGCGAGCTAACGGTTCACCTCCGCCCATGGACATTTGCAACACCCGTATGGTTGCACATACGTTGCCACCTTTTAATAAAGTGGGCCCCGGCTACCTCACTCACCAGACGAAACGCAGAAGTGTAACACTTCTACTTCACGCCGGTCTTCTGCGAGGTCGTGGTGCTTACCCGGACGGACCTGCCGATTCGTGCAACAGCCGAAGCTGTTGAGTGGTTTCGCATTGGATTCGTATTAGCTATGCGATCTCATATAATTCGCTACTATTAGTCCTTTTACACCGGGAATCGAACTAGGGTTGCTCGAGCACCTACACCCGTGCACAGGCACTGAGCCATAGGGGCTTTCTGTATGAGCAGACGAACTAGCTTATGTCCGCGACCTTGCCCCTGTTTAAATGATATCAGAGTTAGAATAAAACCTTAAATGTCGTATATTCTTAACAAATATTTACTTTTACAGCCGTATCTTCCGAACCTTACGTGATATCTGAACGTAACGAACAAAAAACTTTAAGTTGAAATACCAGTTTCATACCTTAAAACACTGATTAAAATTCGTCGAGTCGCTTTACAGCCAGTACGACACAAACTTTAGACGGACGGACAGAGAAAAATCTAGAAAAGATCTATCATGATTAGTATAGTCCTTGCTATAATATTATAAACACGGACACAACTTTGTACGTTTGTTACTCTTTCACGCAAAAACTACTGAATGGATTTTTATGAAACCTTACAATAATATAACTTATACATCAAAATAAGACATAGGCTATAATTTATAAAGATAACAAGGGTGTCCCAAAGTAACTCTGTCTATCTGTTACGCATTCACAACTAAACCGCAGAACCAATTTTGATGAATTTTTAGTATAAAGATAGATAGGACCTTGGAGTTTAGTATAAAGATAGATGAAGAAGAAAATAAACTTGTTTTTTTTATTTGTTAATTAAAAACATTGCCCTTACTTTAGGATAACATTATCCTGTGTTGTAAGGACGTTTTACATACATAAATTTCACGCGGACAAACGCCCAGATGAAAAAAAATAAACCTAAAAGTGTACACAAGATTATTTCATACGTAGCTTAAAAGACTAGACTCGTCACAAGATCTAAAATCGGTCTACTCACCTCGCCGTGCTGGCAGCGGCCGTCGGGCGTGTTCTCCGGCAGGAAGTAAAGCCTCAGGCTGACCAGGGTCTGGTCGGAGACCCTGTCCGTCCACAGCAGTTGCAGTTCACCTGTGAGAAACAATCGATTCTTCAGACATGCAAGCTCCACGATGATCTCGAAGGCAGAGTAAAAGTTTCGGCTGTCACGAATAGGCAAACTCCTCCGGGGAAGTCCCTACCGGAAGATCAAGGAAGTAGTGAAAGGGAGTGGCATGATTATGCGTTTCGTCAGGTGTGGTACCCGGGGACCATTTGGCATTTTGTGTGAAAGGGTTGGCTATCGCAATAAGCACTGCGACCTAGAATGATCTATTATAGTCCTCCCTTCGAAAACGTCCCGTAGAAACTTCCATTCGTAACGAATATTCGATAGTTTGCAGACCGCCACCGGTCATTTGGGTCCGGTTACGATTTCCGGACAATAACGACCCGAGGATCCTCAAGAAGGGAGACTATCTATCCTCAGCATTCAAGACCACCTCAAATCCAGACTATAGAGGAGTTTATCGGTGGTAGGACCACGCAGCAGCCTCGGCTGTTGCACGAATGGGCAGGCTCGTCCGGGTAAGTACCACGACCTCACAGAAGACCGGCGTAAAGTGGAAGTATAATACTTTCGCGTTTCCTCTGGTGGGTACCACTAAGCTAAACGGCTGATAGCCACACCGACGAGCCAAGCATTGCTTCAAATGCTAAAAACCAATGTAGATAAAAGACGTTAAGATTTTCGTCGGTGTGGTTATCAGCCCTTTAGCTTAGAGGTTAAAGCGTCAGGCCGCGAATGCCGAAGACGTGGGTTCGATTCCCACAGCGGCGACAATCTTTTCGTACTTTTTCTACATATTTTAAAATCGCAATGACTAATTACTTATACTCATCAGTGCAACCCTCTTCCACTGGAGTCTCGATGGCAATTTTTTTGTACTCATCAGAGGAACCACCTCCCACTAGGGTCTCGATGGCAAATCGGTCACCAGAGGAACTCCTCCGTCCCCTTCCTACTCACCGATCGACACCAGCTCCGAGTCCTGCCATATCCTCACGAAGAAGAAGTCCCCGATCGCGACGATCCTCTCCCGCTTGCCGGTGAGCCTGATCGCCTTGTAGAAGGTGTACTGGCCGTGCTGGCCGCACGGTGCGCCCACCAGCTGGTAGAAGAGAAGGACGAATTAGCATTTTCAGAAGGAGAATATATTTTCAGGACACATTTTTACACAACATTCTCTAGTCCAAAATTTTCCAGTTGTGGGGATTGAACACACACCCTCTGGCTCAGGAAGCAGGTACACTACCAGCTACACCATTCGGGTCGTTAATATGAATTAAATCTAAAGTTAATAAGTGGCGTAAATTTGTCTCTTTGTTAAGATTATTTATTTGTGCCATTTGCTATTGAAACTTCGGGTCCGTGGGGTCCCCGTACATCGAAATTTTATAGGTTTACGTACTAGGCTTAACGCCGCGGCTGGTCACAAGAGGGCTGGTTCTTTTCTCGCCCAAAGAAGGAAATGCAGCTAACGTTCTTGGCACCATGCCGCGTGAACTAGGTTTATTAGATACTAGCTTTTCGCCCGCGGCTGCGCTCGCATTGAAGCCCTTAGATAATTAAGTTTCTATAAAAAATAAAGATATTTTCAATCCTTTACAACACTTGTTGTCCAAATAAATATAGCCTATGTCCTTTCTCAGGCTCTAGACTCCTAAAATCGGTTCAGTAGTTTTGGCGTGAAAGCGAAACAGACAGAGTTACTTTCGCATTTATAATATTACTATGGATTATGTAATTTAGTTACATTTAATGTCGAAAATATAGGATAAACAAATTTCTCATTTAGATCAAAGTACGAGTAATTATATCTAAGGTGAACATGACAGCGACTACTAAAGACATAATAGAACTTAAGATCTGTAGGCACTTAATTAAAAATGTCACTTTTGTTAGTCCCTTGGAGCTGTAAATATTAATCGTCATCGAGAAGGAGTAACAGATGTTACTTCTGAAATCGATACGCGTTCCAGTTTGAGACGATAATAGGTTTGTTATCAAAGAGGTCAGAATAGTAGAGTTAAAGGTAAATTTAGTTGTATATTTTTAGGTATTTATTTTTCGAAAGAACTTAACTTCGCGATTAAGGACAAGACACCGGTACTTTCTTAAGACCTTTCGGAGAGGAAATGGCGCTAGCGTTGTTGGCTCCTTGCCCCGGGAAGCGGACTGATTAGATAGCTTGTTAATTGGTTTACCTTCGAAAAACGCACTTTTGAGGTCAAATTAGTGACTCACGCCCGGTTTCTGAAACACCGATCATCGTAGATGTCAACTAATCAGCTGTCAAATGGCTTTTCAAATTGCATTTTAGTTGACAAAAGGATGGATAATCTCTCTGAATTGACCAGAATTATTTTCTTGGTGATCAGAGTGATCGATTCAAAGAGACTAACTCATATATTCAAAATACCATCCTTTTGGCAACTCAAATGATATTTGAAAAGGTATTAGGGCAGGGTCTTAATTCGTATTTCCGTGTTTCGTCTGGACAGCGATTTAACTGGTGCTTTTTAAAAGTTATCCACTCAAATAAAAAACCCTCGGGTTTTGTTACGTATGTACCTGTATGGCGACGGTAATCACTTCACATTACGTGAACCGCCCGCTAGCTAGAAAGGTTTTCACATGGAAATAAACAAACGCAATAGAAAAAAAAAACTGTGACAGGGCCACGCAGCAGCCTCGGCTGTTGCACGAATGGGCGGGCTCGTCCGGGTGAGTACCGCGACCTCACAGAAGACCGGCGTCAAGTGGAAGTATAATACTTTCGCGTTTCGTCCGGCGACTGAGGTGGGCGGAGCCCAATTTTCAAAAGGTTGTCAACGCATCTGCAACCCTCGGGTGTAGCGGATGCCCATCGGCGGCGGTATTCACTTCACATCACAAATAAAACGAAGGGAATATCAGACAAAAATCAGTGTCACATCGAACGTGCCCGCGCCAAGTAAAGCGGCCGAATCGGAAAGTGATTAAAACGCCAGCAGACGGTGCCGCGACGGTAGATTGCAATTAGCCGTGGAACACTCACGGAATTGAAATTATGCGTCGAGCCCGTTCGAACGGAAAATCGATATGAATTAATGAACGGAACGGTAAAAAGAAAAAAGTATCAGCCTTTACATGTCCCACAGCTGGGCAAAGGCCTCCTCGGTACAGAGGGTATCAGTGCGTAGTCCACCACGCGGCCCCACTGCGGATTGGGGACTTCACATACCTTCGAAATATATTTTTTTGTTATTATTTCGAAAATATGCAGGTTTCCTCACGATGTTTTCCTTCACCGCTGAGCACGTGATAATTCAGCACTTAAATTGAAAATTTCATTGTCCGTCTGTCCAGAAAAACATAATAATCATATTATGACATATTCCTTGCGCAGTCGCCATGGCATCGGCTTCGGCGTCAAGGGGCTCGATTCCCACACGGGACAACTGTAGTCTCACAGATAATTGACCCAAATGGCGTAGTGGGTTGTGTACCTCCCTCCTGCGCCAGAGGGGGTGGGTTCGATCCCCACTACTGGAAAAATATTGTGTGATGAACATAGTGTTCTTGTAGTGTCTGGGTGTTTATATATGTATAATATATATTTATTTAGAAAAAGAAAAGTACGTTTAAGTATGTTTATCAGTTATCTATTACCCATAGTACAAGCATTGCTTAGTTTGGGACTAGAGAACGTTGTGTAAAAATGTGTCCTAAGATATTTATTTCATTGTTTCGGATCCGTGCCTTTGCCTACACGAAATTTATACAGCGTGTCGTTTCCATCGCGACAATAAATGAACACACGTCTAACGGTACTTGCCAATAATCATAAAAAAATATTAACGTTAAACAAAATCCATAATTAAAAAGAAATATTTTTTAAACAAACAAATTAAGTAAAAAATTTGTAACATTCTATACAATTCGCATCACAGCGTCGCATTCAATTACCTCTCCTTCTAACAGTATGTTTTGTCTCTTTTAAATTCATTCAACCTATTCATATGCTTTGTGACCTTTACAAATGAACTTTACGTTACACTTTTATATGTAAGGGTGTTCTAAAATTGTTTGTTTTGGATTATTTAATAACTCGGTAAATATTGATGTTTAAAGAATGAAAATGTTTAATACAATTTTAAAAAGTTATCCTCTATATGTGTGTTCATTTATTGTCGCGGTGGTAACGACACGCTGTACAATAATTTTAAAACGTCCATACAAATCAGGATAATGTTATCCTACAGTAAGGATAATGTTTTTAAGAACTATAACAAAAACAAAACATAATTACAGACAAAACTGAACAAAAATGCACATCCATCGATGTCAACCTCAAAAGAGTTCAAATAAAGAATTAACGTTCGCGGAAAAAGGCCACCAACAACATTCTCTTTTCAAAAATTAAAAAAAAAAACCTTTTTTTTCTAATTCTCCTAATTAATTCTTCAAAAGCGTTCGAAACGCGGGGAGCTTCCGGTCGCGGGTTTCCGAATCGATTAGTGTAAAATTGAAGCGAGCCCCGGCGGCGGATTAGGCGCCGCGCCAGAGCGGGACGGCGATAGTTCCACGGGCCCTTTACGGACTCGCGTGACGACAGCGACACGACGAAGAAATCGCGACGTGTAAACACTTCCCTTTCGCATTATTAATACAAATATCTTTATTCAAAATAGGAGCATTACAATCACTTATTGATTTTCAAAGTACTACTACCGGTTCAGAATAGAAAGGACACTGCGTGAGAAGAACCGGCGAAAGAAACTCAGCGGGGCAATTTTTTTTAACACTATTGAAAACGTGTTTACAATATATTAAATTGTGTTTATACATATTTCAAAGAAAAAGAAAGGCCGCAGAGTTTCCTGCCGGTTTTTCTCTGGACAGATCTAGTTTAGCGAACCGGTGGTAGTTATTGACGTTAAATTAGAACTTAAAATAAGCTGATACCGAATGAAGAAATTTTGACATTGAATTATTCTCCTTTCTCCTGCCCTTGCGCCGAGCGAATCATGTTGTAAATGGCTGGGGTTTTTCGACGTATATTACGTCATAAAAATAAAACATATTTTACATCAACCCAGATGGGGATTGAACACCCAGATTCGTAACAATGATCTGTCGATCGCACTAATGCTTTTCCCGAGTAGGAATCGAACAAACGACCCGCGACGACGAAGACAATATCTTAGCAACTGCCCTAGCTAATCACAAATGTACGTTAGTTTAAAATGCATATTTTCAATTCAAATAATTGTAAGCTGTGAAATCGGCAACACCTTCATATAAACCATTACTATTTTATTTGTTTTAGTAAAGAACACAGTTACTGCTTAGTTCATACCCTAAGATAAGTTTGAGGCTTGTTCTATGATAATTACATTTTGTTTAATTTTAATTAACGGAAGTATTTGAGTAAAGCCCCCTTAAGTAATGTTTAATATCCCGTACTAAATAACAGAAATATCGAACGCTAACGCTAAGAAAACACAATGCTGCCTTATTGCGGCTACATATGACCGGTAACATGTGCCAATCTCTTCAGATATTTAAAATGAAAAGAGTACCTACTTACCAAAATTTTCTATATTCAATATCAAAAAGATGGACCCATTTTTGTCGTGGATACTCTAGTCGTGATTAAAGTACATCACAAATTATATAATATTATATTATATTTTCAGGCCCGTCTACGACTTCACAGAAGACCGGAGTAAAGTGGAAGTATGACAAATACTTTCGCGTTTCGTCTGGTGAGTGAGCTGGCCGGAGCCCAATTTTCAAAAGGTTGTCAACGCATCTGTAACCCTCGGGTGTGGATGATGTCCATGGGCGGCGGTATTCACTTACCATCAGGTGAGCCGTCTGCTCGTTTGGCAACTTTTCACATAAAAACAAAAATTACATCAATAAAAATTATAAATTCAGAGACTATATGATTTATCGCATTTATTTCATTTGTATAAATAAAAAGTTGCCATAATTTAGATGAAGTCTCATGCTCCTCGCGTGTGACATTCGGCGGAAGTTATTTTGTGAATGCGACGGAAGTTTGTAACAGGAAGTAGCGCCATCTATTACTTACACAATGGACTGTGGCGGTATTAAGTGTTTCATTGAATTTTTACACATTTAGCTTGAGAATTTCAATGAGATTCTTCCATTAGTACATTTCACATTGGTAAATAAAATAACACAATTATTCATGGTCCGTTCCGTCGATTGTAAAATAAAATTAAATAAAAAAATTAACAAAACGTTCGAAACGTATACTTTATAGTATAAAATAAAGTTGTCACGCTGTGATGCGGTTTTTTTACTAGATAGAGTGCGTTGGGCAAGTAGCGTTAGACGTGTGTTCATTTATTGTCGCGATGGTAACGACACGCTGTATATACTAATCTAGAGATTAAATAACCTATAGATAAAATTTAGAACTGACCTACAGATAAATGCGGTTCGTACGAATATTTCATTAAAATATTTCACAGTTTGAGACAGAGTACCTACTCTAGTTTCAAACTAACAATAAAGCTTGTACTAAGGGTGTAGATAACTGATAAACACACTTTTATATTATAACTAGCTGTGCCCGCGACTAGGTCCGCGTGGAATTTTAAGTAAAAAAAAAAACTAAAATAAAAGTATCCTAAAAAAAAAAGTAAAGTAACAGCCTATACATGTCCCACTGCTGGGCAAAGGCCTCTTCTATACAGAGGGTATCAGGGCATAGTCCACCACGCGGCCCCACTGCGGATTGGAGGACTTCACATACCTTCGAAATATATATTTTTTGTTATTATTTCGAAAATATGCTGGTTTCCTCACGATGTTTTCCTTCACCGCGGAGCACGTGATAAGTCAGCACTTAGTTAAAAACTTCATTGGTGCCGGCACCGGGGATCGAACTCAGGTTGCTCGAGTATATTGAATTGAGGCGAGCGCCCGGACACTGAGCTATCACGGCTCCTAAAAGTATCCTAAGTTAC
Source organism: Iphiclides podalirius (assembly GCA_933534255.1). Classification (NCBI taxonomy): domain Eukaryota; kingdom Metazoa; phylum Arthropoda; class Insecta; order Lepidoptera; family Papilionidae; genus Iphiclides; species Iphiclides podalirius. Next base: position 7,229,409 of record OW152841.1, on the reverse strand, counting down.
TCCTTATTACATCAGCTATCTGCCAGTGGAAGTCCCGTCCTAATAGATCCGACCGTTTCCGAGATTAGCCGGAACAAACAGACAGACAGACAAACAAAAATTGTAAAAAACTTTAATTTGGTATATGTACCGTGTATACATCCATATGCATTTAGTAAAAAGCGGTTATTTTAATATTACAAACAGACACTCAAATTTTATTTATCTGTATAGAGAATAGATTAAATTAAATACGTAATATATTGATTATCCATTATTGGGAATCGAATTCACACACTGGACCACTACGCCAATCGCATATATTTTTTTCAATGCATAATCGAACCAACGACCCGTACACTCGGCAACAGCGCCGGCCGAACCGAATAGGTGGTTACGCATAAATCAATAGACACACATCGATCCAAATAAAGCCAAACGATCTCCTTCGCCCACCGTACACGTGCGGTGATAACACAAGGACGCGGTAAACACCGCACCGCTCAAGTACACCGGTCGGGTCGATAAAATGTATCTTTAATAGAACAGTGCAATACTCGAGCTTTAATCAACGATGTGTTTGTCTATTAATTTAATTTCTTTTAAAGAGTTGAAATTAACTCACGGGAAATTTTACGTAAACAATAAATCTACAGATGAAGCTGAGAGACAAAAAAGATATTACGGCCCCGGAGTTTCCTGAGGGACTCATGAAGTTTACGAAATGAATAACGAAAATCTATGCTAAAAACCGGCCAAGTGCGAGTCGGACTCGCGCACGAAGGGTTCCGTGTACCATTATCTATAAAATTTTCAGTTATGGGAGCCCCCCATAAATATTTTTTTTTTATTCTGTTTTTAGTATTTGTTATTATAGCGGTAACGGAAATTTCAACTGTCTAAATATCACGGTTCATGAGATGCCTGGTGACAGGCGGACTGACAGACAGCGGAGTCTTACTAATACCGTTTTACGCTTTGGGTATGGGACCCTAAAATTAAGTTACGCAGGTGATTAGTCGTCTTTAAAGTGAAAAACTTTGGAGACGACTAATCAATTTTAAAGTTTTTTATAGTGCTAATCTCTGCACTTAAGATTGAACATTAAAACATGTAGAAAAAGTACGAAAAGATTGTCGCCGCTGTGGGAATCGAACCCACGTCTTCGGCATTCGCGGCCTGACGCTCTAGCCACTGAGCTATACGGCTGATAGCCACAGCGACGAAAATCTTAACGGCTTCCGTCTACATTGTTATTTTAGCATTGTTTTTTTAGCTCAGTGACGTGATTTTTAATTTTGACGACTAATCAGTCGTGAATTTGGCAAAAATCGTTTATGGCCCGATGATGACTTCTCAGAGTTTTCGGGAAATATGTCTAGTGGAAATAAGTCTGTCATCATCATCTGTCTGTCTGTCTGTCCATGATGTATGTCGTGAACTGTGATAGTTAGTAGAAATTTTCACCGGTGATGTATGTTGTTCTGTTGCCGCTATAACAACGAATACGAAAACCAGAATATAAAAATTTTTAGGTGAGTCATACAAGTCATGATTTTTTGCCGTTTTTATAGAATCACGGTACGCGAGTACACGGTACCTTTCGTGCGCGAGTCCGACTCGCACTTGGCCGGTTATTTAGCTGTTTCATTTTTTAAATTATTTAATTGTCGCCTAGCAACCGTTGCGTGTCGCGCTGACTGATAAATTGGACATTTTACATAGTTAATTACTTTTTTATTAACATAGTTACCTTACTAGGTAAATTGGTGTCTTTTATAAAATTTTATTACAAAAGGTGTTTTTTATAAACTTGTGCGTTAGCTTCACTCTCACATTAGTTTGTGTGTATTATTGTATCGGTATTGACGATTTTTATTATTATTAAAGATATTGTGTGAATTGACCAAAATATAGTTAATGATAAGTGTCAACTAAGTGCAGGCCGGTGCGAATAAATATATTTCACGTGGACCAACACCCAGATGCGAAACGATCATCTGTGGGTCACACGAACAGTTGTCCCGTGTGGGAATCGAACCCGCGATCGCCAACGCCGCGGCAGCTGCGCCACGGAGTCAGCCTGTTGTGTGTGACTTTGACTGTTTGTCGTTGGCTAGGGGCGGTGAGGAGCGCACGGCAAAGCGGATGGAGGCCCCGCGGTCTCCACACTCCATCTCGGGAGAATTGACGCTAAAATGTCTTAACGTTCAATTTATAAAATGCTTTAAACAACTAAAACACACAAACAACTAAAAAGCGAAATGTTGCATAAATAAACAATTGCGAACATTTTGTAAAAGCTACCCCATTTATTAATTTATTTAAGCCTTATTTATTATTTCGCTTTTAACATTATATTGTATTACATGTAAAAGATTATTGTATAATTAATGTATTTATGTGTCTATTAATATATTTTATAACAAGTTCAATATGGTAAATTTATATAAAGTATATTTCGAATTAATATTAATATGAATTTCAAATACTATAATAAATTTACAACTAAATTTCAATTGTTTAAATGAGAACCTCTTTGTAGGGTGAAGGCTTCGTCCATTTTTTTAGCTAACGTGTGGAAATGACTCTTGCTCTGCACTTGCAAGTCCCCTGGCTGCTGCCGATTTTATACCTAAATAATTTTGTTGACTTATATCGTTTAAAAAAAGATATCAACACGAGACTTTCTTGCCGTTTCTTCTCAGAAACTGGTGTAGTTCAATGAACTGTGGCAGTTTTTTGACGTTCAATAAGAGCTTTGAATGAGCCTATATTGAAAAGAGAAATTTTGACTGTGACCAAACTTTGACTTTATCTTTTTTTTTCCCTTTCTTCATATCTACGTAATAACATAATAAATATTCGGACCATATTATGTGATGTCTGCCGATCCGCATTAATTTCATGTGCCATAAATTTCATATTAACGTTAATAACACAAAAAATATCGACACACGGACAGACGGACAAGACATCTTTTTTTTTACCTTTTGAGGTACGGAACCCTAATAATCGAAAAAAAAAATTTGTGTGTTCTCATGCTTGCGAGTAAGAAGTTAACACTTGTTTAGCGTGACAAAAAAATACCCTTCGTTTGTAAAAAAGACTGAATGCAATTGATAACGGTTTAATTAAATTACCTACTTGAATTTTAGGTAAATATCAAAAAGTTGTTGCTGGCTGCTGAAAGTCGCTTTGCAAATGACTTTATCGTGTCACGCTTTTTGGCTGTCTGTGTGCGCAATTTTACTCCATTTTTTCCAAAAGTGTAACTTCAAAATAAATTCCTCTATCGTGTGTTAAACAATAATAATAAACAGTGTTCGACATAAAACGAAAGGTAAAATCATACCAGTCGTCTGGTTCGATAGATCACAAGTGTTGACATCGAGAACCGCGGGGCGAGCTTAGTGTACGCGTCGTTACGTGCGCGGAACCCGAGCTGAGCTCGCCGGGGTGGCGAGAGAAAAAACTTTTGTAAACCGCTCATAATACCAGGCGAATGGCAGCGGTAGGGATGGGGCTTATCGATAGCGGGATATCGATACGGTTACTTTTCAAATTCAAAATATATTCATTCAAATAGACGCGTGCTCTTATCAAACGTCATGAGTCAATATATAGGTTCGTAAGGTACCACCTTGCATGGTACATTTTATCGTTTGCAAACGTATGATGTGTGATGGATGATGAACGTATAATTCGTAACGTAACCAGACCGTAAACAGATCAGTAATTGTAAATTCAGTATTTCGTTGAAGTTACGATTTTTAGTATAGTACCGACGACTATGAACTCCTCTCAAATACACAATGTACGAATGTTTAAGATTAGATTTATAACAAAATGCTTTCGTCGAATTTTCGAATAAGGTTATGGTCGAATTACGAAACTAATTTATAGATGTCGCCCTTTGGGAATGCGGTAACATCGATATAATAATAATTTATGAAACCATAGAAAATGTATTAATTCTCTGATCGTGAAAATTGTGATTATGAATTGGACCATTGAGAAAATTTCTTTTTAACATTCTGAATTAAAATTATGTCACTATTACATATCGTTAATTAAACGTCAAAGTACAGAGTCCTTAATGACACAAAATCGATCCATTGTAATTGCTAATTAAAAACAACGCGGAGTGGAAATTATGCAGGTTATGCAATCCGAATTTGGTCTTGTATAACGCATTGAGGTAGACATTTTGACGTAAACTGTCTGCATCGTCGTATAAAACGGAGAACTACGAGGAATCTCGGTGTTACGCTAAAAGCGTTTTTTTACTTTTAACGTTTCGTATTCAGCAATGTATCTCTTTTGAGACGCATTCATTTACACCATCAAAACATGATATTATATGTGAATAATATAAAAGTATGTGTCAACCTATATATATTTAAAATATCAACTTATGTATTAGAAAGCATAAGCATAAGTAATACATAAATATTTGCATGTTTTCACGATGTTTTCTTTCACCGTTTAGCACGTGATAAGTCAGCAGTTAAAGTTAACAATTTCATTGGTGCCAGCAACGGGATTTCAACGGGTTCCGAACACTGGACATGCATACTATACGATATACTAGGATATACCTATCTATTATGTTATTTAATTAATTAATTAATCGCAATTAACTAAAGTTAATAATGCGCTACGTGTCCTCGTTAGTTTGGATCCAACAAAGCTCAGTCCTAAATTATTCGAACTTCTACATTATCATTAGCAAAATGTTCAAACACAATCTTACAAGAGTATGAAAAAATCGTTCGCACTCCTGCAATGAAACCTGTTATCGGTCCCAAAGCCAAGTTGAGGGGTAAACTGTTTAAAATTCGATTGCATTAGTTTTTCTCATCGGATCGAAAATCCGGCGGCAGACGCGGACGAGGCCGCGGGCGAAACTAGTGCGAACTGCGGTGCGGAGCGCGTCTCGCACCGGCCTGCATTTCCGCGAACCCTCGTTCCAAATTCAGTACGAATTAATAATGCAAAATAATGTCAAATATCAAGGTTGCGTTGAGTCAGCGGCGAGTGGCTTCAGCACATAAGTAATTACGTATTCCGTCATAAGCAATGACTATGATCGAATAAATAATTAGTTATCCGAGAATTAGAGCGAGAATTGACAACGGAGACAAACGAACGGGAGGCTCGAGAATTTCATTTAAGCACTGTATAGCACTTCAGTCCATACCAAGCGACAACCTGCATTAATTACACGACTACATTAAATGGGGTATTGTTGAAAAGTAAAAATTATAAAACGAACCTTGAACATAAAGACCATTTTATAACATTCATGAGGATGTGTGTGTGTGTGTGTGTCCGACACATTGCAGTAAACGGATTTCAAAATGTATTAGTATAGTAAAAGTTTAATTTTTGAATTAACACACGATACATTTTACACAAAAATACATCTATTTTGGTTTGGCATAAATACTTTTTGTGGTGTCAAACAGTCACAAATAAAGTTACAAAAAAAGTATATTATAAACACAAAAAAATTAGGTTATACAAAATTAACTCTTTGGTGTTGAACCAGTTGAGATCTATTAAATTTGCAATCTTTTTTTATAATAAAAGATTGCAATTGATGAAAATTGATTGAAAAAATATCGATAACTGAACTCTCGGATGTACCTCACTAATTTTTAAGACAAAGCATCGAAGACGTCCACTTAACGCGCAGAACACGTGTGCAGAATACTGAAATTTCTCAACACATCATATACAACAATAATAAAAGTGAAACATAAAATATAAAAGTGTTTAACATATTTATAATCGTAAAGAAATAAACTAAAAGAATAAATTCAAATTGGCCCAATATTTTTTTTAATTACGAGTTAATAAAAAACCTTGGCACCGTTCTGAGGGACTTGACTAGTTTTGTTACATAGTATAATAATTAAATAAATATTTGACGTCAATACATTACATTTTTATATTATACATTAATGTTTTTATGTTACAAAATATGAATTTTCAAAAAGGTCTCTGTACCGTATATCATTAGAATGAAAGAAAAATATGTGAAGTGCATGTTAATGATACATTTAAAATATTAAAGGGCAACAAAACAGTTTAAACAAAAAAAAGTTCGATAAGATCGATCCGAGTCGAGGCACTTGGCCATCACTAGCACTTACTGATATGGCGCACAGAGGCAGGGTTGCGCCAATATCCATTTTTCTTCAATTTTAATAACGAACTCCGCATTGAACCGACATAAGTGATAATTTCACAATCAATTACACACAATTAAAGCGATAATACGGGCCCATCTCTGATGATTTTTTGTGAGACACGTCATTATATGCAAGTTATAACTATGACGTCATCAAATATGTTATATTAATTACTTGGCTGCTTGAATTTTAATTCTTGCAGTATGCATCAGTTTATCGACTCAATAGAAACCTTCAAAGAACCTCCAAGGTTTTTTTATAACATTAACTAATAATGTAGAAAAAATATTTTATCATTTATGTAAAACACTTAAATACAAATAGGTAGAATAAGAAAAAAACATACCTTATAGGATGGCTTCTCCATAATTATAAAATGTAATCCAAAAGACAAAGAAATATCCACGTATACACTTCACAAATCCACTAATCGCTCACATTTCCGACGTTGTAATTGTAGGATTTTTGTTTTAATGCACTCTCCATTTCAGCGTGGCCATTGCACTAATTTTAAAACAACGCGGTATAGGAACAGTTATTTTTCGATGTCTTATTTTTAGAAAGACCTCTCGTATCACGCATATGTTTTGATTATTAAAATCGCGTAACGTCTAATTTATTATTTAAAAAAAATAACAACTTTTTAACAAGAAACACTTATTAATTATTGAACACTGATCACAACAATAATTATAAACAACAATAAATTATTTTCCTTTTTTTTTTTTCGTACAGATAAAAAGAAACAATTAATCACACCACAATTGCCACAGAACATAAACATTGCTTCATGTTAATGAAATATTTTTATATGTTTAACGATTTTTTTATACATTAGAACGCTTGTCGTGAGAGCGTTATCAGTTTAATAAAATTGTTTTGTTCCGCGAAACTAGGTACAGGCTGTGGAACGCCGATTATTGAACACAATAAAACAATATGGCGTACGTTTGACGAAAATAAGTCAAAACACGCGCGCGGGGAACGTTCTCTTTGACAGGAACACTGCCATCTCTGAATACGGTTGGCCCGCGTCTGTGTGCTCAACTCAATGTTTCTTACCCGCTCACACATAACTTAGGGCTGTCCTGCATGATTCATTTATTTTAAAATTTCTATTAATAATTTGTTGTGGTGTACTACTCTTCTATTACGAGTTAATTATAAGTGATAAGTAGAATTTATGATTTCTTTTCATAACGAATCAGTAAAGTAAGGTGCCCTATTCGCTTTATTTATGGTGCCTAATTGCCTATCTTATGGTGCCTAATTGAGTTAATAATCATAAAAAACCTAATCATAAAAATACTGGTTGTGTTTAAAACATTTCAAACAAATAAAAAAATATAATAATGAAGTAAAAAATAATATTATTATGATCACGCAAACATTTTCACTAAAGAATTAACAGCGTGTATTAAGAATTCTAAATACTTTATGCATTCTATTAGCATAGCGCCTACCTAATCTTTGAATAATGTTATCTAAAGATAACCAGAAAACAATAACGAATTTATTAAAATTGTTTGTACGATCTAGAATTGACAAGCGTTAAATTTGACACAAATTAAAACGCTTTTATTTTAGTATTTAACGCGGTTTATTTTATTACATCTGCCTTAACGGTTTCTTACCTCTAGTCGTTTATAAAATTTAAAAGATGTTAAATCGTTCTTTTATTTTCATCTTTAACCTATTGTTATATGAATATTGTTTTATAGCTGAAAGTTTATAGACAATGAAATTTCCATTAAAAAAAATAAAAATATAGAAACTGGTGTGTCGACGACCCTGCGCCGTCGTTCGCTTACGCGATACGTATTTATACATTTGTGATATTTATTTTAAATACCTATAATGATTGGCATGATACAAAAGAAACGAATATCACCCGAGTCTCGTAATTAACTAATCATCAGGCCTTTGCATTATTGTGTTAACATAAAATCTCGTTAAAAACATGGAATATAAAACTGTAGTTAAACAGCCATATCGATTTTAAGTTCCGTCGTAAACACCATCGAGGACGCTACTTGAGGATAAAAATTAGGTAAAATAAGAAGTTATAATTTTTATATTCATCTCAATACTCCCGTTGATCGAAATTCGAAGAATATACAATGTCGAAGTTCTGTACTTATGAATAAAAACAAAATTCACGCACCGATCCGATCCATTATCTCGAAATTTCGCTTATACTGTGACCTCAAATGTTTTAGTTAATTTATTTTTAGCAGCACTAGATTTCCACAAAAAGCGCCCGGCATAGAGTCGCCATGTTGGCTTTTATTCGAAAAGTATTCGCTTTAAATGTTACATTTGTTAGTTAATATCTTGAGAATGTATAATCGTACAATTTATAGTAAACAATTCAAGAAATATGTTACGAAAATGTTTCGGAACTTTTACGAACTTCGGACGTGGAAGATAAACTTCCTATTATATCTTGAGCATTCTTTCTTCATTTTTATTATCTTAGTTATTATGATTTCCTTGTTGAACAAAACAAATATGAAATACGTAATCTCCTTTATTATCACGATATTATATTTATATATATTATTTAATCTTACAATAAAATGCTCCTTTTACGAAAATTTTTATTGATAATATAAAAATAAAATTTATCTCATATTAAAAACATGACAATACGACAATTTCATTACAATAACCCAACATCTTCTCAATCATCAGTGAATATCAATCACTCTAGTAAGAGAATATATAAAAATGCGTCGAACCAATTTGGATATCGTGAGATCCTTAAAACATTTAATGTCTCGTTTTGAAATCTCGTCGGTTGGTCACCATACTTCGAGCGATACCTACTAGATGTTGAACTCGGATCGTGTTTGGAACGAATAATGTTGTTTTAACGACGAATCAAGTTCAGAAATTGAAAAAATTTTACTCCACCAGTCATAGCGTTGAATTATTTTCGCGCGCTTTTTTTCGCGTCCTCGTCGACGAAGACAAAGGACGGAAGGTGATGTTTTAATAACATCGCGCATTTATTTCGGAATAACGTTTTACATAATGTTTGTGACTTCAGTGTTGAGATTAATGAACGTTGATTAAATATTATTTTCGTTGTGATAAGTCGCTATCTGTTTTTTTCATATCATTCACTTCGACTAGATATTTAGTTAGCGTCTACTAATAGAGGTTGCTTCATATTTAATTAGCTTTTATGAGGCGTATTCGTAGGTAAAAGGAAATCGATAATGTCGTTTGAAACGTATTGCATAACATTTGTCACTAGGCAAATAATTCTAGTTTACTAGCATAGTTAGTTGCGTTTTTGTAAATCAAATGCGTCCAAATATTGTATAAGAACGTCGCGTTTATAGGTCATGAAATAAATAGTAAAAAAATTCAAACTGGTCAATAGAAATGTATTATTTTTCCCCATTGGTCATGAACGAAGCAGTGACCGCCACGTCATAAGATCGAACAGCCTTCCGAGTTCCGACGGATCAAGGATTGCGCAAGTTTACAAGAAAAGTGACACGAACGCACAATCACATCCATTTGTACGTGAACGGTGACGAGTTGTTGAATTTTAAAATGGTATCATGTATTTATGTGAGTTCGTTCCGTACAGGTATTTTCCTTTTTTTTTACCAATTTATCACTAGTCCATCTGTGTAAACAACTGTCGCACGTAATTTGTAAGGCGGCTATATTTAATACGACGGCACATAATATAACGTATAAATATTTAACATTACTGACAATCAGATTGAACAAAGAAAGATTGTTCTATACGCATTTAAAATTTTTTTCTCCAACCTGCGAAGATGTATTAAATTATGAAAAAACAATGGCCATTGACATTTAAAAAGGAAACGTTAACAGCCATAAAAGTTTAAAAAAAAAGTTATTAACGTTTTACCGTAATATCGCTCCGTGTGCAACGACTCCACTCACACATTGGAGATGTGTTCGTTTTTCAAATAATCCAAAGTGCTCCGCCGTGGGAAATTCACCGCTACTCCCCTGTATTAGAGTCCATTCTCTAACGCAGGGCCGCTTTTATTATTACTTGTGTACAAATAGTACACTTTGGTAGACATAACGTTTGCATGAAAAATAGGGTAACTCTGATTTTTTTTTATCTAGTGAAGAAAAAAACGCCAACTGGTAACACGGTGGACGAAAAGTGTTTTGTGCGCGCACAACATGCAACATTGTCTCAGACCTCCGTCCGATTTCGTCAGCACTAAGAATGATTTTGGAAGAAGTATTGTTCATTAAAATAAGTATTGTTCAATTAATTACAAATTTATTGCATATCTAAATATCGGAAAAAGTTTACCGACTACGGTGTTATTACTTCATGATTCATTGGTAAGCTATTGACGGCTGATTTAAATTCTCAAGTTAAAAAATAAACAAATATAAAATGAGACAATGACATATTCCAAGACATTTCCGTTATAGCTTTTGAAAATATGGAAGAAATTATTTACATTGGGTTACATAATTAGGTACTTACAATTACCACTTTTAATTTTTATTTCAAGCATTAATTTTATTAATTTGAAAACAGTGCTTTCTTTTGATTATATTGAAAAAAAAATAATATAAGTACATAGCCCGCCTGCACCAATGTCATTTTTATGAATTGGAAAATTAAGATAAATTTTATTAGTCTACTATATTAATTCATCATCGCTATTTTGAATGTAGTACTGTGTTTATTTACTACTGCTTATTAATTTTTATATCAATTCCTTACAATAATAGCTTCGCTTCCATATTCCGCGCAAGTTGATGTTTTCTAAACGAAAACTGGATGTATGTGAACGCAGCCTAAGCAACAATTTCTACCAAATGGATACGGTGACGGGCGTTGATGCAGGGGGCGATTTCTTAGCTGCGGAACTAAAATATTTATGTTATTTATTTTATTATAATTAAATTGTAAATATATTTTCATCTGTGATAGTAGACTATATGCGCGCGCTCGAATGATTTATAATTTAATGTAATATGTTTAAATATGGAGCGAGGTAAAAAGTCATATTCGACATATTTTTTGAGAGTATCTTTTTCGTTATACTTAATAAACCAATTTTATTTATTTCGTTATGTACAACACTGTAATATAATATTTAATAAGTTCACTTTTCATATGGCAGAATGAATTAAAAAATTACCTAGTTAGCCTTTTGAAAATGTAATTATAAAGTTCGACAGAGAGGCTTTTTAAAAATATAAAAAATATAAAAAACAAAAATTATTGAATTCTGAAGATAGTTAATCAAAGTTATGACGGTATGGTATACATATATTTTAAACATTGTGTTATTAGAAAAATTTTGCAGTTGCGAAATTGCGGGCAGTGTGAAACAGCTGACCCGTCCGCCACCCGCTCCGTCCAAATGAATACGGCGGGTTGTCGCACACAGACGGGTTATTTATAATTGTATTGTTATTATTATTATTATATCGATTTAAATGTGTGGTGGTAAAATTTTTAAACTACACTGCTCGACGTTTAATCCAAGATGTTCAAGATATTCTTGAGATTAAACATGTATATTATTAGAGATATATTTGTTAAGTTAAAATACATTCTATCATCATCCCATTCGTTAAATCAAAACTGGCATCAACTTTTTAATAGGTGCTTGCATTATTAATAAATCAATAAGCCATATTCCTAAACGGAACTTAAAATAAGTTATTTAATGCTTTTTTTTGCAGTCTCATTATATTATTCATGACTTTAGTTATATTTATGTGCCTGAAGACGTAGGTAATAAATTGTTTTAAATTTAATTTTCATACGACTTTCAGGCGTCCGATTGAAAATATTGACACATTGGCTGATTTTAAATGATGACACCTTATAAGGCTTAGGCTGAAAAAAAAGTTTTTTTATTTTTTTTATGTGAAAGTTGCCAAGCGAATAGGCGGTTCACCTGATGTTAAGTGAATACCGCCGCCCATGGACATCTGCTACACCCGAGGGTTCCAGATGCTTTGTCAACCTTTTGAAAATTGGACTCCGGTCACCTCACTCACCAGACAAAACGCGAAAGTATTATACTTCCACTTTACGAAGGTCTTCTGTGACGTCGTGGTACTTACCCGTACGAGCCTGCCCATTCGTGCAATTTACTTATTAAATATTGACTATTGAACTAACTTATGATAAAGTTATCTATATGGCTTTTGTTCATGGTTGCCCCTAATCGAAATTATTTTTGCCTTATGTAAATAAATAATTTAATAAACTTATGGGGTTTTAACAACACTTGATGAGTTAAATTAATCAACGAGTTATAAGGCAAGGAAGACTTGACGAGAGACACGTCAGATTTAGCGCCAAAAACGCCTCCGGTGTGAAAGAGACGATGGAGGAGGATAGAATAGAAAAAAAGGGAGAAACTATCAAAGTTAATCTATTCGTATTTTCATTTTTGCTCTTTGGATTTGAATTTCGAATGAAACACTCGATTTGGATTTTAAAAAAAAAGCAGAACAATGCTTTAGTGCTGTTTGAATTTGGAACTTTTGGCGATGAGAGTACGCGACGTCCCGTGTCGTTTCTCAAAATATAATAGAGGGAAAATTTTGCTTAGCGAACTGTTGCTATATTTGATATCCGTTAAATATTCTCATTTAGAGCTTCCCTTATCGACATAACTTGCTCAAGTATATTAGACTTAGCACAAACGTATGGCAAATTATTAATACATTAACTTGACTTAGTAATGTATTATAATAATACATACTAAGTCACTCCCACAATGATGCCAAATCACTCCCACAACTGTATCTATTGTAGTCGTAGGCACACAGCAGTCTTCGCTTTTGTACGAATGGGCAGGTCCGTCCGGGTTAATAGCACGACCTCACAGAAGACCGGCGTAAAATGGCAGTGTGACAATTCTTTATTTAGTCCGGTGAGTGAGGTAGCCGGGGCCCGCTTTGTTAAAAGGCGGCTACGAATCTGCAATACTACGGGTGTCGATGTCGATGGGCGGCGGTTATCACTTGACATCAGGTGAACCGCCCACTCGCTTACCAACTTTCGTTTCCATTTTTCAAGAAAATCTCTTTTTACTCTAATACGTGAACTGGAGAAATGTGAATCACACCAAATAACTAACTTTTCTAACATTCTAGCTTTGACCAGGTGTACCCATTGCTTGCCTACCGTAAACAAATGTGATGGTTATATATTTTCTTCTTTCCTTTATGGCGTTTTTATGAATTCGCCAATGACAGCCACATGTCATTGGCGTCTAGGAAACTACGATGATAATAAAAAAGAAAATCATCGTAATACGTATAGGTCAGTCTGATTGTTCTCGCACTAAACCCTCAAACAGACACAGAAAAACCGGCCAAGTGCGAGTCCGGTCGCGCACGAAGCGTCCAGTACCATTATCTATAAAAACGGCAAAAAAAATCATTTCTATTGCATGGGAGGCCCACTTAAATCTTTTTTTATTCTGTTTTTCCATATTTCTTGTTATAATCTGTAAAAATTCAACTGTCTAACTATCACGGTTCATGAGATACAGCCTGGTGATAGATGGACAGACAGATAGACAGCAGAGTCTTAGTAATAGGGTACCGTTTACCGCTTTGGGTACGGAACCCTAAAAATGCAATATGCCTCCTAAAGTATGCATGGCGTCGGAGGCATGCCGAAAGCGACCAGAACAATAATTATTTACCTTTCGTCAAAGCCTGATGAGATTCTCTTTAAAATTACTTTTGTAATAACCTTACGGTTTTTGCAACAAATTCATTTAAATTAATCTCATTATTCATTTAAATATAATACGTATGTTTTTATAATATAGATACATTTTTGTATGTGTTAATTCTTAAGTGATATCGCGAGCTAAGCAAAGGAGCCTCGAAAATATAAATTATAAAAATACACTATACCGTATATTCATTTAAATAGACAACGTACAAATCAATGATCTTTAATTTTGCTTGTTTGTAATACCTTATTGTAATTAATTTCTATTTGATAGTTTCGAGGAACGCGCGTTTTTAAAAAAAAAACACGAAGGCAAACACACAACGCCTTTTGGGCATAATCGGTTTAAAAGAGGGCATAGAAGAGAATTCAGTGAAATATACTCCGGTATAACTAGGACAGCGCAAGGTGTGGTGCGTCCTGCTAACGAAAATAATATTACCTAACAGATAATCTCATTATATGACAGAACGATACGTTTTGAGAAATGTTATTGGTTATTAATAAAAATTATTTATTAGTTAATAAAATATTTTATCTTTTCATAATTATCTTATTAGGACATGTTCCCAGAAAAATAAAAGAATACTTAACTTACTCAATTATTCCAACAAGACACACAACATTCTTAAAAAAATAATCTATTAATGTTCTTAAAATAGATATGCATCAATTTATTTTATAGTTTAAATCATTTCAGTAAAATCATAAAATTTTACATAATTGTGTAGTCTCCGTGACTTTCTCCGTTCCACCCATCCTTTCCCTCGGAAATCCTACGCGACAAAAGTTTTAATTATATCCCCCTCTCCCTCACGCACGTAATGCCGCTGCATACGTCCGACTCGCTCCGTAGATACGTGCCTCTCTCTCGCACTCGCGTCTTTATCCAATTCAAGAAGGCGACGTCTGCTGTAATAGTTCATGGACTGTAATTAATTTCGGTAAACACAAAGTCGCTGTGACCTCGTCAATGAATGCCTCAGTACAGAGGTCGGTTCCCGGTCGAAAAAGTCAAAGTCACAGCAAAAACTCAATAGTGTAGTACCTAAGTAAAACGATTGAAACAAATAAAAGCTGTTATGACGTTTCTTTTTAAATTTATTTCTGCCCGCCAATAGCCGTTAGAGCTGCTATTTTATAACGTATTTTATTTTCACGTAATCTCAATCCTTTAAGTGAGTGTTGCAGGTCCAATTTTATAACCAATTACTGTATTAGGACATATTATATAATCAACTAAATCACTAGATTTTTATACATATATACATTATTTGGTTTGTTCGTTCTAAAGAATAAAATGGCATCCTAATTTATCAACTAATAAATATAATCATCAACCATAGCCAATGCCAAACTGTTTAAAAACTTATCACTACTAGCAGTTCTATATTATACAATTATATTAATACTCATAAAAGATACCCAGAACATTAAAGAAATGAAATAAGGGTTGGCTATAAGTAAAAGTTAATTAGAAAGTCTGTTTGTTCAAGCGAGGATATCTCATTCACCATGGGTAAAATTTCAAAAACTCTTTCTACATTAGATAGGCCATTAAATTAGGAATGTTTCAAGAATATGTTACACAATGTTACGGATTTTTGTAGTACGTAAAAAAAATCATTTATTAAAGGCCGCGTTCAAACAAAGTTGTTTGGCAACGTTTTTAAAATCTAATAACAATTCAGTACCATTTTGTTGTGTTTATGCACATAATATTTTGGTTATGTGTGAGTGGTTACACAGTTCGGATCCCAGGCTGAACGAAGTGCGGTGTAGCATAATTATTAATTAGTCATTTTGTCTATTTGTGTAGAGTATAAAAGTGTTCGATACGATATTTCTAAAAGGAGGTTTTTATACTTGGATATTTTAATTTGATTGAATGTATTACATATATGTTTTTTTTTACGCTTAAGGTGTGTGGATGATCAATTTGGTTGTGGATTAGTATAATTTAAAATTAAAATACCTTTCGAAGTAGTGAAACTTAACTACAAAATAATACTACATTTTAAAGTACTAAAGGGTATAGTAAATTCCTTAATATACATATTTAAAAATTAATACAATTCTCACAGGCGAAGCCGCGTGATAATCTAGTCTCGGTAAGAATAACAAAAGTATATAATTCATGCATTCCCCCCCCCCCCCCCCACCCACCTTTAGTGCTAAATCAGAAAATTGAGTGTACGCACCGCCGCGGCATCTTGATACTTTGAAACCGTTGGAAGTAGTGATGTCCTAATTTTTTTTACAAATTTAAATAACAAGTTTTTTTTTTCATATAGTGTACTCAAACATGAAACAGCAAGAATCTTTCTGTTTCTGAACTTAGATGATTATTGGAGCAGGCGTTTTTATGGATAGCTTTCCCCTGTTCAGTGAAATACATCTTAAGACAAATGTTTCCCCAAACGTTTAGTGTGTTTTTGTCAATATTCGGTAATATGTAATAAGTCTTTGTAAACATCAGAAAATATAGGTAGCTTTTTACCATGTTGTTCCTGCCTGGATAATGAGTAGAAACCTTTAACTTTATCATCAATAACTATCATTTATACCAATAGTTTCAAGTTTTCAAATTACCCATGTTGTAAACGAATTTTGAAATATTCGAGTGATCCGAAGTATCAAAACAACATAATCCCTCGGACTACAGGTCAATATTGTGTCTATGCCAGCGCTGCATGTTACACGCGACTGTGTGCGTCCGTACAAATGCGCTTCCAAAGGTAGACACAGCGCCACAACGCAAACACAGTGTCGAACTCCTATAGGCAACGAACAACACAGTGGAGCTTGTTGGAAACGCTGCGTACGGAAAATAAAACGCCAAACGATTTTATAATAATCGACTCTTACCCACCGCAATAAAGGCCGTTATCGTTTGCGGTAGATTTTTTAAATTTCGAATTAGATACGATTTCCAAATTTGAAAGCACAACGTTTCAGGTATTACGCGACACGGTGCCGCTTGCTGGAATCGTTTGTTAACATATTACAGATTTAGCTTTACGTTCGATCAATCAAATAACACACTTTATTGCAATGCGATAAGGACTTAATTAGCTATATCCGTTGTAAAATACAAAGTTGCATCGTGTTCGAATTTCGAACAGAACGTGTGCACGCCCGCTGTCATCGGTATCGCGGACATGGAACCCGAATCTCTCGTTTTAAACGCCCGTCAAATATGGACATAGCTTAATTTTTAAAGCCGTTTCAATTTTTTTCTTTTGTGTTGCGTAAAACGTATTTATGGATTTAATTAATACTCATATATACATTTAAACTTGAGATTACGACAAAAATAATTATGGTATCAGTGGTCTGTATTTTTAGCCGACTTCAAAAAAGGAGGAGGTTTCTCAATTCGACCGTATATATTTTTTTTACGTGTGTTCGTGGATAACTTAGTCGTTAATGAACCGATTTTTATGATTTTTTTTTGATGAATTGAGTCGATGAGTGAAGTCGGTATTTTTTTGTTAAAAATTATTATTTAAAATCTTGAATCTAGCCGGCTGAAAAAAAAATTTCGCATGGTTTTTTGTGCAATTGATATTTTTTTTTGATTTCAGTTATAACACGTTATATTATACTTAAGGAAATTGTATGTGACATTCATGAATTTAATATAAAAATAAACTTTACTTTTATACTTAACTTAAATTTTTATACTTATCTTTATATTTGATTATTCAGCGGAGGAATGTGAGATTTAATACCTACTTACAACTAAAGTTTATACAGAGAAAAAGTTTATCATAGATTAACAATACCTATCCATAATATGTGAGATACAAATGCATTCAATAAATTGAATATAATATGACATACATTATTTACGTTGAAACTGCCAATGTTATGAGCGAAGATTGGCGACAAAAATTCTTGTCGCGTCGACTGAACGAGTTTTAGGAAAAAAAAATAAAATGACGATCAAATCTCTATCGCTAAATGACGCACAAATATGTTGTTATAGGAGCAACATTGCAAATTCATGTTTTTACGTTATAAAATTATACTAACCCATGCGATGAATTAAATTTTTGGACCTGGATGTTTCAAATTTATTTTATAATAAGTTATCGAATTGTGGCTGAACTATAATTGAAAATCTAATGAACAGTAACTACAACATTATTGTATATATTAATATATTAATCATTTGCACATTTTTTGAAATAACTTCACGCAATATCTGAGACCATACTTTTTGTATAGATAATATCAATAAAAACAGATCGGGATTATGAAACAGGTGGGGAATAAACAAAACTGTTTGAAATTATTTTTATATAAACAAATTCATCTCGTAAATGTACAAAATAAAACTGAAACAATCGGACAAACAAAGGAGAAAAAGAACTTTTTGTGTCTGACTATTTACATACCTTCACTACTAGTATAAAACAAAGTCGTCCCGCTGTCTGTCTTTCCCTATGTATGCTTAGATCTTTAAAACTAAACAACGGATCTTGATGCGGTTTTTTTTTATTAGCGTGATTCAAGAGGAAGGTTTATATGTATAACACATTAAACCCGTGCGAAGCCGGGCAGGTCGCTAGTTATATAAATATAATCTTCTATATATAATATAAATATAATCTACTTCTGTGCGTGTTGCTGGACCGATTTTAATTAAATTCTTTGTGAGTCTTCAGGTCGATTCGAGAATGGTTTTAGATTTAATTTTTTATTTTACACACTACAATTTTATTTTTTTTATTCATTGTTTGTCGGATTTAAGTCGTGTGTACAGTGTACAGGAGGACTGTCGGGTCCGCTAGTAGTTATATAATTATATTATAAAAGGTACTCGACGATAGTATTTATTTAACGCCTGATTATTAATAAATCAACGTTACAATTCCGACCGAGATCTTTATCGCGTTTAGCTTTGCTTAGCGTCGCAGCAAGCGCGCCGTGCGTTTGTTATGTGTACGAGTGCGTGAGTATGTATACAAAGCATGTTACGCAGAGCTAAATTGGCTTAGAAGTGGCAAATTTAAAATGAGTTCCGCTAGTTTTGTAGTAGTATAGCATAGGGCTTACGCAGGTACATTAATAAAATATTTTCTTGTTACAGATACCACATTTTATTACTCGCCATTCTGTATAAATGATTTTTTTAGGGCCTTTGATAATTTTTATATTGAAATGAATGAATGAATGAATGAAATACTACGATATTGAATAACAACAAATATTACAAAACTATAGAGGAGAGTAACTAAATGTGGGCTAGTGCTTTAATATGGGCTAGTAATAATTCTCGAAAACCTACAATCGAAAGACTCAACAAACGACGATCGTCTATCGCATTCATTCGCTCTAACATCGCACTCACACATTCTCGTCATTCGCGCGCAAGCTGTCGCCAGTGTCCGCCATACTTGTGTTGCTGCTGTCGAAAAATTTTCTGCGGTACGTTTCAATGTGTTATTTAATGAATGAAAATTAGGTTTAAATACTATAACTATTAGTTTTATTGCAGAATATAAGTTTAATTTTATGATTTTCGGTCGATTTAATGCTTGCTATTATGATTTGTAAAGTACATGATTAAGTTGTTTGATCAAGGTCTGAGACTCAAACAGAAGAATCTAGTTCTGGAACTGGACATGATCCAACAGATAACTGTCAACCTTCGTCTTCCGGAATTCATCGTAGCATTCTAGGTTTAGTATCTCCTTATGACATAAGTCCCATGCCAAATAAAGTCAGAAAGACAACTAATAGAGGTAGAAAAGCTGTTGTGCTGTGGCCTCGCTTATAACTTCGTCTCCATATAAAAATGACCTTATTCAAACAAATAAGAAGAAAATTGAAAAAGAAAATAAAATAAAAGATAAGAAACCCAAACAAAAGCAAAGAAGTATAGGAAATAAGAAAGCCAAGGACGAACTTGAAGTTGAAGAAGATATCAAATTTGATTCAGATAGTGAACCAGATGCCCCTATAGGAAGAGAGGCACCTGACACTGCCGACGCAGCGTGTGTGTTTTGTCAGGAACTTTTTTCCGAAAACGCGGCAGGAGAATTGTGAGTCAGATGTTTAATGTATAAGCTCTGGGCACATACCTAATGAGTGTGCTGGGCCAGAGTTTGACACCTTGATATGTGATTTTTGTAAGTAATTATGTTATTTTTTCCATGTACCCAAGTAATTTGATCTCTTATAAGATAAGTATTTATAATTGTTATTTTTGTACAAGATATTTTAAATTTCTATTTGTAGCCCATATTTGAGTACCTGTTCCATATTTAGCGCCTATTTTGATATTTTGTTTAATGCTCAATTTAATAATATATTATAATATTAAGAATACGATTGTTAATTAGTTCTTTAAAAATGTATGTGTAATTATTTTGACGTCAATAAATGGTTAATTTTTTAATAGTTTTTTATTTTTGAGGCAAAAACAAAATGGTAGCCCATATTAAGTTACTCTCCTCTACAATAGGCGGATTTATCGCAATAAAGCGATTTCTTCCAGCCAACGTAGAAAAAGGAGATAATAAAAACAGTAGTAATTCCCTAGTTGAATGGCATATTTTAGTTGAAATCTTAAAATCCCATCCAAAACGTGGTTTACGGGTAAAAGGTTAAGTGAACAAAAACAAAACAAGTATGTACTTATTTTTAAAAAAATCCTGTTGTGCTTCTTTCTTGATCTAAATATCTGGATGGATTTTCTCCTACATTTCAAAGTAATAACTCCGTTTCCAAACAAGCGACCATCGCGCGCTCCACAGTATAGGTAGAGTCCGTATTAACTGTGGTAGGGCCAATATCTCTATTAACTGATGTTTGTGCTTTCAGTCCCGAGTCTATTAAAGCTTCATCTGACGCAGAACCAGTGGGCTAGCCAGAACCCACGGGTTTGGGCCCTCCGCTGTGGGTAGGGCCGCGCATGTGCTCATGCGTGCGTTTAACTACGACATGTCGTCGCCATCGAGGTTGCGGTGCGGACCGGGACCCCGATGGCCGTCGACTGTGTTTTAAGCTAATTGGTGGCTGGGGGCGGTGAGAACCGCCGGTAGGGCCAAGCAACAGTGTTTTCTGTTGCACGAATGGGCAGGTCCGTCCGGGTATGTACCACGACCTCGCAGAAGACCGGCGTGAAGTAGAAGTGTTACACTTCTGCGTTTCGTTTGGTGAGTGAGGTAGCCGGGACCTACTTTGTTAAAAGTTGGCAACGCAACTGCAAATGCCCATGGGCGGCGGTTATCACTTAACATCAGGTGAAGCTCCTGCTCGTTAGCCACTTTGTCACATAAAAAAGAAAAAAAAAGTATTATTAAATGGCAAACCGTGCGGAAATCAAAAGAGAAGACAATTATTTATTAATAGCTGTGCCCGCGACTTCATCCGCATGGCAAATAAATAAATTTTTCTCAAATAAAAGTAGCCTAGGTTACTCCTTATTCAGCCCTATAGTCCCGGGCTCATAGAATAAGGCTAAGGTACCCCCTGCCTGTCTTAAAAGGCGACTAAAAGGGGCCGCGGATGGGCAGCAGCACGAAGTGGTCTCGTGCTGCTGCAAGAGGGAATCGGGGAAGTTCTATCCTTCTCCGAGGCGTGTTCAGGCGTAGTACCGAGGGACACCGGTGCGTTCCATGGGAGATCCCGGAGTCCCTCCAAATGTACGGAAGGCGGCCACCGAGGGGGTTTTAGTGGGTGAGAACCCCACATGACCCTATATATAGTGACATATCATATAAAGTGACAGGGTATCTATCGAAGATTTCCACCCCGATACCAAAAAAAAAGGTCACTCTTTATTACATCATCCATCTGTCAGTGAGAATCCCTTCAAAATCGGTCGAGGCGTTTTAGAGATTAGCCGGAACAAAAAGACAGACAGACAAAAATTGTAAAAATTTTATTTTGGTATATGTACCGTGTATACATTTCAATCCCTATGCATTTAGAAAAAAGCGGTTATTTTAATATTACAAACAGACACTCCAATTTTATTTATCTGCATAGATTTCAATAAAATGATAGATGTCTATCCTCAACGCATCATGGAAAAACTTATGGATTTATTAATTCTTTTTAGTGTTATTTTTAAGACACAACCCCAATGACATTATAATTCAGTGGTATATGTGGTAAATATTATAATTAATATGTTATTGCTGGGCACATATCTAAAAAAATATTATGGTATTCTATTTTAATTTAATGTTATTTAAGTTTAAGAAACAACAATTTTAAACTGAAAAGGGGCAAGCAGTGCAGTTTTGTTATTATAACAAACCGGCCCGAAGGGTTGCGTACCATTATCTGTAAAAACGGCAAAAAAAATATGTTTGTTGCATGGGAGCCCCCACTCAAATATTTTTAATTCCGCTTTTTTAGTGTTTGTTATTACAGCGGCAACAGAAATAACATCATCTGTAAAAATTTCAACTCTCTAACTGTCACTGTTCATGAGGTACAGCCTGGTGACAGACGAACAGACAGACAGACAGCGAAGTCTTAGCAATAGGGTTGTACCCTTTGGGTACGGAACCCTAAAGAGCAAGGCAGACGGAATCGCGACTATCAGCTAGTAGTACAGGGAAAAATAATAAACAAAACACGTAATCCGATTATTTGTGAGTGGATCTATTGCAAATACGATAAATTCGCGACACAGCGGTTACACAACTGGTTCCAACAAGAAATATTTACGTGTCCATTCTATTTCTATAATGTCGTTTATCGCACGCCAGTCAGTTTATCGCCCAACCGATAAGTTGTGGTTGCAAAAATGTGTAATCTAAATTAAGTTAGCCAATTCCATTGATACCAAAGCGAGAAAATAAATTGAAGTATGTAAAAAAAATTATGACAATGACTTACATTCTATAGGCTTCCTCCGAAATACACAGCATTATAAAAGTTAGGCAAAAATAAACAACCAACAGTGTTCATTGGCGTATTCATTGAAAACCGCCAAAAAAGAAAAGAAGAAGAAGAAGAAATACACAGCAGCTGTTTTGGAACGTAAAAATACAAAGAAAATATAAAAACACAAAACGACATGTTACCTCTTTCTTTCAATTGCCAATTTCTTTTAATTAAATGTTTGTTATCTGCTATACGACACCAGCAATATACATATACAATTTACATTTAAATTACAAAATGAATGACTAAAATGTCCCTAGTACTATAAAATATACTAGTAAGAAAACACGATAAAAACTGACCGTAATATTATAAAACTACATGAAAAATTTAGATTTTTATATATTTCATTTGGTAACTGATTTAAAGAGCAATCTTAAAGTATTTTTACAATATCATCATTACAGTTTTCAAACAGCTACTCGTATTAAAGTATTTAAAACAACAAAAGACGTAAGCAACATAGTTTGCCGCCAAAATACTCGAATGGATTTGTCTGTTTTGTGCCAAAGTTTTAGTGTAATTGTAATCTCAATTCATTATGAAATATGTAAAAAGTATTTTGTGTCCACCCAAACAAATGCAGAATCAAATAAATAATGCATATTTTGCATGTTTCAGTAAACCTCAGCGTCGACGCACCAGCAAAAGTTTTCCTAGAAACGTTTCTTCGATAAGATTTATTACTGCAACCGACTACTACGAATTTTATGGCATTGTCGTGTGACAGAGACAGACTGACGACTCAAGTGCGTGTGAAAAAGAGAGATGCGCTCAGCGAATTAGAAATACCGCGGAAATGTATAAGGAGGTTCGTTCGGAAATGATTTATCATAGAGTAAAAATCAGTTTCGATTTTTACTGTGATTTTTTCAGACATCAATTTTTTAAAGAATCGCTTTCTTGTCATTATGGCAGTATGTTACGAATTTTTACTGGGTTAGTTAATTTAATAACTGTATTAGCGGACCCGACGTTGCCTGGTATACACGACTTAAATCCGACAACAACTTATAAATAAAAAATTGTAGTGGACCGAATTGTCAATCTAAACCAATCTCGAATCCAACAGACACAAAAAATTTCATTAAAATCGGTCGAGCCGTTTAGAAGTTCAGTGACACACACAGAAGAATTATTTATATAAAGATAAGGAAATAATTTATTCACATAATAATACAATAATAAAGTTTTTTTTTTAAATATGGGTTTAATTATCTATATATATATATATATATATATATATATATATATATATATATATAAGAGTTTTCCACCGATAATTGACTCACCACGATATCTCTGGACCCATAATCTGGTAGAGAATTGAAATTTGGTAGGAATATTCCTTTCGCCGAGTAGAGGTCAGCTAAGAACGGATTTTACGAAATTCCACAAAACAACGTTTGCCGGATCAGCTAGTATATTAAAAAACTACACGATGAGCTAGTAATAAACTAAAACAATGCTCAGAGCGAAATTTCATATAATACGGAACCCATACCTATTTTCTTTATTTAGTCCGTTCTAAAACTTTGTAAATTGAAATGTTTCCAGGGTAAACCATATTTTTATCGTGTATTTTCTAGGGCAGCTATTGGTGCCATGGGTGTAATGTGGTCTGATCTGTAATGTGTCATGAATCTGTAATGTGGTCAGTAAACAATAGTACAATAAAGGTCTCTTCACTCTCGCCTAAACTGATACAGGTAGTCAGCCAAACTGTATGCATTTAAATTGTAAGAGCAAAGTCAGTCCGAACTTCGTCAATAACATTATCTTATTACTATCGTAATATAGAATATCTATGCTATCGTAATCTAGTATTGTAGGTATATTACAAAATTATCTTGCATATAATATAGACCAATTAATACGTTTGAATCAATACAGATAAATAAAATTGGAGTGTCTGTTTGTAATATTAAAATAACCGCTTTTTACTAAATACATATAAATGTATACACGGTACATATACCAAAATAACATTTTTTACAATTTTTGTCTGTCTGTCTGTCTGTTTGTTCAGGCTAATCTTTGAAACGGCTGGACCGATTTAGACGGGACTTTCACTGACAGATAGCTGATGTGATAAGGAGTATCTTAGGCTTCTTTTATTTTAGATTTTTTTTATTTCAAATTCCACGCGAACGTAGTCGCGGGCACAGCTAGTACTAAATAAAACACATTTGGGTACAATACGTTAAATCAAATTTTGGTCAGCAATACCTTATTTATTTTAACGACAGCAATAAACGGTTGGATAATGAAACTATAAGCCCACGATATTTACCGGGTCATTGTCATAACATAATTCTTCTCTCATCGATTATTAATCTTTGCAAATATTTCGAATTATTGAGACTTTTTGAGAGTTAAGTATTCGGAATTTATTCGAAATCTCATATATTTGAAAAAGTTAATTACATACATTCATAAATACAAATACAATTTAATTGCCTTCGAACCTCCGTAGAAACAGAATGTTATAAACCGAATTCCATACGACACTTTTCGACGAGATGTATGCTATGTGAGATAGAAGTCATTAAATAGCAAAGCAGTACGTTAAATAAAAAAAAATTGTAATCTCAACAGATCACAATAGCTAACAGGCACAAAGACACGTGGTTCTTTTTGAAACCTTATACGTTACTTGTCCGGGGTTAAAAGTATTCTGTGTGATTTAAAGTTTTTAGGCATTTCCGTTATTGGAAGCAAGAGTCTCCAATAATTTAAATGCTTACAATGTTACCACTTTGTAACGAAGACAAACTTTCACTTTAATTATAAATCAGTCGCGTATACATGTTAAATACACATTAAAAATAGATTTACACGTTAAATTATCGTGTAAATCGATTCAAATACAAAAAAATCTTACACTGATGCTCAGTATACGGTAAGCTCGTCACCTGTCTCGGTTTGAAGTAAAAAGTCATCACCAGTTCGAGTTCAAATGCGCAAGAGAAATTTTTATATAATCTGCAATTCAAGATGGCGTCCGCGTACAAATGTAGACTGTATAAACATAGAATATCTAAAACAGCGCGTTATCCTACGAATATGAACATTTATAACCTCCACCTATCCCTAATAATATTAGCATAAGGGTTATCTTTACAATTATATATGGATAAAGTAGAATCGTAATTCAAAATGGCTCTCCGCGTAGAAATGCTGAATCCTAAAAAATAATTCCTACAAGCAAATTGGCTGGTGTCTTCAAATCGAGTGTGCACGGTGGTGCAGCTTAGAAACGGTCAGAGGTTGCAGAACAAAAACGATGTGTATCGAATTTAAACTAATGTGAAAATGCCTTTTTTATACCAATTGTAGGTTGTCAGATAAAGAAGTCCTATTTTATTTATATTGCAAAAATATTTAGATCAGAATAAGGTCAAATACCGAAACATAGAATTAAATGAAGAGGTCGAAGAAAATAACTGGTATCAGGCCACGGATTTTCTTAAATTCTTTCAAAACAATTTAGTCAGCTCATAAAACGAACCATAGATTATTTTTCATTTATAGTTTTTTTTATAATGTTAAGTGTTCTTATCGGTGCTTCTCAAGCAACATGAGATCGTATGTGTATGTAATATTTTATAGCACTTTCCCAAATTATTGGCTAAATTCCTAGTTTAATGGTTTTAGAAATCCGGGAGACTTAATAAAATATGTTACAAAAGTAATAATAGTAATAAAACAGATTACTAATTAAAATCTACTCTGTCGCGTAATTACTCTGCGGCGAGGGCCTTGAACACGCGCGCTCCAGTCACAATGTACACGAAACTAAAGGCTAGAACACAATGGTCACTAAATATCGCGTATTATTTATGAAATGAATTTTTTTCTATCTAAGTACGAAGAAATTTCTAAAATTGTATAAGTTTCAAACCGATATTTAACATTATATTTAAAGTTTTACGTTTTTCCACTACTTTTATAAATTTGAAAGCAAAACTGATTACTCAAATAGAGTAAATAGGTAATCAGTTTTGTTTTCAGAGCTTATAAATGTCTATCCCTTAATTAAAAGTGAATAATTTTTAGGTTTTATGCCTTATTATATTAACGAATGCCAATATTATCCTTTTAGAAACCATGTACAAGTTCATAGTTTTTGTTAATTATTAATGCCTCTACGATAAATTGCATGTTATATATGAATAAAAAAATGGATTTCAGTTATGTCAATATATTTGTTTAAGATTTAAATTTTGTAGTGTTATTCGTATTGGCATAGGGGGTCGTGGGATCGATTCCCACACGGGACAACGATTTGTGCGACCCACAGATAGTTGTTTCGCATCTGGGTGTTTGTCCTCGTGTAATTTAAGTTTGTAAAACGTCCTTACAACACAGGATAATGTTATCCTAAGTGAGGGCAATGTTTTTTAAAAAAGAATAATAATAAAAATAATCACACTAGTGAATGTTAATAATAATAAAAAATTGCAAGATGCTCGGTGTAAACACGTCCTAATGATGCTAATAATAATACCTACATACTTCGCTCCCTGTACAACGTTGAGTTTGACGATGTCGACAAATATATCGATAATTTAAATGTTATTTTTATTCGTTTTTCTTACAATGTCATAAAATGCATTTATTTTAAAATAAATGACATATGAATTATTCATATCAGGACTAATGTATATAAACCATAATGTTGTTTATTATGGCATTTTAGAACATGTTTATTTTTACGAATAATCCGAAAAAATACTTTAAAAGTGATAGATTTTAATTATTCCAACAATGAAGGGTTAAAATCATTTCAAAAAAGTCATTTCATTATATTTCTTAGGACAAAAATATCATATAACGAGTAAGTAAACAAATCCTTCGTACTTTTTTTCCCCAAAAAAAAAATGGATCTTATAAAACCTAAAGCATCGTTAAATAAATTCATTTGAATTTTTGATTATTAGAGTCCCCCACATAATAATATCTGCGAGCTCTGTAAGAGCGCGTTGTATATTGTGCATAAGAAAAAACCAGAAAGGATATAAATAAAAATAATTAAAAAAAAGATAATCCCACAAACCTAAAAGGTCCAATGTCAAATGCAATAAACTAGATGAAATTAAAAAAAAAGCACCAAGCATCGACAACAGTGTACGGCGCGGTCGCGTCCTCAGTTACCGTATCCATTTAGTTTGACAAGCATTCGGTTTCACGTGTCGGCGTGCGCGTGTGTGTGTGCGAGCGGTACACATGCATGCGTTAGGGTTGCCACCGCTTTCAATATTTTATTTTATTTCACGTTCAATATTTTTTTTAAATAAAAGCAATGTGAAGTTTTCAAATAATCTGAAACAGAAAGTCATTGTTTAAAGTCATTGTTTAAAGTTATTGTTTATTTATTAATATCGAATACACGGCGAGAGGCGTGATAGCTTAGTGTCCGGGCGCTCGCCTTTAATTCAATATTAATTCAATTTTACTACTCGAGCAACCTGAGTTCGATCCCCGGTGCCGGCACCAATGAAGTTTTTAACTTTAAGTGCCGACTTATCACGTGCTCCGCGGTGAAGGAAAACATCGTGAGGAAACCTGCATATTTTAGAAATAATAACAAAAAAAATATTTGAAGATATGTGAAGTCCGCCAACCCCCAGTGGGGTACGTGGTGGACTATGCCCTGATACCCTCTGTATAGAGGAGGCCTTTGCCCAGCAGTGGGACATGTATAGGCCGTTACTTTACTATTTTTTATACCGGCGTACAGTGGAAGTATGATAAATACTTTCGCATTTCGTCTGGTGAGTGAGGTAGCCGGAGCCCAAATTTCAAAAGGTTGTCAACGCATCGGGTGTAGCAGATGTCTTCACTTAACATCAGGTGAACCACCTGCTCGCCTGTCAACTTTTCACATAAAAAAACATCTTTGCAGGAACCGCTTCGTTTGGCACCTTCCATAATAAACGAAAATACATTTATAAATTACGAAATAAATTAGACTACTGCGGGCAACCCTTGCGCATTGTCGTTGTGTGCAACTCAAGGCAGACGTTCACACAGGGCCGTTCCGATAATTTCTATGAGCAACAACAAACCGATATATTTTCACAAAACCTCCGTTTTAACGTATTAAAAAAGGTGGACTGATAAAAAAAAAGACACGAGAGAACTTCACGTCTCGAGAACGAACGCAACGTATTTACGTTTTAAAAAAGTTTTTTATCACATTTAGGTTTTTCAACCTTCGCCATCAACTTCAAGGAAATTATCTACCTACGTGAAACTAACTGTGATCGTACGGCATTTGTCACAGTCTATCACATTAACTTAATTTATAAATTCATTTTAACATCAACAAATTTCTATTCAAATCGCAGCTAAGTAGCGCTAGTAAAAAATAGCGCGTTATCCGCCATCTTGGATTTTCTTCGTGCCTATATTCGTGATTAGATACGTTGTCATTTTCTGTAATGGCTCGGGTGTAGAGCAAAGTACATAAGTACCTTTTTGTTTGCTGGCTTTTAATTTTACAATACTTAGTACTGCCATTAATGGTCATGTAGTGATAGATTTTTATTGTGAAGTTAAATATGATTAATTTCCTCTGTGACATAGGTAGGAAAAGTATTAAATTCACCTTTTTCGCCAAAGCTTGCATCGATATCTGGCTTTATTTAAAAAAAATGTCTTTATAACGGCGGATTTAGTATCTGAAACACTTTGAAAGATCTCGCCCGTTTCCATAGCGCCAAGTATTGATCTATTCGAGAGCGAATAATAATGAACATATTAACAATAGAAATAAAAATATGACGTTTACATTGATAAAACATTGGTGCGTTAAGCCACCACTGTAGGTATATGAGTATCATAGACAAGTAAAATGTCCCTCTATGTTTTAAGGCCTCAAACAAAGGAAAATGTTTCTTAAAATTAGTGTGCTCTTTTAAACGTATTACCTAAACTAATTTCTAGTCGATATTAAGTAATTGAAGCCGATATTCGTAGTGGAAATTTGTTTATAAGCGAAAATAACCGGTCACTTATCCCAGAATTAGTTCACGCCGAGGGAAGCGGGCCGGGTCGCGTGAAATTTACGAACGCGCCCGCAAACAACTTTACTCGTAAATACTTAAGCTTTCAAGGCGATGCAAGCTCGGCATGGATCGGGATATAGTTCAAAGATTGATCACTTGACTAATGTGATTTTAAAGAGTAGATGTGTCATCATTATTTAGTTTCACACATGAAGCGCTTTTACTCAAAGATATGCCCAATATTTAACAGTCACCGTGAGCTCCTAACAATTTGTCATTAAATAGGGAGATTAGCTAATTTATAACCGCATAAGAATGAAACATAATACATACAAAAGTGTAATAATAAAGTTTTAAAAAACAAAGTGACATAGTATGTAAACTAATTGGTCTTCATCTACATTCAGAAATCTGACTTATTTAACTCTTGTTTTGATATAAATAGTAATAATGTCCCACTGCTGAACGAAAACCTCTTCCTTGCAGAGGATATTAAATATAACCAGGTGGGAGAACCAAGCAACTGTCTTCGCTGTTGCACGAATGGGCAGGTCCGTCCGGGTAAGAACCACGACCTCACAGAAGATCGGCGTGAAGTGGAAGTATTAACGTCATGTCATATCTTATATTTCTGCGTTTTGTCTGGTGGGTGAGGTAGCCGGGGAACATTTTATTAAATCGTGGCAACGCATCTGCAACAAGACACACATGAAAAAAATGTTAGAAATGCTTATTTAATATTTATTAAGTATATAAGAAGAATATCGCTCTAGTTAATATGAATAAAACAATAGTAATATAATTTGTCACGGAATGTTTTTTATAAGTAAAATAATTTAATAATTTTTTCTTTTATATCCCGTTGATACGTTACGATTACTTTACTACATTCCTGGCAACGGGACTGAACGACGCGTTTGGCGTACCGATATCACTGTAACCGCCATCTTGAAAATTTTTAACAGCCCGCTCCACGGAGCAAATGTCAACTGTCATGCAGCATGGCATATTGTTGAAATCAAGTCTAAATTTAATTGTATTGAAGTATAATTTTCACGTGTAGTATAAAAAGTAAGCATTCAATCTGGGAGACTATAAAAGTCCGTTAACAACGACATTTCGGATATTGTTGCTGGCTATGTCAAGTCGATCTGGTTGTAGCAGATCTCAATAATGAGAATAGATTACTTTACAAAATCTTATGAGGTCTGTCTCGTATTACAAAATTACTTTTTGCCTCGGTTTTATTCTTAATATGGAGTTTTTTATGTATACATATTGACAATGGCGATATAATAATTATTCTGTTATCACGTTCTGGTGTCAGTAAGATGTCAGTTTATTTTAAATCTTTATGTTAAGCAGCAGAGTTCATTTAATTGTAGAATAAATTTAGTTAACATTTGTTAAGAATAAACAAAGTTATAACCTTTCAAATTATAACCTTTGTTAACTTTATTTATTTTACAGTTACATGAATTGTTTACTATTAAATGAACTCTGCCCACCCTTCTGAGGGACAAACTAGACTTGGGAATATATTTAAAATATAAAAATACACATGTATTTGCTATATGTATTTAACACCTTATTCTCTCTTTGAGGTAAATCCGTCACGTTTACCTTGATCTGCGTATTAAAATCAAACATTTATTAATAATGTTAGTCTAATAATAATGAAAGAGAAACATCATCATTTTCTTAATTTGGAAAAGGCAAGTCTAAACTTTATTCAGTCGAGACTTGGCCATATCTGAATACATACGCGAAGAGAGAAAAAACATCGAACGCGCCTTGCGGCAAAAGTAGTAACCCGAGAGTTTTATGTTATATACATTTATTTTAGATGACATAGAACAAAAATATTATCAACTATTTCAATATGAGTATTTTACGTTATCTCAGAAATATAGCTGATTATTTTTTCACTAGGTGCTTAGTGTTACATTTCATACTCCGCAATACTTGAAAAAATAAAAAAAATTACTTCAAATACTATTAAAAAATATTTACTAAACTTCTTTGCAGGTATACTTCCTTTGTTGAGTTTGGAAAAAAATTATGAGAGTTTTACGATGCGCGCGCATACCGACAGCTAAAAGCGACATGATAACCATCGACCAACTTCACGGTGTCACCATCAAACAGCAAACAATATAAAACTTTTTTAACTTTTAAAGTTGAAAACTTTTACCTCTATATCCTTATAATATATATTGCATTTAATGTCTTTTTCACAAACAAACGATCACAAACAAAAATTATAAGTACACACATACTGTTTTTTTATTATTTCTGTTTTGACTTGTTTCTTGGGGCACTTTAATGTTGTTATATCAAAAGAAAAGTGCATTTGTATACAATTGTATATAATTCTTTAACAAACGTATTTGTAACATCCGGTCATTAAAATGGAAATCAATAAAAATATTAATGCACATTAAGACTGCAATTAATTTATAGTGTTCAAATCAAAATTATTATAATCAATATATCGTATCTTGTATACTGCGTGCCCAATTATCGGAATTTAATAACAATGTATAAAATTTTTACTTGACACGTAAAGCTTGGAAACATAAAGTTGGTAATAATTCTTACTACTGCAGGCCTAGGGATCAAAAAAACAAAAGAATGTAACTTTTACTGACATGGTATACCTTTTGTTTGTTTACAAATAATAACACATTTTATATTTCCGAAAAAAAAAAATGCTTCGAAGATAGGTGGTGTCCGCCAATCCCCAGTCTACCTGGTGGACTATGCCCTAATAACGTCTCAACAAAGGATGCCTTTACCCAGTTGATATAATTTACTATAATATATAGGCTTTACTTTACTTTTTTAGAAGTATTTCTTGTTATATTCTTAATTCGTTATGATAATGGGCATAGATTGTATTGGAATATTATGTATCACGTTATTAAATACTTACACAAACTTGTGCATTAATACCTATGTAAAAGCATCGATAAAATAAGATGTATAAAAGTTCCAATAAATAAATAACGTTTTAAGAAAAACAGTAATAATAATTGATATCGCATATTAATAAAACCGAACTTGTAACAATTTCCAATGGAGCGGTTTCAAATAGACTCGACCCTAATTTCTTACCCGTGTATGCGTGGACGTGTTCAAATACATGCCTATGTGTGCGTGCAAGCAAGGCTGCCAATTCGTATCGGATTTTTGACTTAATTTATTTATAACCATTTCTTGTATTCATTCGAATATGCTACGCTTTTACTCATGCGTTGGAATAAGTACAAATAATATTTTACATATCTTTTTATCACCGTTTGTTATAATTAACATCGAAGTTCAGATGAAAAGTATTCAGAAGGTTCATAAGGCACCTTCATTGTTTTACTAATTTAAATAACATTATGTGCGGCCGAGTGGTGGACTATGCCCTGATACTCTCTGTATAGAGGAGGCCTTTGCCCAGCAGTGGGACATGTATAGGCTGTTACTTTACTTTTTTACATTTTACTATGTGGCTCCAAAAGCTGTTCTTGTATTAGGTTCTCGTAAAACTATAAAAACAATAAGATTCAGCAATATCAATTGTATATAAATTAAGTGTTGCTTATGACAAATCTTGAAATGATAAGCTTATAGCTAAATGTAATAAAAATTATAATGTAAAGCATTTTTTTTAGTGTGAAAAGTTTGCAAGCGGACATTTCAAGTTCATTTAATATTAAGCGATTACCTCCGCCCATGGAAATATGCAATACCTGGGCAAAATTTTGAAAGTTGTACTAGTTTTTCTACTTATATATACACTAAATCAACCGCCAATAGGCTGTTCAATTTGTGTTGTTCGGAATACATATTAATTACATTTATTCTGTGAATAAAATTGCAACTTATTTTACTTGTGCTCTATCGTTTTCATTACATCAGTTTTTTGAAAATTTTGTCCCTAGATTAGCGTTTAGTTTTGAACTAGACAATAATCTAGGGACAAAATGTTGCCGCCCTCTAAAATCCGAAGCCCACTTCTGAAGTATGCCTTCTTAAGGCGCGTTTGGAAAAAAATAACAGAGTAAAATTTTTGACGATGCGCGCGCACACCGACTCCCAAAAAGCGACATGATGAAGTTGGTTGTAAAGCATAATCATAATCATAATCATAATCATAATCATAATCATCTTTATTTGCAGAAATATGGTACATAAAGATTTTCAGTATAGACAAAAGTACAGACTTATTTCGCCTCATTGGCATGCAAATATTTAATTTAAGCAACTAACTTCAAAGTACTAACATAGCAACCTATAAAAAAATTTTGACATCACTACATAGTATAAAACAAAGTCGTCCCTCTGTCTGTGCCTATGTATGCTTGGATCTTGATGCAGTTTTTTTTCTAGATAGAGTGATTCAAGAGGAAGGTTTATATGAATATTACATTGCACCCGTGCGTAGCCGGGGCGGGTCGCTAGTTCACCTATAATTTCAAGTTAGGACCGTTACCAAATGCATTTAATGTCTTTTTTACAAATAAAGAGATTTTTAGCTATTTTTCTTTTGTTAAGCGAAATAAGTACGTTCCTACATAAGAACACATGCACTTTTTTTAAAAAGAATTGTGGCATAGTTTCTATAGGCCATCAGGCTAAAGGAATAAAATCGTATAAATGCAGCACGTTACTTCGAGTAAAAATTTGTTCTTCAATCAAAAGCATTGTAATGTTCATTATTACAATCTGAACTATTATTATAATATTAATTTGAACTATACAAATTTAATGTGGCAACACATCTGCAACCGGTGTTGCAAATGTCCGTGGGCGGCGGTTATCACTTAACATCAGGTGAACCGCAAGCTCGTTTACCACTTTGTCACATAAAAAAAAATTTCGGAATTTTATATATAAAAATTACGAAATACTATTAAAACGTGCGACAGCCCTGTACTAGTTTGCATTCCGGCGGGCGACGTGAGCGCCACAATCAAGTACAATACCGGCTTCTGTGCGAAAGGACGGTGTGGATGCGCCATTTATTATGATTAATTTAATTTAAATTTCACATATTTATTTGTAGCGAACATAATGTATGAATGTATGAATCAATCAGTTGTATTTGTATAGGATGTTACAAATTTTGTTTCTTTTTTACTTTATTAGTTTGTTTGAAAAAAATTTTTTTTAACTATGGATTTTTTAACGTTAATATTTTTACGATTATCGGCAAGTAGCGCTAGACGTGTGTTCATTTATTGTCGTGGTGGTAACAGCACGCTGTATACAGCGTGGCGTATGTTTTGTCACATGCGTATGTTTTGTCTCTTTTAAATTCATTCGACCCTTTTGCTATGCTTTGTGACCTTTACAAATGAACTTTACGTTACAATTTTATACGTAAGGTTGTTCTAAAATTCTTTGTTTTGGAAAATTTAATAACTCGGTAAATATTAATGTTTAAAGAATGTAAATGTTTAATACAATTTTAAAAAGTTATCCTCTATATGTGTGTTCATTTATTGACGCGATTGCAAAGCAAAGACACTCTGTATAATAGTGATAAGTTCAGGTGAAAGATTTTACATTGCTACTACATTAATAATCAAAGTCGCTTACACAAGATGTTAGCTATCAGCAAGTAAGCTTACAATACCAAAATATTTTATCAACATCATTTCAGCCTGTTTCATTCCGCTGCTGAACATTGGCCTCCCCCATAGACTGCCACGAAGTACGATCATGAGCCACCTGCATACATCGACTTCCCGTACATTAGCACATGTCGTCTCCATCTAATGGGGGGTCACTACCAAACACTACTAAAATATTTACGAAATATAATTTAATAATCACTTTAATTATTAAGGTTGAAATTTCAAAGATTCTGTGTCTTCTCAGATGCGACCTAGGCGACTTAAGCATATAAGAATTCTGCGAAAACAGAAAAGAAAAATCACTGGCGAGCATCTAACATAAATGATAACAGATAATATTATATGGAAGTTGCTTGTATGTAACCTAGTTAACACTCGTTTCATAATCAACAAGCAAACATAATTACCCTATCGATACTTTGAATTAAAAAAATATATATTTAAGGATGCTATCAAAATATATGTTTACGTGGGTAAACTATATTTTATTAAGAATTAACTTAAGGATTACAAGCGAATATTCCAAATATTAGCAAGTTGACTATCATCATATTATATACAATACTAGCTGCTGCCCGCGATTACGTCTGCGTAGAGGGGTGAAAATTTAGGGTTGTATGTATTTTTGTATGCTGTGTCATAAAAAAATAGAAACAAAATGTTATATATAAAAAATAAAAAAAATTTAGGGGTGGACTACCCCCTTAACATTTAGGGGGACGAAAAATAGATAGTAGTCTCAGACCTACTGAATACGCATATAAAATTTGGTAAAAATCGGTCGAGCCGTTTCGGAGGAGTTCAAGTTCGAACCCCGTGACACGAGAATTTTATATATTAGATTAATAAGTGGTTAAGTTTTAATCAAAGAACCTTACAGATTTCATCATTTTAGTTATCGTTAATTATAACCATTTAAATAGGTTTATTTATGACTTAAGCCGGGACAGGTCTAGTGTAGAATAATGAAAAACAAATACACAAACGGAAACCACGTCCACACTACAAGCGCGCACTCACACTACCATACTCACACTCACACCGTGACAGCCTATATACCGTGTTCGACGTATACACGCATACACGGGAATGGACGCGCACAAACGCAATAAGTTTTTAATTTTAACCGATGTAGGCGTTAAGTGGATACGTCGCTGTGTTCATTACGACCTAGCATCTCCTACGGCTTTGTTCGCGCTTTTTCTACCGAAATCACACAACACGTATTTATACTCACTGGCAGATAATAGTCCGCATGTAATGTAATGTAAGACAATTCCAAGCAATGCACATGTCCCACTGCTAGGCAAACCTTACTAGGTATGTTCCCCTACTTACCGGATGGATTATCACAAAGTTAAATGATAATGGTTTATTTTAACACGATAAAATACGTACATTTCTTTAATCATTTCTTTGTAACGCGTATTCACCAAACTATTTTAAAACACTTATTTTAATATGTATTCATTATCATTATATTATTCCCGCTAAAACTCCACCGCCTTCCATTTTTTTTACTTAGTCATTTTATTTTTTTTAAATTCATTTGACATTCAGCCAGTTTGGAAATGTACTAATAGTAAAAAATAAACTCATGTCACATAAACCTTGTATCTTTTTGTTCATATATGTGACATATCTGGTTTTCGGCACATACCTCATTTCAAGGCAATTAAGTAAACGACTCGAGACATGTTTTGACGGTTTGTTGTCACAATACCGTGTGTGGTTTTTTTGGACGAAGTTACATACAATTAAAAATAAATTATTTTCTATTTTTTTGGTGCAGGTTAGGTTACCTTCTATGACACTTGTAATTATAATGTATTTAATTATACATAATATCATTGTTCCATACATATTTTACAGCACGCTTGAATTAATATAAATTAATAGCCATTAATTGAATTCTATTCGTTGTATCATTGTAAGATTAAAAAGGTTTTCTTTGAAATATTTTTATATTAGGAGACAGTACTTTTAAACAAATTCACTTAAAGTACTATAATGGTACCAAATTACGTTTTTAACCATATTACTTATTCGCTGGAAGCTACGTAGACTACGTAGACCATATAAGACCATGTATACTGTATAGTACACCATGAATCATACTTTTCATAATTCGTCAATTTATTTTCAAAATATACAAGAACTTAATTTTAAAATTTACATCGTATGTATCAAATTTTAAAGACACATATTTCGCTAAATTTAGCACGGGATATAAAAAGTAACCTTGATATGTCGTGAGAATTTTTAAAAATGTCAACGTTTTAAATTATTTCATTCAGTTCAGTGCTGTTTCTGAGCAGTATGGTGTCTAGTTACGCTTTGATTATATTACTTTTACCTATATTACTATTGGAGTGGACAGGCTGAAATGATGATGATGATAATTATTATTATTTAATCAAAGGGTTTACGATTTTGTACATACCTATATATTTTTTCTATACAGATACTTTTTTGTTTTTCCATCGAAGATTCGCCTTTTTACTCTTTTCTTAAAGCGTCTTATATTTTTGTTTACAAAACGTAACTTGAACAGTTTTTGTTAGAGTAAAAAAAAAAAAATAGTACTATCAACAATTTATTTTTACCCATATGGGCAAACATATCAGGTGGGATGACAAAAAAATATATTATGTTATTAAATAATACCACTATATCGATATTTCCATTTGTGCCAATGATAAGTAAAAGTGAGTTTGCACAATCACTCAAATTTAACTATGTTGCTATTAAACAACCAACTGAAACCTATCCTCAGATTAGCTGACCTATTTATTAACGCAACATACGTTTATTACGTAACACAGCTACAAGACTTTACCAAGTGAATAATAGAATGCATATTTTGATATCCTTCCAACCATAGGCAATTTAATTCTAAGAAGGATACACTATAAGGAAAATCCTGCATGCATTCGCATATAAGTACTTAGATTTTTATACCAATATCATATTATCACTAACAGTGCAACAGCCAGCATTGTCGTTGAAAAACAAAATAATTAAGAATTAATCGCTCCGGACCTTTTAAAGAGCACGGCTTCACTAGCCCCGCGAATTTCGAAATTTCAAGAGCAAGTTATTTTTAAGAAAGCAAGCTCCGCCATTTTGATAGCGTCAGAGGACATTGAAATTTTGCATCATTTTCGAACGCAGACGAACAAAGAGTGGCATAACCTCAAAAAATAATAATCAATATTAAGGATATGAAAAGTTTGTATGCATTATCTAATTGTTATTTCAATAATGTATGCGTGGCTGACGTAACAATGTTATTGCTAATGCATTACAAGGAATGTTTACTGTTTATAACAAAACATTCTCTGAACAGTGATCGTTGTTTTAAATCAACTGGAGAACACGTAATGCTAAAGAAACAGTTGAAGAGCTAATCATTTGTATTGTAAGAATGAATCCTAGTTGCAAGTTTAATTAGTGGTACATAAATTAAAAATTAATTTCAGTACGTACACTGACCTATTAAACCATAAATAACTATATCTTTAAAACTTAAAACTACTTCGATGTTTCGAGATCTTTTTTTTTATAGAACTGTTTGGTAACATACGGAAAAATTAATCAGTCCACAGTTTCGTATAAAATAAAAGTCTTCTTAATCCTTTTCTGGGATTCGAATAATGTTAAGTTATACTTTCTTAAAATTATATTTTAATCTTAAAATACATAGGTATTACATAATATTATTAATATCAACAAACACATTACAAACTACGCAATTTAATACCACAGTAAATTAATAAAAGATAATTTAATTCCGTCCTTACTTAATATTATAAACGCGAAAGTTTGTATGTGTGGATGTTCGTTACTTTTTCACGCAAATACTACTGAATGGATTTTAATGAAACTTTACAATAATATAGCTATAGTTCATATACATATTTTATGTATGTCTGTCTTTCTGTATTAAAGTTACATCTTCAGCCTATTCTACGCAGACGTAGCCGCGGGCGGCAGCTGGTGAGATATAAAAGTGAATAGGTGAGTATTAAGTATTTGCAGCGTCGTTGTTTGGTGATCGAATTAGGCGAACGGATTCAATGGATGCGCAAATCAACAAGAATAAATACAATTTGTCCAACTAATAACGGTACGTTCCCAAACAACGCGTTATCTGACATTATGTATTATCTGCGTACATAACTGCGGTGTTATACGTTTATGTAGGAAGTTGTGGATGGAACACAAAATTTGGTATTTCTCGGAGTGCCCAAGGGACGTTTAGTATATAAAAGTGTATACAGTTCTGAAAAAAATTTACTTAACTAACTAACTACTAAGACTCCGCTGTCTGTCTGTATGTCCGTATGTAACCAGGCTGAACCTCAGGAACCGTGATTGTTAGACAGTTGAAATTTTCACAGATGATGTTTTTCTGTTGCCGTATTATAACATCAAATACTAAAAATACAGAATAAAAAATTTTTTCACTCATAAATTGGCTCACATACAACGGACATGATTTTTTCCCCTCTTTGTTGTTTAAGATTAAGGTACGGAACCCTTCGTGCGCGAGTGTGACTCGCACTTGGCCGGTTTTTTTTATTAGTAATATAATACAAAGAGAAAAGTATTTTATTTTGATATACAGCAAACTCAAGTAAGTACTTAGTTTACAAATGATCGTAACGAAGTAACAGTTTATTTGATGACCAGATTGGTGAAATGGATATTGATTGATGAATCTGTCCTTTACCTTATGAAATCTTTATCTTTTTTTATATCGTATCTTATCTTTATCTTTTTTTTACCTTATGAAATTCTGTTTCATAAGGTACGAGTTCGATTCCGAATACTGGAAATATATTGTGTGATGAACAGTGTTACATCCGTACTAATATTATAAAGGCGAAAGTTTGCATGTATGGATGGATGTTTGTTACTCTTTCACGCAAATACTACTGAATGTATTTTGATGAAACTTTACAATAATATAGGTTATACATCAGAATAAGACATAGGCTATAATTTATATACATATTATATGAATATCTGTTTTTCTGTCTGAATGTTATGCCTCCGGCCTATTCTACGCAGACGTAGTCGCGGGCTGCAGCTAGTCTATAATATAGATTTATTTACAAATTAAAAATAAGTTTAAGTATGTTTTTCAGTTACCTAGTACTCCATTATAGAAGTTTTGCTCAATATTTTGGGACTAGATGACGTTCTGTTAAAAATATATCCTGAAATTTTTATTTATTTATATTACATAGATGGTCCAGTTTTATGTATTTTTCGCGTTGAATTTTGTACTACCACTTTACTCTTAGAAACGTCGACAAACCAGAATCAAAGTGTTGTTTTTAGAACTAAGTATGTAGTATTTGCGTAAACACACACGAAGTATATTTAATGTCTTCCGGTCATTTCGCTTTAAGTCGGAAAATCCAGAGCGGCTGCAACACGACGACAGAACAGTGTGTGTATGTATAACGATAAAATATTCAACACGATACCGCCTAACATATTGTTATACGTGTGCAATCTGTTTGGCGTTGGCTCACATGTCGTTGAAATATAATCAATACGTACGCGAAATTTGAAAATGCCATTCGAAATTTTATTTATTCAAAATTTATTATATAAAACCGTGTCTGTATTTAAGCACGTACGAATTAATTGCCATTAACCTATTTATAATAACCTCTTTAACGTATCACGAGAATACTAACTAAAAAAAAATGTGCCTTTCTTTGTGAAAAAGGATTAAATACAAATAATAACGGCTTAATTAAATAACTAGGAATTATAGTTAAATTTCAAAAAGTTTTTATCGCTTGCCATGGAAATACCGTGAAGTTCGTTGAAGTACCGTGACGAATTACGATTCATTAAGAGCTTAAAAGAAGCCTATATTGAATAAGAAATTTCACCTTTTTCTTTGAACACTAAGATATTAACAAACGCCCAAAGATTCTTTCATAGCATTCATAGCACTCCCTTATATTTTGTTTACAATTTACATGCACATAATTATGGTCAGCGGTAGAGCAATGCAGAAGAATGTTCATGACCCTACTGCGGTAAAATAATATCCCATTAATAATGTTAGCGTCGGATTTACATATTGAAATAATTCCACTGCATGTAAACCGATCTTAATCCTGTAATATCTTGACAAACACTTGATACGAAAGCAACGAACGTTGGATAGTGTACAACGCATAGCTATATTTACACTTGTTTGTATAAATGTTATATTTATGAAACAATTCGTTCATTGATTTTTCTACTATAATCTTGAAATTACTCGCACGTAAATTCCTTTATGCATTATATTTATCGTTGGGTATTAAGAGAAACATTTAAAAAAAACCAAAAACGGTTTAATCTATTGCCGAAGTGCATTTAGAAGACAGAAAAATTTGACTAGATTAATAACAAGTACATTTTTATTAACAAAAAATAAAGCAGACTTCAATATACAATTTCTATTTAATTTTAGGGAGTTCGCCGATGTATCTCGACTCGTTGAAATTTATATGGAAGTAATTATTTCTACAAAAATATACATAACTAACTATAATATATGTTATTACACAAATATGTTTTAAAATAGGTTCATAAGTCTTACATAAATTTATTTTACATCAGTAACATTCGTCTCACTTATTTGAACCATTAGGTAATTATAATCATAAAACATTTTTTGTTTCAATACCGTAACTATTTATAGGTGACTTGGCAAGCTAAAAGGTTACAAGAGCAGTGACCTTTCGGAATAATGGCCCGTGTCTCCCTCTATTACGATGGGAATAGAACATTTTGGTGTTACATATAAACGCTGATAGATGGCACTAATTTTAATGAAATTAATTAATAATACTTATTTTAGTACAAAAAAATCGTCAACATCGTTAAACATTCTTCTTCTTTTTTCGTAGTATTTAGGTTTAGAGTTTTATTGACTTTTTAAAGTTAGCCATTTTTTTTAAATGTACACCAAAATAAATAAACCAAAACAAAATGAAGCCTCATGGAAGTCGGTCATGTTCGTTCTGAAACCAAAGAGGCAAGAGCGTTTTACGCATTTTCCTCTGAAACAGTCAAATTTAGTTTTGTATTGCCTTATTAAATTACAGTTTTGTCAATAAATAAGCTGCAATTTATTGTTAAAGAAGTATTTAAATGATCGGATAGTATTTTTCTAATTCTTAAGAAACGAGAATTCGGATCTGTGGTGAGAATGTTAAGTATTGAAACGTAAAGGCAATTTTCATTTTGGCACTTGGCAGTTGACCCGGACTAGATTTCTGAAACGCTTTATATGTTATTTTTGTGGCATATTTTCTACCAATAGCTCCGTTAGTGATATAAGATTAACCGTTAATTACTATTCCGCGGCAAATTTTGTCGTATAAAAGTGCTGTGTCCGTAATTTCTCGCCGTGGATTCCAAAACAAGCGGTATGTTTTTGTTTACTATGATATTGCAAATTCTTCCGGCATATTAGAACTGTGTTGTAACGCGAAAATTTCACAGATGTGACATTGATAGCCTTTCATTCTAAGTCCGTTTTGATGTTTTGATTTTGTTATTACCAGTCGCTGTTTCAATAAATTCATTTGTATATATCTTGTTGACGATTTTCGACAACTGGTCAACAATGACTTACCTATATAGACAGATTTTTATACAAAAATAACTTTATATTAAAGTTATCTTTAAATGAGTTGACTCTATCTCATGTGGGGCATGTAAAGTTCATGCCCCACATTTCATCTTATACTTGAAATGTCTCCTACCTAACGTTAACAACCTTTCTTCAGTCAAACACTAGTTTTGGTTAAAAATTAGATAAATTCTTGGTGTATCAAAGCTTTATCATAATTTTGAAAATAAATCATGTGATATGTTTTGTAAACATTGTTTTTTGTGTAAAATCGTTTACATAACCATCAATTTTTATACCTATAATAAAAGGTATCATTGATGAATTACTTAACTGTATAACTTATGTAACAGAAATTTCGAAATAATTAAAGGACAATAGTTTGTGACTGCACATATTTCTTAAATGTTCTATCAGCAGCAGACTTATGAAAAATCAAGATATGATGGCCAATTTTTTACATGAAAATATTCTAGACATATAAGCAATTTACATATATGTGCAAATTATATAGCAACAATTTATTTGGATAGTTGTGTTTAAATACCCAAATAAGTCTGCACATTAGTTGACAACCATGTCACATTTTGAAGGTTGAAAAAAAGCCGGTGGTTTACCTGACGTTAAGTGATGACTGCCACCCATTGAAATTTGTAACACCCATAGGTTTGCAGATGCGTTGCCATCAATATAGTAGGCCCTGGGTACCTTACTCACCAGAACAGACACAGAAATACAGCACTCCAATTTCACACTGCTCCTCTGAGAGGTTGTGGTGCTTACTTGGACAGACTTGACCGTTCATGCAACAGCGAAAACTTGCTTGGCCCTACACTTCGTGCAAACATTTAGAACTATTAACTAACAATCGAACTATTCCATGGGGGTGACGCATATTCAGCATTGGATTGAAACAGGCTGAAGTAATGATAATGAACTTATGGGTGTTTCTGTACATTTGGTCACCACAGTACGAATCTGACTCGTCTAAATTAGTCAACTCGCAGTAGATTTAGACTTTAAAAAGTAGTCAAGACAAGCATTTGTTGAAGAAACTTCCTGTTTGACGTTAAAATATAAAATGTAATACTTCTCATTATGTATAATATAATAGTAACTTCACATTTAGCAAATTTTTTTTTTCTTACACCATTAAAATTGCAAGAACAAATTCTACACAATAATATAAAGCATTAAATCCTATGACGCTTAATAATAAATAATCCAATTGTATGTGACATCATAATCAATAATGCATTAAATGATTCTCTCCATGCATATTTGTGTTTTGTCGGATAATGCTGTTTTCTTCTGAGGTACAGATATCTATGTTGTTGTTGACTGTCCGCAGGCCTGGAAATGTGTACGGAGGCGTGGCGGAGCGCGGGCGTGGCTC
The DNA here is from genome assembly GCA_933534255.1 of Iphiclides podalirius. Taxonomy (NCBI): domain Eukaryota; kingdom Metazoa; phylum Arthropoda; class Insecta; order Lepidoptera; family Papilionidae; genus Iphiclides; species Iphiclides podalirius. The sequence goes on along the minus strand of OW152841.1, from coordinate 7,184,889 downwards.
GCTCGCCCTCCCACGAGTCGGTCACGACGGATCTCTCGCTCTTCAGCGTGTCCTCAGCGGCCTCGGATGCTAGGGTGCTTCGGCTGCTTGCTTCCAAAGTTAGTGGCAACTCTTTTTGAATGTGAATAGTTATTAAGCGAACAGGCGGTCCACCTGATGTTTAGTGAATACCGCCGCACATGGACATATGCTACATCAAAGGGTTGCAGATGCGTTGACAACCCTTTTGAAAATTGGTTTCCGTCTACTCACTTCACGCCGGTCTTCTGTGAGCTTGTGGTATCTACCCGGACGAGCCTGCCCATTCGTGCATCAGCCGAGGCTGCTGCGTGGCCCTGCCACAGTTACATCCTTTTATAAATTCCGGGAATGTGTGTTTATTTAATTTGTTTTTGTTACTTTATATTGAAATGTGAGTATGATTGATTGTTGATTTTTCGGAGCTACGGGATTCGAACAAGGGTAGTACTGTAGACCTACTGAGCTAAGCAACTGATGAACTCAGGCCGCGAAATTTTTTGTCAATTTATCTATCAAACTCACATTTAACTTTCATCTACAGATTTGTTCCAATTAGGATTTATTAAGATTATAATCCTACATTTCAATAGCGTAATATTATTCATTTTCGAATTATACTTGAGTGTCTTAATACTGTAAAGCATCTCACTAGATGGTGCTAATTTTAAAAATAAGATTAAAGACAGCGGTCAAGGTTTTTATTCTGATTTTTTAGGAATTTGGTTTTGTTAAAGTATGTCCACACAAGTTTTAAATGTTGCTGTATGAAGTGTATAATACTATTATTCTGTTCCAGGCTGGCCAAGGGCCCGATCCCTCCATCAGAGTTGCAAGCCCCAACCCAGATGGTAAGGCGTCCAAGTAAGTGCACCAATGTCATAATCATGTGTGATGGCTTATCCTTAATATCATTTCTCGATTTGTCTCGACTATTGCAGTATTATATATACAAATAATATATTTAAAGCAAATAAGTGTTTTTCTCTACACCTTAGATGATTTTTTTTTTTAATTTATATAAAAACTAGCAACCCGCCTCGGCTTCGCACGGGTGCAAAATATTATACATATAAACCTTCCTCGTGGATCACTCTATCTACAAAAAAAAACCGCATCAAGATCTGTTGTATAGTTTTAAAGATTTAAGCATATTAGGGACAGACAGACAGCGGGACGATTTTGTTTTATGCTATGTAGTGATGGTCGAAAAGGTATCCGACGCAGAGGGGGTTTACGTAGGTTCGGTATAAGATCTTGATGTAGTTTTTTTTATTAGATAGAGTGATTCAAGGGGAAGGTTTGTATAACACATTTCACCCGTGCGAAGCCCGGGCAAGTCGCTAATTAAAAATGAAAACTAACACATAAGTTCCTAAGTAAGTTGACACAGGTTGTTTATACAGGGAGACTTTTTTAAAGGTGGCCAAATTTACACAGGAGGTCCAGACTCGGTAGTATTATAGTTTATTGAAATTAAAAAAAAATATATTTTTTCAAAAAATTACTTTTCTATTCCCCAAAAAACAGAACTTGTTGACAACGCGGTAGTCATTCATAAATAACCTAATTTTACTGTTCACGCACACAAACGAACTTGTGTGCGTGTTAGTTATGAATGATCGCGCGTAAAATAAACGAGTTGCGTACAAATCGCGCACTTTTTGAGATAAGTTCAAATGGAACGTAATTAATTTCTTACGAGTGGTTTTAAAATATTTATCATTTTTTATATAACATTATTTATGTTTAGAATTTAAAAAAGAAAAAAATGCAGTACCTCCATTTTTTATGAATTTTGCTTTTTCAATGATTTATGTCCAATTTGTTCATACGGATTTAGTGGCAAATTGTATCAAGTCCTAACTTCCATTGATAAAAAAATACTCGGAAATAAATTATGTTAAGTGACAAACTAACACAGGGTAAACTAATTTATGTCCCACATAACACTTTGGAATTGTGAAATTTTTACTCTATGGTACAATTTTAAGGTAAGTCCCACATAACACATTAATGATAATAACCAATGATTCCTAAAAATAATTTAAATATTAAAAGTAAAATTCATATAAATTTTTCATAATCTGCTTCTCCTGTAAAGTTCGCCAATTGTGACTTGACACACATGACACTTAAGGCCCATTTACACGATGCCATTTTCTTGTACATGCAAGAGCAATAATTGAATGCAATAAATTGCGCGCAATAATTGGTTAGACCATTTGTTGTTTAGACCATGCAACTTATTTATTGCTTCAATTTAATTGTATACAACAGGCAAGAAACTGGCACCGTGTAAATGGGCCTTTACGCTCGCCGATGCAACGCATAGTGCAAATCATACAACGACAACTTCACAAGTATGGATATTTTTGCTACTACGACTTCCCATTTAAAAAAAAATGTTACTAAATATTTAAATGTTATAATGAATCAAAATGACATGTATAATCTTATCTCGCTACCTTATGCATTATATACATAACTTTGGGTATACGGTGTTGAATGTACACATACTTATCTGTTTGTATGTGTAATATGTTAATGTTTATATAAATTTTTGTACGTTTGTTTGTATGCCTCAATAAAATAAAATAAATAAATGAATAAGAGTGGCCTCGCCCCTTAGGCGTTCCTCGGCGGCCCTGCCCCTGGCCTCGGGCGAGAGCGGCGACGCTTGCCGGGAGGTGCTGGCCGGCTGCGCGGCCCTGTGCGCGCAGCTAGGGCTCCGGCGCTCCTTCAGCTCGGGCGACGTGTGCGCCGCGCACCAGGCGCCGCCGCCCCGGAGGTCAGTGCTGGAGCCGGCCCATACAATAGGGCTAAGGTGTCCAGGGCCGCATTTAAGGCAGGGCAATAGGGGCCCCCCACAATAGTGACTACAGAAAACAACTTTCGCGTTTTACCTTTAACTACAATACTTCGCACAATCATGATTAACATTAAATATTAACAGAAATCAACGGAAAATAATTTCTCCCCTCTTTTGTTCGACCGAGGCCTCCAGACCTCTAAACCTGACCCTGAAGGTATAGTCGCCTTTCACGACAACCCCTGCTTGTCGTGAAAGGCGACTGAAAAGGGGCCGCGGATGGGCAGCAGCGCGAAGTGGCCTCGTGCTGCTGCAAGATGGCGAGGGAATCGGGGAAGGTCTATCCTTCTCCGAGGCGTGTTCAGGCGTAGTTCCGAGGAACACTGGTGCGTGGTTCGAGGGGGTTTTAGTGGGTGAGAACCCCACATAACCCTGTCATGTAAGGTGACATCTTTCGAAGATTTTCCCCCCGATACAAAAAAAAACGTCCGTCCGGGTACGTACCGCGACCTTACTAATGAAGAACGTCGCGATGTGGAGGTGTTACGCTTGTGGCGTTTCGTCCGGTGAGTGAGGTAGCAGTGGCCCACTGTATTAAAAGGTGGCAACGCATCTGCAACCCTACGAGTGTTGCAAATGTCAATGGGCGTCGGTTATCAATTAACATCAGGTGAACCGCCAGCTCGCTTGCCACATAAGAAAAAAAAGTTTGTGTGTACTTGTGTAACCGCGTAAGAAGTTATGCTTCTTTGGCGTGACAAGAGAAAAACAATTTAAATTGTTTATAGTGCTAATCTTTGCACTTAAGATTGAACATTAAAATATGTAGAAAAAGTGCGAAAAGATTGTCGCCGTTGTGGGAATCGAACCCACGTCTTCGGCATTCGCGGCCTGACGCTCTAGCCACTGAGCTAAACGGCTGATTGCCTCACCGACGAAACGAAGACGTGGGTTCGATTCCCACAACGGCGACAATCTTTTCGCACTTTTTCTACATATTTTAAGAGAAAAACAAGTTGGATAACAAAACAAAAACATTGTTTCAAAAACTGACCTTGAGAAAACTGCAAACTTGAGTTTATATCTATATACTACTACTTTGTTGTTTAGCAGGAACCTTCAAAGGTGTGACTTTTGTGTTACATATCATTAAATTTCACTCTCATAATTTTTGCACATAATTTAGTCTCTTACATTAGTATAAATCAACTTTATATATTTGTTCATTGTCATATTTCTCATCCCAAAGTATCCAGCCCGTAACTAAAGCTGTCATCTTACAATGTAATCCGGTTTCAGTGCCACATCAGAGGTGGGTCTGTGCGCAGCCCTGGAGGCCCTGACGATGAACGCCACGTCGCGTTCTTGCAGCACCTGGGTAGCAGGTTTGTCACCCGGAACAACTAACCCGTCATCGGCACAACACTTACTCCTTGTTACTCCATAGGATGAACTGTCCGGGCAATGATCAAACAATCCATGTATGTACATAACACTAATGTGTATAAACCAATGGCTACAAAATCACTCTTTGCATGTCTTGAGTACGCTGTGTACAGGCGAAGCCGTACATTTTGTATTGTATTCAAATCAAATAAAAAATATATTTATTCAAATAGACGCTTACGCGTTCTTTTGAATCTACAAATTTTACATAATAAATTGTATATATACGTTAGTAAGTTACCACCAGTTCGGAAAGCAGTTTCTGTTGAGGAGAGATCGGCAAGAAACTCAACAGTTGCTCTTTTTCAAAAGTATCAGCTTACAATATAACATACAGGTGTAATAGTCATATTCTAGCCTACGTGAGTATCAACAGTATTAACCCCACACATTGGCGTCGGCGGTAATTTTAATAATTTCAATGCATTGAAGGCATTTATTAACCTCGTTCGGCTTATTCAACATAAGCTCATCTATCCCACATTGACATAAAGGTGGGATAGATGGCACACACATTGTCCATCATACGCTGAGTTGCCTGAACATGTCTCTCGCGTCAGCAGCTGGAATCGAACCCATGAAAGTAAAGTAACAGGCCTATACTTGTCCCACTGCTGGGCAAAGGCCTCCCCTGTACAGAGTCCACATGGTGACCCCACTGTGGATTGGTTCAATTCACATATTTTTTAAATGTTTTTATTTTTTATACCTCAGTGGGGGGCTCTCAGCTGCCGTCGCCTCAACGCGCTCACCCTTCCCACCTCACCCCCCGTCCGCTGCCTAGCGACAACAAAAAGGTATGTGTTCAACTTCACCACCCTTAAAATGCCTTTAAAACCACCCTTAAAATTTCTTTAAAACCATTCTTAAAATGTCTTTAAAACCACCCTTAAAATTTCTTTGAAACCACCCTTAAAATGTCTTTAAAACTGCCTCTCTTAGCGGAACCCATCAATGTTAATTGGCCATGGCAGTCGCCCATATACATTAATTTTAAGATCCTTTGCTGTGGGACAGTTATGATCACAATCGACATTGGTAGAAACATCTCAGACTGTTATTTGACCCTTTATTTTATATTGTTGTCAATGCTGTGAACTATTTGTCAGGTAGTTGGCAATGAAAGTGAACCGGGATGGAATAAAGTAAGTAGTTTTGGCAAAAAGAAAATAGGCAGTTGAAATGTGCTTCCTGTTTTTAACATGTCGTTAGTCATGTTTTTAGCATCATATCTGTTAAATTTCATGTTTTTCGTTAATTTTTCTTATTTACTTATTAACATATGTCCCTCATTTGTAAGTCTTTGTCGAAAGAAACCTTTTAAAATTTGTAAAAATTGTTTTATTCATTTTTGTAATAATTATAGATCAGAATAACCATTATTACTTTCCTACATCCACTATCTTTTATTGTGTACCATAGATATTTCACAAACATAAATTGCTTGGGGGTAACAGACGGACAAATTCAGTATAGTTATCCCCGGTTCATAGGTACTTATGTTAAGAGGCCAAACAGCTGCCCAATAGTTTAGTCATCATGCGAAATATGTCTCCAGGTCCGGCAGAACTACATCAAGAAGAGGCTGCTGACCACATACAGAGCGTTGGAGAGGATGTCCCAGTCCGAATTCAATTTGGACCGGCTGGAGGTAAAGTGCAAAGGCTATATACGGGGAGTCTTTTAAGTCTGGCCATTTTTTTTATTAAACTCCAGACATAAATAATTAACAACACAAAATGACATAAATAAGTTATATAAAAAAATTATAAAATATTTAAAATCACTCTTAATTAATTAAATACTTGAACTTATCTCGAAAAGGCGGTAGGACCTCGCAAAATTATTCGCTACTGCACGAATGGGCAGGTCCGTCCGGGTAAGTACCACGACCTCACAGAAGACCAGCGTAATGTAGAAGTGTTACACTTCTGCGTTTCGTCTGGTGAGTGAGGTGGCCGGGGCCCACCTTATTAAAATGTGGCGACGCATCTGCAACCGGCGTTGCGTTTATCGCTTAACATCAAGTGAACCGAAAAAAGATTGTTTTTTATTTCAATAGACGATAATACTACCGAGTCTGAACCTCCTGTGTGAATTTGGGCACCTTTAGGAAAGCCACCCTGTACAGTTTAAAAAAAAAAAAGTAAAGTATCAGCCTATACATGCCCCACTGCTGGGCAAAGAGCTCCTCTGTACAGAGGGTATCAGGCCATAGTCCACCACGCGGCTCCACTGCGGGTTGGCGGACTATATAGTTGTAAAACTAATATGTTGTCAAAAATTTTCATATGAAATATAAAACGTTTTAAATCCTGTCAAATTTGACGGAAATTGTGATTTTGTTTCTATCACTATATTATGTGAAAACTGGACTATGTCACTCGGACATTCGGACACTTCGATTGGCAGCAAGCCGCCGTCGCGTCGGTGGCTGGCAGGGCGGTTGGCAACACCTTGGCGGCTCCGGTGCCGACGCCGCGCGCGCACACCCGCCTCCTGCACCCCGGTACGTTCACACACACACACACACACACACACACACACACACACACACACACACACACACACACACACACACACACACACACACACACACACACACACACACACACACACACACACACACACACACACACACACACACACACACACACACACACACACACACACACACACACACATACACACACACACATACACATACACACATTTGGTTTTTCTCTTTTAAAACGTTGCCCTAACTTATTAGGATAACATTATCCCGTGTTGTACGAACATTTTGGGGAATCCGTAGCAGTTGCCAAGGTATTGGCTTCGGCGTCGGTGGTAGTGGGCTCGATTCCCACACGGGACAACTGTTTGTGTGACCCCACAAACGGTCGTTTCGCATCTCGCTGTTTGTCCGCGTGAAATTTATGTTTTGTAAAACGTCCTTACAAACACAGGATGACGTTATCCTAAAGTAGGGGAAATGTTTTTTTGTCAAAAAAAAAATGAAAAAAAAATTTACATACATTAATTCCATGCGTAATTGCGGACAAACAAATATACATATGCTGATTACACAAATAGTTGCCCAAAGCCAACGCAACTGGGCCACGAAGTGATCAATGGCTACTCCGTCCACAGAGGCGGCTCATCTGGTCCTCACCGCCGCAGACCTGGAGCGCGAGCGTGGACGTCCGCTCTCCAAGTACGAGAGGAACATGATGATCTTCAACTGGCTCCACACCCTGGACGAGGCCGCCCCCTTCTAGGAGACAGCGCGTTGACGGGGCCGCTAGGCGAAGAAACAGGTCTGGGTTAGGGATGTCGAAAGTGTGGAAATATGTCCGATATATCGATAATTATGAAAATATCAATATCGGCCTCGATATATCCAAGAGAAAATATCGATATTTTGTCTTTAGGTCCCAGAAACCTACGTCAAGTATTAAATATATGACACCTAAGGACTCTGTGTCCGATTCTAATTTGAAAAAATATCGTGTTCGATACGATTTTCGATATACAATTTGTATCGATATATCGCATCAAAACAATATCGATATATAAAATAAAAAATATCGATATATCGATATTTTTTCGACATCCCTGGTCTGGCTGTTGTAGACACTGGACGGTTGGTAATCGATACATCGTAGGTTCAGTACTGCGCAGTCATCGGAGATGAATTATCGTTCCAATCGTATCTTTTGAATGGCTAGAATTATTCTATAATGTATAATGTTCAAATAGACAGACGCCATTAATATTATACTGTTGGATATAAAAATCAGAATAAGACAACCTTAGAATATCACTACATAGTATAAAACAAAGTCTTCAAGCCGTCTGTCTGTAACCTATGTATGCTCAGATCTTTAAAACTACGCAACGGATCTAGATGCGGTTTTTTATACTAGATAGAGCGATTCAAGAGGAAGGTTTAGAAGTATAATACATTACACCCGTGCGAAGCCGGGACGGGTCGCTAGTTTTATATAATTTGCAGTATGGTGTTAATGATAAAGAAGGACACATAATATTCCATAGCCGATTATCGCCTCATCACTTACTACTCATTACATCAGTGCAGCCGTATAATTACTAAAAGTAAAACAAGATGCAAAGATTGAAAGGGCTCCAGAATATTCTATGCTATAATACCTGGCTTTGATCTCTTTTATAAGCTGGAGGGAATTATAGTACCAAGACGGGGTGAATTTTTATCAGGTTTTAATTATATATATGATAATACACACATCTGGGAGACCTTTTATGGTGTTGAGTAGATATTATACTATTCCATGGTGTTAAATCATATCCATTAGGAAATATTAATGTCGTTGCGGTAACAATACTAGGTTATCAGTGTGTGAAAGTCCTTTTAGTTTTATATAGAAAAATGTTTTTCCTGCTTAATTTAAAATCTCACATGGCCTAATAATATGCCCTCATTAATCTTGTACAGGGTTTGGTCTTGCAGAATATTCGAGAAGTTTCCGACGCGTCCTAATGTTGTGTATTTTCTGGTTAAGATGGTTAATTTAATGTATGTTTCTAACATCCAAAAATGAAATTGTATAGAAATAATCAATGTTTTAGTGTACACTTTATTATGAATTATTATGTATTATAATTGAAATATGTTTCAAATTGATGTACGGAAATACTTTGTAAGTTAAATATTACATATTTTCAGTTGTTGTTACTAAAACTGTGAGATTTTAGCATGCCTCCAACATGTACAGGTTATAAAGTCCCATCAGCATCTAAAGCGCATGTCAACATGGTCGCTCGTTTTGGTCTATGGCTAGAAAACAAATAATTACATATATTTTTTTACAATCGCTGCCTCATTTTTCCAATTTAAGGAGAAAGCATCAACATTTGTAATGTTTCCGGTCAAGATTTTTTTGGTCTACCTTAACATGTGTTAGTTACAGATAGAAGTTTTGTTAAAATAATGATATAAAGAAAACGTTCCTCTAGATTGGCCTTTGTATACAACATTAGCAAAGTAGACAAGTCACTTAGACTCAAATATGGTTTCTCAAGACGGGTTCTTCAGTCATGTTTACGAACCAAATAATACTTGTTTTATGTGAAAAGTTGCCAAGCGAGTTCAAGTTCACCTGATGTAAAGTGATAACAGCCGCCCACGAACGTCTAAAACAACTAAGGGCTTAAGCTGCGTTGACAACCCTAAATATGAGTGTATTACCTCACTCGCCAAACGAAACGCGAAAGTATTTCACTTCCACCTCACGCCGATCTTCTGTGAGGCCGTGGCACTGTCCCAGAGCTGCCCATTCTTGCAACAGCCGAAGCTAGTTGGCCCTGCCACAGTCAATCATGCATCCTTGTTAAACATGCGGTAACTTTCAAACATCCTCAACCATCTGGCTATTACTGTGTTTAGTAAACGGAAGATACAGATAATTTCTGTGAAATGTAAATTCACCTACCTTTTAACCCGATAAACATTAAAGACACTAAGAGCTTTTTTATTGACATGTATGTGCTCAAACAATATTTTTTACAGTATTCTGATGTTGCATTTTCATCCATTATTTATTTATACAGTGTATATGAAATTTTGCCTTCGATGGCAAATGTTTATATTTCAAAAGACATTTTATGTTAGGGTCTAGATGTAATATTTCATAAAGTAGTTAAGTAAGACCCCAGTAGTCCTGTGGACGGCCAGTTTGCCTTCCAATCTAAGTTCAAGGTTCAGATTTTTGATTGTTGCTTCAGATTACTTAAGAGGCCTTAGTTTTTATGGTTTCAATGTAAGTTCTGATACCTAGATTCACTTCTATCTCCAATTTGTCCTTAAAAAAATGCTGCATAGTCAAAACTCATTGATTCACATTTCATTCCACTTTGTTCAATCAAAGTAGCATATTCCCCGCTAAGTTTAACTCTTTTAACTCAAGTTGAAGTCACTACTCGCATGAGATTGTATAATATATGTAATATGACTTTTATGTATCTGTGTACATTGCTTTTTATGTGTATGTATTATACTTGGGGTTTGCACCCGATGGGAACACATACCGTTCTTAGCTTTTAAGATGAGATGAAGAACTTGCCACGTTATGCTTTCAATTGTGCTATCTCTAAAATCTTAGACGATTGTGCAATCTTAAATGAGTATAGAGTTCAGGTGATGTCGAATGATTTTTAAAACAGTTGACATAAATAGCAAAGTTTGTAAACATTTCAATAATAACAATATATTTACTTTGCATCATAGGATCCTAAAATAACTGAGAGCTAAAATAACAATAGGAATATTTTAGTACAATAATAAAGAAATCGAAGGGAATTTAACAAGACAGTATTTGTATTAATGTAATTTTAGCCAGCTTTTCCCATTTCCTTTTATTCCTACAATGGATTAGACACCTGCTTTTTAAAGGTTATGTTCGGATTTATGAATTTTCTGAGATTTTGGTTTAATTTATTTCTCAGGATTAAAATAACTAATTGAGACGACGCCTTACTTCAGTTTCCGAGTCGAGTTCCTAATCGTTGGTAGCTACGAATGCATTTATTGTATTTATCTCGTGTAAACTCCCATTAGATGAACGATTTTTCTTTAATTAAATGTAACCGTTTTAACGGATTTATCGCGTTTATTTTTAAATTTATTCCATGTCGTTGGATGAAACGATGGAAATCTAAATTTAAAATGTCCGCGGTATATTATATGAAAATAGTTTCATATAAATTATTGTGATGTTATCTCGAATTTCGTCCTTGCAAAAAGTCGTATTTGAGATTTCTGGAAATGTTTATTTTCGATACAATTTTTTTTTCGTTTATTGTTAATTGTTGTATTTATTTTTCTTAAAAATAATAATTATTATCCTTTTCGCCTTAACCCTCGGGCGTTTGGTCGCCTCTGCTATTTTTAGTTATAAATTAAAATAAAGTTTAGTTTTATTTATAAACCCAACCAGAAGAGAAAATAAGTAAATGTCTCCATAATAAGGATAATAAAATTGGAACAGTGCGAACGGTGTTTAAAAACATTTTTATTGTCTATTTATATAAAGTAAATATCAATGTAAACAAACGACAACACTTTTGTAACAATGCCCGTTTATAGAGGACTTTTTTATCGATTGATGCACGGAATAAAAAATGAACTGTTATTTTTCTAGTCCGTGGATTCACTTTTTACTTTTGTAGAATACATTATAGTATTATACTTACTGTAATATATTTGGAACACTTCAAGCAGACCGGTTTTTATTTACTTATGACCAAAAATGGAACCTTGTACGACTTTTTGGAATGACAGCGAGGATTTATGGATTTTTTTTTGTGATGTGTTATGTTAAATTTGCATTGTATTTATTTTCTGCCATTCCATGATTTTTATTTTCGAAACTGTGGTTTCGCGAAGCATTTTATGAAAAGTATTAATAGTTTATGTTAGGTTATTTAAACCGATCTGTTTGTCGCACATGCCTTAGTTTATGAATGTTAAATTTATATGTTTCACTTTGTGATAAAAATAATAAAAAAAAAGCTATACCCTGTATGGTACCTACGTTAACCGTATCGATTTGTAAGAAAATCGTGTAGAAAATCTTTTGAAAGCGCCCATTATTAGTTGCGATATTGATTTTTTATCTATTAAATTATTAAAATGCTTATAACATTTATGTGTGGATGTATTTGTAGTTAATACGGCCATAAATTATAAAATAACTATTGTGTAAATGTTTGGATGACTGTAATTTTATTTTATATATATTAAATGACGTAATAAAACAATGCGTTGTTTTTTTTTTCTTTCAAATATAAGTCGCCATATTTGAAATAATTCTGATTTATTAGAGTTCATTGTTTTGTACAAATTTTTCTTTTTAAATGATTTATGATTGTCTGAATTATTGCACAGGGAACACGATGCCAGCATATGCTGAAATCTAGATTTTGAGTATAGGTCATTCGACGTTTTTTTTTGTTACTAATTTCTCGTATTTACGACATAACAACAATAATATGTTTAACAGAGAGGGCCGGATAGCTCTCTCATCAGACGCAACGCAAAAGTAATACACTTCCGTGTCCGTGGTACTTCCTCTGCAGAGGCGAAGACGAAGTGTGCTTTCTTTATGCTCATAAGTGTGGTCTGGCTAGAGCGTAAGCTAGGCTACGGGTGCATGATCGCGCGCTAATCTAAGAAACGGTTTAACCCATGTTTAACACGATGCCAGCATATGCTGAAATCTAGATTTTGAGTATAGGACATTCGACGTTTTTTTTTGTTACTAATTTCTCGTATTTACGACATAACAATAATAATATGTTTAACAGAGAGGGCCGGATAGCTCTCTCATCAGACGCAACGCAGAAGTAATACACTTCCGTGTCCGTGGTACTTCCTCTGCAGAGGCGAAGACGAAGTGTGCTTTCTTTATGCTCATAAGTGTGGTCTGGCTAGAGCGTAAGCTAGGCTACGGGTGTAGTAAAGCTATTTTATAAACTAGTAAAAGTGAACTTATCTATACATATAATAAAACTAACCCATCGTTGTCTATTCATGGAATATATTTGAGAAAAAATGTTATTGGGGGCCTTTATCATTGCAGTAGGACCAAAAACAATGATCGCGCGCTAATCTAAGAAACGGTTTAACCCATGTTGGTGCAATTTCCACTAACTGCATTTAATTAAGCTTCACTTAACATTTAGTGTTAGTTTTATTTCAATCGGTTCATAAATAAAAAGTTCATATCAACCGATGAAAATTTTCATTTGTATGGTGCTAATCTCTGCGCTTAAATTTTAAAATTTGTAAAAAAAAAAAAGTACGGTACGAAGTTTTTCGACACTGTGCGAATCGAATCCACGTCTTCGCGATTCGCGTCCTGAGGCGAATTTTTTAACTAGTTTTTTGGCAGGGACATAGCTTTTCTTTGTAATACGTCGGTGGCTGCTACCCATAACGACATTTAAACGTCTTCTCCATCTTTCGTAGACTGGCGACAAAAAGTGGACAATAAAACACATTTTGGTTTCCAAAATAATTTTATTTTGAAATTTCAATCCTTGGAACTTACACACGCTGCAATGATTTGCCCCAAATATATTAATATTGAAAAAGATTTGTTAAAGACCGAAAACAAAATAATCATAATAATCTATTCTCTTTTTAGAATCAGGATATATGGATAATATACAAAGGATAATAAAATAAGTTCATGTTTTAATTTCTATGATATAATGTAACCTCAATGTTAATTTCGTCAAAAGCAATAATTAATATGACATGATTTTTCCACATCATCTTGCATAGTACATATAAATAATGTTCATATATATTCAATATTAAAGGCAAATCTATTGCAAACGATAAATTAAACATCTTTACAAATTTACAAAATTACAGAAGACAAGGTACAAAAATTAAAATATCAAACATTTCTTTACACAACCAAACATAATATCTTATTAGGAAACAAACTGTACAAAAAATCCAAGGACCCATTCTTACAATTTTAATTTAATAATTAATAAATACAAAATTGGAACAAATTTCTCGACCGAAATTGTCATACGTTTAAACACTTTCGACCTATACGAAAAAACGGTGGTATATACATTATGGGAATGAATCGTTCCTGCGAAATGATACATTTTTACATACCAAAGTTATAGTGTGCGTTGATAATTTGAATACATTTTCCCAACACATTTCATATTTGATTTGAACATTTATTTTTGACAACAAAACTTTTCCGTGATTGTGGGACAAAAAAAAACAACGAAACAAAAACTGCATTGGCATACCATTGATATCTTTTTTTTTTTTCTGCCAAAATTCAAAAAGTTTTGATGTAAATGTTTTTTTTTTTTAAATTAAATAAACATCAGTGTCATGCGATTGCAGGCGCCAAATATTTTTTTACAAACAGCTTCTTGGGGTTGAACTTTCTCTTTTGGTGATGGTAAGAAAAAAAAAGTGTATTGGAATAACACTGATATCTTTTTACTGCCAAAATTCAAAAACGTTTGATGTAAAAGTATTTTTTTTTAAATTAACATCAGTATTGACGTGTGACTGCGGGCGCCTAAACATTTTTTACGGATTTGCGAAATTTTCCAATCGCCTAATGGACGAGAGTACTTTTCAAACGTTCACAGTACGCCCGTGAATTTTTGTGGGCGCACTTGTGTGCGGTTTCGCCATTTGTTGGTGCCTTATTGGTAATTTTGTGGCGATTTTAAAAAATCGAGAAAGGCGACATCTGGTTCGTGATTCATTCAGAGTGCGGATGGTGTGACAAACGCCGGCAGTGTGCTCTGGCGCGACGTATCGCCGGCGGCGCCCCCCCGCGCCGCGTGGGTGCATTCGGTATACATTATCATTAAAAAAATATCACATTTTAAGCAACCAGTGTATATCATATATGGGCTATGGAGACTTGACACGGCGGAGTGCGCTGTCGGCAAAAACTACAGGTCTTATAAAAGATAAAATACATAAGGACAATCAACTTTTAGATTGGATTTGTGCGAATGATCTAAAATAATTTTTTTTTAATTTTTGTAAACATGAATTGAATATTCAACAAATTTCTTAAGTGAAATCTAGTAATCTTTAATGAGACCTTTAGTGGTTGTGAACAGCACACTCCGACTTGACAGTCCGTAACTATTGTATAATGTGGAGGATAGGGGGCAATAGGGGGTATGTGTATAGTAAATAACTCTGTGTCTACGCTATTCGCTAAGTTGTGTATGGCACGGGGCGCGGGGAACGTGAATTCGGGTGCTCGGCGGCATCAGTCTTATAGTACAGTCTCCGTCTCGTCCCGGATTGTGGTAACACTCAAGGGAGCCAGAATTTCACAAACAAAACATATACCATACTCGATGGGACTGGTTAAATTATCACAGAATCAGCGGTGCTTGGACATCAAAAAGTATTGGATGGACGTCTGAGCTGGAATATACACTGAACACGGCTGGAAAAATGCAGCTCCAATAATGCCCGTTCGAGTATGTGTAAGTGCATCTTGAGTAGACCTGTGCTATTGGGGTGAGAGACGGAGACCACAGAGGGTCGTTCCAGAGCACACTGCATGGGTTTCTTGGTGCGCAGAGCGCTGGACTGGACCCGCGCGGGCCGGAGCTGCGCGCGGGGACTGTGGTAACGGGCTTAAGACTAACTTAACGCTAACATTCTTCCACGAAACTGCTTTCCAAAGCCATCTTTCATAACCAATGGATGTATGAGTTTAAGTAAGTTTACAGATTGTCAGACCATATGCGAGGATTTTAAAATAGATTCAGATTGTCTCAAACGCATAATAGTAATTTCTGCAGTTTAGTGGTGGATTACAGAGCTATGACTGAAATATCTTCAAATGATTAAAAAATGAGAATGAAATCTTTGAGATTTTCTTTATATAAAACAATATCTCACTTTTTTTATATGACAATCAATTTGGTGAGAACATGTGAATATCACAATCCACAAAGTTCAGGCACATAATAAAATTATGGACATTTAACCCTATGATGAATATGAAATAAATATTTTTTTATGGGTTAATCAAAAAATTCCCCCCTTTTTATAGAAAATTTAAGAACTATTTTTTAAGAATTGTTGCAAAAGCTTTTCAGCAGTATAAATTAATGTAGAACAAGTATTAACAAGTTATTCCCAGCCCCAATATGGTAGTAGAGCATTTGAAGTATTACAGTCATAGCGACAATTGGTTTCAGGTTTAATTAAAACATGGAAAACAATGTGTATAACACTTACGGCTAGGTAAAAAAAAACTTTCAAATCTTTTTCTCAGTGAAACCATCACATGTGTGAGTGAAAGATACATATGAACAATATTTTGGTACATTTCCAAGAAATATTGGTGGTATCTTTTCTAAGTACTTGTGGCAGTCAATATTATTTTCCAATTGCATTTTTGAGTTAACAGTTTTGAGCAGGTTTAGAAATTTCGAAAATGGAAGACATAGAGAGACAAAAAGCAAAAAGCTAAAATTGGCAATTCAAACAACAGATTTTAGATCAAGTTTGCAAGGACTAGATTCATACTTTTAAGGTTAAACATGTACTTTTGACACTTTATTTCATGGCAAGCAAATAGACATGAAAACTGATTTCACGGCTTACTTTACCAAAAATTATGACATTTTACAAGTCCTTGAGAATAATATATAACTTGCCAGTTGTATGTGCGCTAATATGAAATCTCTGTGTACCTCAGCTAAGTTTAAATGCCACTTCAATTCCTACAGCAACACTGTACGCATTTAACGGAATGCACATTTCGTAATAAATGAATAACAACTTATATTAACAGTCTGCTCAGTGTCTAGTTGTGTTGCTAATAAAGTTCAACAACATGTGATGGTTTTCAAGCGAGAGCGGGCAACGGTAAATATCACAAAACGGCGGCGCCGCACCGCACGGCGGCCGCGCCCTACGCCGGCCCTGGAGGCCCGATGCGCCGGTCGGGTCGTGCGTTACTGCGACTAACTAGGCGACGAAGTCTAGCGGCCGGTTGAAGCCGCCCTTCCTGTTCATGTACTGCCTGTACTTGCGCTTGAGCACCACGTGCACCTCGCCCTCGACGTTGTCCTCCACCTTCTTACCTTTGGTCGAGTCGAAGCCGCAGAAGCCCATCACCTTGAGCATCTCCTGCTCTTCGGGAGTCTTTCCCTCCAAGTCGGCAGGCGTGACGATGGGCCGCTCGCCGAAGGTCTTCTTCGGCTTGGGCGCGAAGGAGGTGGTCGGCAGCGGAGACGGCGAGCGCGAGCGGCGCCTCCTCGGGGACGGGGAGCGCCGCCGCTCGGGCGAGCGCCGCCTCCGGTCTAGAGACCTGGAGCGGGAACGCGTCCTCGGGCGCCGTCTCTCGCGCTCCCTGTCCCGGTCGCGCCGCTCCCGCCTGTCCTCGCGGCGGCGCGGGCTCGGCGATCGGCCCATGCTCCGCCTCTGAAAGTGTAACGGCCTCAGCGTGACAATCCATTGACTGAATTAACGAGAAGTGGTCTAGTCTTTTCACTGATAATTCAGATGGGAAGTCGACAGCGAATCGGGAGTGCGATAATCACCTCAGTCTCGGCTCGACAGTTTTTGCCGTGTGTTGAAAAATAAAATAAAAATTAAAACAGTAACGCACAACCTAAACGCACGCCATTTTGAAAACGAATATGTCGGCTTTTCTCTTTTGACAATGCCAGTAACGAACGGTCGGTTGCGTTCCGTTTCAGCAGTTAAAAGATTGTATTGAATATATTCCAATGTTTTTGAGTGCTTTTAAAACTCCCTTTTACTAATAAAAATTTAAGAACATTGTTGTGCACTTGTATGGCTTATTCCTAATATAAGAAACGAGTTAGTTAAAATAAAAAATGTTTATAATATTTTTTTTAATGTCAAGAATTCTATTCTGAAATTTGTTTTATTTTAGTAAAATGAAACGTTACACATTGTTAGAAATGTGTTGCACAGTTAGGATATTCCTTCTCCTTAAAATTCCACGAATATAATAAAATAAAAGATGACTCCGTGGCGCAGTTGCCAAGTTATCGGCTTCGGCGTCAGTTGTCGTGGGTTCGATTCCCACACGGCACAACTATTTGTGCGACCCACAGATAGTTGTTTCGCATCTAGGTGTTTGTTCTCGTGCAATTTATGGTTGTAAAAACGTCCTTACAATACAGGATAACGTTATCCTAAAGTGAGGGCAATGTTTTTAGAAAAAAAAAATGTTCCGTATACGCGACCTCTGTTAAAGAAATATTATGAACAGTTCGCCTCGCCCCACGACATGACCCTCTTGGCATTAACTGTAATTGTAAGGTGAATAGAATTATTTTATCAATTTCTGTGTCGATTACGTCAGATAAGAACTTCTGAACCATTCAAACGCAGGATAAGAATGAAGGATATTGTATTTTTTGTGTTATTTGAGGGTTTGTTTTCAGGTTGGCATTTTTGAAAACTATAATATTTATTAAATATTTTCTAACCACGTCGTTGAAAATTATCTCTATATTATTATATAATTTATATTATAATTAGTTTATTTACAAATTTACTCATATATACAATCTTTATTTAAAAGACAGTTTACACTTTATTAAAAGTTTCAACAGCAAATGGCACAAATACATAATATAAACATAAAGACTCATATTTGCACCATTTACTTACTTCTGCCGCCTCCGAAGCCGCCCCGGCCCTGACCGAAGTACCCCTTAGATGAGAGGCAGCCAAAGTGTCTACACAAGTGGCTTCCCAAACAAGGGCTTTGCCTTTCTCCCAAGGGATCAAAGTTAAACCGTCGGGTCTCTTACCATCGTCGCGCAAAATGCCTCACGAATTTACTTATGATTATATATTTAACATCAATTTACATCAGTTGAAAGTAAGGATATCGATCCTTCGATGAATGACCGATTTAATCTAATTCGATATAATTAATGTCATGAAGAATTTCAGTCAGTGGTGGTTTATTTTATTATTTCAAAATAAAATATGAAATAACCATGTTGTTATTCATCCATGTTCCGAAAATAAATAAGTGTAAATAATAATGGGATAAGAGCAGGAGAAAGAAGAGGTGGTTTATTTTATTATTGTTTAATTCTCATCTTAAAATCTATTTTTTTCTCCAAGCAAATTATTACTGATATACTCCAAATGTTTTAATTATGGCAACATTAGCTACACATGCGACACCTGGCGAGCGGAAGACGTAAAGTCTTAAGTCATCAGCGCCATTACGGTCTCCAAGTGGCGGAGCAACGGCAAAACTCGCGACATCGATTTACCGAAGCGGTCGCGAGCGGACGGACCATTATCCGAACGAGCCAAGTATTAAAACGTATGCGCGTGATGACCGTGGTGCTAGTGCGTTAAAAATTAACGGGCAACGTTCTGTGCGTGTTTCAGCGCCGTATTATGTTTGTGTGCTTAGTGCGAGTCGTATAGCTTCTCGTTTTCAAGTGCAGTGATACGTTGGTGGAAGGAATCGGCGCATATTCCCGTCGGAAGCCGCCTGCCGGTAAGCTTTAACTATATTAGATCCTGTTATAAGTCGAATGTGATGAGAAATCTAATAAGAAGCTATAATGCTGCGTTCCAATCGACAATGCAGTCAAAGGTGTTCACACTTTGGGTGTGTCTCGGGCCGCCCATAGATCGAATTGGGTCGTTTTTTTTAGCCCTACACGCATCGGGACGCCTTATTTCTGGCGGTGCGCTGTAATACCACTATTTTGACGTTTGCCCATTTCCGATATATACGTTAAATGTATATTTTATTATCGCTTACATGTATTGTGTCGACGGCAATATGTAAATTCGTTGGTACATACGGTTGCATCGCTATCCTGCGCTTTTCTATGTGGTTTGGGCGTGACTTGAAATCAATTACTCGTTATCTGGCTCAATAGCGGTGATGTCACCACTCTGGGCGCGGATGGCCGTATAATCCGAGCGAGTTGTATGCGCCCGCAGTCGCGTGTATTGCGCCAACAAAATGGTGACCACTCCTTTAGTCGGGCATCATTAGATTGCTTGTAAAAACTGCCGCACAATTACGGCATTGGGAGAGATTTGATGGTTTTTATCCGATTCACTCGGAGATCTTGTGTCAATTAGCAATTTGTATTAGCAATTTGTAAATCGAACCATCTCATTTGTCAACTTGTCATATTAATGTTTCAATGTTTTTTTAATGTTTTAATTGTCATATTATATAAAAAATATACTGTATTGTATCGAACCAGTTATTCTTGAGTCGAACTAAATCCGTGCCATACTTTAATGTCTTATTGTATATTAAAATGTCATAATAATTGTGCCAATTATTCATAGTGCACAAGCAATATCAATTTGTAACAAAGACTGTAAAAGTGATTGAGTTATTGACCAATTATACAATAAACATGACTTGATATCACTATCACAGCTTTGTGCTGTTGAAACAGTGTAGACACTTTGCTTGGTGTATTTACTAATTCCAGCTTGATAAGTAAACTTCAAATCTGAGAATAACATAAATGTGGTCACTTTATAATCATAATAAATATGCATCACTAATTTTAATATCAACTTGCTTCTTTTTAGGGTTCCCTACCCAGAGGGTAAAACGGGACCTTAATACTAAGATTGCTGTTTGTCTGTCAGTCTGTCTGTCGTGAGGCTGTATCTCCTGAACCGTGATAGTTACCCAGTTGAAACTTTCACAGATGATGTATTTCTGTTGCTGCTATAACAACAAATACGGAGTGAGTGGGACAACCATACAACAGACATAGTTTTTTGGCATTTTTATAGATAATTGTATGGAATCCTTATTGCGTATTGACTCGCACTTAGCAGGTTTTTTTTGTGTAAATACATTGAAACATGCTTTGTGGACAAATTAAATTAATTTCGGCTCTTTATAAAACATTTCTCATGATGATGTCTAATACACTTATTTTTACTGTACAATTGAATTTCAAGTGTCATCACTAGATAGACGAGGTGATATCTAGCTATTCTACCACAATCTCTGTCAGTCTGCTTGGATTTTATAAAAGTTTGTTATTCTAATTTACGTAATAAGTCTCTATTGCAATTGAGTGAAAGAGTTATGTGCATAGTATATTTGCGGCTTGCAAGAGAAACTTGTGAGATGAATTCCTTTAGCACTTATAGTTTGCCTAAAAATTTCCAATGTCACTTTCACTTTATCCAGTTTATTTGAACCGCCCCAAAATGTTCTTTTCTCGTTACTCGTTTGCTGCTTTTTTCCCATAAAAAAAAAAAAAAAAAAATAAATAATATTCATAGTGTGCATAGAAACTATGAATAATAGCACATTGTAAAACAGTTTTTTACCAATAGTAATAACATTCTATTAATAATTATTGTTATAATCATTTTTGGAATATAATTATTAATAACAATCATTTTTGGAACCTATAATATAAATTAGTCATATGTTGCTTGCACAAAAGATGGTGTTTCCACCAAGATTGTTAAAAATTTGTTAATATAATGTTCAATGTATGAAACTGTTGTACCTATTGTATCCATTTTTTTGTAAGAATGCCTAAAAAGCGATCTTCAGTCTATTTTTAATTTTAAGCATTCATCAACTGAAATTAAAAATAAATATTGAGCACACTACCAGAACACAGTAGTATGCTCAATATTTATTTTTTCATTATTGACAACTAAGTTTTTACCGGAAAATTAATTATTTCCATTCCATTTTATTCTCTTACTCTACATGAGGAAGCTACAAATAAGCAATATACTTAACATGTACACAAATATTTAACAGAAAAGGTAGGGAAATAATTTTAGCCAGACACATTAATTTGGACTAGTGATCGCCCAATGTTTGAAATTCGACCTCAATTAAAATTGCATGGTGGTGTGTATAAAGTTTTTTTATTGAGTTATCATAATGTTTTTTATGCATGATTTAAAAAAAATATTTGCATTCTAAACTCCTTCTGTATATAAACTATGTGTGGGAAATTTTATACTCATCCATCTACACAATTGCTGCATGTTTTAATATAAAGATAATTTAATTTCTCAAGGACTCTATG
Source organism: Iphiclides podalirius (assembly GCA_933534255.1). Lineage (NCBI taxonomy): Eukaryota > Metazoa > Arthropoda > Insecta > Lepidoptera > Papilionidae > Iphiclides > Iphiclides podalirius. Next base: position 7,163,015 of record OW152841.1, on the reverse strand, counting down.
TCCTGTCGGGAAATTTCCTTTTATTGTATATATTCCCATATTATGTGGGTGTCTTCAAGGCATAAGTTAATAGGCTGTTAGAGAGTTAGTGCATGTACAATCTAAGATGACATTCTGTATTTACCATCAAAGAGATGATAGTCAAGTAATGGTAAAACTATTAAAAACTTTAAATATTTTGGCCACAAATATACAGAACTTTAATCTATTTGTTTATGTATGTATAGAAGTTATAGTTTTAAAGCAAGTGAGGGCTAAAACCGTCTGCCGAAATTGTTACGGTGACTTGTATGTACAGCTAAATGCTTATCACTTTCCATTTGCAACAATATGTGTTGTATGATGTTTCCACCAACAGTCAATAGAATAAAATGACATGGGAGTTTGTAACACCATTGTTGCATCGGGATTTGAAATTGCTACAGAGTTAAAGATTTTAGACCAGCGTTCACTGAGACACTGGGCACTGTAAATATTTGATTACATCTATTAAATGTCGCATGAACACGTAGACATTTACACGTCCAGATTCAGTCATGCCACAAATTGGGTAACACGAGACTGCCATATCAAATTAACGTCTCATATACCTATTAAAACACGCGAATATACTTCCACAGTAGTATTGTAAAGAGGTAAAATTTGTTTGTTCGTATATAATGCGTAACTTCTACTAATGAATGTATTCTGAAATTTTCAGTAATGGAGTGTTACATCATCGCTCCATATGTATTAAAGAATGATGATATGTACTAAAGGTTGGCCTGATATGCAGCCGTCTCGTCTCTCAGCATATTTATTGTCATAAATATAATAATCACTGCCTGAATCCTGGTTCAACAAGCTAGTATAAAAGCTTGATCTTTGTATTTACACAAACTTGTTAAACATAATATGATACATATTTTTACTTGTCACCTTTAAGTTGTAGCTGTGTTTTTTTCTGCTTCAAGTTTGATCTGATTTGACTGGTCTGTTTAGTGCCATTAAGACACCGTTTTAAATGACGTGTAAGGTGTGTCATAAAGTAGGCGTCTATAAAAATGTTATTCTGTTAAAGTTTATCTGCAAAGATATGTAGGTTACTCCGCATAAAACTTGACACAATTTTTGCAATTATAATAGATAAGACAACAGTTAAATTACACATTGATATAATTATGTGGGATATAATCATGATTTTTTTTATGTGATAAGTTTCCAAACGAGCAGACGGTTAGAGCACCTGATGTTAAGTGAATACCGCCGCCCATGGACATCTGCTGCACCCGAGGGTTTGCAGATGCGTTGACAACCTTTTTGGAAATTGGGCTCCAGCCACCTCACTCACCAGACGAAACGCGAAAGTATTATACTTCCACTTTACACGGACGAGCCTGCCCAGTCGTGCAACAGCCGATGCTGCTGCGTGGCCCTACCAACGTAAAATAATCATTAGTATGATATTTTTTATTCATACATGATGGTATAAGAAAAAAAAATCAGATACTGTTGGTACATTCTACTCCTGGTTTAGAAGCAAGGGTTATACAACGTGGCTATGGTTAAATAATCACTTTAAGCAGATTTCAATTGTGACAGAGCCATATAGCAGCTTCTGCTGTTGCACAAATGGGCAGGCTCATCCAGGGAAGTACCACAGCTGATATTTGACATAGATACAATGGAGTTGCAGCATAAAAAATAGCAGAAGTCTTATATCTGATGTGAAACGTCCATGCGTTGCGGGATAATCGATATCCCAAGTGGGGAAAAAAAGCTAAAAATGTATTTCTCAGGAAGATACATTTTAAATGCGAACCTAATGGATAAATTATTGAAATTTTTGCCAAAGGATCTTGTGCTCCGGAGATACGTAGGGAAATCCTGAAAATCAATCATAAAATGAATACAGAGCGAGGTATTTCAAGTCGGCTCTGTTTTTCTTTAATAATTCGTTTGCTATATCGAATTAGTAGCCTGCTAAAATTTTACCAGACATTTATTAATTATCCGTCGCCCGGGTAAGTCTACATGGGCTTTATCGAGTTACGTGCCAACCGGGCCGGCCTAATCAGCGACGCCGATCGATTCTTTGTCGCGCCGCGGGCCGCCCGCCGCCAATTGGGTCATCGGTACGCGCGACGCGGTACGTACCGGCCAGACGGGTACGCGCGTACCGCCACGCGTCTAAGTACGCGCGTACCGTTACGGTGGGATTCGAAAAATCACTAAGAAAAACATAATTTACTGAGACACTAATTTATCGACTTGTTATATATTTATGGCTTCGTACGGGTGCAATATATTATACCTTAAACCTTCCTCTTGAAACGCTCAATCTAGTGACGAAAACTTCGTCAAGATCCGTTGCGTAGTTTTAAAGATCTAATAGCATACATAGGGACAGACACACAGCGGACAACGACTTTGTTTTATATTATGTAGTGACAATTATTCAATTAAATTTGAAGGTTTATTAAAATAAATTTGACGACCCGATTGGGTAGTGACCCTGCCTCTTGCGCCAGAGGGTGTGGGTTTGATCCCACATGCATAGTGTTTTTCCAGTGTCTGGGTGTATATAATTATATTTATAATGCGTATTTATTTACAAATGAAAAGTATGTTTAAGTGTCTTTATCATTTGTTTTAGTACCGATAGTACAAGCGTTGCTTAGTTTGAGGCTAGGAAACGTGTAAAAATTGTTCTGATATATATTTATTATTTGTTCATTATAATTCACAAAGAAATAGAAAGACTCCCGAAAACTGGCACGGCGCTATTGATGATGGACTGGAACCAAACTGCAACAAGTTTGAGATACGCCCCTGAGTAGTATTGCTTACTAGGCATCTATTGTCATGACTATTTCATACAACATGTGTATATAACAGTGCGGTACGTGCGTTTTGTGGCGTCGCCGGGCTAGGGATGCCGAAAAAATGTCGACATATCGATGTTTTTCATGAAAAATATCCATATTTTTAGCCGATATGTTTTGATCGATATAAAATGTTCAATCTTGAAATCGTGTCAAAACGATATTTTTTCGAATTCTAATACGCGCAGAGAGTCCGTAGATTCAAATATTTAATAATTGACATACATTTATAAATCATGTTAAATATCGATATATCGAAACCGATATTGATATTTTTATATATATCGATACGTCGATATATATCTTCACTGTCAGTGTTCCTACTCCGGGCGCTCAGCCGACGCCATCTTGGTTCGATGACGTCACTTCCACGACGTGTGCTCGGCCGGCCGCGATGACGTCACACCCCCAAATAGCGCAATGGCCAGCCCTCTTATGTCATGTCACTTATCCATATAGAGAGCCCCCTGCTCGCTTCAGATGTATTGGTGTCCATGGATATTAGTGACCGTTGCACGTTCGAAATTCGAAAAGCCCATCGATGCACAATAATTGGATTCGTTTGATTTGCAATCGTTGCGTTTGATTCTAATATCATAGGCACATTAAACCCGCGTACATATGTACGTGTGCGTACGTTTCATGCCTAGTTTATGGCAGTACGCGATTGTAATGTGCCTATGATGCACAAAGTGACAATGTCGCTGTTCGGTTCCGTAACTCCGAACCGTGCACTTATTTCTTTTGAAGGTTCTGTACCCAAAGGGTAAAGGGGGACCCTGTTACTTAGACTCCGCTGTCTGTCTGTCCGTCTGTCACCAGGCTGTATTTGATGAACCGTGATAGTTAGACAGTTTAAATTTTCACAGATGATGCATTTCTATTGCCGCTATACCAACAAATACTGAAAAACAGAATAAACAAAATATTTAAGTGGGGCTCCCATACAACAGATTTATGATCCCATACACATGATTTTTTATGCCGTTTCTATAGATAATGGTACGGAACACATCGTGCGCATGTCCGACTCACACGTGGCCGGTTTTTTTTTTTTTTTTTTTTTCCTACTTTGGTTCCACTACACACTATGGTACGCTCAGTGATTTTTCCAATGAATAACTGAACTTGATGACATCGATCTGACTAGGAACATGACAATGTTTTATTACTTGCTTAAACGTATTTCAATTGGGTATCTCCATCTGAAAAAAATAACAAAATATCATGTTACTGCACGTATTGTTATTCATAGAGACCGCTAAAATTATAAATTGAAAACATCTTATCTTATATTGTTTTGGGGCATGCCCATTTTTTTGCATCCAGGCCGCAAAATATGTTATTAATTTGTGTATTAAAACGTATGGTTTCGACTATTATAATTTATTTATATGTACATATTTACTACTTAAGTTCCATAAAAGTTGGCAGCATTTAATGAACAGTCATTTGATAAAAGATCTATGTTTTAAAACGCAATAAATAATATAGTAGGTATAGATTATCAATATCTTATTTCCATTAAAGGTACGAGATTCAGAGTTAGAACCATTAGCAGAAAAAGGTTTTTAACCGTTTATTAAATAACGTTATAAGTTTTATATTTCAAAATGTCTTTACTTATTTATTATCTTTACCCACTTTTCTATGAAATAAGTGCAGTGAGCCATACGCCATATTACCAACGACAAAAAACTCAACTTAATTTTAGTTTATCAGATTTCCTGTAGCCGTGATAGCTCATTGTCCAGGCGCTCGCCTTTAACTCAATATACTCGAGCAACCTGAGTTCGATCCCCGGCACCAATGAAGTTTTTAACTAAGTGCTGACTTATTACGTGCTCCGAGGTGAAGGAAAACATCGTGAGGAAACCTGCATATTTTCGAAATACCTAATAACAAAAAAAATATTTCGAAGATATGTGAAGTCCGCCAATCCGCAGTGGGGCCGCGTGGTGGACTATGCCCTGATACCCTCTGTATAGAGGAGGCCTTTGACCAGGAGTGGGACATATATAAGCTGTTACTGTACTTTTTTTTTTACTTTACAGTTTTCCCTTAGTATGGCGTTCTTTAATCTCTTCTGGTATCTTTTTATTTTGTTGTCAATGTAGTCTGTGATGAACTCATCAGTTCGGTGTAAAATCCCATATGTCGTCCTCGACGAAGCTCAAACACGTGGTAAGGTGATGAATCATCCTACATTCATCTTGGCCCACCTAAGTGGTGTCGGCGCAACACGTGAATTACGTCATTGGCGGTTTTGACTACATTTTTTTAATGGTGTTCCGATCCCCACACGGGAAATGAACCCACAACCCTCGACGCCGAAGCCAATAGCTTAAAAACGGCGTCACTTATATGTCATGTATACATATATGTCGGACTTCGTGATGTATTGAGGTTCCTAGTAATTAGGGTTGCCAACATTTCCCAAGGCCAAGCTATTAAAAACAGTATTAATTATAATTAGTTATTCGCTTTATATTTTTATACATTATTTTGAAAAATACAATATTCAACCGAATAGATTATGTACAAAAAATTATACACAGTGCAAAAATACTCTATGGATGAGGTAAGGAATTCAAAAAGATGTTTGTTACTTACAAAAGTTCATATAAACCTTCCTCTTGAATCACACTATCTAGTTAAAAAAACCGCATCAAGATCCGTTGCGTACTTTTAAAGATACAAGCATTCATAGGGACAGACAGACAGCGGGGCGAATTAGTTTTATACTACGTAGTGATGTATCACGGACCCCAACGGTGCGGTTAATTTTTTATCACTCGTCTATTCTATGCTAATCCGTTGGGTTTTAGTTTTTGCGCGCCAACCGGCGACGTTCGATGTTCGAAATTGGTTTTTTTTTCCGGCGTCAACGTCGAACTAAATAGTCGCCGGTCGTTCGTCAATCGGGCGCGCGCGTAAAAAAGTTGTGTAGTACTCTATGGTCGTAAGGCGGCCGGGGTCGGCGACCTCGGTTCCGCGAAAACCGCGAGACGGGTCGATTCAAGCTTTTTTTTTTTTGCTTTTTGCTTTTCCGCGACGCGCTGTTGTTTTTTTTTAATTTCGCGTTTATTAATGGTTGTTTTTTTTTTATTGAGAGGTCCCAGTTTCTTTGTTCGATTTGGGCTTTTGTTACTAGTTTTTTTTTAATAAACAGTCCGTTGCAACGCGGGGTATTCTATAATTAATTCACAGTATAAATAAGATGTCGCACAAATACTTGACCCGCGTGGCAATCGAACTTATAACTGTTGTAGGGCCACGCAACAGTGTTTGCTGTTGCACGAATGGGCAGGTCCGTCCGGGTAAGTACCACGACCTCGCAGAAGAGGGACATAAAAGTGGAGGTGTTGCGCTTCTGCGTTTCCCACGCGTGAGGTAGCCGGGGCCCACTTTATTAAAAGGTGGCAATCCATCTGCAACCCTACGAATGTTGCAAATGTACGTGGGCGGCGGTTAACACTTAACATCAGGTGAAGCGCCAGCTCGTTTGCCCCATTCTCACATAAATAAAAAAAATAACGCAACAGTCTTCGCCATTGCATACGGACAGGTCAAATCGGGGAAGTAGGTACCGCAAACTAACCGAACAACGGTTTGAAGTAAAAGTGTTATACACTTCTGACGTTTCGTCTGGTGAGTGAAGTAGCCGGGGCCCATTGAAAGGGAGAAGGATAAACCTTCTCCGATTCCCTCACCCTCTTGCACGAAGTGGTCTCGTGCTGCTGCCCATCCGTGTCCCTTTTTAGTCGCCTTTTACGACAGGCAGGCGATACCTTAGCCTTATTCTATGAGCCCGGGACTTTAGGGCTACGTATCTGCAACCCTACTGTTGTTGCACCTGTTGTTGCACATGCCTATTAGCGACGGTTACCACTTAACACGGCGTGAATCTCCCAAAGCTCGTTTGTCACCTTCTCATATAAAAAAAAAAACTTAAACTTATCTGTGTACTAGCTGCTGCCCGCGACTATGTCTGCTTAGAACAGAATGAAGGCGTAACATTCAGACAGAAGGACAGATTTACATAAAATTATGTAGGTATATAAGTTATAGCCTATGTCTTATTCTGATGTATAAGCTATATTATTGTAAAGTTTCATTAGAATCCATTCAGTAGTATTTGCGTGAAAGAGTAACAAACATCCATCCATACATACAAACTTTCGAGTTTATAATATTAGTAGGGATAGTAAGGATTAGCGGCGGTTATCAGTTCATCATGACTATCAACATGACGCGAGTCTCTAGATCGTTTGATTAAAAAAAAAACTTAAATATTTCACAAGTGGCTCATCGCTCTGAGTACTGTTGAGCTGCGTGCCAACCCGCCTAGCTAGCGCACGGCGCCCCGGCGCCGCTCACGTTGCGTAAGACGCGAAACTGCCCAGCCTCCTAGTCGACGCAGCCTCCCCGCCGCCTGGACCGGTGCGACCGGTCTTCGAGGTTAGACTCCACTGCGAGCTAGGCGAAGGCAACGCTATGCGAAAGCGATTTCGGTTAAACACAAGTTTTGAACGTTTCGAACTTTCGATAGTCTTTTATTTGTATAAACATGGTGTACGTATATATTCGGGAGCCAACTATTGGCCCATGTTACCCAGTAAAAGGATACTAGATAACTGATAAATATATTTCAATGTTTTTCGGTAATAAATGCATTTTATATTTATATGTAAATAAAAACACTATATTCATCACACAATATTTTTCCAATATTGGGGATCGAATCCATGCCTGACGCAAGAGACAGGTCCACTAACCACTACGCCAATCGGGTCGTCATCTATACAGATAAAAAAATAACCGCTTTTTACTAAATGCATATGGATGTATACACGGTACATATACCAAAATAATTTTTTTACAATTTAAGTTCCGGCTAATCGCTGAAACGGCTGGACCGATTTTTTATATTGAGTGAGGCAATAAGGGCCCACTTTTATGAAGTTAGGCAACGCATCGGCAACAACTCTGATTTTGTATTGATTTGTGAAGAAATCTTAGACATATCAGCATTGGCGCTGCGCCACCGGCCTCCGTCGACCGGTGTCCGAGGTTCGTTTCTCGCGCAACCGTCTGGCTTGCGTAACGGTCGCGAGCGGAGCTATATGACTCAGCGGCGAGCCCGGAGCGACCCTCGCGGTGCCGAGTTCGATGTCCGCCGGCGTGGGCTAGGTTGTGTGTGGAAAGATGCACCGGTGACGATATATACGCGCTAATATGCACTCTAATCGCGACAGCGTTATATAAAGATATAATTCTAGTGATGGCTCAGTGTCCCAGCGCTCGCATTTAATTCAGTATACTCGAGCAACCCGAGTTCGATCCCCGGTGCCGGCACCGATGAAATTGTTAATTGTAATTGCTCATTTGTCACGCGCTCGGCGGTGAATGAAAACGTAACGAGGAAACCTGCGTATTTTCGGAAATAATAACAAAAAAAAGTTCGAATATGTGTGAATTCCGCCAGTAAGTGGGGCCGCGTGGTGGACTATGGCCTGATATCCTCTGCGGAGGATGCCTTTGCCCAGCAGTGGAATATGTGTAGGCTTTTACTTTCTATGATTATATTCCACGGCACTAATAGCAAGCTAGTTTGACGTCCTTGCCGGCTGGGCGATAGTTGTCTTCAAAAATAAAAATGGTTCAATATTTAAGAAGGAACTGTTGTCACATTGGAAGATATGGGTATCTCTTATGTAAGTTTTTGTCTTGTCGCAGATGGTACTGCCGGCATCAGCTATGTATAAATACAGCGTGTCGTTACCATCGCGACAATAAATGAACACACGTCTAACGCTACTTGCTAATAATCATAAAAAAATATTAACGTTAAACAAAATCCATAATTAAAAAAATATTTTTCAAACAAACTAATTAAGTAAAAAAGAAACAAAATTTGTAACATCCTATACAACTCGCGCCACTGCGTCGTATTACAAGCCTCTCCTTCTAACACCATGTTTCGTCTCTTTTAAATTCATTCAACCCATTCATATGCTTTGTGACCTTTACAAATGAACTTTACGTTACGCTTTTATAGGTGAGGGTGTTCTAAAATTCTTTGTTTTGGCAAATTTAATACCCCTGTAAATATTGATGTTTAAAGAATTTAAATGTTTAATACAACTTTAAAAAGTTATCCCCTATATGTGTGTTCATTTATTGTCGCGAAGGTTTTTACGTACATATTTACATATGAGAGCTCTCCGTGCCGTCAACACGAGAGCAAATTGCCTACGATTGTTTCAACCTTCAACAGGGCGGATATTGAAGAGAATGTCAGGGAAATGTGAAGAAAATTCTACTCTACGCTTATACCCTAAAGGCTTAGAATGCATCAGCAGCGTGCGGCCTTGCATCTCTGCAGCCGAGTATCTTGGGTAGAGTTCGATAGGAATTGCGCAGTCTTATTTTGGAAGACCTCTATAATAATACTAGCTGATCAGGCAAACGTTGTTTTGTCATAATTTTTTCGATAAATAAAAAAATATGAAAATCTATTCTCATACCTACTGAATATACACATAAAATTTCATCAAAATCGGTCAAGCCGTTTCGGAGGAGTATAAAAACTAAAAATTTGACACAAGAATTATACACAATTGGCTGATATATACATACTAGCTGTGCCCGCGACTTCGGCCGCGTGGAATTTAAAATAAAAAAAATCTAAAATAAAAGTGGATTAAGTTACTCCTTATTACATCAGCTATCTGTCAGTGCAAGTCCCGTCCAAATCGGTCCAACCGTTTCAGAGATTAGCCGGAACCAACACACAGACAGCCAGGCAGACAAAAATTGCAAAAAATTTTATCTTGGTATATGTACCGTGTATACATTCATATACATTTAGTAAAAAGCGGTTATTTTAATATTACAAACAGACACTCCATTTTTATTTATGTGTATAGGTTAGATAACCTGATGACTCCGTGGCGCAGTTGTCGGAGGTATCGGCTTCGGCCGTGCGGGTAGTGGGTTCGATTTCCAAACGCGACAGCTATTTGTGTGACCCACAGATATTGTTTTCAGATCTGGGCTTTCCAAGTGATATTTACGTTTTCTGAAACGTCCCTACAGCACGTGATAATGTTAGGCTAGTTAGTGATGTCAAATGTTGTTAAATTAGAACTAAGAACATTTATAAAGACGTAAAATGCGGTTGAGTTCTCTATTGTTAACTATATATTGATCTATTGTTCACCTGGATCACCTTATTATATGCATAGTGTTTTAATTCTACTTTACTGCCCTATTCATTTTCTTTCTGTTTTATCTAGGGTTAGCTGGTAGAGAATGCAGTATAGCATTAAGCTCGCCTTTGTACTATAATTTTAAGTGCAATAAAGATTAAATAAAATAAAATAAACCTTTATTGCGATAAGAGCAGAAGAAAGAAGAATATAATATCTTCACCTTAAACTTCGGAGTGAGTTCTATGGTATAAAAGAGAGATTTTAAAGATAAGAACTCGTTTCTGGTCTTAAAAAAACCCCTTACTACTAGTTGTGTGAAATCACTTACCTGAGAAAACATTTACAACTGGGATACGGAGTCTGAGTAGACCATCTCCACAGCATCTATACAGATAAATAAAATTTGGAGTATCTGTTTGTAATATTAAAATAACCGCTTTTTACTAAATGAATACGGACGTATATACAATATACCAAAATAACATTTTTTTACAATTTTTCTCTGTCTGTCTGTCTGTCTGTTCCGGCTAATTTTCCGAAACGGCTGAACCGCCAAGGCTCCGCCTTGTTTGCGCTCGTAAATTTAACAACTTGCCAAGCGAGCGGGCGGTTCACCTGATGTGGTGAGGCCACGCAACAGTGTTCGCTGTTGCACGAATGGGCAGGTCCCTCCGGGTAAGTACCACGACCTCACAGAAGACCAGCGTCAAGTGGAAGTACGACAAATACTTTCGCGTTAAGTTTGGTGAGTGAGGTAGCTGGAGCCCAATTTTTAAAAGGTTGTCAACGCATCTGTAACCCTCGGGTGTGGCAGATTTCTGTGGGCGGCGGTATCCACTTAACATCAGGTGAACCTTCTGTTCGTTTGGCAACTTTTCACATAAAAAAAAAATCGCGGACACAGCTAGTTAAATAAGCTCCTTCAATATGTAATCCGAGGTAATTTATTCGTCTGTAGCTCCCGAGCGTCGCCCCCACCTACTCCATTTACATCGTAAAGAAAACTCTTTGCAAATTGATTCTTCTCGCCCAAAGCTCGCGTCTGTGCTTTGGTGGGTACACAGCAGTAGTAAACGCCTGAGATGTTTGTTGTTGCTATAGATGACGACCCGGTTGGCGTAGTGGGTATAACTCTCTCATGCGTCAGTGGGCGTCGGTTCGATCCCCAATGCTGGAATAATGTTGTGTGACGAACATAGTGATTTTTATTTTTATGGGTATATGAAATGTATTTATTTCTGCAAAAGAAGTAGTATATAGAAGTAGTTTTATCAATTACAAACTTGTGAATATTGGTGTGTTAACCAGTCCCGATTTTGAAATATTCTATGTAAATGTGTATGCCATTATATACCTCACTGCTGGGTACAGAACTGGCTATGAGGGGACATTGAGTGACGCGGTATCAAAAATATATTTATTCAAATAGACGTTTGCGCGCTCTTATGAATCGTCAAATTTTACATCAAAAATAAACCATATATAAAGAAGTTAACTACACGTCCACGTATTTCCCATAAAGTTTCTCTCGGGAATTTTCCTTGTGCTCTAGTTTTTATGCGGCACGATACGATACTCGATTACTATCGGCATTGGGGTTCGAACCGTCGTTATAAGAAACTGACTGGCCGTTGTTTCGGACATGCGTTGCCAGAAACCCGTCGAATTTTCGGAGGTCCGACGAAAAAAAAAACACGCGCGACCGGTCCACCGCGCCCCGTCCGTCTCCGTCGCACTCGCCGACGACCCGCATACGACCGCCCCGCTCTCACGCAGCTCGAAGGACCGGTCCGGACGAGTCCTTGACTTTGGCGAGGGGCAAAAAAAATTCCGATGCACTCGGCCCGCAGCGCGGCGATCTCGCCCTTATATGTACGCGATACGTGCGCTTTTCGCATGCGGCGCTCCCGACCGATTTCCATACAATCGCATACAGTTTACGAGACGCTATTGTGGAACGTATTGCTGTAGGCGTAAGGTTCGGAATAGGCGATGCGATACGAACGTTTTGCATACAACGGAAGAGATATTCGGGTGTCTGGCTTGTGTTGTTCCGTGCGCAAGGAATATGGAATTTCCGTTTTTTTTTTTTTTTTTAATCTGTTCGTTTTTCTCCTTTTGTCGCTTCCCTCCCGGCCGCGAGAAGGCGTGGAAGGGAGGGGGGTACTTTATGGGAATAATACATGTCTTGTATTAACTGATGTTTTTGCTTTCAGTCCCGAGACTATTAAAGCTTCATCTGACGCATACATGATTGTGTTCCTGCTATCTACTATAAGTTATACGTCATAGTCTACACTTGTTGTAACCGTAGTCAACGGGGCGTACAATTTTCGCTATTCTGCGTTGTATCATTTGCAAGTGCACTAACGCGGCCGTCCGGGTTGGCTCCAAATGCTGGCCGGACTGAAAACCACAACCAGTTTCGGGATCGGAACGAATTTTAGAGTAGAGTAGAGTAGAGTAGAGAACGAATAGAAGAGAAAAAAAATAACTAAAATTAACAAAAAATATAAAAAAATAGTTATACAGACTTCACTTCTTTTTTTGTTTTTGTTGTTATGTTTACATATTTTATTTAAAGTTTTTCCAATATTATTTTATATACTGTGTAGTTACATTATTTTCTAAGTTTTGTATGTATCCATTGTTATTAGACCGTGAATAACACATTTTGAATAACACAGTTTTAGGAAACATTTTTACACAACATTTACTAGTCCCAAACTAAGCTACGCTTGTACTATGGGTACTAGAAAAGTAATAAACATACATAAACATAATTTTCTTTTGTAAATAAATACATATTATACATACATAAACACTATAAAAACACTATGTTCATCACACAATATTTTTCCAGTAGCAACGCAGGAGGCAGGTACATTACACACTATGGCGTAGTGGGTAGTCGCGTCAAAAATGAGTGATTGGCAACGCTAACGCAAACCGTCGGGTGTTGGTGTAGAGGTCCAAGGGATAAACACTCAACATTATGTGAACTGCTTGCAAACTCTTCACATAAACAAGAAAAGACTGTCTCTAAAAAGTACAGTAAAGTAACAGCCTATACTTTTCCCACTGCCGGGCGTAGGCCTCCTCTACAGAGGGTATCAGGTCCCACTGCGGATTGGCGGACTACACATATCTTCGAAATATTTTTTTTTATTATTTCGCAAAATATGCAGGTCTCCTCATGATGTTTTCCTTCACCGCCGAGCACGTGATAAGTCGACACTTAAAATTAACAATTTCATCGGTGCCGGCACCGGGGATCGAACTCTGGTTGCTGGAGTATATTGAATTAAAGGCGAGCGTCCGGACACTGAGCTATCACGGCTACAGGAAAACTGATAAACTAAAATTTCGTTGAGTTTTTTGTCGTTGTTAATACGGCGTATGGCTCATTGCACTTATTTCAAAGCAAAGTGGGTAAAGACAATAATCTATCGCAGTGGCTTCAATCGCGGTTAAAATATGCCTTGCTTACACAACTGCATCCATATGCCTTGTAACGGCGGTGATCACATCCATAGACCGTTCACATCGACGGCAATCCCACGCGTGGGTTGCCGAGACCGTCTACCGCCCACGCCACATGTCGCTTCCCGTCGCGCGAGTGTCACCGCGGTCTGTGACGGTGACCTCAGCCCCGGTGGAGGCTCAATTGGCGCCCAAGGTCTGGTCGGGAGCGCGTGCCGACCTAATTCACGAGGCCGAAACTATCCCGCGCGTAAAACCGTCTCAAGTATGATGATGTCAAGGGGCAATAGGCCACCGGCGCTAGGGTCTCGGCTTCGATTCCATATGCTGAGGTCATTATTCATGTTCTCTCAAGTTATTATTGGTGGGATAAGAACAGGGTATGTGGATGAGTTGGACAGGGCTGTTCATGAACTTGCAGTTTGCTTTAAAATTACTAGAAAATGGGGAGGGAAAGTTTCTCGCCGTTGCGTAAATCGAACCCACGTCTTAGATTCGCGTCCAGACGCTTTAACCACTAAGCCATACAGATGAAAATCTGAACGTATTTTGTCTCCTTTGGTTTTTCGCACTGTAACCAATGATTATCGCATCTGTTGTGTCCTTTTTACAGCATACGAACAATTTGAAATATCGTTTTATAACGATAACTCGAACGGGACATGTCGAATCGATGATCTGTTGAATTAAAAATTTTGTATTTATCAATTTAAACATCATAGTGTTTCTAAAAATTTTAATCCTTCAGTTACAGAAAATAGCACTATGAAAACTCAATATAATATTTGTTCTGCAACTGCAGAAAATAGCACTATGAAAACTCAATATAATATTTGTTCTGCAACTGCAGAAAATAGCACTATGAAAACTCAATATAATATTTGATGTTTGCTGATTTAAAAATCGAGCGCTATAAAAAAGCCCCATTCGACTGAACACGCGATTCGGTGGAATTCTGAGCTCGAAAAACTTCTTTTTGGCGCAGGTTAATGCAATCGTAAAGGTGGAGATATGTTTTTAGGGTTCCGTACCCAAAGGGATAAAACGGGACACCATTACAACAAAGTAGATAATATTACTAAGACTCCGCTGTCTGTCTGTACGTCTGTAATCTGGCTGTATCTCATGAAGCGTGAGAGTTAGACAGTTGAAATTTTCACAGATGGATTCTATAACAAGAAATACTAAAAAACAGACAGACAGACAAATACTAGAAAACATATTTAAGTGAGGCTCCCATACGATAGACATGATTTTTTTTGCCGTTTTTATAGATAATGGTACGGAACCCTTCGCTTGGCCGGTTTTTTATATAAAGAGGCCAATGTTCCCTTGCCACGCGATGGCAACTTGACGTGGAAAACAAACTAATTCAACTCCTTTTACTTTACAGTACACCACAAAGTATTTTAATATATCGGGTAAATCAATAAATCACTACAATTTACAATCGTCTATCTATCTGCCCCACATTTAGGTTGCTCGCGTAACACGTGTTAGAATTTTTAGATTGCATGTAAAAAGACGTGCTTTTTTTTCTTTCCATGTGTGAAAGTGGCAAACGAGCTGGCGGTACACCTGATGTTAACTGATAACAGCCGCCACATTCGCAACACCCTTTGAGTTGCAGACGCGTTGCCACCTTTCAAAAAATTGGGCCCCGGCTACCTCACTCACTAGAATAAACGCAGAAGTGCAACACGTCTACTTCGCGCCGCCCTTCTTTGTGATCTTCCCATTCGTGCAACAGCCAACACTGTTTCGTGGCCACACCACTACACGTCTTTAATAAAAATAATATTTTTGACCACATTTTTGCATTTCGCTATCCAGTCCTAAACTATTCAGCTTGTACTACGTTACTGATCAACATATTTTTCTGTCCTTAATAAACGCAACGATCTTCCTGCTGCTTTGTTCTTCCCGCAATATTTCTGAATATCGGGGATCGAACCCACAGTTTCTCCGTCCATTTAACTGTGGTAAGGCCACGCAACAACTTCTAGGGGTGTCGAAAAAATATCGATATATCGATACTTTTAATAAAATATATCGATATTTTCAGCCGATATATTTTGATCCGATATATCAATATAACAATATTGAATTTCGAAATCGAAATCAAAAACGATACTTTTTTCATATTCGAATCCGGCCCAGAGTCTTTACATTCAAAAACGTTTTTTATTGGACAGCGGAGCCCAAACAGAAAATATCGATATGTCTATATTTCCCCTTCGATATATCGAAGCCGATATTGATATTTTTATAAATATCGATATATATTTATACACTTCGGCATTCCTAGCGACTTCTGCTTATGCATCAGCAGATTCGTCCACGGCACAACAAAAGACCGGCGTGCGGTAAGCAAGTGTTACACTTTCGCGTTTCGTCTGTTGAGTGAGGTGGCCGGGATACACTTTGTAAAAGGTGGCATCGCATCTGCAAACCTACGGGTGTTGTAGACGCCCATGGGCATTTGCAACACCCGTAGGGTTTCAGAAGCGTGGCGACCTTTAAATAAAGAGGGCCCCGGCTACATCACTCACTAGAAGAAACGCAGAAATGTAACACTTCTACTCCGCCCCGGTCTTCTGTGATGTCGTGGTACTAACCCGGGCGGACCTGCCCATTCGTGCAACAGCGAACACTGTTGCGTGGCCTAACCACATCAGGTGAACCGCCCGCTCGCTTGGCAAATTGTTACATTTACGAGCGCAGAACAAGGCGTACGTATCGGACGATAAATTTCTATGCGACGTCGCGATAAGATTCGTTTTATATTCCCGATACGGCTACACTGTCGCGGCGATATCGGTCGGGATATCTTATCGGCGACGGCCTTTATAGCTTCCAAGTATCGGCGACGGACGTTTCTAGAAGTCAGTGCGGGACGGCCGCTGATGTTGATGATGTTGTCTCACTCGACAACAGTGTCGCCCAGACATTGCGTTAACAGCGCATTGGCACAGCTGCCAAGGTATCTTACTGCCCATGGTGGCTTAAAAGCTTAAAATTTATGTCAGTTAAGTAACTTTCATTAAAACGAAATAACGTTACAACTTAGTTATATAAAATAAAGTAAAGCAACAGCCTATAAATGTCCCACTGCTGGGCGAAGGCCTTCTCTGTAAAGGGTATCAGGGCATAGTCCACCACGCGGCCCAACTGCGGATTTGGGGACTTCACAAAAAGAGCTTGCAAAGAGCAAGTGATAATTCAGCACTTAAAATTAGCAATTTCATTGGTATTTCAATCGGGGATCGAACTCGGGTTGCTCGAGTAAATATAATTAAAGGCGAGCGCCCGGACACTGAGCTATCGCGGCTCTGTTGTTATTTGTAGGTACATATTTAGATTAGACGCGCTGAAGTCTATCGATGATGGATCCCAAAAAATGTGTGCAAATTCGCGCGGAATACTTTTGTGTCGCCTTCTAGATGTGTTTGTTACGCCGAATGACTAACAGCCCGGCTGATTCACGGCGGCTTCAGATATCCACGTTTCACACAAAATATTCGACTTTATTTTTACTCGCATTGTCTCTGTAACTATGTGCGAGATGTCTAAAATAAACGATTCTGCAAATTGTACGAGAAGTGTCTTTTTTATGTGAAAAGTTGTCAAGCGAGCGGACGGTTCACCTGATGTTAATGGAATACCGCCGCCCATGGACATCTGCTACACCCGTGGGTTGCCGATGCGTCGACAACCTTTTGAAAAACACTCACCAAAATGTGTCCTGAAGAAAACCGAGAGGTGTAAGTTCTTTGGTTCAAGCCCTTAGAGCCGTTCGCCCCAACCGCTGAGTCACGCGGGCACCGGAGTCCTCTGATCGCGGTCGGAATTCATTTGTGTACACAAACTAAACCGAGCTCATAATGTAAATTCGGTTAGAGCCAACGATGAAAAATCGATGTGCACACGCGGTCGCGTTTGCCAGACGAGCGGGCGTTTAAAACGCCGCGTTTTTACACGCTCGAAGTAATAGAAAAGATTGAGCTTTTGGCGTGTTTGGAAAAATCAAGAGGGTAAATTTTTTTTATGTGAAATGTTGCCAAACGGGCAGACGGTTCACCTGATGTTAAGTGAATACCGCTGACCATGGACATCTGCTACACCCGAGGGTTGCAGATGTTTTGACAACCTTTTGAAAATTGGACTCCGGCCACCTCACTCACCAGACGAAACGCGAAAGTATTATACGTTCACTTTACGCCGGTCTTCTGTGAGGTCGTGGTATTTACCCGGACTAGCCTGTCCATTCGTGCAACAACATGGCTCTGCCGTAACCGTAACGCGGCGTTTTACGATGCAGCGCACACCGACCCTCAACGACATTGCTTCGAGACCAACCTCATCATGCTTGGTTACCATGGTGATGTCGTGAAGTGCATAGATTAGTAGTATGGTGCATACAAATTTAAATTTGAAATAGCCTTGAAATAATTACTACTTTTGGTTTGATGGTAGGATGGATTACTATTAATATTGTGTACATGTTTAATTTAACATATTTTCAATACATGTCATTATCATAAATTCTTTAAAAGATTTTTATTTCAATGCAAATATTAATTGAATCAAATTTTCATCAATAGTAAATTTTCAGAATCCGTAGCTTTAAAACGGTGTTTGAGCAATTAAATTTGAATTGATTACTATGGAAGATATCGCGTACCAACAATTAAAAAAAAACACCTATGAGAAATGATATCTAGATACAGTACAGTACACGCTCGTTCGGATGCTTCGCAGTCGGCGGTCTCCTAACGAGCGTTTAAAAACCGCTCGGCTAATAAACGCCGGCCCGTATCGACCGGCCAGAGCGCCCACGCCCTCGCATTCGGGCGGCCTTGCCCGTCTATTTCGGTGCGCGACAACCGGCCCGACTATATCGCCACTAGGGCCCGCTAACGGCTTACAAAAACACGCTTTTTCTTTTCTCTCTTTCTTTCCTTTTCTTACTTTTAAAATGAGAAACCGCCCAAGTGCCAGTCGGACACGCGAAAAGCATCATGTCTGTTGTATAGGAGCCCCGCTTAAATATTTTTGAAGTAAGACTTCTTTAGGCGCGACTAGGGAGAAACTAACTCAGATTTTTTTCTGACGGAAGTAACGTCATAAGTATATGTCATATTTAATATGACATACTACGTTACTAAATATTTAATAATTTCAGTGATATATGCCCTCAACGTCAAAGAAGCTTTACTTCAATCGCGCGTAAAGGTTACACGCACACAATTTTTTTTTATTATAATGTTTTTAAGTATTTGTTGCTATGGCGGCAACAGAAATAAATCCATCATCTATGAAAATTTCAACATTTTAACCGACGTCAAAAGTAGGAGGTTCTCAATTCGACCGTATGTTTTTTTATGTTTGTTACCTCTGAACTTTTCACTGAGTGGACGGATTCTGATGACTCCTTTTTAATTTGAAAGGTGGTGCTTCTCATGTGGTCCCATATTAATTTCATTGCTATTGGATCTTTGGCTCCGGAGATACGTAGGGAACTCCTGTAAATCTATACAGATAAATAAAATTGGAGTGTCTATTTGTTATATTAAAATAACCGCTTTTTACTAAACGCATATGGATGTATACACGGCACATATGCCAAAATAACATTTTTTACAATTTTTGTCTGTCTGTCTGTCGGTCTGTTTGTTCAGGCTAATCTCTGAAACGGCTGGATCGATTTGGTCGAGACTCTCACTGACAGATAGCTGATGTAGTAAGGAGTAACTTAGGCTACTTTTATTTTAGATTTTTTTTTTATTTTAAATTCCACGCGGACGAAGTCGGCGGGCACAGCTAGCCAATTATAAAACGAACGCAGAGCGAGATGTTTGATGTTGGTTTTGTTTTTCTTTAGTAAAAAAAAAAATGGTCATTCGTAGTCGGTTGGAAAACCAAGTACCATGACAATAATTCATTTTTCAGGTCGTGTATGACAACAGAGCGGACTTCGCAGTCCACAGAAACGAGCCCGAACACGTCTCACTGAGTAAGTGCATCCCGCCTTTGTCCGAAATGTTATCTATCTATTCCTTATCCTTTAAACGAGCAATATGCAGCGTGTCTTCAATAATCATAAAAAAATGTTAACGTTAGACAACATCCATAATTAAAAAAGAAATATTTTTCAAACAAACTAATTAAGTAAAAAAGAAACAAAATTTGTAACATCCTATACAACTCGCGCCACAGCGTCGTATTACAAGCCTCTCCTTCTAACAGTATGTTTTGTCTCTTTTAAATTCATTCAACCCATTCACGTGCTTTGTGACCTTTACAAATGAACTTTACGTTACGCTTTTATAGGTGAGGGTGTTCTAAAATTGTTTGTTTTGAAAAATTTTATAACTCTGTAAGTATTGATGTTTAAAGAATTTAAATGTTTAATACAACTTTAAAAAGTTATCCCCTTTATGTGTGTTCTTTTATTGTCGCGATGGTAACGACACGCTGTGTATATATATATATATATATATATATATATATATATATATATATATATATTTTTTTTTTTTTGCTCGTAATCGGAATCTCGGAAACAGCTCCAGCGATTTTCATGTAATTTAGTATGTGCGCAGATTCGGGGGCGAAAAATCGATCTAGCTAGGTTTCATTTTTAGAAAATGTCCTTTTATCCCTGTTTTCAGGGAATGAAAAATACCATTCGAATATGACGGTAAATTTCGCCGCAAAAAAAATTTTATAATAGCTCGGTTGGTAATCGGGCGGCCCCGAAACAGAAAGCCGCGGTTCGTGTCACGATAATTTACACACTTATTTTTTTTTTCTTTTTTAAAAAAAATATCGGTCATTAAAACTCGGTCATCCATTTTATTATTTTTAACATATATAATTTTAGTATTTTATAATTGACCAGGCGATATCCGCGACTGTATGCTTTGTTCACGTTAACAAACATAGTATATGTGCAAAGATCGAAAGTAAACGTATGGTATGATTCGCATTATGAACTAGCGTTTCGCCCGCGGGTCCGCCCGTATGTACTGCATTTTATGTTGTGCTTAAAACGTAACCCATGGGACCCTTCGTGCGCGACTCCGACTCGCACTTGGCCGATTTTTTTTATCTTAATCAAACCCGCGACCGTCTGGGGCTGTACTACCAACTACCCTGTAATGTCATCGGTCTTCGTTCGTGAACCACCGTCGCTCGAGGGGGGCATGTAGGGATGCCGCAAAAATATCGATACATCGATATTTTTTAGAAAATGTATCGATGCATATTTTGATCCGATATATCGATATACAATATTCAACATCGAAGTCGTACCAAAACGATATTTTATACAAATTCGAATCCAGGACTGAGTCCGTACATTCAAATATTTCATACTTGGCATACGTTTTTTTTTTATAACAGGACCTAAAGAGAAAATATCGATATATCGAGGCGGATATTGACATTTTTATAAATATTTTTTCACTTTCGGCATCCGTAGAGGGATGCGAGATTTTGTCCCAGCGCATATACTCGGCGGGGCGCGTAGTGGGGTGGACGGTGACATAATACCGAGAACCACTTGACGTGTCGCGCGTTTGAATTAATCATTGTTATGGTGTCATTGCACCCGTTTTATTTTAGGAGTTGACGGAGGGTAGAGGGGGGAGGGTGCCTTTTAATTTTAAAGTCGATTTTGATTGCTATATTAAAACATGTAGAAAAAGTACGAAAAGATTGTCGCCGCTGTGGGAATCGAACCCACGTCTTCGGCATTCGCGGCCTGACGCTCTAGCCACTGAGCTAAACGGCTGATAACCACAGCAACGAAAATCTTAACGCCTTCCCTCTACATTGTTATTTAGCATTTGAAGCAATGCTTGGCCCATCTATTGTTATATCCTTTCCAGCATACAAACAATTTCGAATATCGTTTTACAACGATAATTCGAACGAGAGATGTCGCCATTGCTTTTTATAAATTTTAAAGTTTTTTAAAGTGCTAATCTCTGCACTTAAGATTGAACATTAAAACATGTAGAAAAAGTACGAAAAGATTGTCGCCGCTGTGGGAATCGAACCCACGTCTTCGGCATTCGCGGCCTGACGCTCTAGCCACTGAGCTAAACGGCTGATAACCACAGCAACGAAAATCTTAACGCCTTCCCTCTACATTGTTATTTAGCATTTGAAGCAATGCTTGGCCCATCTATTGTTATATCCTTTCCAGCATACAAACAATTTCGAATATCGTTTTACAACGATAATTCGAACGAGAGATGTCGCCATTGCTTTTTATAAATTTTAAAGTTTTTTAAAGTGCTAATCTCTGCACTTAAGATTGAACATTAAAACATGTAGAAAAAGTACGAAAAGATTGTCGCCGCTGTGGGAATCGAACCCACGTCTTCGGCATTCGCGGCCTGACGCTCTAGCCACTGAGCTAAACGGCTGATAACCACAGCAACGAAAATCTTAAACGCCTTCCCTCTACATTGTTATTTAGCATTTGAAGCAATGCTTGGCCCATCTATTGTTATATCCTTTCCAGCATACAAACAATTTCGAATATCGTTTTACAACGATAATTCGAACGAGAGATGTCGCCATTGCTTTTTATAAAAATTTTAAAGTTTTTTAAAGTGCTAATCTCTGCACTTAAGATTGAACATTAAAACATGTAGAAAAAGTACGAAAAGATTGTCGCCGCTGTGGGAATCGAACCCACGTCTTCGGCATTCGCGGCCTGACGCTCTAGCCACTGAGCTAAACGGCTGATAACCACAGCAACGAAAATCTTAACGCCTTCCCTCTACATTGTTATTTAGCATTTGAAGCAATGCTTGGCCCATCTATTGTTATATAATCCTTTCCAGCATACAAACAATTTCGAATATCGTTTTACAACGATAATTCGAACGAGAGATGTCGCCATTGCTTTTTATAAATTTTAAAGTTTTTTAAAGTGCTAATCTCTGCACTTAAGATTGAACATTAAAACATGTAAAAAAGTCAGTGGCTAGAGCGTCAGGCCGCGAATGCCGAAGACGTGGGTTCGATTCCCACAGCGGCGACAATCTTTTCGTACTTTTTCTACATGTTTTAATGTTCAATCTTAAGTGCAGAGATTAGCACTTTAAAAAACTTTAAAATTTATAAAAAGCAATGGCGACATCTCTCGTTCGAATTATCGTTGTAAAACGATATTCGAAATTGTTTGTATGCTGGAAAGGATATAACAATAGATGGGCCAAGCATTGCTTCAAATGCTAAATAACAATGTAGAGGGAAGGCGTTAAGATTTTCGTTGCTGTGGTTATCAGCCGTTTTAGCTCAGTGGCTAGAGCGTCAGGCCGCGAATGCCGAAGACGTGGGTTCGATTCCCACAGCGGCGACAATCTTTTCGTACTTTTTCTACATGTTTTAATGTTCAATCTTAAGTGCAGAGATTAGCACTTTAAAAAACTTTAAAATTTATAAAAAGCAATGGCGACATCTCTCGTTCGAATTATCGTTGTAAAACGATATTCGAAATTGTTTGTATGCTGGAAAGGATATAACAATAGATGGGCCAAGCATTGCTTCAAATGCTAAATAACAATGTAGAGGGAAGGCGTTAAGATTTTCGTTGCTGTGGTTATCAGCCGTTTAGCTCAGTGGCTAGAGCGTCAGGCCGCGAATGCCGAAGACGTGGGTTCGATTCCCACAGCGGCGACAATCTTTTCGTACTTTTTCTACATGTTTTAATGTTCAATCTTAAGTGCAGAGATTAGCACTTTAAAAAACTTTAAAATTATAAAAAGCAATGGCGACATCTCTCGTTCGAATTATCGTTGTAAAACGATATTCGAAATTGTTTGTATGCTGGAAAGGATATAACAATAGATGGGCCAAGCATTGCTTCAAATGCTAAATAACAATGTAGAGGGAAGGCGTTAAAATTTTCGTTGCTGTGGTTATCAGCCGTTTAGCTCAGTGGCTAGAGCGTCAGGCCGCGAATGCCGAAGACGTGGGTTCGATTCCCACAGCGGCGACAATCTTTTCGTACTTTTTCTACATGTTTTAATGTTCAATCTTAAGTGCAGAGATTAGCACTTTAAAAAACTTTAAAATTTATAAAAAGCAATGGCGACATCTCTCGTTCGAATTATCGTTGTAAAACGATATTCGAATTGTTTGTATGCTGGAAAGGATATAACAATAGATGGGCCAAGCATTGCTTCAAATGCTAAATAACAATGTAGAGGGAAGGCGTTTTAAGATTGTCGCTGCTGTGGTTATCAGCCGTTTAGCTCAGTGGCTAGAGCGTCAGGCCGCGAATGCCGAAGACGTGGGTTCGATTCCCACAGCGGCGACAATCTTTTCGTACTTTTTCTACATGTTTTAATGTTCAATCTTAAGTGCAGAGATTAGCACTTTAAAAAACTTTAAAATTGATTGCTATATTATAGAATAGTAACCGTAGAGTTTCCATTGCCAGGATCAGTGTTAAATACTTGTCAATCCTTACTATCCATACTAATATTGTAAATGCGAAAGTAACTCTGTCTGTCTGTCTTGCTTTCACGCCAAAACTACTGAACCGATTTAAATGAAATTTGGTACACAGATAGTCTAGAGTCTGAAAAAGGACATAGGCTATTTTGTAATTGGAATTTTTTTAACGAAAGATATTTATTTAAGGGCTTCAACGCGATAAGCCGCGAGCGAAAAGCTAGTAATTTTATTAAGGCTTAAGCTGTAAATTTCATCCACACCACCTCGATGTCCAGCGTATCACAACAGCGCGATTTTCGTGGTATTCCTGCCTCGCACAACCGCTCTGCGGAACCAGCTGCCGCCGGCGGTCTTTCCAGTGGTTTCGTCTAGTGAGTGAGGTAGCCGGAGCCCAATTTCCAAAAGGTTGTCAACGCATGTGTAACCCTCGGGTGTAGCAGATGTTCATGGGCGGCGGTATTCACTTAACATCAGGTGATCCGTCTGCTCGTTTGGCAACTTTTCACATAAAAAAAAGCATGTTTAACTCCACTACTGAACATAGGCCTCCCCCATAGACAGCCACGAAGTACTATCCCGAGCCACCTGCATCCATCGACTTTCCGCACATTTGCACAGGTCGTCACTCCATCTAGTGCGGGGTCATCCTACACTGCGATGGCCAGTACGAGGCTGCCACTCGAGAACCTTTCTTTCCCGGTTTCGGTTCTACGAGCTATATGGCCGGTCCATTGCCACTTCAGCTTGCTAATCCTCTGAGCTATGTCGGCTACCTGCTGTCCCCCTCTTTGCTGCATTAAAAAAATGGTTTCTTCTTAATTTTGTAACGAAATGTCCTCTGAACGGGAAATGAAGCCTCTACGATCCCGGGATCGTCTGCGCGTGCCCTCTTGTCCGGGGACCCTAAGTACCGTAGGCGACGCATTGTGTGCGGGCCCTCAGCCGCAACTAATACCCCTCGTTAAAACGCTCATCCGTCCGACGAACCACCCCCGACGTATAGTCAACCCTTCGTCGTCTGACTTTTGACCGCCCCTCTAGGTGGAAGCGCTTTCAAAATAATTAGTTAAAAAAATCCTTTTTTTTTTGCACAACTTGTTTACGGAAAAAACACATACCGGACGTTTGTGTGTCATATCTGTCGCCATACGCGAAAAAGTATAATAAAAACGTATTTTTTTTTTTTTACTTTAAATGTAGTTTGTAAAAAGCCGTAGGTACACAAACTAAGATGATGTAATTTTAGTTTGTGTAAGGCGTCCACGTAAACAAAAATGTTCATAAATATAAAAAAAACGTTCATAAAATTAAAAATTCCGGCCCGGACGACGTTAAATTTGAATGGGACCAAATGGCAAATATTTCGCATCAAACTAAAGTAGAATAAATAACGCGTAAATCGGATCATAAATCTCAGTGTAATCGGTGTACATGCAAAACACATGTACACCGATTACGTGTACATAAAAAAATACCGTCGAATTGAGAACCTCCTTCCTTTTGAAGCATTTTTCCAAATTTTTCCGACAACAAATTATTACTTCCCTTTTGTTTTCGCACAGTGAATGTTTTAGATTCAAAAACACGAAACATTTTTTTTTCTCCGTTCGTAATTTTAGGTAGATATCGCCTTGTTTGATTGTTCGGTCAATGCATAGAAATATTTGATAATTCTGTTTGAAGCCCATATTTTGCTGAATAATTTTTTTTATTCTGTTTTTTAGTATTTGTTGTTTGTTATAGCGGCAACACAAATACATCATCTGGGAGAATTTCAACTGTCTCACTATCACGGCTCATGAGATACAGCCTTGTGACAGACGGACAGTCAGACGGCGGAGTCTTAGTAATAGGGTCCCGTTGCACCCTTTGGGTACGGCAACCTAAAATGGGCACTAATTATTTAGGGAGCAAAGCGACTCGAGTGCCGCACTAAGATAACGTTCGCGTACATTTGTAATGCTCAAGGCTCGGGAGCGCTCTTCTAGCATCTTCTAGCCTGAAACGCCACTTGCGCTATGTGTGAGGAGTAGCGAGGGCCTCCTCGAAAAGTAAGTGGGTAGACCCTTACTGAGCTGGAGGTTTTATCCTTTAATTCTTCAGCATAAGGACCCGTTAAAGCGACGATTAGACTGCGACGACCGGGCCATTTTCAACCGACTTAAAAAAAGGAGGAGGTTTTCAAGTAGACTGTATTTTTTTTGTTGTGTTTGTTAACCCAGAACTTTCGAATGGGTGAACCGATTTTGATGATTCTTTTTTTTGTCTGAAAGCTTGCCATGTGGTAAAATTTCATTGGCATCGAGTCTTGGGCTCGGGAGATACTTAGGCTAATCCTGAAAATCAATTATAAAATGAATACAGAGCGAGATTTTTGACGACCCGAATGGCGTAGTGGGTAGTGTACCTGCCTCCTGCGCCAGAGGGTGTGGCTTCGATACCCACTACTGGAAAAATATTGTGTGATGAACATGGTGTTTTTCTAGTGTCTGGGTGTTTCTATATGTATAATGTGTATTTATTTACAAAAGAAAAGTATGTTTAAGTATGTCTATCAGTTTTCTAGTACGCATAGTAAAAGCGTTGCTTAGTTTGGGACTAGAGAACGTTGTGTTAAAAAATGTGCCCAAATATTTAAAAAAAAAAAAGAGATATTTCTGACCTCGGTTTTGTTTTTCGTTAGTAAAAAAATCGTCATTCTACTTTACTACCTCCACAAGAAACGAAAGTTCTAAAAATTCTATTCATTCCTTGCTCCACTATTCAGTGCGAATGGTATAAACATTATTTCGTTGGAAATCGATTCTGCATTAACAGATCTATTTATCGCAAAACGATGCCGAGTTGATTGACGTATGTTTGTGAAAAAAAAAAAATTGGATGTCGTCTAACTCTTTCTTGTCGACACCGATTCCCCTGTACCGGCAAGGTAACATATCGGAGTGCTATTGATCGAAATTAAAGACTGACAATTATAAATTAAACCATTTTTACTTATAATTTTATTTATTTGTAATTCCTATTCCCGACGATCTTTCGAACCCATTAAGACGCCGATAAATTTTGGTATTTTATCGTAGAACGACGCTTGCCACGACAAATCACATGGTAACAGTCCACTTTGTCAGCCCTCGCCTCCGGGTGTCTTGAGTTGAATTTTTACTTTCAATAGCGCTAATAACCTGTCCCCCCAACCCTCAGTAACTTTAATTTAATAAAGCCCCGGGCAACGCATTTGCGTAATCCAAGGGCGGCGATGATCACCCCCCCCCCCCCCTTCCCTCCCTCCCCCCCTTTCCATAGACAAAAAAGCAACGTTTTTTTTTTATTAAAACGACTCGCAGTGTTACCGTGGACACGAGAAGTCCGCCCATCCGTTGTCCGAACAAAACAAACATGTGACCTCACCCAATGACGTTATGGCGAGTCTCCCTGAATACTCATACGAGATATGCTAATTGGGAAGTCAGTTGTGCATTATCGCGCGCGCAATCGAGACAATTTGCAACGTTAACGAGGAGCGAGGAGTGTACTCCTTCGCAAGGATCGGATATTCAGTGACGAAACAGATATGATATTTGTTTTCTCTCGAAATATGTAAAAAATGTACGTGCATTGCAGCATATCGAAATAAAATGCGTCAATCTGCAACCGCTTTGTTCTATAACATTCTTATGAATTTTCCGTGAATTTGTATAAGAAGTCATTATCTGGTGTTGTTATCAAGAGAGTTAAAAGAAGGTGGCTCCCAATTCGGTTTTATGTTTGTTACCTAAGTACATGGTCGTTTATGAACCGATTTGAAAAAAAATCATTTAAACCTTTCCGTTTTAGAAAACCGCATTCAAAAACCGTTATGAGTTTGCTCCCCATCGCGGGCGTGAATCGTAGACGTGGTACCCCTCCTTCCCCCCACTCCTCGTGCCCCGTAGAGCCTCTACGGTCTGCGTTACGGCTAGAAAACGGTGCAGGAGATGGGGATGCCGATAGTGAAGAAATATATCGATATTTATTAGAGTATCAATATCAGCCCCCGATATATCGAAGAGATCTGTCGATATATTGATGCATCGATATTTTCTTTATTGGAACCTGTCGTCCAAGAAAAAAAACGTATGCAAAATATTAAATATTTGGATTTACGGACTTTGTCGCGGATTCGAATTTTAAAAAAATATTACTTTTTAGGTACGATTTCGTTATCGTATATTTTATATCGATATACCGAATCAAAATATATCGCCAAAAATATCGATAAACTTTATAAAAAATCTCGATGTGTCGATATTGTTTTCGGAATCCCTAGCAGGAGACACTCGATGCTCAGCCGGCGCGACATTTTAATGAGCGATTTCGGTCCGTTTTTTCATTCGCATCGCGAAACGGCGTGCGGTTTACGGCCACAAGTATACCTAGACGCGTAGGCGGGGCCGATAATTTCTTCCGTTCCGCGCCGCGCTTACGAAGCCCCGTTTGCTCAGTGTCCGTGGGGCGATCGCTTGCAATTCGAGCGTACCCAGTTCCGATCCCGGTGACGACCACCAGTGGAATTGTTTGTTACGATTTTTTGGTGATCATTTGGACTAGATAAACATTTTTATTCGGCGCCGGAAACAAATATTTCTGTGCCCACAGGTAATTTTTATCTGTCCACGTGAAATGAAATGGAAAAAAAAATGAAACGTCTGTCTAGCTACGAGCCTCGGGGCAATAACCCCGATCATGCCAAATCCTCTTTCGCAGCGTCGCCTTTAGGTTAGGATAGTTGTTGAAGATCGCCGGTCTTTGGATAAATAAAACTTTTATATCGTGCGACCACCATTCCTTTATTAGACTTAACCACAGACAAACTATATTCAAGTAATTTTTGTAATAAATAAATATTTGAAGATTTATGAGTCAAGTGAAGGTCGAAGTGAAGTCGAAGATTAGAGCTGACAAAAAGAAAGAAAATAAACTTTAAATTTTTTCAAACCAATCAATTTAGTAGTCATAGTTTATGCAAGATAAATAAAAGCTTTTAAAAAGCTTGTAAAAACAAAGCGGCCCGCTGAGTTTCTTTCGCCGGTTCTTCTCAGTTGTGTTCGCTTTTTTTTTTTCCGAACTGTTAGTAACTGTTTTAACGATCAATAAGTGATCGTAATGCTTCTATCTCAATTCTATAGAGTTAAAGGGACCTAATTAAGAAAAATCATTATTTTGACCTTATGTCAGGAAACGACCTTAAACGACTACCTTTTTCGACACTAATTAAAACATGGGCCGATTTTGGAAAGCTTCATAACGTACAATTCGGTCTCTTTCACTCCCCTCCAATCGTAAGTGCACAAATCTTTATTTTACGTTTCCCAAATATTGAGATCTTTTTAAATAGGTTACAACATTTCTAAGGGTGCTATTCGGATTTGAATCAGTTGCCGTATTCGGAATGGCCACGGCTATCGACCGCGACGCTACGGCGCCCCTGCTGGCTCCAGACGTAGACAGCCCCCGACTGCGGCGAGATGGTTCATCCCCATGCCGCGATGGGACGTGTGATGACGTCACTCGGGGTGGTCGGGCCTCGGATGGCAATAAAGAGATAATTTAAAATGAGAAACGCTTTCCCTGCAGCCGTAGCAGAGTAGCCTTTCCATTGCTACCTTAATTTATTGGTACGAGGAATTGGTTTCGTCGGGTTATCGTGAAGGGTGAAGTTTTTTTCGTTTTTTTAACTTAATTAAACCATACTGTACGATAGGTAGAGGTTTTAAAACTGATGCCCAGGTGAATTGGGACGTTTCATTAGTATCACCGGAACGAGTTTCATAGAATTTATTATAAGTTAAGTAACAGCCTATATAAGTCACACCAAGCAAGTTACCTAGTTCTCATCAACGATTTGACAAAACTGGTTTAATTGGAACGAAGATTAATAATAATAACCATTTGATCCCATTTAAACACATTTGACCCGACAAAGAACTCTGTAAAAATAGATATTCAACAAAACACATAATAAATAATATAAAAATAGGTAAAGATAAGGTGAGTTTTGCAAAGCTGAGTAGACGCGGTCAGCTGCTCAGCATATAGCCGATAACTGCAGTTGCAGTTTTTGCCAGTTTGCACTGGGTGACCAGTGCTGGTATTCTGCAGAAACCTGTATGTTTACGCCTCGGTTAATGTCAGACATGTGAGTGAGGTTTATGACAATAACAAAAGGCGTGAATAAATTGAATAATATGTGTTCATAAATACCAGTGCAGAGCGCAAAGTAAAACGCTGCGCCCTTGCCCCGTTTATACGGCGAATTACACACACGATCTATATTTAAACGCCGCCCATAAACATATGAGAGCTAATCAGCGAGTCCACGCGCGATTATGACAGCATTAACTCTCGGCACGTCCGCTTCTAACGGAGGTCGCGCGTGGAATGAGACGCTAGGGATGTTCGATATTTCGACGACGTTATTTAACAACGTGTTAACATGGAGGTTTTTGTATTGATAATTAGTTTAACAAAACTGTTTACTGATTAAAAAAATTCTAAATCCTTAATAGGAATATTGATTGTGGCATAAAAGTAATTTTTTTACATAATTACATTTTAATTGAATTATAAGGATTATTTTAAAAAACACTGCCTTTGCTATACGATAACATTTTCCCGCGTTTTAAGATCGTTTTAGATACATAAATTTCATGTGGACAAACACCCAGATCCAAAAAAAATCTGTTTGTCACACAAATGGGTAGTTGTATTGTGTGGGAATAACTATTGAATGTTCAAAAACCTTTTTCTTGTGGTGTTCCCGAACTAGTAAATTTACGATAATACAACTGACTCTGGCATTGTTATTTCTCTACGATTATATCCATAATAATAGTATAAAACAAAGTCGTCCCGCTGTCTGTCTGTCCCTATGTATGCTTAGATCTTTAAAACTACGCAACGGATCTTGATGCGGTTTTTTTTACTAGATAGAGTGATTCAAGAGGAAGGTTTTATATGTATAACACATTGCACCCGTGCGAATCGACGCAATATGTCTAATACGGCTCATCCCTAACGCGCCGCGTTCCAAATTCAAAACAGCGACTGGCGGGCGCCGCGTTCGCGAATCGACAACCCCTCCCCCCTCCCCGGTTCTTGCCCTCCCGCCTGACGCTTCCGCCGCCGCGTCCCCAATTGGGAGCGTCCTGCGGAACGCCGCGCTTCCGGCGCACCGCGGATCCCGCCGCGGAACCCCCCCCCCCCCCCCCCCCCGTACAGGTGTCAACGTTCGATAGCGCTGGCCGTTTTTTAGTTTTTACTACCTAGTAGCGGCTTTTTTTTCTTCTCCCTTTATGCGGCGGAAATTATATTAGTTGGGTCCACATTGAGCGTTTATGTTATTTGGTTCTTTTTTTTTCTGGGGATTTTAGTTTGGTGCTCACTGGCCATTTATATTGTTTGTTTTCTTTTTTGTGTATGACGACGGCAAAGTCTATTTCCTTTTTTTGTGAGGCGGTGATATAAGCCCGATAGAAACTGGCCGCTCATACTATTTGTTTTTTTTTGTGTTTTGTATGTTAAGTTCGGAACAAAGAGGGACGCTTTGTGTATTTGTTCATGTCGCGACTTTGAAGTTGTTTATTAAAATGGACGTGGTATTGTCCAAAAACTATTGTTCCAAATTTATTAACTCCTGCGTATGAGTATAATTTTGGCTGAAGGAATTGGAATAAAATTTAAAATTTGAATTTTTTGAGCTAGAAATATGTTCTTTATTTCAAAGAAATTGAGGTGTCATTCCCAATTATCAATCCCAACAAAGGTCAGTGACCGTCAAAGGCAGAGGCGTGTTACTAACATGTCGAGACAGTGGGTCAGTGTCGACCGAGTCACACGCTTGTCACGAGATTCTTGACGCGTGACGCGTGACGTGTGTCACGATGTGACGCGCCCAACTCGGTTAGTGTCTATTTATGTTCGTCGTCTTTTGCATTCGACTTGTCCACAACTACCTAGCCTAGCGGCTGGCTCGTGGGCCGGTCACTTCACGTTTCAGGTTCGAAACCTTGCGTTTTGTGATTTGAGGCTGTGGACCTGTTTTGTGTAAAAAAAATGGCAAACGAGTTGGCGGTTAACGTGATGTCAAGTGATAACTGTCGCACGTGGTCGGTAACAATTACAAACATCTGTAGGTTTACCAATGCGTTGCCACCTTTCAATAAAGTGTGCCCCGGCTACCTCACACACGAGGCGAAACGCAGAAGTATAACACTTCTGCTTCTTCTCTTCTACGCCTTCGGTCTGCTTTGAGGTCGTGGTACTTAACCGGACGGATCTGCCCATTCGTGCAACAGCGAAGACTGCTGCGTGGCCCTGACACAGGTGACCAACCACCCCAAGCCGTCTAGACAATATCGGGTGCTCCAAGCCTCGATTCGGTGTCTCCTTACTCCGGGGGCGCTTACGAATATCGGGGCTTCGCGAATGCGTTCAAAGTGTGGGATCGTTCTTGTGACGCCTATAGAAGGAATTTTAACGTTCGTCTCCGTTTATTTTACTACATAAAAATATAAATATTCAGATATATACCTACATATATCGAAATATATGTTTATGGCAACTCGGCGCAGTTGCAAAGGTTATTGGCTTCGGCGCCGGCGGTCGTGGGTTCGATTCCCACACGGGAAAACTCTTCAAATACCATTTTAATGCTGAGGTTAAAACTATTCGTAATTCAAGCGTTGTAATGGTGTTTGACTCGTTAAATTTGATGAAGAATTATGGAAGTTATAGCGTACCGACAAAAAACAACTTTGAGAAATATTTTTTTAATATTATCACAGTGGCTAGTAAAGTAAATACAAACAAATACTTGCGAAATTTTATTATAATTAAAGTATTTACGAAAATTACACAACTAAGTGAAAAAGCTAAAGAATCTATCCGATTGATACGACACTTTTTTTGCAGATTAATTAAATTACCATTCGACGGCTGACCGTGGTGCTCTGAGAAAATTTCAATTGTCGACTAGTACACTGTATTAAGTATAATAATATATATATAACTTAAGTATAATAATGTTATAAGTATTAATAATATATGTAAGTTAAAATAAGTAAAATAATAATGACCATCAAGGTATACAACAAACCTCAAATACTAAAAGACGAAAAAAATGATAAAACTTTCCTGAAAAAATTAAGACTTATTACTTAATAAATCATACAATGACATAAAAGAATATTATGGAGATACTTTGAATATAATAGATATAAATAAGACATAATGATCTCACGTCATAAATAGATATATTAAACAAATTACTTATAAGTAATACATTCTAATGAGGAACAAGAAATTAATAGAATTTTATTAATAAAATAGATAGTATAAAACTTAAACTTTAATTCTATCTTAAAATTAATAAATGTTACTTTAAAAATAAATAGCTACTCAAAATACCAACTACTTATACAAGTAGTTAATTAAAGTACCTATGTGATACATCTTGCTCTCTCCGAATTTGTTTTATTTTGTGCTGCGCCCTATAAACAGGGTCCATAGAGAACTGCTTACTAATTATTTTAACACCTCCTGTTACTTAATGGATATGTAATAAATAAATATAAATAAATAAATAAATGTACCCGAAGTTTTAGGAAAACGCCAATATTCCACACAGTCGCTTTCAACAGAGGTACTGTGTTTTATGCAAATCCACTCCAACCACATTAATATTTACATCGCATACACGAGGGAAAGTGCTAAACAAATTAAGATGGGTTATGTTAACCGCTACGTTACATTTACATGTACCGTTATCAAAAGCAAACTGATGTTGTCAATACACGCACTCTGCTGTGATAACTACCACAGTAACTACAGAGCAGGTGGTTCACCTGATGTTAAGTGATACCCATAGAGTTATATGATATTGCAACACCCATAGAGTTGCAAACCTTTGAATAAAGTGGGCACCGGCTGCCTCACTCACCAGACGAAACGCAGGAGTGTAATACTTCTGTGAGCTTATTACACTCCGTAAAAAACCGTACACACCCGTAGTGTAGCAAATGTCCATGGGCGGCGGTCACTAATTAAAATCAGGTGAACCGCCAGACGGCTCGCAATCTTCTTACATAAAAAAAGTTTAAACTGATGTCAGTAAACCGCAACACCCGAGTTCGACCCCCATTGCCGGCACCAATGAAATTGTTACTTTTAAGTGCTGACATATCACTCGCTCAGCGGCGAAGGAAAGCATCGTGAGGAAACCTGTATATTTTCGAATTAATAACAAATAAAAAAATATTTCGAAGTTATGTGAAGTCCGCCAATCCGCTATGGGGCCGCGTGGTTAACTATGCCCTGATACCCTCTGTACAGAGGAGGCCATTGCCCAGCAGTGGGATGCTTATAGGCTGTTAATTTACTTTAAATAAACCGCTAAATTACACTTAGATACGCCGTTATCAAAAGCAAACTGATGTTGTTAACACTTGTACTCTGCTGTGATAACGGCCTCAGTAACTAGACGCACTCGTCCGTACTTACTTAGTTGATTATTCGTCAGCGGTCCCAGGTCCCAAGCGGAAAACCGTTGTAACTTTAACGCGTTCGCCATATCGTTATCGTGCCTGTTTATACGCAATAACGTAACGTTATTTATGATAATAACGTAATACTATAACCTTTCAATCAATCAACTCGATATACGACACGGAGGGAAGTGAGACAATGAAGACAAATACGAGACAAATTGAAATGAACAAATGAAAATTATAATGAAAAAGTAACATGTTTTCTGTATTTTAATAATTGGGAATCGAATCCACGACTCCCGATACGGAAGCCAACACCCTGGCAAATGCGCCGCCACGGAGTCGTAAATGTATTGTACTAGCTACCCGCCCCAGCTTCGCACGGGTGCAATGCAGTATACATATAAACCTTCCTGTTTAATCACTCGTATCTATTAAAAAAAACCGCATCAAGATCCGTTGCGCAGCTTTAAAGATCTAAGCATACATAGGGACAGACAGACAGCGGGACGACTTTGTTTAATAACATATAGTGATATCCGAGTTGTCACGCAGTCATCGTGGTCCAGTCTTCGGGCGCTGGTTTTGAGAACGTGCCATGTGCGTGGGGGGGAAGAGGGGGGAGGGGGGCGGCACGCACACGGGTTCATCGACCCCGATGACTCAACCGCGGCCCGCTCCGCTCCGCGTGGGCGGTCGGGCTATGGGTACGGGAGTTGTCTCTGTTACATTATTTTGGACCCGACACTAAAGTAACGTGTACGGCTTCGGCCCGGGCGATGACGTCACACCCCCCCCCCCCCCCCCCCCCCCCGCGCTCGAAAAGCAAGGGGGGGGAGCACCACGTCATCGATCGGACGGGTTCGGTCCGCGAAACGGGGGGGGGGGGGGGGGGGGGAGCGGGGCTGGGTCGACCTTCCGGCGCCGTCCGTCGAGTGAGTTGCTTTGTTACTGTTTGATATATTCTTTGTTTCCGAAAGGCCTCTCATATTTTCTTTCTTTCTTTCTTTATCTATATCGGTATGTTCACCGTGCGAAAGCGTTCCCGTGCCCCTGCCGATATGCGCCTAGGTGGAAGGAACACTGTGGGCGCGAGTCCGCCATAGCGCTTCCTCGCCCCCGCGGGGGCGGGTATGCGTAGGCACTTGCCCCGCCTTTAACAAAAAGAGGTATGTTCAGCGTCATCATCATGCTTTTTTCCCAAATCGGTGGGGTCGACGCAACATATCAAATCAAATCATTTATTCATCGAAATAAGAAATATACATTTCATTTATCGATCGTAATTTTTTTTATATCTACCACCCTTTCGTAATGAGGTTCCTCTAACGGAGAAGAAACAGGCGAAAGAAACTCCGTAGGTATCCTCTTTTTGTCATTTTTTTTCCTCAAACAATTACATTGTTATACAATACATAATTTATCGCGATCAGAGCGATCATCTCATTCCCAGGGGTTAATTTTTTTTTATTTGAAACGTTGCCAAACGAGCAGACGGTTCACCTGATGTTAAGTGAATACCGACACACATGGACATCTGCTGGTACACCCGAGTGTTACAGATGCGTTGACAACCTTTTGAAAATTGGGCTCCGACTACCTCACTCACCATACGAAACGCGAAAGTATTTGTCATACTTCCACTTTACGCTGGTCTTCTGTGGGGTCGTGGTACTTACCCGGACGAGCCTGTCCATTCGTGCAACAACCGAGGCTGCTGCGTGGCCCTACCACCGTTAATAATATCGTTAATGTATTAACTTATATTATAATAACCCTTTTTAAAGCATTTCTTTGATAAATTTCTTAAACCCGTGTATAGATTGGCTTTGCACATTACCTGGGATTTTGTTGTATAAGCTTATACACCGTCCCATGAATGAGTTACTGACTCTTGGAGTGTTGAAACTGGCGTTACAAGGTTGTGTTTGTTCCAATGCGAATCCATGTGAATCCTTTTGTTAGTGGCGTTGGCTAGATATTTTACGACTGGCTAGACGTCAACCCTCGTAAACAATGGATAAGGACAAACTTACTACACCATTGTTTCGTCTGCAAAAAGTAAATAGGTTGTTCATGGGGCAAAGTGTGTATAATAAAATCCCACAGTCGATATTAAGTCTGCCGCTTGATGAATTTAAACGAAAAATTAAAAGTAAACTTATGGCTAAAGCCTTTTATACTATTGCCGAATATCTTGACGACGCCAATGTGTGGAGTTAATACTGTTGATACTCACGTAGGCTAGAGTAAGACTATTATACCTGTATATTATATTGTACCCTGACATTTTTGAAAAAGAGCAACTGTTGAGTTTCTTGCCGGTCTCTTCTCGACAGAAACCGCTTTCCGAACCGGTGGTACCTTACGCACCTATACACATAATCTTTGATGTAAAATTTGACGATTCATAAGAGCGCGCAAGCGTCTATTTGAATAAATATATTTTTGATTTTGATTTTGACAGTTGGCGTTGGGCGTCCTTTAAAGCCCGCGGGCGAGGTCTCATCTTCCTCCTGCCCTTATCTAGGTGGAGTTGGCTTAACGTGGCGATAACGGCATTGGCTATGTTTTTAGGGAACTTAACACTTAACCTGTCTCCTTCTCACATGAAAAATAATGACGATTTTACATGACGATTCCTAATGACGTGGCTTTTAACTCGTAACCCGCGCATAGACGTTTAACGTGAAGTATGCTCGTTGTCTGAGCCGTGATAGCTCAGTGTCCGGGTTAGTTCAATATACCCGAGCAACGTGAGTTCGATCCCCGGTGCCGGCACCAATGAAATTGTTAATTTCAAGTGCTGAATGAATCACGTGCTCAGCGGTGAAGGAAAACATTGTGAGGGAACCTGCTCATTTTCGAAATAATAATAAAAAAATCGTGCTACCAGCGATGACCTACGGTGCCGAGACATGGTCTCTCACTATGGGCTTCATAAGGAAGCTCGCGGTCGCACAGCGCGCTATGGAAACGGTAATGCTTGGGGTTTCTCTACGAGATCGAATCAGAAATGAGGAGATCCGTAGAAGAACTAGAGTTACCGACATAGCAGAGCGAGTCAGCAGGCTGAAGTGGCAGCGGGCAGGGCACATAGCTCGAAGAACCGATGGCCGTTGGGGCAAAAAGGTTCTCGAGTGGAGAACACGTGACGGCGAGCGCAGCGTGGGAGGGCCTCCCACAAGGTGGATGGACGACCTAGCTAAGATCGCAGGGACGCGTTGGATGCAGGCCGCTAACGACCGGTCGAAGTGGAAGTCAATGGGGGAGGCCTATGTTTAGCAGTGGACGTCCTACGGCTGATATGATAATGATGATGAATAAAAAAAATCCGAAGATATGTAAAGTCGCCAGCCCGCAGTGGCCCAGCAGTGGGACATGTACAGGCTGATACTTATCCTCGTTCTTGCACGATCCAATACGTTTTAGTTTCAGACTCCCCCATTCAGATCGGGGGTCGTGATACTGTGGGCAAGTTTACCTGCCCTTTCACACACTCAATAGCCGTGCGAGCGTCTCAGTTTCATTGTCACCCGTCTCTAAGCACTTCCGTACATAGGGATTTGCGCGTCACTATGAATATCCGAGTGTCTTCCCTTGAAAGGAAACTGGGAACGGGCGTCGAACGAAGTTTTCTACGGTATGAGGCCGCCGTTTGCTTTCGGGTGGGTCAATCGATCGATCGACGTTTTTATACAAACAAATTAAAGGTTGACAAACGCCTACATCAGGAATGGTCACCAGTGTTCGCCGTTGCACGAATGGACAGGACCGTCCGGCTAAGTACCACGAGGTGAAGTAAAAGAAAAACAGAAAGAAAGATACGTTTATTTAGTGAATATACGATTAGATAGTGGATATGTTAGCCTTCTGTAATTCGTCCGTTGAGTGAGATTGCCGGGGCACTTTTCCACATAAAAAAAAAAAAAAACATTCGTATACGGAGTACCGCGACAGGCTCTCCACTCCCCGCAGAAGCAATGAGCTCCGTTACTCTACCGCCTATCACTGTATACGGTTGCACGTACAAGTACTCGAGCTAAAACGTTAGCCTAGCCAGCCATCCAAGCTATTCGGATTTTGGTTATCTGTCGGTAATGTGAAACTTTATAAAGTTTCGTTGTTAAAATATATTCCAAAAATATATTCCCATTGTATATGAAGTCAAAATCAAAATCGTTTATTCATCGCCATAAGGAACGTACATTTCATCTATCGATAGTCATTTTTTTTAATCTACCACTGTTTTGTAATGAGGTTCCTCTAACGGAGATGAAACAGGCGTGGTGGTCTATGCCCTGATGGTCTACACAGAGGAGGCCTTTGCTAAGCAGTGGGACATTGATGTAGGCTGTTACTTTATAAGTATTTATTGCGTATTAAATATACGTCCACTGTTCTATGGAGGATTCCCTAATAGTTTTCGAGGGAGAATTTCAGGTAGGCCAGGCGGTAGACCGCCGGCCAGATAGCCCGTATGACGTCCAGGACAGTGAGAGAGATGGCATATATATACAGCGTGTCGTTACCATCGCGACAATAAATGAACACACGTCTAACGCTACTTGCCAATAATCAAAAAAAAATATTAACAAACAAAATCCATAATTTAAAAAAAATATTTTTCAAACAAACTTATTAAGTAAAAAAGAAACAAAATTTGTAACATATATATACAACTCGCGCCACAGCGTCGCATTACAAGCTTCTCCTTCTAACAGTATGTTTTGTCTCTTTTAAATTCATTCAACTCATTAATATGCTTTGTGACCTTTACAAATGAACTTTACGTTACGCTTTTATAGGTAAGGGTGTTCTAAAATTCTTTGTTTTAGAAAATTTAATAACTCTGTAAATGTTGATGTTTAAAGAATTTAAATATTTAATACAATTTTAAAATGTTATCATCTATATGTGTGTTCATTTATTGTCGCGATGGTAACGACACGCTGTATATATATATAAACTGGCCTACCTGAAATTCTTGTTTTGAAGTTGTTAGCTCTCGTACCATAAAATTGGTTATTTTAACATTATTAAGAGCCGTATGATGACTGTCTTTCGTCGTTGCTCTCCCTGTCGCAATCTAACGTAACTATCT
Organism: Iphiclides podalirius; assembly: GCA_933534255.1. Classification (NCBI taxonomy): domain Eukaryota; kingdom Metazoa; phylum Arthropoda; class Insecta; order Lepidoptera; family Papilionidae; genus Iphiclides; species Iphiclides podalirius. Next base: position 7,123,342 of record OW152841.1, on the reverse strand, counting down.
GTCGACCCCGTTATAGTTGAAAAAATTAAGAGCTGACAACTAACTTTGTCTAAGGGCCGCTGTTCCTATCGGTGAGGCTGAAAGACATTAGATATCTGTTTTATCCCCGTTTTTTGAATTGAATTTTCCCACTGAAACAATGATTAGGTAGGTAGTCGCTGAATGTGTCACAGTGTCGTTAGGTCGAAGGAACACCGTAAAGTTATAGTTTCATTCGACAATGTGCAGTGTTCGTGTGACTCCGTGGCGCAGTTGCCAAGGTATTGGCGTCGGGGGTCGTCGGTTCGATTCCCGCACGGGACAACTATTTGTGCGACCCACAGATAGTTGTTTCGCATCTGGGCTGTTTGTATGTTCGTAAAACGTCCTTACAACACGGGATAATGTTATCCTAAAGTGAGGGAAATGTTTTTGAGAAAATAAATAAATAAAAACTAAATACATAAGAAATTTTGATAATAGTGTTATACATCTGCATTACCTCTGTTGAGTTACTAAAACGGGGCGCACTTTATATTAAAAGGTATATGGCAGATATCATTTAAAATCGGGTGAACCGCCAATTCTCTTGCCGAATTCTTACATTAAAAAAAAACTGAAGATTCTTCGGCCGACTGACTATTTTATTAAACATTGACATACGATCTTTTGTCCTTTAAACTTAGTGTAGTGTATTGAAATATTGAAGGTAGAATAAATCAGTTAGCATCCGACCGCTGTGTTTAATTGACGTACACTTCATTGGCGACGAGGCGGGTTATTTTCAATCGACTTCATTATTGTTACGTGTGGAAAGCAATAATAAGTACAAACATGCCTTTCGGTAAAATTGTACCTTTTGATTTGTTTTCGGGACAATGGACAATCTATGTGCGTCGAGTGGAACAATTTATTTTTTTAAACGAAATCAAGAACACGTATAAGGTCGCCACGTTGGTGACATTAGTTGGTGACCGCACTTATAATCTTGTGTGTGATTTATGTGCACCGGACAGACCGGAAGACAAAACTTTCGAACACTTAGTGCAAATAGTGAAAAATCATCTGGAACCCCAACGTTCAATATATGCGGAACGAGAAATATTCCGGCAGCGAAAACAAAAAAGCGGCAGAATCGATTGGCGATTTTTTACAACAACTAAAACATTTGGCTTCGTAATGTAATTTTGACCAAAATGTGCATACGGATGAGTACGTCAACGCAAGACCGCGAAAAATAAATAATGATCCTCAAGTTATCATTTCTGACACCGAAGATGAAGACTACACCACTAATCGGTCGGAGCCACTTGATATTGTCAACAGAACATCGTCTCCTACGGTCACCGAGGCTACGAAGGTACCGGAGATTTGTGAGAATTCACCAAGTCTACGAAGTTATACAACACGTATGCGTGAATCACACGGAGAGTTGAATGAAAGAGCTCAGAGAGCACTCCGACGAGAATTACGTAAAAAAGGGATGGAATAAATAAAAAAGGTAGCATTTAAATACAACTTTAATTTAGTCACATTTAAAAAAATATATATATATTTTTAGATAAACGTAATATTTATTATTATAAAAAAAAATAGCTCTACTCGTAATAAGTTAATTATTGTATAAGTTAATTATGTTATCAATTAAACTTACCTTGGTGGAGAGAAAAGTGATAGATTTAGGTTTAAATTTTGTTATTAGACATATATAAGATAATTGTTCGGGTTTTTAGTGAATAAGTTTTTGGGTTTTTTTTTATTTTATGGGAAGGAGATGTGTAGTGTATTGAAATATTGAAGGTAGAATAAATCAGTTAGCATCCGACCGCTGTGTTTAATTGACGTACACTTCACTTAGTTAAGCCGTCTCATAAAACAACTAAAAAAACAACACCGTCTCAACCAGAAATGGTTTGAATACGCGATAATGTGAAGCGATAACACGTAGAGAGAATCGACGTTTGTGTGATTTAAGACTAAGTACCTGGAGGAACGAGCTTTGCTCGGTTTGTTTTATTTTTGGTAAATCGTGTATTTCGCTCTTATGCTTTTTCTTTCGCCTTCATTCATGCGTATATGCGTAATATTTTTCGATCTTACCCACGTAATAATAAGAAAATATGAACTGGTGTTTTTCACAAAAGAAAGAACTTTAAAAAAAAAAGGGAAAAAGAACAAAATCGTCTAAATGGACAAAAAATAAAGAAAGCAATGATCTGGAATCGAAAAAAATAAGTATGTAAATAAATGATCGTGACACGAACCACGGCCTTCTGTTTCGGAGCCGCCCGATTACCGACCGAGCTATTATAACATTTTTTTTCGGCGAAATTTACCGTCATATTCGAATGATATTTTTAATTCCCTGAAAACAGGGATAAAAGATCGATTTTTTTTTTGAATCTCTGGAGCCGTTTCCGAGATTCCGATTATATTGCTCGTTTAAAGGATAAGATATGAACGCGAAGACGATCCTTCCTACCCCGAACGCTTTGAGAAAAGATAACGAGCTATATTTGGAGCAGTTATTGGTTTGGGACCGATAAGCGATTCTTATGTTCAAGTGCATAGTTACACCCGCTGTGATACGTCAGCGTGTGTTTCAGCTTTAAAGCCTCGGATGTTGCACGAATGGGTAGACTCGTCCGGGTAAGTACCACGACCTCACAGAAGACCGGCGTGAATTGGAAGTAGGTATAATACTTTCGCGTCTCGTCTGGTGAGTGAGGTGGCCGGAGCCCAATTTTCAAAAGGTTGTCAACGCATCTGCAGACCCTCGGGTGTAGCAGATGTCCATTGGCGGCAGTATTCACTTAACATTAGGTACGTCTGGCTTGCTTGGCAACTTTTCAAAAAAAAAAAAAGTAATGCTATCACGCGGCGTGTATTGTGCGATGTCTCGGTGGCGCCGTTGCCAAGCTATATTGGCTTCGACGTCGTGGGTCGTGGGTTCGATTCCCACGCGGGACAAGTGCTTGTGTGACCCACATATAGTTGTTCCGGATCTGGGTGTCTGTTTCCCGAGGAGGGTTGACGTCAGACAGGCGGCCGGTCGTAAAAACTATAACCAAGACCGGTTACAACACGACTCAAATGCTGTGCCGACCCCACCTAGGTGGGATAACGGCAGGAGGATGATGTCGGGGTGTTTATTACGTATCTATGATATTTATTTATTTACAAAAGAAAAGGTTTAATATGTTTATTAGTTACCTAGTATTCATAGTACAAGCTTTGCTTAGTTTGGGACTAGACAGAGCTGTGTAAAAATATGTCTAAAATTAATTAATTTATTTATGATATACTACCTCCTCTGCCTCAATAAGAACCACTTTTCTTCATAACTACGAACGAATGGGCTAGATTAGTAACTTCCTAAAAGGAAATCTATACTTATGTTAAAAATAATTTTATTCTAATAAGTAATAATGTCGAGCGTTTGTACGCAGGGCACAGTTTCGGGACAACAATAGGCCTAAAAACTTAAAAAAAGTAAAGACGGATATTATCACTGTTGTTTGCTACAAACTATTTAAATAAACTTCCGTATCGTACTTAAATGAAGTCGGCGATATTCAGACCGCTGTCGCTCGTCGCTCACGCCGCGCCCGGCGCCACGGTGACCGAGACGGCGGCGGATCGATGCGGGCCGCTCGCGTCGACCCTCTCCCTCACTCCGCCCGTTGTGCGAGCGAGACGGCTGCGGGGCCACGCAGTGCGCGTGCACGCGATTTCTTTTTGAAAGTTAAAAATCGATGAAGCGTTTGATCTTTGACCCGACAACGGTCGCTTCGTGGCCCCCGGACGGTTGACGTTAATAATGTGGTTTATATTAGACCTTGGAATATAAGACTAGCGAACCGCCCCGGCTTCGAACGGGTGTAATTCTTCCTTACTAATATTATAATGCGCAAGTTTGTATGTATGGATGGATGTTTGTTTCTCTTTCACGCAAATACTACTGAATGGATTTTAATGAAACTTTACAATAATATAGCTTATACATCAGAATAAGACAGGCTATAATTTATATACATATTTTATGTATATCTGTCTTCCTGTCTCAATGTTACGCCTTCAGCCTATTCTACGCAGACGTAGTCGCGGGCAGCAGCTAGTGTATTATACATATAAACCTTCCTCTTGAGTCACTCTAGTAAAAGTAAACCGCATCAAGATCCGTTGCGTAGTTTTAAAGATCTAAGCATGCATAGGGACAGACACACAGCGGGACGACTTTGTTTCATACTATGTAGTGACGACAAGCGAGCTGGCGGTTCACCTGATGCTAAGTGATAATCGTCGCCCATCGACATTTGCGACACGCCTAGGGTTGCAGATGCGTTCCATGTAGTAGAGGAGGCCTAAAAAGGCCGTAGACGCACAGGGGTCGCGGAAGATTGCGTCCACGTGTTCCCGTGTCCCCGGCCGTTGCGACAGAGACAGTGCAACGTGGGTTTTTTAGTGGGTACCCGTGTCTCACCGGGACTACCACTTACCCCTGTCACCCCGCCGATCCAGTGGCAGGGGGATTCATAAAGGATTTTTCCCACGAAAAAAAAGGTGGTAAATACGTTGACAATCTATAACAACCAATAAGAGCCGTGATAGCTCAGTGTCCGGGCGCTCGCCTTTAGTTCAATATACTCGAGCAACCTGAGTTCGATCCCCGGTGCCGGCACCAATGAAGTTTTTAACTTTAAGTGCTGACTTATCACGTGCTCCGCGGGGAAGGAAAACATCGTGAGGAGACCTATTTTCGAAATAATAACAAAAAAAAATATATTTCGAAGATATGTGAAGTCCGCCAATACCAGGGACTTAAAACGTTATGCATAACGAAATTTATAACGATATCATAACGGTATAATGGTATCGGTACCTCAGTAAATATTTCGTTTTCAATTTTTTTGTATAACGTTATACGAGTAACAGAACGAAATTATTACAGAGAAATTAACGTTATTATAACGATAAATACGCAACGTTGCCAAACTTATTTATTTCTAAAGCGCGCGTCTTATGAGCGGGGATCCAACTGTTAGCTCGGATGGGGGTTCCCCGCACAGCACGGCAACGTTTTAAAATGATGCCTAAACTAAACATTTGTAAACCCTTGCGACGAATTTTATTTAACAAGCCTTCATTTAGTTTCACCTGTAGCGATGTTTGTCATCAATTCTTGCAAATTAAATTTGATCCACTTCCCGGTTAGGTAGCGATTGAGCTGAAATTTTGCATACATGTGTAAATCGCGTGACAATACAATATTATGATGACATGGTACTGATCTGATGATGGAGCTGGAAGGTGGCCAAAGGAACTTCGCAATGACAGAACGACACAACCTCATCGAGTTTGGGCTCATTTGAATCGTCTTGAGGGGTAGTTTGTCTTTTAATGGTAACCAGGGTCTGATGAAGTAGCTGGAAGGTGGCCATCGGAATTCTGTAATGGAACGACGCAACGCCATCGAGTCTCGGCTCGTTGGCTTCGTCTTGACGAGTACTTTGGTACTTGATGGTAACCAGGGTTTGATGATGGAGCTGGAAGGTGCCCATAGGGACTCAGTCATTAAGCGACACAACCACGTCGAGTTTAATTAGTTTTAATGGGTGGACCGTTTTTAATGGGTGGTGAGTGGTGGTGGTTTGGTGGACGTGTAATGTAATATAATATTTACGCATTAAATGAAATGGATAGAATGTGAATGTTACAAACAACTAACTAATGATTCCATAACTAATTGATATGTAAAGTTATTAAAATATAAAATAATACTAAAAAGTTAAAAATAATATTAAAAGAAAAACCGAAGAAACGAAAAAGAAAAATTAAAGAAGTTTTTATCGCATACCCAATTTTTATAAATAAAAGCTCTCCTTTTTAAGATGTTTTTTTTTATAAATTTTTTTATTTCAGTTTTTTCGTTCTTTCCACTTATCGATACATTGATTAAAATTGAATAAAATTTATTGAAGTAAATTAGTATAAAATTCGGATTGGCGCGTGTTGCACTTAGTACAACGCAAGTTAGTCGAAACTTTTTTCAGTATTAAAGAATTTTATATATAATATTAAAGATTTCATTTAGTATAAAAGGTCGATGATATTAATTGTACCTTGTATTTATTGTATATTAAAATGTGCTACATGCGACTTTAAAAGCCACAAAAAATCGAATCAGAATTATTAACTTTATAATGCATAAAATCATATTAAAAGAAAGCATTTAACATAACATTTGGAAATTGCCAATTAACTACTTTGTACCTGCACACCATTTTATCATTAGCACTTAAATTATGTTTTTATGTACTATCTCAAAAAAGTCGCTAGATGAAAACGAGAGTGAACGCGAGCGATGGTACTAAGTAGATAGCGAAGAAAGATGCCCGCAAAAGAAATAATACTACCTTTACCTCTTATATTCCTAGTAACTTAAGCAAAATTTTCTGTTAGTTGAATTGCTGTACCGACGACCACAATATAAGCGCGACTGAACATAAGATAAAAGAGACAGAACATACTCAAAAAAGAGTAAACCGTTTTGAGTAAAAGAGATGGCATAGAACAATAAATAATAACGTTATTATGTCTATAACAATATTTTAGAAACGTTTAATTTACGAATGTAGCGTAACGCAATTATAACGTTATGCGCCTGCAAAGCTTTCCACAATATCGTTTTTAATAACGTTTCTCTTAAAAATAACGTTATCTCACACTGGCCCAGATAACGTTACTGTATTTTACCGGTATTTTGATCCCTGGCCAATACGCAATGGGGCCGCGTGGTGGACTATGCCCTGATAACCTCTCTATAGAGGAGGCCTTTGCCCAGCTGTGGGACATGTATAGGCTGTTACTTTCCTTTGCTTTACATAAAAAAATGTCTTTTGAATAAGAATAAAATGTCTTTTCTCTTTGTCGGTGACCCCTACGAATTCATACACTAGAAATGTACCTATCACTTGGACGTTTAAATACTAGGTGATCTAAGCTAGATTGGATTTGGTAATGCCTAAAGGTTTGTCGCCTTATACGCGGTTTGCGTGCCACGGCCGCCCGGCCGCCGCTAACAAAATGGCGGGTTTTCTATTTCTTGATTATGTTTATCGATTGCTAGTTTTCATTTGCCTGACCCGTACGTATGTATCTAGGTAATGTATAAAACCGCTAGTTTATGACAGTCTTAATAAAGCACCTTGGCCATTTCTTTCTTCATAGATATTTTCCACTGCTCGTCAAAGGTTTCCTCTATACAGATGTTATAAGGACATAGTAAGGCATTTATTATTAACGTAGTAATAAATTTTAATAATTTTATTTCATTTATTATTACGAAAATATGCGTGTTTCCTCACGATGTTTTCCTTCACCACGTGAGCACGTGACAGTCAGCACTTAAAACTAACAATTTCATTTGTGCCGGCACAAACGGGGATTAAACTCAGGTTGCTTGTATTAAAAGCGAGTGCCCGGACAATGAGCTATCACGGCTCTCGGAAATAAACGAAAATAAGTTTTATACAACCCGTAAGTTAGACTCATTTAACGCTGTGTTTTTACTGCGATAGGGCCACGCAACAGCTTCGGCTGTTGCACGAATGGGCAGGCTCGTCCGGGTGAGTACCACGACCTGACAGAACATCGGCGTAATGCGGATGTGCAACACTTCTGCGTTTCGTCTGGTGATTGAGGTAGCCGGGGCCCACTTTATTAAAAGGTGGCAACGCATCTGCACCCCCAAGGGTGTTGCAAATGTCAATGGGCGCCGGTTATCACTTAACATCAGGTGAAGCGCCCAACAAAAAAAAAACGCCAGACGAAACGCAGAAGTCTTGTATTAACTGATGTTTGTGCTTTCAGTCCCGAGACTATTAAAGCTTCATCTGACGCAGAACCGGTGGGCTAGCCAGAACACAAGGGTTTGGGCCCTCCGCTGTGGGTAGGGCCGCGCATGTGCTCATGCGTGCGTTTAACTACGGCATGTCATCTAAGGGCCATCGAGGTTGCGGTGCGGACCGAGACCCCGATGGCCGTCGACTGTGTTTTTAGCCAATCGGTGGCTGGGGGCGGTGAGAACCGCCCTGAAACGCAGAAGTGTAACAGGTCCACTTCACGCCGGCCTCCTGTGAGCTCGTGGTCCTTCCCCGGACGGACCTGCCCATTCGTGCAACAGCCGAGGCTTGCTGCGCGGCCCCACCACGGTCAAAGATGACGTATAATAACTACAGCAAACTGTCGTTTCAACTGTCGCGCCGATATCGAACTAGTTCGCCGCCCGCGTGTAATCGCCGTCGCGTCCTCTCGACCTGGTCGGGGCTAAAAAAAGACAAAAGAAAGAAGATAGAAAAGGACAGAGCACGAATTCCCACGCACGTTCCGATCCGAGAATAGGAAAGTAAAAAGGAAAAGAACGAACACACGACCGACCGAATTCGGTTTCGGGAAGGAATTCGGTCGGAAGCCAACTCCGGCGCGCCGTCTATTTCCGTCTCGTTCCTTTCTGTTTGTTTTTGTTTTCCCCTCTTCCTCGTGTGTGTGGAAGGCACGGGAGGTGTCCGCCGCGGGACGTTTGTGACGTCATCTTGATTTGTCGTATGACGTCATCGAAAGCTCTCACCGTGTCGTCACTGAGATCTAAGCTGTTCTGTCTTCTCCGATACTTCGACTCCGATACTTCTTTGCTTCGGCTACCTTTCGATGATTGGATAAAAATCGAGTGTATTTTTAATGACGCTTCGCGTTTTGGCAAATTTCGTTACATGAGAGAGATGGAAGATATAACGCGTGTAGAGAGAGAGAATGAGAGAGTGACGTATACACTCAATACATAGCGATAGAACCAAAAAGAGTAGGCTGCCTTTCGATAGTTGCTTAAAATTGAGTGAAATTTTAATGACGCGTCGCGATTTGGTAAATTTCGATACATGAGAGAGGTGGAATATATAACGCAGAGAGAGAGAGAGAGAGATAGGCGATAGCACCAAAAAGACACGTTGTGATAACTATTTGTCGACGTGTTTTATTCACTACTATCGTGTCTACCATACGCGTAATTTTTCGCTTTTCTTTTTTCTCTCTCTGTCTCAACACAAAAAGTGGAGCAGTGTATCTGACACTCGAACACGTAGCTCGTCAAGTGGCAAGTCTAGTCCGTTTGAATTCTACGTGGCATATATTCTGATTAACAAGACATTGAGGGGGTTGTTTTGTATAAAATAAACGGTCAAGCGCGATCCGGACTCGTGCGCGAACGGTTCCGTACCATTATCTATCATAATGGAAAAAATATCTGTTGTATGGAAGGGGCTCACTTAATATTTTTTATTCTGTTTTTCAGTATTTGTTGTTATAGCGGCAACACAAACACATCATCTGGGAAAATTTCAGCTGTCTAACTATCACGGTTGACAGACGGACAGACAGACAGACAGCGGAGTCTCAGTAATAGGGCTCCGTTTTACCCTCTGGGTATGTAGCTCCAGTTATCAATTAACAATTTTATGTCATCTAATAAGCTGGACCAACTGGTTCTAATTTAGAAGCAGGTCTTATGTCTATAATGTTATTTGCGGCTCTTGCGTTTTAATTAAGAGGTTTTCGTACGGACGGGGGTACTGTTGGTTGTAATAAGCTAAAGTATGAAGTAAAAAAAATATTTCAGGACATTTTTACAAAGTAATCAAGATAAGCAGACTAAACGAGCTTACTACTAAGTAGTAACTACTAAGCAAACTAAGCAGAGCTTGTACTATGGATACTAGATAAATGATAGCCTACATAATGGTACTGTCCTTTTGTAAATAGTACACAGTATGTATAATATATACTAGCTCTTCGCCCGCTTATTCGCTCGCGTTGAAGCCGTTAAATAAATATCTTTTTTATGTTCGTACGGAAGTTCCATGATAATCAGTTGAGTAGTTTGTTGTTTTTGGCGTGAAAGCATGACAGAAAAACTTACATTCAGGGAGAAAATTGAAGTTAGCATCCGTACTCGAGAAGAATCGGCAAATGAAACTCGACGGGACAATTTTTTTTTTACTACCATTTGACAAAGAAACGTACATACATGTGTGTGTAGAACTGTAGAGGATTGCTTTACGTGGGAGCGGTTAACGAATCTCGAAGGCCTTGTCGCTCTTTATCCGAACGTGTGTTTGTGTGCGAGTATGCGTGTGTTTAGACGATTAAGTCACTCGGGTCCGTCTGGTCCGATGGTCGGACGCTGTAATGTGGGTCAATTCGTCATATCCATCGGCATTGGGCCGTCCGCTCGGCCGCCGTGCCGTAACCCAAAGGCGAGCGTTATTTTATTTTCTTTTATCAAAAATTTCTTTATTCAAATAGACGCTTGCGCGTTATGAATCGTTAAACTTTACATAAAAATTATATACAGGTTCATAAGGTAGTAGATCACGTTACGAATCGTTGCACCACGCTGTAGGTTCCGCTTTTTGGGACGACCTTTTATTTGATTCTCTAGACGCGACTAAGAAGGGGTAAATTAATGCTTTGGATGAGGACAGTGCAACGGAAGCGGGTTACGTCGTTGACGCGTTTATATAGCACTAGCTTTTCACCCGCGGCCTCGCTCGCGTTGAAGCCCTTAAGTAACTATCTTTCTTTTTCAAAGTATACGTATATTTTAAAGTTTTTTCCAATTAAAAAAATAGCCTATGTCCTTTCTCAGGCGCTAAACTATGTGTACCAAAAATCGGTTCAGTAGTTTTGGCGTGAAAGCGAGACAGACAGACAGAGTTACTTTCGCATTTATAATATCAGTATGGACTAGCGACCCGGCCCGTCTTGGAAACCTCTAAAATGATCAGTGTATCTCTAGTAGTAAAGTAAAGTCTCAGCCTATACATGTCCCACTGCTGGGAAAAGGCCTCCTCTACACAGAGGGTATCAGGGCATAGTCCACCACGCGGCCCCACTGCGGATTGGCGGACTTCACATATCTTCGAGATATATATTTTTTGTTATTATTTCAAAAATATGCAGGTTTCCTCACGATGTTTTCCTTCACCGCGGAGCGCGTGATAAGTCAACACTTAAAGTTAAAAACTTCATTGGTGCCGGCACTGGGGATTGAACTCAGGTTGCTCGAGTATATTGAATTAAAGGCGAGCGCCCGGACACTGAGCTATCACGGCTCTTCATCTCTAGTATATCATGCTTGAATTATACATATAAACCTTCCACTTGAATCACTCTATCTATTAAAGAAAATCGCATCAAAATCCGTTGCGTAGGTTTAAAGATCTAAGCATACATGGGGACAGACAGACAGCGGGACGTCTTCGTTTTGTACTATGTAGTGATACAATTTTTGAATATTTACACGGTTTGTACGTATATATCTGAACTATATGACTTTTTATAATAAAAAAAATATTTTAAAGAACTTATGATGACTCCGTGGTGCTGTCGCCAAGGTATCGACTTCGGCGTCGGGGGTCGTGGGTTCGATTCCCACACGGGACAACTATTTGTGTTACCCACATATAGTTGTTCCGCATCTCGGTGTTTGTCCGCGTGAAATTTATGTTTGTAAAAACGTCCTTACAACACAGGATAATGTTATCCCAAACTAAGGGCAATGTTTAAAAAAAAAAAAGCAAGAAAGAAATAAAAATTTATTTATTTACCGCACGAAGGAGTTATTATGTAAAATTCGAACACGCGAGCGTCTATTCAGATAAAGACACTATGAATTTGAACTATACTAGCCTTCTAATCAATAGAGTTGGACCTTGGTTATTGAATTGGACAGAGTCTAACTGTAGTCTAATATAACTGAGGGCGATGCGTGCGCACTGGACGACGAATTATCGGCACAATGAGATTGCATCACGCCGCTTCCCGCTCTCGAATGCGAAACAGTACGGTGAATAGCCGGATGGACCACGATGGGATCCGGCGCTGCGGTAATACCGAACGCGGCCGCTGGTCATTACGGTCAGGGCTGCCGCCGTCTGTTCGGCTGACGAGTATACGGTCCATACTTGATGTTATAAATGCGAAAGTAACCCTGTCCGTCTATCTGTCTCGCTTTCACGCCAAAACTAATGAACCGATTTGAATGAAATTTGGTACACAGATAGTCTAGAGCCTGAGAAAGAACATTGGCTATCTTTTAATTCGAAAAAAGTGGGGAAGAAAAGTTGCATGAAATTGGAAATTAGAGAGAAAGTTGTATTGTCATTTTCAGAATAAGAAGCATAAAAATTATATTTTAGGCTGTTGATTAGATATAAATAAATATGGCATTCAAAGTTTGTAAAATTGTTAACACACGGACGAAGTCGCGGACACAGCTATATCCTTACTAACGGCGACAGTTTGTATGTATGGATGGATGTTTGTTACTCTTTCACGCAAATACTACTGAATGGATTTTAATGAAACTTTACAATAATATAGCTTATACATCAGAATAAGACATAGGCTATAGTTCATATTCATATTTTATGTAGGTCTGTCTTTCTGTCTTAATGTTACACCTTCAGCCTATTCTACGCAGACGTAGTCGCGGGCAGCAGCTAGTGCCTATATAGTGCAAGCCAATGCAGTGCAAGGGCCTCTGCACAGAGTGTATAAGGGCATAGTCTACCACACGACACCCCATAATCTCTTTGATTTCGTTTTCATTTCGAAAATAACAAAGTCCCACTCGCGATGTTTTCCATCACCGCTGAGCGCGTGATAAGTCGGCACTTAAATTTACACATTTTCATTGGTGCCTGCACCGGGGACCTAACTCTGGTATCTCGGGTATATTGAATTAAATGCAAGCGCACGGCCAGTGAGCTATCACGGCTCTCGGTTATTATGCTGTAGTGAAATTAATTGTCGATTTTCTCGTCGAGTTCGTGCGTCAGGGCACGACGTATGGCGTATGGCGAATCTTCTCTCTAACGCTGGGGAAATTAGAGAGAAGCGTGCCACCTTTGCGTGGTCGGCACATAACCCGAATCTCGTCGTTAACGGCGTTGGCCACGTTTCTTCACGACCCCTGTGGCGGGCGTCGAATTCGTACCCACGGCCCAAGGTGCAGAAGCCAGTAGCCACTGCGCCACCGATTAGTCTAGATGTTTAGACGTTATACGGTACGGAACCCGAGTACGGGTGTAAAGGGTTCGCAGTTGCCAAGGTATCGGCTTCGGCGTCGGGGGTCGTGGGTTCGATACCCACACGGGACAACTATTTGTGTGACCCACGGATAGTTTTTTCGTGTCTGGGTGTTTGTCCACATGAAATTTATGTTTGTAAAACGTCCTTACTAGAAAGTGAAATCCTTTATTTGACATCGCTTTAATACATCAAAACAAAAGATTAACGCCCGGTATCTGAAACACTGATCATCGTAGAAGTTAACTAATCAGGCGTCAAATGGCTTTTCAAATGTTTATTTAAGTTGCCAAAGGGTAGGTTAAACTCTCTGAATTGACCGCAGAATGAGCTTCTTAATGATTAGAATGCTCAATTCAAACAGTTTAACATTCCTTTTGGCAACTCAAATGACATTTGAAAAGCCATTTGACGGCTGATTAGTTAACTTCTACGATGATCAGTGTTTCAGATACCGGGCGTAAGTAAAGAGAAAACTGTTGTGACGTCAAATTAGATCTCCGTTTCAGTAAATTGGTGCATTTCTACGTTTGAGGTACGCATACTTTGTTGGAGATCACGACTTTTATATAGATTGTGCGGCAATGCGCTGGGATGTTTGGAATTATCGGCACTACCGGAAGTGGGTGGTAATAGAAATCGCGACAGGGAACGGGAAGCGGAAGCGGAAGCGGAAGCGGACGCGGTCGAAGCGGGATTCGAACCGGGCGCGCGGCTCGCGGTCTGCGGTCGGACTGCGCGCTGCGTCACGGGGGCTTTCGAACACGATATGTGTGGAAATTGTGAAGTGAGGAAATATAATTATTGACATAAAGAAAAACCGATTCAAACCGGAAACTAAAACACATTGTTAATTGCCTATAAAATTTGAGGATTGCCCTCGATTTCTCTGCGATGCCTTCATCGGATCCGGGTTTCCTTATCTTAACCCTTGGGATATCTCCTGTCAAACAAAAAAGAATCATCAAAATCGGTTCGTAAACGACGAAGTTATTCGCGAACAGACATAAAAAAATATATATACGGTCGAATTGAAAAACCTCCTTCCTTTTTTAAAATTCGGTTAAAAACCTCCTTTTTTTTTAATTCGGTTAAAAAGCGTTACGACCCGTTCCTTCGAGTCTCGGCGACAATCTTTCTCTCTCTTTCTCCCTCTGTCATATTGTCACACGAGCTGGTTCAACTACACATTTATTTGACGACCCGAATGGCGTAGTGGGTAGTGTAACTGCCTCCTGTGCCAGAGGGTGTGGGTTCGATCCCCACTACTGGAAAAATATTGTGTGATGAACATAGTGTTTTTTCTAGTGTCTGGGTGTTTATATATGTATAATATGTATTTATTTACAAAAGAAAAGTATGTTTAAGTATGTTTATCAGTTTTCTAGTACCCATAGTACAAGCTTTGCTTAGTTTGGGACTAGAGAATGTTGTGTAAAAATGTGTCCCTTAAGTATTTATTATTTATTTATACTTTATTGTACACCAAAAATAAAAATATATAAAAAGCAAATTACAAATGAATATAAAAGAAAGTACAATACGCGGTCTTATCGCTCAGAAAGCGATTTTTTCCAGACAACCATTGCGAAAAGAATATTTGCTAATGAGACATAAAGAAGAGAACAGAGGGAGGCACATACACATGTGGCATAGATGGCCATGGGCGGTGGTTATCACTTTATTTCGGGCGACCCGTCAGCCCGTTTGCCACCTTCTGACATAAAAAGAAGCCATGTTATGGGGTTTTCCTTCCAAAGAGTATATACACTCTTGTGTCTTATCTCGCCGACGCTTCAGCGTTTCTGTCATTGTGAGCTTTCTTGCTCGTGCTGTATTTTCTTTTTAAATTTTTCAACGCCCCTCCTCCCCCTTGGTGATACGTGGTGAGGTATATAAGAAAGAAAAGAAGAAATATTTATTTGGTACATAATAAACAACTATCCCCCCTCCCCCAGCCCAAAATCACGTGTATTTTTAGTACCTACAAGGAATCTTTAAAATTTTTAGAATATTATCTTTAAATACAGGTATAAAGCATAATCAAGTTTTTATTCTGGAATTAAGGAACATTATAAAAATGTTACGGCGAGTCAAGTTCACGCCGCTTTTCTTGTATAGACATCGCTCGTTTGACGAAGCAATAAATACACGTGATATCTTACTACACCCCATCCCCCCTCCCCTAATTGTGATATATCGAGAGTTTTGCCAAACGAGCCTGACGTGATTAATCGACAGCCCCTTGCTGCCCTCTCGGTTATGGAAAGCCGCCGTGATACGAAAGAATTTGGGTCGACGGTGGACGGCCTGGGTACGTGGAGTGCGGGGCCGCTAAGCCGCTCCAATTAGGCGGCCTCGTTGCGCGCGGGGCTTCCGCGGACCGCGCTTGGCCACCTCTGCCCACCCCCGCTGGCGTTGGGTCTTATATGATCGGAGCCGAATACTACGAACAACCATAATTAATTCTACCCTCGACTAGATTGCGTAGAATGAGTAAATCTTTTATGGGACAATGTTTACGCTTTTACAACAAAATCCCAGAAAACGTTCAAAATGAATCCGTTGCTAAATTCAAAAAACTTGTAAAGGAATGTTTGTGTGCTAATGACTATTATAGTATTAGTGATTATTTGAATGATAACACACTCTGGAAATGAATTGATCGCTCCAGGCTCTCAAGTGGAATTTAATAAATTGTACGGATATTTGTAATTTTTTTGTCAAGTTAAAAAAAATGTTCTTCTCAGGTCAGTGGCTTTCCTTCCGAACCGGTGGTAGAGTTTTTTGACTATCAATAAGTAAGTGTATGCTTCTATAATGAATAAAGATATTTGACTTTGACTTTGGAGCGTATAATATGCGAGAGGCACCAGGAACTGCGTGGAAGCAGTTGCTAAGGTATTGCCTCTGGCGACGGAATCGTGGGTTCGATTTCAATAATTTGCGTGGCCCACAGGTAGTCTACCCCGATTTGGGTGTGTAACAGTCGTGATATGGATAGTAACGGTGGTAGGGCTACGCAGCAGCCTCGGCTGTTGCACGAATGGGCAGGCCCGTTCGGGTAAGTACCACGACCTCAGAAGACCAGCATAAAGTGGAAGTATCACAAATACTTTCGCGTTTCGTCTGGTGAATGAGGTAGCCGGAGCCCAATTTTTAAAAGGTTGTCAACGCATCCGTAACCCGCCGGTGTGGCAGATGTCCATGGGCGGCGGTATTCACTTAACATCAGGTGAGCCGTCTGCTCGTTTGACAACTTTTCGCATAAAAAAAAATTATTCATCATAGAAAATTATAAAAGACAGTAAGCAATATACAAACGTGTAAAAAACGCGTCGTAACAGCAGATCTAACAGCTCTGCATACTATTTTGTTTTTTAGTATTTGTTTGTTATAGCGCTGTGAAAATTTCAACCGTCTAACTATCACGGTGCATGAGAAACAGCCTGCTGACAGACGGACAGACAGAACATAACCGACTGCAAATACCTCGATCTGTATTCATTTTATAATTGATTTTCAGGATTATCCTAACTATCTCCGGATCCCACGATCCAATACTTATTAAATTAATATGAGACCACATGGTAAGCACCAGCTTTCAGTTAAAAGAGAATCATTAAAATCTGTTCACTCAAACTTTAGTTCTTAGGTAACAAACATGAAAAGTAAAAATACAGTCGAATTGAGTACCTACTCCTTTTTTTTTTTTTTTTGAAAAAAAAAAATTGCCCTTACTTTAGATTAACATTATCCTGTGTTGTAAAGGACGTTTTACAAACATAAATTTCACGCGGACAAACACCCAGATGCGAAACAACTATCTGTGGGTCACACAAATAGTTGTCCCGTGTGGGAATCGAACCCACGACCCCGACGCCAGAGCCAATACCTGGGCAACTGCGCCACGGAGTCATCGACGTCTTTTTTAAAGTCTGTTGAAAATTCGCTGTTTAAACAAAATATATTGACGCTCCTGTATCCTAAAATATGTACAATTATAAATGTATACATACATCTTAGGGGAAATTAATTAATTAATTAATTTTGATACTTGTGAAATGCATAGTTTAAAACACATACAACTAATCTATCAAAGGATTATCGATAGGGTTACTGATACAGGCGATAAATATAATAACATTTTGATACCAAAGGCGTACGAAATTACATGATTTGCATATGGTTATTTCTTTGATTACATTTCTTTATGTTCGAAGATTCCGAGTCGTATGTATTATGTAACAAACGAAACTAACTGTACAGAGGGTATTAGGGCCATACTCCATCACGCAACCCCACCGCTGATTGGCAGATTTCACGTATCTTTGAAATAATCATAAATTTCAAAGTACAAAATCATTGGCAAAATCACTGACGTATCAGTGGAGCCATAGTAGGAAAAAAATATATCTATGAAATGTTTTTTTTTTGTTATTGTTTCGATAATATGGAGGTCTCTCCTCACTGTGTTTTCCTTCACCGCTGAGTGCGTGATAAGTCAGCACTTAAAATTAATGTTTATACGAGTATATTATGTTTTTTTTTAAAGTAAATAATACATTAGTACATTTTTAATTAAGCTTCTAATTAAGTTTTGCCATATTTTTTTCAATTTACCTTTTTAAAATCGACGTTTTTGAACATGTGTTACTTTCATTATTATATGTATTTACATAGTGGAAAACTCTAATTGTCTTTCAATAACATGTGACAATCTGGAAAAACTATTATATGATATTCTCTTGATCAGATCTTGTTGTTTTTCCGGGTAAATAAATAAATTGAATGAGGTCATCACCAGCAAAATGCTCGATTCGCGACCGTGTTTACTTCATCATCATCGTGATCACATCAGCTGCTGAACATAGGCCTCCCCCATTGACTTCCACTTCGACCGGTCGTCAGCGGCCTGCGTCCAACGCGTCCCTGCGATATTGGCTAGGTGACGACCCCCACGCTGCGCTTGCCTTCAGGTTGGTCCCCACTGGAGAACCTTTTTGCACCAACGTGTTTAGTTATCACTCGTTTATTGCTATCGCGACTCGTACACCACACTGGTGATTATACTGTCTCAGCGAAAGGCGTGATTGGAGCACGGATGCCAACTTAGGAATTTTCTTCCTAAAGTTTTTAAGGAGGTAACGGGTGTTCATTTAGGAAGTTTTGATTTGAATTTAGTAAGTTTTTATGGGTTTTTGAATTGCTTCAACTGTTACTTACTCAAACGGTTAACGGGATCCTATACTTGAGCTTCGCTGTCTGTCTGTCTGTCGACAGGCATCTCATCAACCGTGATAGTTGGGCAATAGAAATTTTCAAAGATGATGTATTTCGGTTGCCGCTCTAACAACAAAAACTGAAGAACAGATGAATTGAAAGCGGAAGCTCCCATACAACAGACATGATAGTTTTTGACGTTTTTATAGATAATGGTACGGAACCCTTCATGCGCGAATCCGACTCGCTCTTGGCCAGTTTTTTTTAACAGTCGACAACACTGACTTTGAGCGTGACGCACGAACGAGCGGACGAGGCGTCGGACACGGAGTAATCATCCGCAGAGCGCATTTTACGAGCTATTGTGCGCTGCAGGCGGCAGACACACACATCGACGTCGCGCATAGGTGGACTTTCTAAATGGCATACTGTTAGTGTGATTGACTTGTCACTCCAATATTACATTAGGCAATATGTCCTTTTCAACCGCTATGATAAGGTGCATACTGGCCATCGCGGTGTGTTATAACCGATGCCACTAGATGGAGTGACGACCTGTGCAAGTGTGCGGGAAGTCGATGGATGCAGGTGGCTCAGGATCGGGCTTCGTGACAGTCTGTGGTAGAGTATGTTCAGCAGTGGACTCAAACTGGCTGAAATGATGATGATGATGGTGAGAAGGTGGCAAACGAGCTGACGGTGAGTGGTAACCGCCGCACATGGACATTTGCAACAGCCGTGGGGTTGCAGAAGCGTTGCCACCTTTTAAGTGGGCCCCGGCTACCTCGCTCTTAGGACGAAACGCAGAACTGTAACACTTCACATCGCGCCGGTCTTCTGCGTGGTTGTGCTACTCACCCGGACGGACCTGCCCCATTCGAGCAACAGCCGAGGCTGTTGCGTGGCCCCACCACAGTTAAACTAAAATACCTGCGTGAGGTTAACATTAACACTTGCGCGTTTCGCCTGGCGAGTGAGATAGTCCATACTCTCACTGAACATGGCCTTCGGCCCACAGTTACCATCACGTGGGCCGCGTAGTTGCCATCGAACAGTGAGGTATTTACTGGCCGTTATTCAACATAACAATAAATATTTCTTTCTGTCTTTCAACAGCCATCAGCCAGCGTGTTCACAGTTATTTTACGGTGAAACAGTATAATTTCTGTAGATAACTCGGCGCCCAAATACGGGACCCCTTTAGGGCCTTTTCCCAGCACATGGAACATGTACTTATAAGCTGTGACTTTACTTCACTTCAAACGGAATAGAACGAGTGACCAGTGTACCCGAACCCGATAAATAGACGACTGTGCCGAACGCGCGGCGGATTGCGTTAAATGTTTTTTTTTGGTTTATATGCGTATGCTTCCGTCTCCCTCGCGCACCTCGCGCGGGTAAGGGACGAGGCGTAGCGCTGCTGAACGCGGTGAGATGTACTCGCTAATTAGTTTAATTAATGCCCCCGCGGAATGCCGCTCCCAGAGTCAAAGGGGCCATTGTCTGTTTGGGTTGTCGAATTAATGTGAACGTATGTTATAAAGGCTGCCTTTGTGCGTTTGTGGTCGGACAGTAAACTTTGGAGTTGATAAACTGCCCACATAGCCTCGTTTTGATGTTCGCTCTATCAGTCTGTAGACCGTATAAAGCTCAATCAGGCACGGAGCTCGTGCAATGGTCCGCATCTCCACGACCTTGATAGCTGAACTGAGGAAACGTCCACGTTTCAAAGTAAGCTTGACGGGTTTTCAATTATCACATGAATTAAAATTAATAAATAATTAAATATTTAAAGGACACATTTTTACACAACATTCTCTAAATAAGCATCGCTTGTACTATGGGCACTAGATAACTGATAAACATAATTGAACGTAGTTTTCTTTTGTAAATAAGTACATATCATAACTATGTAAACAACTAGACAATGGTGTGGTAAAGACACTGTTTTACTCTATGTTTGACACACAATTCCAGTATTGGGAATCGAGCCCACACCTTCTGTCAGAAGACGCAAGTTCACTATGCACTAAGCCAATCGGGTCTTCAAATAAATCCTAACCATTACAATGGGATGTACCCGAAACAGACACAGCGAAAGTTGTACGATGCAAAATTATAATAAACCATCACCGCTCGGTCCAATTGGCGTGTGAGAAATTGTAGTTTGTTCACAAAATGTGAGCACGTACGCGTTATATCTCGTTCACGCTCCCAACCCGTTAATCGTAGGGGCCGCCACCTACAGACCCATGCAGTTAGGTGCGTTCCGCCCCAATCACCGTAGACCGCGACAGTTCTCGACTTCCCTGACGATGAGACGACTATCGCCATCGAAAGGATCAAAAAACTACGCAAACACCAATACACACCGCAATCGCCGGCGAGTTGAGGCAAACATATACTAGGTTCCGCCACGTACCTGCCAGGTTCTCCCCAATTAATGATAGAAGCATTGCTGGAGTTTCTTCCGCCGCTTCTTCTCCTAGCGCCAACGCTTTACGAAGTGGAAGTGGAATGCATTAACGATAGCTCTAGAAATTGCCCCAGCCAGATAGCAGCTACCGATCGAGCCGAGGTCCGGCCCTCTCGGGCACCCTCGAATCGGAATGCTAAACGCGTGCTGAGTGACAGCCCAAGCCGAGGTTCCCTCTCGGGGACCCTTGAGCCTACTCACTCAATGGAGCGCCCGCCAAAGCGCCCTAAGAGCTTTGCGGCCTCCCAAACCGGTAATAGTAACAGCGTGACGGCCCGAGCCGAGGCTCTCCCGGGAGCCCTCGAGCTTAGTCACCATAACGCGTAATAATAATACGCCGAGGTTCAGGCTAGGCGCCCCGAGCGCCCGGCCACCTCAAGTACGGCGAAACTGTAAAGGCCCCTAAGGCCAACAGTGGCTCATCCAGCCAAAGAAACAGTGCGACCGCGTGCAACAGGCATCAGTCAGGTGACGAAATTAGCGCCGACGCAGAATCCGTTGCAAATGCGTCGTAAAGTTATCGTCTGGCCGTGGACGTTGCGAATAGTTGTGATAAGTCACACTCCGTCCAGTATTAGAGTAAAGTAACGGTCCGTAAATCAGTCCCACTGCTGGGCAAAGGAGCACAGTACAGAGGGTATTTGGGCATAGTGAACCACGCGAAACCCCAGCGGATTGGCGGACTTCACATGTCCTCGAAATGTTTCTTTCCTATTATTTCTAAAACACGCAGGTTTCAAAAAAAAAAACCAAAATCATTTATTCATCAGAAACATATATTTCATCTAACGATAGTATTTTTTTTTAATCTACCACCGTTTCGTAATGGGGTTCCTCTAACGGAGAAGAAACAGAACACTCCGTAGGTATACTCTTTTTTGTAATTTTTTTCCTAAAAAATATTAATATTATACAACTGTTTCTTTTCCTTCTAGAAATAGCTTTGGAGCGATCAACTCATTCCCAGGGGTTATAATGTCATTAATGTATTCGTTTATATTATAATAATCCTTTTTATAAAGATTTTCTTTAATAAATTTTTTTTAAACCCATCGATAGAATAGATTTCCTCGCGACGTTACCCCCTCACCGTTGAGCAAGTGATAAAACGACACTTGAATATACAAAAATATACATAGAAATCGCAAAGATTTACACTTTGATTGCGCCGGGATTCGAACTAAGGTCGCTCGAGTGTGCAAAGCGAGCGCCCGGACACTGAGCTATCAATAACTTTATCCTTCGGTTTCCGTTTGTATTGCACAATCGAGCCACGGTTACCGGGGCCACATGGGCGAATATGAGTGACTGCGCACGTACACTAAGTAATCAATTAGCCCCAATCTTAACTAAAAGCCGGCCAAGTGCGAGTTGGACTCGCGCACAAAGGGTTCCGTACCATTATATTAGAGACATGTTATAAAACATAGCTTTTACCGATTTGTACAACTATAACTCAATGACTCGATAATTGGGTAAGAAAAATACTTAGCTTTTCCAACAGAGTTTATTGGAGACAAGTTATAAAATACAGCTTTCACCGACTTATACAACCATAACTCAACGATGACTCAATAATTGGATGACAATGGCACTTAGCTTTTCCAACAGAGCAACAGCCCTTAACTACCAATGACCAAAAAACTAACCCGCGTACGTTGTGAGAGTTGAATTTATACCCCTCAAAAACCAATACCAACTACCCCCCAATTCTAAGGTGTAGGAAATATCAAGACGCAATGGGTATCAAACCAACAACTTTTAAATAAGTCGCAACAAACTACTAATAAATTATTGATAAATTATTAATTAGATTAAACATGTGCAATAATTATAACAATTATCTATAAAAACTGCAAAAAAGAATCTTGTCTGTTGTATGGGAGCCCCACATAAATATTTTTTCAAGACAGAAATCCATCATCTGTGTAAATTACAACTGTCTAACTAACATGTTTTATGAGATACAGCATGGTGATAGACTGAAAGATGGACAGGCAGACAGACGGCGGAGTCTTGTAATAGGGTCCCGTTTTACCCTTTGGGTAAGTAACAGCCTATACATGTCCCACTGCTGGGCAAAGGCCTCCTCTATACAGAGGGTATCAGGGCATAGTCCACCACGCGGCCCCACTGCGGATTGGCGGACTTCACGTGTATTCGAAAAGTATTTTTTTTTGTTATTATTCCGAAAATATGCAGGTTTCCTCACGATGTTTTCCTTCACCGCGGAGCGCGTGATAAGTCAGCACTTAAAGTTAAAAACTTCATTGGTGCCGGCACCGGGGATCGACGCTTTGGGTACGGAACCCTAATAATAGTTACACAACGCTCGTCTTGTCTCCCCCCAAGACGTTCTTCTCGCCATTGTTGTATTTGTATGTTGATGATTACGCAAGCAAAGCTGAAGTTTCACATTCTCACGACCCCATCTTCGAAATACTACCATTATGTTAGTGGACTTTTAATTTCACTAGTTATGCACACGGTTCCTTAGATCGAGATTACGGTTGCTTAATCGATGTCCTTACTTAATATTATAAAGGCGAAAGTTTGTATGTACGGTGGTTTGTACGGATGGATGTTTGTTACACTTTCACGCAAATACTACTGAATGGGTTTTAATGAAACTGTACAATAGAATAAAACATAACTATAATTTATATACATATTTTTATGTATATCAGTCTTTCTGTATGAATGTTAAGCCTTCAGCATATACTACGCAAACGTAGTCGCGGGCAGCAGTTAGTGTACTATATAAAGCGAGTCGGCGGCTTCGAAATTCATTCTGAATAGAAAAAAACATGTCGCTAGGTAAGAGCCTGTATATGTCCCACTGCTGGGCAAAGGCCTCTTCTGTATAGAGGGTATTAGGACACAGTCGACCACGCGACTCCACTGTGTACTGCGCACTTCACATATTATCGAAATATATTTTTTTGCTGTTATTATGGAAATATGTCGGTTTTATGACGATGTTTTCCTTCACCGCAGAGCACGTGATAATTCGGCACTTCAAATTAACAATTTCATTGGTGCCGGCACCGGGGATCGAACTCAAGTTGTTCCAGTATATTGAATTAAATGCGAGCGCCCGGACGCAGATCTATCGCGTCTCGATACTGTTATTTAAACAACCCTCTAGTAATTTACAAATTTGTATAATAGATGAATGGATTCTATACCGCCGTGGTGTAAAACGCTGAATTGAATTACGCTATATTAACAACTAGCGACCCGCCCTGGCTTCGCACGGGTGCAATATATTACACATATAAACCTTCCTCTTGAATCACTATCTAAAATCCCCCATCAAGGTCCGTTGGGTAGTTTTTTTAAGATTTAAGCATACATAGGGACAGACAGACAGGTTTGTTTTATAATATGTAGTGAAGGCGTATATTTCTTGTAATATCATCACAGTCCTGCCCTTTTCCCCCCACCTAGATGGGGTGAGCGCAGCATGCGAATCATGTTGTAATTGGTTTTGGCTAGATGTTTTCTACTGGCTGACGTCAAACCCGCTTGGGACCAAAGACCTACATCCGAAACAATTAACTGTGGGTCGCACAAACACTTATCACTACCTTGTAAAAAGGTCATCAATTAAAATGTGAGTCCACAAATTCTTTGGCTTTATTCAGCACCAAAGGAGTACGGACCCATGTAGTAAGGACAAAGCTGTATCATGGTACCCTTTAATCCCCTTGTCTTTTGAGGTCAGGACCTCGACATTCCCCTCGCCATTCCTTTTTAGGTACCCAAAGTGTGAAACGGTTCCCTATTACTAAGACTCCGCTGTCTGTAAGTCTTTCTGTCTGTCTGTCTGTCTGTCACCAGGCTGTATCTCAAGAACCGTGATATTTAGACAGTTGATATTTTCACAGATAATGTATTGCTGTTGTAAAAAACAGAATTAAAAAAAAAATTCCCGTTTTTTTTTAGTCCGACTCGCACTTGGCCGGTTTCTGTCGTTGTCACAATATGACTCATGCGTTGAATTTGTACACGTTACATCAGACCAAACAAAATTTTTAAGTTAAACGTCTAAATTGGCTTCAATTATGAAACATTCACGACATCCACTTCGTCTCGCGTTTGCATGTCGTGGTTTCGGGTATTAGAATTTCTACAATCACACACTCGTATAGATAAATTTCTGCGTCGATTATATTACTTTTTTTTTTATTAATAACTAACTACCTCTCCTGGCTTCGCACGGGTCCAATGTATTATACGTATAAACCTTCCTCGTGAATCACAGTATCTGGTAAAAAAACTGCATCAAGATCCGTTCCGTAGTTTTAAAGATCTAAGCATACATAGGAACAGACAGACACAGGACGAATTTGTATTATATAATATTTCTAAAGGGAATAATGGGCTAAATTACTAAACTTGTTCTGCCATGTAGGTGGAATTTTATGTGAAATTATATATAAATGGATACGTGTATAATAAGTATTTATTTCATTTAAATATAAATTAAACATTATTTAAATCTTTAACTTATGGAACTCTTTAATCTACATATTTTAATGTTTCATCTTGAGTGCAGAGATTGTGTGTTGTACAATAACCATTTAAATTTCAAATGTCAATGACGAAACCTCTCGTTCGAGTTATCGTTGTTAAAGTGTATTTTAAATGTTTGTCTGCTTTATCTTTATCGTAATAAATAAAAGTGATGAATTTATTTTTTTGTACGTTCCTTAAGGTCCACGGAAGGTTTTAATACTAAAAAAAAAACGAAGTCTGTCCGGGCGGCTAGTAGGAGATAAAAATAACTCATTGCTTAAAATGCGAAAACGTTTTAGATGAAATACGCTAAGATTATCGTCGGTGTGGCATTTTTTTTTCCTTTCTCTTCCCCTATCTCCAGGAAGTTGATTAGTGTTAGAGGCCGTTGTATAATATGCTCTCCTTGTCGCACCATGCGCATAACGTTAGAGTTTGCTGTATAATATACTCCTTCTCTTCTGCTATCACCAGGCGCAGTGACGAGAGGTAGCGATGGCGGACACCGATACGGAGACGCTGCCGAACGGCACCGGCCACCTGCTGACCGCAGCCAGCAACGAGGATGAGGAGGAGAGGATGAAGCAGAGGCCCGCAGACATCGATGCGGTGAGCGCGCGAGGGAGATAGAGAGCGCGAGAGAGGGAGATGGAGATTTGTATTTGTATTACCAATGTCACGCTTTCAGTCGTTAGACTATTAAAGCTTCGTCGAACGCAGAACCGGTGGGCTGGCCGGAACCCACGGGTTTGAGGCCCTCCTCGGTGGGTATCATATCTACCTGGTGTTTGTATATAATTATCCGTACTAATATTATAAATGCGAAAGTAACTCTGTCTGTCTGTCTCGCTTTCACTCCAAAACTACTGAAACGATTTAAATGAAATTTGGTACACAGATAGTCTAGAGCCCGAGAAAGGACATAATAAAAAAAAGTGTTGTTAAAAGCTTCAACGCGAGCGAAACCGCGGGCGAATAGCTAGCCATATGTGATTTCGTTTGCAGGACGTGCGCGAGATGGAGCGCCGCAAGCGGGTGGAGGCGCTCATGTCCTCGAAGCTGTTCCGCGAGGAGCTGGAGCGCGTGCTCGACCAGCAGATGCACGAGGGCAGCGATGCGCCGCTGCTGCAGCGCATCAGGGAGATGGTCGGCGGCCGGCTGCACACCGGCAGCCTCAGGGTTGGTAGAAGCGCTCTATCTTTCTCTCTATTCCTCCCTCTCCCTCCCTCCCTCTCCGTCCCTCTCCTTCCCCCTCCCTCTCTCTCCCACTCCCGTAGTGGAACCGGTGTTGGATTGCGTGGCCAGGGGCTTTGTGGGTGAGATCCCACATGGTGGCAGGCGTGTCTGCTGCTGTATATGGGGCTCGTGAGTGGTGCTGCAAACGGGCTGGCGGTTCACCCGTTGTCGAGTGATAACCGCCGCCCATCGACATTTGCAACAGCGGAACGGTTGCGAATGCGTTGCCACCCTTTAAATTAAGTGGGCACCGGCCACCTCACTCGCCAGACGAAACGCAGAAGTGTAACACTTCTTAATTTACGCGCGCCGGTCTTATGCGAGGTCGCGGTACTTACCCGGACGGACCTGCCCATTCGTGCAACAGCCGAAGCTGTTGCACCGCACCCGACAAGACGGCCATACTCGTGCCGGGGTCGCTGATGATTGCTACCACGTGGCTTTTTTAGTTGGTGCCCGTTACTGACTGGGACTCCCACATACCCCTGCCCCTCCACCGATACGATGGCAGCGGATCCATATCCAAGGATTTTCCCCGTGTAAAAATAAGGAGGCTTGTGTGGTGGAAACGTGCGGCGGTCTTTGTGCTGTCGAACTGCGTGGGACGCCTTGTCCGGCGGAGGAACCAAACGATAGAAATGAGGTTTCCCGTCATCGATAATTTATGTCGTCATCACTGTTTTTATTAGTGACTTCGTATTCTTCATCTGCTGTTGATTTATTTGCATGTAAGGTTCGGTATGTCTGGGGAAGTGAACGAACCATGGAAATGGCATTTTATCAATGTTGTCAGTGGTGGCGTCATCATATTCTTCTTCATATCAATTCTCCCCATCACCAGCGCCATCATCGTCCTCGTCGTTTGAAATGTGAATCGACTGAAGTGAGAAAATTTTAATCTGTCTGTGGACTCACGCGTTCCTTCTCAATTCCCTCAGGGCCCTAGCTGCGTGCTGCCCATCAACGACATACGCGGCATCGAGGGCGTCGGCTACGAGAAGGGCGAGAAGATCCTGCGCTGCAAGCTGGCTGCGGTCTACCGGCTGGTCGACCTCTTCGGATGGACCCAGAGTGAGTGCGGGACAAACGACCCGGTCTATTCCCGCTTTTGGTGCTGCACTAGTGGTGTCCCTGGGGGAGAGTGTGGCCTCGCAGACGCGATAAACGTCCTCCACTATCACGTTAACATGACATGATTTCAAATGCACACAAAAACAGATAGTTTGCACCTAAAAAAAATTATACAAAACTAAGAATCCATATCCAACGGTGTCTGTCCCCGGTCCGCTTTCAGCCGGCGTGAGCGGCCAGATCACCGCGCGGCTGAACACCGCCGTGGAGCAGGTGCTGACCACGCCGCGCGGGCTGCTGCCCCACGAGGTGACCGCCTCGTCGCTGGTCAAGGTGGACATGCAGGGCGTCGTGCAGGACCAGGGCACGACCAACTTCCCGGTGAACGCGGAAGGTGAGCGGGCGAGAGAGAGGGATGGGGGAGTGAGCGAGAAAGGTATAGAGGGAGGTGTTCAGGCTAACTTTTGCCGGGTGGTGCGAAGGGAAGAGATGGGGGGAGCGAGCAAGTATATTGCGTGTATTTATTGAAAATTGAAAAGCGGTGTGTAGTGTAACCTTAACTTGCCGTTATATTTTTATCATGGATCATGGTCCTTAATTTCAGAATAAAATTAGATAATAATTTATACCTGTATTTTAAGATGATATTCTAAAAAAAATAGATTCTTTGTATGTAAATGAAACTTATTTTACGAATTTATCGCGTTTATTTTTAATTTTAAGTCTGTCCCGTGACCATGAACGCTGTACAGGGTTCGAAACGTCGGGAATTAAAATTAAAAATAAATCCGTAAAATTAGTTTCATTTATAATGTGTAATCGCGTAAAAAATCTAAAAACGTCCCAACGCTTACGGCCTAATGAAACGCTGCCGTCCGCGTCCGTAAATCTTCTCATTTACTAATGGAAACAACCGTCCGTTACAGGTTTCTCAAACTGCGGCCTACTTAAACATCACCGTCCACGTCCGTAAACTGATGACTTAAGGGAACACTCGTCCGTTACAGGTTTCTCGCTGCACGCGTCCGTGCACGCCGCCCGGCCGGACGTGCGCTGCGTGCTGCACGTGCGCTCGGCCGCCGCTCTCGCCGTGTCCGCCACCCGGCGCGGGCTGTTGCCGCTCTGCGCCGAGGCGGCGCTGCTCGGCCCGCTCGCGCAGCACCGCACGCCGCACGGTGAGTGACGCGTGACGTGTCGTGTCGCGGCACGTCGTGACGTGACGCGATGCCGTGTCGTGGCGTGGCGCGGCGCGAACGATCCGCCGACGCTGCTATGGAACGCTGTAGCGGCAGCTGCGACTCTATGCGCGTGACGTGTGTCGTGACGCGTGACCGACGCTGCGATGGAGATGTGACCGTGCAGTATTTGCACGTGACGTGACACGGTCCGAAGCCGCTATGGAACGCGATGGAGCCGTTGCTGCGCACGTGATATGAGTTGTTACGCGTGTCCGACGCAGTCTGCGCACGTGACATGACACGGTCCACGGTCCGTGATGCGACATTGCGACCGATACACTCGTCACTTTACGACGCCCTCTCATGTGAGTCGTGACGTGCCGCAACGCTCTATGCTTCAGCGTGACCCTGACACGACGCGTCACGCTTCGGCGGCTGTCTCGCTCTTGCCGCGTTCCTATCAAGGTCATGTTGTAGAGGGGGCGGGGAGAGGGGAGCAGCTAATAATCTAAGATGATGTAGGTGGCGATTTCTTTCACGGTAGGGTGTGATGTTTGATGAAAAGGGACAGCCAGCGTCTGTCTCAAACGGATGCTTAGAACTGCGGAAGTGAGTGAATGAGACGGGAGAACAGGTACAAATGTAAGCGAGACAATCGTATGTGATTGAGATTGACGATAAGAAGTCAGTAGCGCACGCGTCTGGGTGAGTAGCGACCGCATACAGCGGTAAAATACTTCGGCCCTAATGGACTTAGAGCTATTGAACGAATTTCTTCCTACTAATTAGAGGTTCTATGACGCTCGCATCTGACGTCTCGTCATCATATCATACCATAAACGTTCTTTAGGTTCCCTTATATTACAACCTACTTAGCAATTGACAATGACATTGACATTTCGTATTCTGTCACTGGTTTCTTTCTGTGATGTCAATGGAATAATGACAATAGTTTGTGTATAGTCTTCAAGTTGTGGTCCTTTAATTTAAATATTTTTACTTGTTTTTTGTCTGTTATTTTAACATGATTGTAATATTCTGTTTTTTTCTTGTTATTTTATATTAGTCATTATTTGTCAACAGTCAACTGTAGGAATGGTGTATTCTGTAATGAATTCGAAAAACTTTATTATTATTATTACCAATTTTTTTAAAAATTTTTTTTTTACATATTTACTTATTATTCTGTTCTTTTATATTTTTATATATAAATATATATAGCTAGATATTATTATTATTATGACCGATTCGGAATCATATTATTCGGCTTCTGATTCAGACCTGTCGTACAATTCATGTGATAGTCTTACAAATAATAGTCCATCGAATCTACATGAGCAACTCATTCAAGTTTTCTCTTCTAGGGATAAGTTTTTAAATATATGTCATATCAATGCTCAAAGTGTTCCGAGCCATTTCTCTGAACTTCAAACATCGTTTACTCCTGACTGCATACACGCAGTTCTAGTGTCCGAAAGTTGGCTCAAGCCTTCCTTGCAATCAACATTCTATCCGTTATCTGGTTTCGTGCTTATACGCAACGATCGCACGGAGAAAGGAGGAGGAGGTGTAGCTATCTATTTTTGCATGCATCTATTACGTATAGAGTTGTGCTGACATCTCCATCACGTTATTCTGCCTCCGCAGAGTTCTTATTTGTCGAAATAGAACTAAAGGGGACAAGGATGATTCTCGGAGTTGTGTATTGTCCACCTGCTTCTGACTACTTCTCCTCTTTAGAAACGGCTCTCGAGAGTATCTGTTCCGAGTACTCTCACTGCATGATAATGGGTGATTTAAATACTGATCTTTTAAAAAGCTCCCCTCGTTCTCATAAACTTCACACAATCATTGAGTCAGTTAATCTTTCTATACTCCCTCTCAGGGCTACTCACCGTAACATTGGCACTGATGACTCCTTGATTGACCTTATTATAACTGCTTCTCCTGATCATGTGGAGACATATGGTCAATTTTCTGCGTCAGAGTTCTCGCGTCATGACCTTATATTTTCTTCTTATAAGCTTAAACCTCCCAAATACAGCCCTCCTATCCTACATTTACGCAGTCTTTCCAGGATAAACTTTGAGGTATTCATGCGTGATGCTTCAAATTTTAATTTTACAGCACTGGTAGCAGCATCTACAGTTGATGAAAAAGTCTCTATTCTCAACAACATGGTTCTTAAATTGTATGATACTCATGCTCCAGCGCATAATGTTAGATTAAAACGCCCTCCCGCTCCTTAGATGACTGAAGAAGTAAGGATGGCAATGGCGAAACGGAATCGAGCCTTTTGTCGGTTCAAAAGGAACCGCTCTGAGGATAATTGGTCTATATTTAAGATAGCTAGGAACAGGTGCAACCAAATGGTACGGACAGCTAAACGCCGATATTTTCATAATAATATTGTTAATTCATCATCTGCTAATGTTTGGAAATTCCTTAAATCTGTCGGTATTGGTAAACCAGCAATGTCGGAACGTGTCTTTTCTCTTTCTCTAGATGATATGAACCGACATTTTTCTTCTACGTCTGCCATGGACCCCGGAATCCGTTCTCAAGCTATTTCAAACATTGCGTCTTTACAAACCTATTTAATTCCCCAATTCAATTTCAGTCCTGTTGATCAAAACGACATTAAGAAGTTTGCGTTAGCTATTAAGTCCAAGGCTATGGGCTGTGATGATATCAGCAGGTTTATGATAATCTCACTATTAGAGCATCTTCTTCCAGCAATCACCCATATTATTAACTATTCCCTTGATTCCGGTCAATATCCTACTTGCTGGAAGAAAGCCTATGTCCGACCTCTTCCTAAAGTTCCTAATCCTACGCAACCGAACCATTTCCGTCCAATATCAATTCTGCCCTTTCTGTCAAAAATTCTGGAAGCCTGTGTTCACAAGCAAATCTCCTTATTTTTAAATAAGCATAACCTACTGAGTATGTATCAGTCTGGTTTTCGTTCTGGCCACAGCACTACCACAGCCTTAATCAAAGTTACCGACGACATTAGACAAGGCATGGAAAATAAAAAGGTAACTGTGTTAGTGCTTGTGGACTTTTCAAACGCTTTTAACACAGTCGACCACGATATACTCCTTTCCATGCTCTCCCATATTAATTTTGCAGACTCTGTTGTAGAATGGTTTTCATCTTATCTTCGTGGGCGTCAGCAGTCAGTTACCTTGGGGCAAAAAAGCTCAGCTTGGGCTGATGTTGAATCTGGCGTGCCACAAGGCGGCATACTGTCTCCCATAATCTTCTCTATTTTTATTAACTTTCTTACTGCTTTTTTGAACTGTTCGTATCATTTGTATGCTGACGATCTTCAGCTTTATGTGCAAGCCGATATAGACGACCTTCATGTTGCGATAGTAAAATTAAACGAAAACCTAGACAAAGTTTGGAGTTGGTCAAGTTCTCATGGAGTTTCGGTCAATCCCTCGAAATGCCAAGCTATAGTTGTTGGTAGTTCAAGAATGCTGTCAAAAATTGATTACTCGTCTGTACCTCCTATAAAATACAATAATATAATAATTCCTTTTTCAAACGTGGTAAAAATCTAGGTCTGCTTATTGACAATACTTTGAATTGGAGTGTATACGTTACTGAAATAAGCCGAAAAGTTACTGCCACCTTACGATCTCTCTATCGCTTAAAACATTTCCTCCCTTTCAAAACTAAACTTTTGCTTGTCCAAACGCTCATTTTACCCATTATCGATTATGCAGATGTGTGTTACCCGGACGTATCCCAACATCTACTAAACAAGTTGGATCGCCTCATTAATAACTGTATCAGGTTCATTTTTTCGGCTTACGCAAGTATGACCACATATCCTCCTATCGATCTCAACTTAATTGGCTTACTATTCGGCAAAGGCGGCAGTCCAGAATTTTGCTTGTGCTTTTCTCTCCATTTTAAATGATTGTTCCTCCCCTTCTTACCTCAAAAACAAATTCTTATATCTCTCCTCATCTCATGATAGGGTACTTCGGTCGTCTTACACGAATAAATTATGCATTCCAGCGCACTTTACCGGGTTCTCTGTCAACTCCTTTACTATCCAAGCTATACGTCTTTGGAACTCCTTGCCCGATAACGTAAGAAACGCAAAAAGTAAGACATCTTTCAAAATATTGGTTCGTGAACACCTGTTAAAGACAAATTCGACCTAAGATATGGACTGTAGTTAAAAGTAGAAGCTAATTGTTATTTATTTATACAAGTATACATGTTTATATATATTTAAATATTTGAATATGTATATATATATATATATATATATATATATATATATATGTTTATATACATATGCATGTATATAACTTAATATATGATTTGTATCCAATTATAATATTATTTTCATATATATTCTCTTTAATTAAAATTTTATTATTCTTGCATCTTTTGCTGCACCTACCATAAACTCTCACCACATCCTGGGTTGACTGGTAGAGAATGCCTTTGGGCATTAAGTCCGCCCTTTGTTACCTTGTTTTACTGAAGGTTGGCAATAAAGATTAAATAAATAAATAAATAAATATATCAACTAAATTACTACTGCTCCAACAAGATTTTCCTGGTTTCCTTGTATGAAGAGAAATAAGTCTAATCATTTTCTCGATATGTTTACACGACCTCAGCACCTTAACATATGTAATATATTACCCAATAAGTTCATAAACGGTGGTAGGGCCACACAACAGTGTTGCACGAATGGGCAGGTCCGTCCGGGTTAGTACCACGGCCTCACAGAAGTGTAGCACTTCTGCGATTCGTCAGGTGAGGGAGGTAGCCGGGGCCCACGTTATTAACAGGCAACGCATCGGCAACCCTACGGGTTTTGCAAATGTCCATGGGCAGGCGGTTATCGCTTAACATCAGGTGAACAACCAGCTCGCCGGCCACTTCCTCACATTAAAAAAAATTGCTAACCGCTCCCCACCCCGCACCAGGCAACCTGGACAACGAGGAGCGCGACAAGCTGGTGCGCGCGCTGGGCCCCAGCGCGAAGGTGCTGCTGCTGGCGAGCAACGGCGCGCTCTGCTGCGGCGCCACCCTCTGAGGAGGCGTTCTTCCAGGCGAAGAACCTGAACGCCGCCTGCGAGGTGCAGCTGCGCCTCGGCGCGCAGCCGCCGGAGGAGCTGCACCTGCTGGACGAGGAGACCAGGCGCCAGGTGATCCAGGAGGATGATGCGATGATACGATGTCGTCATTATTTCTTTTTAGTCCATCCAAAGGTTGCCTGGAAGAAATTACTCTTAGTAATAAGGCCGCCCATTGTACGCATTACTTCTACATTAAGTTTTCATTTTTGTTTGTTTTATTTTTGGTGTGCAATAAAGTATATTCATTCATTCATTGCTCATATTCATTTCGGCCCGTTCGAGTCCACATCAGGCGCCTGAGTTGCTATTAAATGATTACCGCCCCCCAAGCTCCTTAAGATATCGTCTTCGGCGTCGGGGGTGGTGAGTCGTGGGTTCGATTCCCACATTGGACGAGTATTTGTTTGAGCCACAGATAACAGTTGACGTCAGGCAGGCGGCCGGTCGTTAAAACTGTAGCCAGAACCGCTATCAACACCATTCTCATGTTGTCCGACCCCACCTAAGTGGTATAAGGGCGGGAGGATGGCGACGATGAAATATTTATTCGTCGGGAGTTTGTTGTGACGCGATGGCCTTTCGCAGATCTACGAGTCGTCGCGCAAGCCGCCGGCGGACGCGGGCAAGTGGCGAGTGGGCGGCGAGGAGTTCGAGGCGCTGATGCGGATGCTGGACAACGCCGGGTTCCGCACCGGCTACATCTACCGGCACCCGCTCGTCAAGGTATTGCGTTTGCGTTTTTCAGCGGAGCGGGCTGGAGCTGCGCAAGTGTCCAACGGCATTGGCTGGGTAGGTAGCCCTTGGGGTTCTCCCCCTTCGACCGGCTTCCTGATTATTCGTGTGCGGAGGTATTGTCTTATACTTGTGTTGAATGCGTTGCGTAGTAGGTCCACACGACCACTGGGAACTAGGAGACCTCTTGTTCGAAAACCTTACCGTATGGAAATATTATCCTGTCTTTGTAAGGAGGTTTTACATACATGAGTTTCTCGTCAAGGTCCTTGATCAGTTTGAATTTCTATTGGGTCGCAGTAAGAATCAAACTATTGCCCGCCGCCTGTTGTTTTGATGTAGTGTGTGTTAGATGTGTACACTAATAATATGATAATGTGTACACTAAGTGTTATAATGCGCTATCCGGCTCGAAGGACCAAGTCGTTCAATTCTATAATACAACTTATAGCAGTTTTTTGAAAACAAATATAATGCTATGGTAACATACGCTATTTGATAAACGTATCATGTAATCAGGTATTACATGCCTTCCACATGCTTTTGTGATCTTAGATCAACTTTACAAATCATCATTATCATTATTTTAAATAACAAGAGGTTCAATACTTAGAGTCATCTTTACCCAACATTGACGTAATCTTGTATCGACAGAACGACGTGCCTAAGCCGAAGAACGACGTGGAAGTGCCGCCAGCGGTGTCCTCGCTCGGTTATCTTCTAGAAGAGGAGGAGCTCTACAGGCAGGGGTGAGTTTCTTTTACTTTACCGCTAGCAGTAGCGACTCTAAGGGTGGGCTGGCCCATCGTGGCTTTTCCAGGCTTGTGTAAACTAGAAAAGCAAAAGTAACGTAACAGCCTATAAATGTCCCACTGCTGGGCAAAGGCCTCCTCTGTACAGAGCTGCGGACTTCATACATCTTCGAAATATTTTTTTTCTTATTTCGAAAATATGCATATTCGATGTTGCCACCGCAGTGCAGGTGATAAGTCAAAACTTAAATTTAACAATTTCATTGGTGCCGACACCGGGGATCGAACACAGGTTGCTCTAGCATATCGAACTAAAGGCGAGCGCCCGGACACTGAGCTATCACGGCTCCGCAAACTAGAAGAATCCACAATTTTACCTTCCTTCTGGTTACTGGGTCAACGACGGTACAGCCCCTCCTGAAAGTTGGTGTCACAACACCACGTGGTGGTGGACATACGTGGTATGATTGTACTGTACACGGCCTAAACTGTCTGCACATTCTCCCAAAAACTTGTCTAATCCCTTTGAGGCAAGCAAGATTCCGCATTTATATGCTGCGTAGGATGTGGGTTTTCAATCTGAAACAGTTTTTTTATCATTCCAATCAGTCAAGCTCAAATCGTAAATAGTCTTCTCGAAACTGGACTCGTCCGTGTCTAGCACGCGAAACTTTAGACGTTCATTAGAAAGAAAGAAAGAAAGAAAGAAAGAAAGAAAGAAAGAAAGAAAGAAAATCCCTTTATTTGAAATCACTTAAATAATACATAATATTCAAAACATTACAGATTTTTAACGTGCCCAAAATTAAAAAAATAATATGAGTACGAACGCTATTAAGTGACGATTTTCCCTCCCCAATCCAGGCTTTGGAAGAAGGGCCAGGGGAAGACGGGCGAGCGCACGCGCTGGCTGAACTCGCCCAACGTCTACCAGAAGGTGGAGGTGCTGGAGACCGGCACCAGCGACCCGAAGAAGATCACCAAGGTAGAATACCTGCGCGTCGAGGCCGAGTAGACCGACCGGTCTACTGGGGCGGTCGCGGACTGCTTTAGAAATCGTTATCCGATTCCTGTCAAACGAGATTTCCTTTTGTCTAGACGTTAAGCGTCAAGTATTTCACTTTCTATGTCTATTAATTCATCGGACAGCATAGAGCCTATTATCATCATGCCGCTACAAACGTGACATTTAATAAGCACACATATAGAGGATGACTTTTTGAAATGCTATTAAACATTAGATTTTCTTTAAACATGAATATTTACCGAGTTATTAAGTTTTCCAAAACAAATAATTTTAGAACAAGACTACGTATAAAACCGTAACTTAAAGTTCATTTGTAAAGGTCACAAAGCATATGAATGGGTTGAATGAATTTAAAAGAGATAAAACATACTGTTTGAATTAGAGAAAAATCTCTGAACGTATGAATTAATCAGGGTATATGACGTAACAAATTATGTTTTTTGTTTATTTAATTAGTTTGTCTGAGAATTATTTTCTTTTAATTATGGATTTTTTAACGTTTGTGATTATTGGTAAGTAGCGTTAGTAGTGTGTTCATTAATTGTCGCGGTTATAACGCCATGCTGTATAAGTTTGAAAATGTATGTCCCAATAATATCTGCTATCAAGAGTGTTAATAATCAACAGATATTTCTGCACAAAAAAGTAGTTTGAATTCAGACCGACTAAGTCTGGAACATTCGATTTATTAGTAGTTTTTAAAAATTATTATGGCGTAACGCTAACGTTTTCACCATATACAATAGAACGTAGAGGAAATCTGTGTTTAATTAAAGTATTTGATAAAAATAGTTTTCATATATGAACTGTCAGTGATATATAGTATAGAATTTTTCTAAATTGTTTGAACACAATGGATATGGCTAAACCGAGTATCCAGATAGAAAGACCGCCCTCGTCACTGGCCACCTCCGCTAGACTTCTAAGTTGCGTTTATCCTAGTTATTCAGAGTTTAAAATTGTATTAATATTCTCCTATCTACTTGTTTAAGTAAATCGCATTTATTGATGTCCGGTGTGTGCAGTTGCTTGTATGAAAAATAAAATGAAACACACTCGTTGGTTGTATTTTCAACTTTGCATTATTAATTTATAATAATGCTAAGTTATTATATGATTATTGAAGCATAATTTATTATTAATTAACACTTTAGGCAGCTGACTAACTTATTAATTATTATTCGCTATGTTAGCTCATCATCATTTGAAAATTTCATCATATTCTAATAATAAACACCACACAAGACTTCTGATTTTTACAAATTGTGGAAAATTGTAGACAATCTGAAGGGATCATGTGGTAATGTTACCCAAAGAGATGGAGAAGCCCCTTTGACAGATTTCCCTGTCTTTTTTTCAGGGTTCCTATTACTTAGACTCCGTTGTCTGTCTGTCTGTCACCAGGCTGTATATCACGAACCGTGATACATAGACATTTGAAATTTTCACAGACAATGTATTTCTGTTGCCGCTATAACAACAAATACTAAAAAATAAAGAAATATTTAAATGGGGCTCCCATAAAACTGACATGTTTTTTTGTCGTTTTGATAGATAATGATACGGAACCCGCAAGTCCGACTCGGACTTTGCCGGTTTTATAGTCTGATGAGTTTGTCTATTAACTATATAGCGGGATACATTGTCTATCACCATTTTCTCCAAAACCTTATGTAGATATAGTATTTATTGTACTGTAATCCCCATCACGATTTAATTATATTAACCATTATTGTGGAATCATATTCTTTGCCACCTTCAGAATAATTTCTAAATCATCTGATAGTATTTCACATTAACACTCCATTCCTTTTATTTTCCTATTTACCTCAACCGTAACATTTAAGTTTGACTGAGTCAATAATAACTAACAAAGGTTTTAATTACAATCAAGCAACTGCACTATTCCAGCATCTGATATTATTTAGAAAATTAGAATATCTAATATCTATTATTATATCTAAATCTAGGTCATAATTATACTCTAATAGAGTAGAGCTTTCTTAACCAAAAAACTATAAAGAATGTTTGTCATCGTTGAACAATGTTTATTATACATTCCATTATCGGCGGGTTTTTTTTTATTTAAGACTATGTTAGTGGGTTGTATTTTTTATTTTTATATATTTATATATTTTTTTCTTAGGGAGATGATATATGCCATTGCTTTTTACAGCTGTTAGCAACTAAATTATTACGATCGCTGTAAGGACCTTTTTGTATTTTTTTTATTATTTGGAAAATTTTATAGGTCCGTTTACATTAAAAGAAATGTAGCGTTTGAATTGTGGAATGTGCAATTGTGAGCTAATGGGCGCTCAAACTTTTTTTTTAATTACACCAGTCTAAATCATCGAACATTCGGTTTATACATACGGATAATATATTTATGTATAGTTGCGTTTAAGGACTAATTGTATCGTGGTCGACGCTCGGCAAAAACTTTTTTTTTAATATAACAACACACCAACCATAAGCTCATATTATGCGAAATTTTAGAACACTTTGCCGCTTGAAAAGAAGTTTTTGCTAGCAAAGATGTGCTTTTATGGAATACTCTATGTCCACAGATTATATAATAATAAATTCAATCTATGGGAAAAAAAATAACCGAAACTTGTTGTCTATTGCTTCTTCCGAACGAAATGCTTTTGAGGTCTAACCGATGCAATTTTTTAAAGCTATATTTTTACTTCTTTTTTTTTTTTTTTTTAATTCACACCGGCCGTTGCTAAGTGTGTGTGTGTTTTTT
The DNA here is from genome assembly GCA_933534255.1 of Iphiclides podalirius. Lineage (NCBI taxonomy): Eukaryota > Metazoa > Arthropoda > Insecta > Lepidoptera > Papilionidae > Iphiclides > Iphiclides podalirius. Next base: position 7,084,132 of record OW152841.1, on the reverse strand, counting down.
TTTTCGGATCTGTGACTAATACAATAATGTTTTGCAGTGGGTGGACGCTAACAACGAAGAGGTAAATAATACATATACGCCTAAGAGAATTCCCCTCTCTTCTCTCTTTACTCCATCTTTCTTCTTTTCTCTTTTTTTTCCTTTCTTCTCTCATCAGCTTAGTGGGGGTCGCTATACTACCTGTTTACTTTCCATTGGCTGTTTATCTCCCTTCCTCTCTCTCTCTCTCGGTCGTGTTTCATAATTGCATCTCTTTCTTAGAGACAGAGATGGTAAGAGAACGCATTAAACTCTGGGGCTACCACACAATTTTGCTTTGTTATAATGATTTCGTAATTATTGTGCAGGTGTTTATGACATTTGATGGCCCAGTTGGCATAGTCGTGGGTTCGACTCCGGGGCGAAAAATTAAAAAATGTTTTTTAGGATACTGCACTCTATATCACATTATCTTATTCCGCTGCTCAACCGGTTAATTTTTTTATCAACCGGTTATATATATATATATATATATATATATATATATATATTCAAGACATTACAGAAGCTAAATTTAGTTTAACTGTAGGCCAATAGTCATCGATCCAAGTTCTTCTTTTATTTCCACCCCAGTCCCTTTCTCTTCGCTGCACCCATTTCTCAGTTTCTTCCGCCTCCTCCCTATCATCCTCTACGGGGCTTGGTCGTATGCGTCGTATGGAGTTGTATTGGATTGTATGTGATCTCTGGAAGTTCCTCTCACTCTCGGGATGATAAATTCTCGCTAAGCGGCTAGCTATTTTTTTTAACTCGCGTTTTCTTTTTCTTGTACCGCGTGAGTCTCAAGGGCATTTCGCACCACCCCCACGTACCCAACGGCTCCGAACGGGCCCGAAATGCATCGAGTATGTACAGTGTAAAAGTAAAGTGGCCTACACGTGTCCCACTACTGGGCAATGGCAAAGGCCCCCTCTGTGTACAGTGTACGGAAGGGGAAAGGGGAGGAAACCGGAGGCAGACAAACCAGAAAGCCGAAAGATGCGGCGAACGGATAAATTAGCTGAAAATGTTGCCACGCATGATGATCCCCACCCCGTACCGCCAGTTAAATGCCCCCCCCCCCTCTCCTCACCTGGTAACCCCCTCCCATTCCGACCTACATACTGTTTTTTATTATTATTATTATTGTTCTCTCACGAATGTTCTCTTCACAACGAACTCCTTAAAAACGACGCTTCAACAGCTTTGCATGCGACGGTTTCGTTTATCGTTTGTCTTGTTTGATTTTTTTTTTAAGTTTGTCTCTAGTAGCAAAATTTTTTTTACAAAGCAAATTCATTATCAGACCTGTACACGCTCGATGTGTTTGCCAGGGGGGTGGGTAAGGAGAATCGATCGGCCAGTCTTTCTCTATCTCGCTTTGGTTGCCGCTCTCACTCTCTTTCTCTTTCTTTGTCGTCTCTTCCTTTGCCCGCTCGCACGCACTACACGCAAGCACGCCGGCGCACACTTCGCCTACCTAACCCCCCCTCCATCCCCTTTACCGTAGGAGATGGCAACATTTTCTCGACTAATTCGCCGTGTTTTCTCTCCCTCCCCCTCCCCCCCCACCGTACGGCGGCCATCTCTTCCGGGGCGCGGCGCAGTGGGTGCAGGACGGCTCGCCCGCGCACTCGAGCACCCCCGTGAAGATAGACACGCTGCAGTTCGTGCCGAAGAACACCAACCCGAAGGAGTTCAAGCAGCTGCAGCAGCAGGTGAGCTGACGGTGACCGTCGACCGGCGACGGTGACCTTCGCTGGTGAACTATGGCCCATCCGAAGGGACTCGAGGGCTAAAGCAAAATTTACGATTGTGTCATTATTTCGTAATACTTACGATTATCTTATTTTCTCGTAAAGTAAGTTGGAATGCGAGTTTAATAGGTGAAGTATCGAAGATGAATCGGAATACTGTATGATGATTGCGATAAATAAAAAAAAAACGCTTTGAGTATAAGACATTACGCGTACTACTTGAATAGAACACTTGAAATAAAATAAATTTATTCGATTGGATTTAATTTTAAGAACGAAAGAAAAAGAGGCCATGCTCTATATGGAAAATGAGGCGTATTTGAACAATCGCGTTCACCGATAATCACTTTGGACCTGTGGGTTTATAAACTGAATGGGCAGGCGCGAGCGGGGAAGATTTACGGCCTCCTAAAGGGCCTTGGTAAAGCGGGAATGTCACATTTTTGTTTCCTGAGGTGATTGAGGTGAACGGGGCTTAATTATTTGAAAGCCAGAGATGATGTAGAGTCCGCGGGTGGGTATATGACTTAACATCAGGTGAACAAGTCAAGAATAAGGCTTGATACGTTCTCGAAAAAAAAACATCATCTTCCTGCCCTTATCCCACCTAGGTGTGGTCGGCACATGTGAATCATGTTGTAAGCGGTTCAGGGTATGTTTTTTGTCCGACGTCAACCCTCCTTGGGGAACAAACAACCAGATCCGGAACAATCATCTGTGGGTCACACAAACACTTGTCCCGTGTGGGATTCGAACCTACGAATCGGGAGAAAAAACCGTTCATTATACGCTCTTAGGGAATTGTAGCGTGATTCAAAACTTGCATACAAGATGTATATGCGACTAAAGGACACTTCTAAGAAAACAAACAGAAGACCACAGCGCTGTTCTACTGTGGTAGGCCCTCGCAACTGTTCGCTGTTACACGAATGGGCAGGTCCGTCCGGGTTAGTACCGCGACCACGCAGAAGATCGACGTAAAGTAGAAGTGTTACACTGCTGCGTTTCGTCTGGTGAGTGAGGTAGCCGGGGCCCACTTTATTCAAAGGTGGCTACGCATCTACGACCCTACGGGTGTTGCAAATTACCATGGGCTTCGGGTATCACTTAACATCATGTGAACCGCCAGCTCGTTTGCCACTTTCTAACTTAACATAAAATAATACGTCTGTCCTACCTGGACGGCATTGATGATACTTATACTATGTTTGGAGTACCAAATTTGTACCAAATATTCTGGTTCTGTTGATGAGCAATTCGACATTATTATGTTCGTTTCGGTAATAGTCTAGTAGAAACTGTAGCGGTCTTAGAGACTTGCTGTCTTGTTAGCTGGTCCTGAAACCGTGTTTCGGTTTGCAACCAGTTGAGATTTTTAGGATTAAGTAAAAAATTTGACCAAAGTACTGAACATTCTATAAATGGCGGTTTTTTTTTTGAAGAAACCGTATTGTTCAAGTGTCTTAATGTTCGAGCGTGATCTTTGCACCACCCCAAGGTCGACTGGGATGGCGTTAAGTCCGCCTTTGTACATAAAAAATATATAAATAAGCTTTTGAAATTGGCTTCAAGTTTTGTTTTCGAATGCCCCTTTGTTGTATTCGTACTCATGGGGTTGATGAGGGTACAATTAAAGAGGGTTTGTGACGAAGCCTAGAGTTAGTAATCTAGAACGTGCAAGGACCGTAAAAATAGACGCAAGATCAGGAGAAGAGCCCGGTTTATGACAATTGCCTGCTGGTAAGAATCGGCTGTGAAGTAGCTCCAGCAGATCAATGGTCTGAGAATGCCCGTAAAGCCGGATTTACACTGGTCAAGTATTTAGTAAAGTAGACGAGTACAGTGAGCAAGTACAGTAATGTAAAACGTCGGACAGTGGTGATAGCCAAGTTGAATTGCAAAAATCCAACCGTTTTTTTTTTGAACACATTTTTACACAGCGTGCTCTAGTCCCAAACTAAGCGACGCTTGCAATATGGGCACTAGATAACTGATAATCATACCATATAACCAACATATTTTTTTGTAAATAAATACATATTATACATATATAGACACCCAGACACTAGAAAAACACTATGTTCATCACACAATATTTTTCCAGTAGTGGGCATCGAACCCGCAACCGCTAGCGCACGAGGCAGGTACACTACCCACAGCGCCATTCGGGTCGTCTACTGTACCTACTCCATGTATTTGTATACTTTGCTAAACACTGGGCCAGCGTAAATTGGGCTCAAGTTGGCACTAGCGGTCGGTACTGAGGCCGGGGTGGCTTGGTGTCCAGATTAAGGAGAACCGTCGCGCGGACAAGATCAGCGCTGGGCCGCAGTCCCACATCCTGGAGGGCGTGACCTGGGACGAGGCGGCGCGTCTGGTCGGCGAGGACGCAGCCAACACGCACACCGGCGACCACGTGGTGAGTCTTATTCTCACTCTCTCTCCCCTCTCGATTCCCCTATCTCTTTTTCTCTTTCTCATCCTTCTTATATTTAATCCTTTTTCAGTCTACATTATTCTTATATCCTTTTTATATGTACGTAATAACTTACGGGATATCTACAGATCAATAACATATACAGGATGACTCAATATGCCCCTGTGGGTTCGGCGTTTGGTGTGTGTAACAATCCCGAAACCCACCATCGCTTACAACTAAGAAGCGTAATACACTATACATCGTAATCCATAATAATTGTCACCGCCTCTTTCACGTATGCTTTAAGGGTTACCTCACCGCGCCGTTCTAGAGCTCCCCTCTCGCTTCCAAGAACTGTCTAGAACATTCGATCAACAATCTCTCACAACAGATTTCCTTGCCTTTTTACTTATGGTCACGGATCCTACGTCTCTCGTCTCATTCATAGTTAATTCCAACTCGTATCGATCCATAGATTCCCGATTCCCACCCCCCCCCCCCCCTCTCTCGCTCCCATGAGCGTTCTTTATAATTTACTGGTCAATTCGTATCGATCCATAGGTTCCCGATTTCTCCCTCCCCCCCCCCCCCCCCCTCCCCCTCGTTGCAAAGAACGTTCTAGAAATGTCCGCGTCGTTCCGGGCAGGTGCTGATGGGCGCCGCCTCGAAGGGCATCATCCAGCGCGGCTACCAGCACAACGCTACAATGTACAGCGCGCCGTACGCGCGCAACCCCTTCGACCACGTCACCGACCGCGAGATCGACGAGTACAAGCGCACCGTCGAGCGGAAGCAGCGCGGCAACGAGTGTGAGTACAACGAGGGTTGGGGGTTGGAACAAGAGTAAACTGACAGCCTAAATATGTCCCACAGCTGGGCAAACGCCTCTTCTGTAAAGAGGGTGTCATGGCGTAGTCCACCAAGCGACCCCACTGCGGACGTCACATATTTTCGAAATATATGCAGGTTTCCTCACGATGTTTTCCTTCAAGGCTGAGCCCGTGATAAGTCAGCACTTAAAATCTACATTTTCATTGGTGCTGGCACCGGGGATCGAACTCAGGTTGCTCGAGTATATTGAATTAAAGGCCAGCGCCCGGACACTGAGCTATCACGACTACTAGAATAAGAAGAATAAAATGTATTGGGCAGTCCGAGATAAAGTTTTTATATGATGGCGAGTGCGATAGATTAGCAATACGCCCGTCTTCAGCAGGAGCTTCTGTTGCAGGGTTCATGGCGTAGGTCTCAGGCAATTAAACCACAAAGATACAGTAGGATATGTCTTGTATTATATCTAGATAATCAATATAGTACAAAGATCCAAAGTGAACCAACGGTGCCGTTTGGAAGTTCTGAACTATATCGTTCTCGTAAAATCGTAGTATAATAATCCGCCCAGATATTTAAAATGTAACAGTTGGAGGAGGTCCAAACTATTCCGATCACGTGACTCGTTACGTCACGGTGTTCACTCCTCACCGTTACAACAATATCAAATGAGTTACAAATTATTGTTAAATAATGGTAATCGATGACGCATATATTATTTCCAACGTCCGTTTATAGACGACACAGATCTATCCGAGTCGGAAGCGGTCAGCGGCGCCCAGATCACCTCGCCGGCCAGCGCCCCCTCCGAGACCGAGGAGGAGTCGCGTGACGGTATGTGCATGTTCACGAGCACACAAACATACATGTTGTAAACCACGAAAACAAATGCACGGATGGGGGCATTGACACGATTATAATGATTTCTTGGGTTTAGGCAAATACATTGCTCACACATAGAACATAACGGAAATCCCATGACCATGAAAAGTCGATGTTAAACTGAATCCGTCGCTATAACATTACACTAGGTCCGTAACGCAAAATATTTCTACTTACTACATAAGCAATGTTCTAAGTTAATACATCTCAAATTTGATTTACCAGCACTCTCATATATCCACAAAAACTGTGGTGCAACGTTATAATTACAAAAAAACTGGTAAATTAGTATGCATCATGTCATACAATAACATAGATCGCAAGGGTTATACACAACTATTCGGTATAGTGAACCTTCACAGCACGGCCCCTTGCATGTATACGTGTACAAACCCTTTGTATCATGCATACTAACACTCAACGACCGAAAAAAGGCGACTATTCCAATCCGTCCTCAAACAAGAATACATTGTCTCAAAATAAATATGAACGTGCATATCTGTCGTTTAAATACACTCGAAGTGCATACTAGCATACGTACTCATAGCATCCGCGCACTTAGCATACGTACTCACGGATAGTAGCATACTGAACGGGCAAACACGTTCTTTCACACGACCAATCTAACAATTTCAGAGCACCGCGTGCTACGGATAGAGACGAAGCAGGTGCCCGTGCGCAGCCAACCCGAGCTGGTGCTGAGCGACGGTGAGTGGCCGTCATAGTGCATGCTATCAAAGCATACCTAAGCTCCCTTACAGCGTGTGCCGATGAAGCATACCATAGGATGCCATGCGACAGATCCTACCTGTTTGAATGCTTAGAGGAATCTAACTAGGGCTGGCTGGTGGAATGCTTACAGAAGACCCCACCTGCTAAAGAGATACAATGTTAGCAGTAGAGCAAGTCAAATACCACTTAGTTGCGACGGTAACCCTCAGGGGTGGTCAGAGTGCCATCGGATTGCTGCTACTAGCTGGCACGACATACTGGTCAGTTTCTTGCGATAAGCTTGTCGTATGCCGTCCACTCTCGAAATACGCGTTCAGACTGAACCGTGACCACACTGACCACCCCCTGTTGGGACGCGGTCGTGATATCCTTGGACGAACAGATTAGATAATTTTTTTTTGCATGTTACAGTTTGACATGCGAATTGAGTAGAGTTCCGAAGCATGGTTTGTTTTGTTATATTTGAAATTTTAATATCATGTTGAAACTTCGCCGAAGGAGAGAGTGAGAGGACTGCATTTTTTGTCGTTTTATCTATTAGTTTCTCTCTCTTATTGGGATTTGAATTCTTCCCAGTGTCTCGGAAATATTCAGATTTGCTTAAATCACAATGTGATCGTTTATGCGCTGAGTATTTATTACTTTCCTACCCACTTATAAATTACGTCACTACTATCTTACTGCCGTAATTTTTTTTAAATGTGATAATACAATAAAATCAGTTATGCAGGGGATGGTCAAAGTTAAAATTTCCTTATTCAATATAGGCTTATTTTGAGCTCTTATTGAACGTTAAACAAACTACCACCGGTCCACTAAACTATACCTGTCCATAGAAGAACCGGCAAGAAACTGCCGTCTTGTTATCTTATATATACAGGGTGGCTTTTCTAAAGGTGCCCAAATTCGCACAGGAGGTACTCGATAGTATAATCGTTTATTGAAATAAAAACAAACTTTTTTTTCAAAAAAAATTGCCATTCTATTCCCTAAAAAGTGTTAGTTATGAATGATCGCGCGTAAAATAAATGAGCCATAAATCACGTACTGTATGAGATAAGTTATAATGAATGTAATTAATTAATTACGAGTGATTTTAAAAAATTAATCATTTTATAAAATATTAGTTATGTCTAAATGGATACACTTAGAAAAACCTCCCTGTATATTTTTAATTACACAAGACAGAAAATGCTCCTTGAAAAATTGAGTTGGAGAAACAGCGCTTTCCTCCCCCACTCTTCTCTCGTCGGAGGCAGATTTTAGAGCATGCTAAGCACCACCCCCATTTTTTGCCCCCCATAGTTGACACCACCGACTTCCTGAAGGCGGAGCGGGATCACGCCGATATGACCAGAGGTTAGTTCGCACCGTGCGGTTACAGGTTCAACTCCCGACGCCGACACTCCTTAAATGCTTCTTGATAAAGTCTCCTTCTCACACTCTTCCGTTAAGAACATCTCCAACTCGCGAACTGCTTGGCATGATTCCTTGACCCGGTAGCAATTGCACGACGGGAGAACTAATGAATCCAGCCATCGAAGGTTTCAATGGAGAATGTCTCGTTTACTTCTCGAGCCAAATCTGGTAAGAGATGCCATAACCTTGCAAGATTCTAGGGATATCTTGCAAATGCAAAGTATTTTATGCAGGCTATCCGTTTCGTGTATTTGGAGACAATTTTATCAGGAAGCATTAATGGTGGATAGATTTTTCCACTTATTTTTTTAACTTCACTGCCAGTCAAGCTAATAGTATGATAAGGAAATTTGAGCCTTAACACCTTAAAATAATGAAGCTTACACGTTTTTTGTGTTCTAATTGAGTTGCACGTTTGAACGATGCATGTAAACTAAAAAATCTTAAGCGTAAAGACTCAGCGAATTAACTATAACCTTATCAATTATAATTTTCTAGATGATGATGGTAAAGAAAGCGTGGTGGTATATTTTCCGTTGGAGAATTGTTAAGATGAAGTTCTCTGTGTCTTTTATATAGTTATCGTTAGGTGCGAAAATGGGATTTTACAATGATCAAATTGTACTATAATAAATTATGCGAGTCTTTTTCTGTGGAGTATATTGCTCTCTTAATGCTTTTATATGTGTGCATTGGTCTCGAATAATAAATAACTTATCATCTAAATCTCCATATGTGAACATTTCAAAGTTCTCCCTACTTACAAATAAAAACTCCCCTTCGTCTTATATCCGTTCTTGGCCATCTGATTGCAAGCTTTGGTGATTCGTTTTATGGACGCGTCGTAAGGATTTCCTGGAAAAAAAAATATTAAAAACGTTCAGTAATTCGCCCCTCATATCGCGTCTCGCCCAATCAAGAGCCCGAGCGAGATCCGAACCTGCTGTCCGACGACGAGGTGTTCCTGGACTCGACCGCGTCGACGGGCACTTCGAGCGTGATCGTGCCCGCAACGTCCACTGTGGTGGTGCGGCAGTATACCGCCGCGGCGGCAGTGCAAGGCGCGGTTGGCCGAGGTCAGAAAGGGTTGGCCGGGGATGGGGGTGAGGCCGAAGCGCACGTGGGTTGCGGTGGCTTATGTCCAGTCGCCCAAGGCCGGTGGCACACTCCCGAAGGGCATTGTGAACATGATCAATTTGTCAACTCGTGTCCGTTTCTCTCATTTGTGAGTCGCTTTCAACCCCCAAGTCTTCGGAGTTGGTTTTCATTGGTTTAGACTCGTCATCATTGCGCTCATCAGAAAAATCGGTGCCTGGGACTGAAATTTGCCCGGACAATATCCACTCAGTAATCCTCTAATCACACATACCCTTTCAAAGCTTGGACTCTTTGAAATCGAGAATATTGAGATACTGGGGTTAAATTGTCATTGTATAATGTCGCTTTTGGAATTCGTTTATCGTTTAATCGATCACTGCTGTGTATTGATTTTCATATTTGTCATCATGAGATGGTTTTACTTCGGGAAAGATCATCATGGTTAAATCTATTTCAGTTAACGACAAATTCGCTTTCACATCATTGAGTTGCCATTTGGTTTATGCAATTCATTTGTCTTCGTCCATAGTAATCCGTCGCATTACGTAAATACGGATATTTTATCGAATCATCTAAAGCTTGGATGTTTTGCTATTTTATTAATGGGACGATCTATTTTTGTCGATGTATTTTTTACCTTGTAAAACCTTTTGTGTGAACATTGTGTATTTTTTTAAAAATATAAGCAATGAATGTACCATCAACGCTATCGACAACACCTGTTTTACTCATCAGCACTTGCTTGCATATTTCATCTGACCTAACACGTGTTCATTGCATGCAGGTAAACTAACAACCGAGCGCGTCACCCTCGAGGAAGCACTCGCATCTAACTCACGCTCGAAGCATGGCTATTCGCGCAATCCTAACATTGACGATTTCATATTGAAATTCGACTCTAGCGACATCGAAAAACACCCGAAGTGCAAAACGAGTCTCAATCTTAAATTGAACTCTGCCAATTGTACGGACGTGTACAAAAGCTGCGAACTCGTCAGCGGCACCAGTCTGAGTTCGATACCGTCGATAGACTCGGACCTTAGGGTTCGCGGTGGTCATTCGTACTGCACTCACTCCCTCCCGCGACAGAGGGTTCGGGGCTCGGCTAGCAAAATTTATAGGACCCGTTCGTATAGCGGCTTCGTTAATTCCTACATCAGAGATCCCGTACCCAACCACTTCCACTTACCTGAACACCGTACTAGATGTTCGTCAGAGCATTCGGACGGATATATCGCAACGGACTCCGACCTTTCGAAGTACAAATCGCGCAGCTCGCTCTACTACTCCCTCGACAACATCGATAGGAAATTTCCAGACGAACACTATTCGGAATTCAAAGTGAACGTAGTCAGAGTGTTAGAGAAATCAGTGCCGGTGTACCAAGTCGACCTAAAACCGGCGGCCGAATTCGTGGAGAGTCAAGAGTTCACCGAGGACAATTATTTGGACGACATGAACGATAGCTTGTCAACAGAGAACCAAACTGTCGTTGAAAATCGCGACGGTGACGCATTTGTGAAGAGGGGGACTTCAAAAGAAGGGAAAGCTGCAAATATAGAAATCAAAGATGACAGAGGAGAAAAGGTCAATAATGATATATCTGAACGAGATGTAGATAATGCGAATCCGAGTGAGATTTCGACAGTGGAGGGAGAATACCATAGTTTCCAAGACGATACCGATTACGAAGAAGCCGTTTACGACAGCCCCGTGAAGAAACTAATGGAAAAAGACATTAGGGATTACTCTGTTCCGATCGACTTTTTCTGCTCCGACTACGGAAGGAGTAATGCCGCGCCACCAAAGTCGCCTAGGCATGACATGGGCAAAATTGTCCTCGAACCGATATTGGAGGAGTCGAAGAGCTCTAATAGCGATGACTCAAACGTAAGTAACATCAGATCTGAAAATAAAGCATCGATAGATACACCATCTGACGTCGGGAAGGTTTGTGCTGAAAACAATAGTAATAATGAATTGGAATCCGATAAAGAAAATATGAAAATAAATCCAAGTGGAAAATTAACATCCGATTCTGTAGAAAAAACCTCTGAAGTTATCTTAAACGAGCACACGTTCCGCGTTCCTTATAAACGAGATAAAACGAAAATAGATGATAAAGCAATATCGGCTGGCGACAGAGTGCGATCGAGTTGCAACAGTCTCACTAATTCGGACGCTGGTCACAGCTTCGATTCCACAGCGGAATTCGAGAAATTTGAAGTTGTGACCGAAGTGCTCGGCATTATAATCAACCGGATCAACTTTGAAATCTCAATAACCACACCAACGCCTCCGAACATCTCTGAGAATAATAATTTTGAGGAAACCGATCGAGCTTCAGTCGATGGAGACACTTTTTCTATAGTGCAGATAGTAGAAAGTATGGAAAGACACGTGAGCCTTGACTCAACTGATTTGACGGACGCTAGTGATGCAAATTGCGAACAAACGCATGGAATAGTCGAGGCTATTGTTTATTACGTTTTCGATGCAGCATTCTACTTCGCAACTCACAGACACAAGAGGAAAGATAAGCCCGCTAAGCAAGTTGTTACCGTTGCCGACAGCGAAGATATACTATTCACGACCGCGCCCCAATTTTTAAGAATCGACACGGATGCTGCTGAAAACGTAGCCCCGATTATATCTGAAATAGTTGAGGTTAGCTCGAGGTTAGATAAATCATTCAATTTTGAGGGCAATGAATTTTTAAAAGAAGATGAGGATAAAGCTATTGAGAATATTTCTAATATTAAAATGGATATGGACGAGAAGGCAACCGATGACAATCTCAAAGATCTACTAACCTCTGCCCCGGATAAGATTTTGCATGGATATGGATTGGAAATTAGAGTTGACAATTTTGATGTCAACGATAGCGAATGGTCTATTCAGTGTCAATGCAGTGATACCTTAGAAGGATCTGAGGAAGTTGCATCAATACGCTACGCTCTAGAAAATTCAGAAGCCAGCTCGGTAGCGACACTACAAGGATCAGTAGAAGAGACTACAGATCCTGGGCTGAACGAAACTTTTACTCTGACGACAGGTGAGTTAGGGAATCTGAACACGGCGTTTGTCGAAGATACGAATGATACATACAGCCGCTCGTCTTCTCCAAGACGGTGGAATTCCATAATGGATCGTTGCACCGAGTCGCCGATCTTGAACACGGACGCCTCATTCGCCGGCAGCGAGTTGAGCGTGCCGTACGAAAAGGACGACACCATATTGGGCTCTCCCTTCATCAGGCGCGCGCCAGTCATCGCCATGTCGCAGACCGAGAACAGCCGCGGCGTCAAGTACTGGCTGTCGTTCGACGATAGCATCACAGAGTCGAGTGATAGACCTGGCCGCAGGAGTGTCAAAATCACACAGGAGGACAAAAAAATGCCCAGTTTCTTATCCATAGATTGTGGTAGAGGTCGCAGACGGACAGCTGACTGGAATACTAGAAAGTTGGCCGGAAATTACGATGCTGGAGAGGGAAACATAGACTGGACTTCGGGAGAAGTAAGGGATTGCGGTGATGAAGAGGTATCGAGAGATATACCCGTTGGAGACGTATCTCAAGACTGGAACGCGGGAGAGCCGACTAGAAATTGGGATTTCGGAGAGCTGAGAGATTGGACAACAGAAGGGGCTACTGGAAACTGGCACATAGCAGAGTTCTCAGCGAATCGGAACTGCGTGTTACTCAAGGACGATCGGATACACGGCAGCGTAAATTCGACGAGTTACAACACCGCGTCGCCCTCTAACGCCGATTACACAACTTGCGAGTCTTCTACCATCGGAGCGAACGACACTAAGGTTTCGGAGAGACTTATATACGATTCGAGGGCCGACGCCAAACGGTCTGGTCGCAGGCTGTACTCCAGTTGGCCGCCGTACGAAGAAACCCTTCTATATAGGATAATATCCCAGTTCAGGATGTCCGAGAGCTTCGATCCTAGCTCGTTGCAGCTCGACAGCAGCTTATGAGGTCCCCAACTCCCGAATCCAGGCCGGTTGTTAGGGATCTTAATAACTTCCCAATTGCGTTCTCATTACGCAATATCGATATATTTTAGATTGTTAACGATATAGACCAATAATTGTTTTTTTATTCATTGACAGTAATAAAGTTAGGTTATTCTTATTCGGTGATTTAGATATTTATTGAGAACGATGTACGGAGGACACCACGGAAGTTGTAAGCTGTCACCAGTTTACGATAGTGATTTGTGTATATAATATAAAAAAGGAACGACCAAATAACTCAAGTTATGTCCGAAATTTAGTTTTAAAGTCGACATATAAATGTAGTTAAGTCCTGCCCCTCTACAATTATTGATAAGCTGTAAGACATTTTATTTTCATATATTTAATGTGTGTTTCTATCAATTTAAAAACGCCCCCGTCGGGTATTTTTCGATGTCACAGTTTCGTCTGTCTCGTTTGTACGCATGCTTGCTAGCTTTGTCGCCGTTTCGTTTGTAAGAGCTTTTCAATTTGATATTTTGCGTCTGTGCCGTTTTTATTGTATTATATATTGTTTGCTTGAATGTTTTTTTTTTTTTTAATTTTACCCTGAACACATCCGAACTTTGTGTAGTCTGTGTCGTGTTGGGGGGAAATTTTTATACGTAAGCTTTTGTAAAATAGTACCACATTGAGGGAAGAGTCGGATAAAAGGGACGGACGATTGATTTGAGTGCATGAAAGAAAGAGATAGGAGTTTATAATACAACTTGGGCTTATTCTAATGGTTTAATAACCTCTAAAATTGTGTTTAGCATCAGTTCTGTTGCTGGACATAATGTTTATAACAGATTGAAATATAATTTAATTAACATGTGTACATTAATTTACAATAATAGTCTGCAAGTCCCACTTCTGGGCAAAGATCGAGTAGTATTGAAATAAACATTTCTAAAATATACATTGTATTTCTCGTAACAGAACTAATGCTGCTTTCTTAAGGTTTTTTATTTCGTTTGTAAGATGGCGTTTTTTTTTTTTTTCAATTTTGTGCATGTAATAAAAGATTTTTTCGTACCGAATTTATTTTTATTTAACTCGTATGTAGCCCAAATTTGATAATGGATGTATCGTTTTTCTACATGTTTTAATGGATGTATCGTGTTATAACGAAATACAAATAAAAAAATATCTGCTATGTTAATTGTTTAACTTGTTTAGTCAACATTTTGATTTACATGTTTTCGATATTGTGAGCTTGTAACGTTTGAGCTTGAAATGCAAATTGTGACCACTCGGTTTTGGTTAACCGACTTTGTCAGTAATAAAGGTGAGTTGGTTGGTGTTTGCTTTCGTAGTTTTCCCCTTTAGTGCTTACGATAAGTTACTGATATTTTTATGTAAAGGTAAGAATCCTGTTATAGCGTTCTTTACAAGAAAAAAAATCGCTTCATGTTTTATGCAGACATCTTATGTCAAAAAATAGAGAACTTAGGATAGCGCAGTTTACAACATTCGAAACAGATTAATAATATATTGATTTGATTTAAATTGAAAACTTATTTTATTGGGCTCTATTCTCTACATTCTACTATCATATACTGTTTTTGGGTTATAAATTATCGATAATTATGACTTATTCAGCGTGTCGTTACCATCGCGACATTAAATGAACACACGTCTAACGCTACTTGCCAATAATCATAAAAAAATATTAACGTTAAATAAAATCCATAATTAAAAAAAATATTTTACAAACAAACAATTAAGTAAAAAAGAAACAAAATTTGTAACATCCTATACAACTCGCGCCACAGCGTCGTATTACAAGCCTCTCCTTCTAACAGTATGTTTTGTCTCTTTTAAATTCATTCAACCCATTCATATGCTTTCTGACCTTTACAAATGAACTTTACGTTACGCTTTTATAGGTAAGGGTGGTCTAAAATTCTTTGTTTTGGAAAATTTAATAACTCTGTAAATATTGATGTTTTAAGAATTTAAATGTTTAATACAACTTTAAAAAATTATCCCCTATACGTGTGTTCATTTATTGTCGTGACGGTAACGACACGCTGTATATAAAGGAACCAGTTTTTGCGAGTAAATGCATGAAATGTTTGATGAGTCTTAGATGGCTGAATTCTGCCCTAGAGCACTGTTTCTATGATCAGGATCCCAATTCGGATATTTGTCCAAATTTTACTAGGCCTAAGTCTATATATTGCCACAACGATGAAATACGAATAATTTAAGACAATAATTAATTTCTTTTTAACGATAATTTTCCAAAAAAAAAAAAACTACATTATATTTTGGAATTCCGTCGAAATAACCCAAGGTGAACTCACTCCAACCCCACTTAAACCGTTTCCAGGCGAGCACACGCTGAACGGTGACCACTCCGACGCCCACCAGAGCACCTTCTCGCACAGCAGTAAAGAGGTGAGCCACCGTCTAGAAGAAAACACTCGACAGCAACGATAAAAAAATAAATTGCAATAGCTATACTCGGCGCGACTGAGTCTTCGAGCCATAAGTATTTTCTCGCTGAGTCGTCGGGCCATTACTTAAAGTCTTATCTTGCTCGCATTTTTGGGTCTTATGGAGCCGCATAGTGATGTTAATAAAAGCGCATATCGCTAAGGGAAATAATAATATAGAAACATAAGTATTTTGAATCTGAAAAATGCCATTGTGTAATGTTATATAAATAACATTTTATTCTCTGAACCAGGCCATATATGTCTCGGTCCATTTCAGTGCGGTAATCACCGTCATTACACTCAAGTACCAACTTAATTACCACAATGACTGATCGGCCACACGTGCTCAGGTGGTGACGTATCGGTAACATGTTCTGCCGAAAATTTCTGTCACTATTGACGTTTATTGCCCGACGACTCAGTTGATAACGCGCCATAAAGGAATCAACATTATATTACGCCGAGCATTGTTAAAAATGCACTGAGAACATATGAGACGTCGAGATTTTCGCGCGCTAAGCAAGTCGACCACTTAGCTTTGTGGATAGAGCGTTTGCACGCGTAATCCGGGACGCACAGGTTCGAATCCTGGAAGCCTAGAAAAGTTTTTCGACAGCTCTGTCTACACTCGACACCAATTGACACATTTGACGAATCGTCAGGTCACGCACTGGAAAGTGTTGGAGCTCGACTGAGGATATATATTTGTCTTTCGTCCGATGAGGCCTTTGAGAAAATCTTTAAATCCATTTCGACCATTTGTATCGTTATGTAATAGCCAAATCTCTGTTCACCTCGGTGAATATCAGCTTGAGTTTGTTGGTCTCTCAACGGCAGATCGCTTCCCAGGGCTCGCCCTCTAAGGAGGTCTCCACCGAGGACTCGCCCAAGAAGGACAAGAAGAAGAAGAAAGGCCTCCGGACGCCGTCCTTCCTCAAGAAGAAGAAGGAAAAGAAGAAGGAGAAATCGAGCACGCCGCAGCCCGCCTAGAGGTTCGAAGAACGGGTTCACTCTTGGAATACAAACAATGTCACAATACTGCATTACGTATACAAATCATGACCATATATCGCACCTTAAGAATTATAAGCGACCTAATTAAGAAAATCATGATTTTGACCATGTTAGGAATCCATCTAAAATGACTAACTATTTTGACTCTATTAAAACAAGGGCCGATTTTAGGAAGCTATACAGGATGATTTTATAGACTAAATCTGAATCTTGTACGTACTTGTGACCTCATTTTATTTTCAAAGCTTATTTTTAATATTTCAAACATTATTAGACACCTTAATAAATTCCTGCTTAACCGTCTCGATACAATAACCTATTGAAGAGCACTAAAACTTTTCGCTGAACGCGTAATTACTAAACCGCTTATTAACAGGGTGACCACTCTTAACGGGATAAACTAATAATGTTTGAATTGATATTTTTTTTTGTTATTTCTTATCAAAATAAAATATTAATATATTTTTTGAATTATGGAATGCTCAATTAACATTATGTAAAAGTATGTACTTCGTCTAAATAATCACCCTGTATAACGTATACTTAACCGCGTTTGTTCATAAGTGTACAAATCTTTGTTTTACGTTTCTCAAAAATTTATATTTTTTAAACATGTCACTGTAATTCTAAAGTTACGATATATGAAAATGATTAATATGACAAAGATACAGTTAATGTAACACCACTATAGACTAAATCCATTGACCAAGTTCACAACTCTCATAACTTTATTTTTGAAATTAAATGATATTGTGGCTGGCAACACAGATTCCAATATAAAATGCCGTTGTACTGCAGCGTTACATC
The DNA here is from genome assembly GCA_933534255.1 of Iphiclides podalirius. Lineage (NCBI taxonomy): Eukaryota > Metazoa > Arthropoda > Insecta > Lepidoptera > Papilionidae > Iphiclides > Iphiclides podalirius. The sequence continues at coordinate 7,066,700 of OW152841.1, read as the reverse complement.
ACAATGACTGTTAATCAATCTGCTGTTCTTGTCATCGTCCAGTACGATCTATGGTCTGTCAAAGCCTTGGCAACTACGAACTCAAAATAGACCCTGTGTTCATAACGGGACCCTATTGCTAAGAGACCGCTGTTTGTCTGTCTGTCCGTCTATTACCAGGTTGTAACTCGTGAGGCGTGATAGTTAGACAGTTGAAATTGTCACAGATGATGAATTTCTGTTGCCACTATAACAACAAATACTTAAAAAGAGGATACAAAAAAATTTCAGTGGGATTTTTATAGATAACGGTACGGAACTGTGTACGGGAGTCAGACTCGCACTTGGCCTCGGGTTTCATTGAGATTCGACACACTCTGTTGTTCATCATACCCTCTCTCTTTTCAGATAAAACTCCAAAATCACACTGCCATGTCGCTTCGGGATACTTCGTAATCACCAAGAGCGAAACTCTAACGGGATTAATTACAGTTGTAATATTTTATTTTGGTCTAATTTTTAAACGTCTAGCGCTTTACGCAGTTGCATATTCAGCAGGGGACGACGGGAACGGAACGCGTCCCGGAACGTTGTGAGTTCGTGTATTGACCCACCTATCGGCGTGAGGAACGTCACGCGACGTTCGCAAGTGAGGAGCGCTTGGTCGACGAAATCGACGCCCATTCGGCCAATCGCAGAGCGTTCCTATAATTCCGACCAATCACGCAGCAGCTATTTGGACCAATCACACGGGGGCTTAGAGCTTCGACTAACCGCACCAACCGTTTCGACCAATCACAGAGCGGCTCTGGATTTTCGACAAATAACAGTGCCGCACTCAAACCGACAACGCTGAATGTTGAATTTCGACCAATCGTTCCACACCCGACCGCGCGCCGACTCGGCGTTTTTTTAATTTATTCGACGACGGAATTTCCCGGACTTTTTTTTTTACAATGATAATTTCAATTTACCCGACACGAATTCGTTCGACATTGTGACTTGCCAACAAAGCAGATTCTATTGTTTAATGTTTTTCCACGTCTCGACGGTCCCGATGGGGAATTTCCCCATTTTGTTTTGTGTAAATTTATATTTTCGCCTCACGCCAACGGGCTGTATCCATTTTGCGCAAAAATGGAGCATCGCAGATCCCCCTTCGCCATACTTGTCTGATAAGTCGCACCGCTATCGGATTGAAGTGCTCCCGCGGCTCGCCCAGCCGTGGGATTCGTGGGAGCCCCGTCGGGGCCGTCGCGCGGTAATATGGTGCATTCTATAACTTAACGGCATGTAATGCTTCCGGGGCCCGAGCAGTCCGCCTGGCCCCGTGCCATCTGTGCTTTTGGACCCTAACCGTAGCGGTAGGTTCGACCGCGCCGTCCGCTCGCGCACGCCTCGCAATCCCTATGACAGTAGACCGTACTCACCTTCGAATAAGGTACAAAACGCTTCGAGCACGGCGCGTGCACTAGCCGACTGCGCGGACACTGCTTTCGGCATCGGCCGCGGTGAGCGGTTGACGGCTGTCGGCTCCCGCGGCGGCCATCTTGGCGCGCTGTGGCGGCAAACCTGACAGCTGTCAAACCGCCGCCGCGCTCCGTTGCGCGGGATAGTTTACGAAGAGTAAAGTTTATATGTAAGCGTTCTATTCGATTTAAGGAGTTATCGGCTAGCTAACTTGTAGTTTTCCCTTTTTATATATAAATATATATCTAATAAAAAAAAAATCTATTTATTTCGTTTTGAGGCGCACCCGCGTTGCGAGCGACATGACGCCCGAATCGTAATTAGTATATTGCCTATTGTTTAGTCTGAGTCGATGTTGAAGTACAGAGTAGCGGTGCATTTAAGTGTTTGCTCGGCGTCCATGTCGTTTGCGCGCGCGTACGCTGTGTACAATCGATTCGGGGCCCGTTGGTCGCCATTTTCCAAGATGGCGGCCTCGTTACTGCCACGAGGTTCGTCAATTTGACATTACCTAGAGACGCTCTAGCGTTGTTAAAATGAAAAGTTGATCTTCGTCCCGTTTCCACTAGATCGAACCGAGGCTCGATCGTTGACCATTGAAATTGTTTCACGTATTTCTAATGTTAAGTGACGCGCCACATCAGCACGTTGTGGACGGCGGCCGTTCTGTGTATTTTGTAATGTTTTTTTTTTTGTCTAAATAAATTATTGAAGTTTTTAGCTTACGACAATCGAGAGGGCAAATTGAAAATTCTATTTAGTGTTTCCACTCTGACGACTTTTACTGTTATTTGACTCGTCCTTCCGGCCGTCACAAATGTTGCCAGGCGAGAGATCGCTGGTGTTTTTTTTTTTTTTAATTTTTAATTATTTCGTAGTCGTATAAGTTTTTAGCTTAAAAGAGTTTATTTGTATCATGTATTTTTTTATTTCTAAAATATATGCTGTTTGGAAGATTTATTATGGATGCGTGTTGTTTCATTTTATTTTTGATCATCGAATGTGTTGAGTCTACGGAAGGAAATGTTTTATTAACGAATTATTCTTACGGTTGCGAGAAAAACCATATATTTTCGACTAAGAAATGTAAAATTTAAGCAATGTTTAAATAATTTAAAAGGCTTTGTTTAATTCCTATTGTTAAAGCCATTACTACTAAATGAAGATGTTTTAGATGTTTGATTTTATAATTAATTGTTGAAAAACAGGAAAAGCCGTAATAGCTCATTGTCATGATTCTTGCTTTCAATAAAATATTAGTACTGGAGCAACCCGAGTTCAATCCCCGTTTCCGAAACCAATTAAATTGTTATTTTTAAGTGCTGATTTGTTTTGTGTTTTAAGTGCTCAGCAGTGAAGGAAACATATTTTCGAAATAAACAAGAAAAAAATATTATGAAGACACGTGAAGCACGCCTATACGTATTGGCTCCCCACTGCCTGGTGGACCATGCCCTATACTCTCTGTACAGAGATGGCCTTTGCCCAGCAGTGGGACATGTATGGGTTTAATTTTTTTTTAAATGAAAAACAAACGATGATAAATAAATACCATCTTTTCATTTGAAATTTCCGTGAGATAACATAAGCCTTTCACCACCAATTCCTAAACAAAAATAATTATTTAAAAATTAGAAGCTTATATAAATCAGCTAAAATTATATAAATAATAATATTAGAGAAATAAGCAAATTAATCGTCGTGTATCTCAAAACTTTTACGTCACAGAGAGATAAGTGACAATTCTATCAAAATTGCTGGTAACTGACAAATAATGTAAAAAAAATGTAAAACTCAAAAAAATATTAACAAAAAGATCGACCGGAGAGGCAATGGAGAGTTCAGCAGAAGTATGGAGAGTGCAGGTAAAAACTACAAAAGAAATAACTCTTTTGTCTAATGTGGAACCTAAACTCGGCGAGTACCTGTTTACAAAAAGATGCTAACAAAGTACCTACAATAAAAAGATGTAAATGATGTAATACATCATAGATTTTAAATTCTCTTCCGCATTCCCGTTGGGGGTTGTTATTATATTATCTCACTAAAAACCATCAGTCTGACAATAACTGTTATTTTCTCTTCTTTGTTTATTTATGAGAGAACATATAGCATAACAGGACAATCAAATTACTTGATAAAAAAATAAATATAAAATGAAAAATAATGGACAAATTCAATCTTCACATAAGATTTAAATTCTTTAGGTACTTATTTTGAACGTAACATGTCGATTACAACTTTAATAAAATATACAAAAGCAAATATTGGTCGATTACATGAAGTGAGAACCACTGTGGATAGAGAAGTTTATCTTTCCAATTCCCATGCGAATTAGTGTAATTTCCCCAAAAATGTTCCGTTTGAGCACAACGCCATCTAGCGTCGCGAAACGTTTCCAGCTGCTCCCCTACGACAGAAGCGTATGCGGGGGCGACGAGAAAAAGCGCGTGCACCGCAAGCGGCAGAGGCATCCAAACGCGCTCGGCCTGTGCAAGATGGTGCCTGGCCACATGTGCGAGTTTCTCTCCCGCTTCCTCGACTACGTGGGCGAGGTGGCGAAGCTGGCCTCGGGCGAGGCGGAGACCCGCGTGTGCGACACATTACTAGAGCTGTTCCAAGTCCTGAGCGTTTTGGGCCGCGACGTGGCCTCCCTCGTCAAGTGCTACTTCAGCTTCGTGCGGAGGGCCTTCGTTAAGAGACTCTGAACGCGGCCGCGGTCAGAGAGGAAAAGAGACGAACGATGACATGACCTGTCACGGAGAGGAAATAATAGTCCCTGATCCGCGAAAAAATTTTGCCCGTGGACTTTTCGTTTGGTGTACATTTGAGATTTCTATTAGTTTATAGTGATGTATGCTGATATATCGGCAGGTTAAATGTGTGAAATATATTAAACTATTATTGAAAAGAAAATTCTATATTCATACCTGCATAAATTTATTATATATATATTTTTATAGTGCTAATTTCTGCACTCAAGATTAAACATTAAAAATTGTAGAAAAAGTACGAAAAGATTGTCGCCGCTGTGGGAATCGAACCACGTCTTCGGCATTCGCGGCCTGATAAATAAAGAAATACAAAAATATTGAATTAATGATCGCACGGACAAATTTACTGCACATGTAAAGTATAAAGGACATCCAGGAAAGACATTCACTAGGATCAACAAAGTGAACGTCATTTCTAAAAATGAAAATACATTCAATGAACACTAATAAAGACTGGATCAACAGTGGAAAGGGTAAAATTAATAATAATAAATATATTAGGACACACTTTTACAATGTTCTCTAGTCCAAACATAAGCAATGCTTGTACTATGGGTATTAGATTACTGATGAAAATACTTTTCTTTTGTAAATAAATACATTTTATACATATATAAATAAACACCCAGGCACTAGAAAAACACTATGTTCATCACACATTTTTCCAGTATTGGGGATCGAACCCACAAACACGCGCAGTAGGCAGATACACTACCTACTACGCCGTTCGGGTCGTCAAAATTAAAGGAAATATGAGGCGAAAAATATTTTTGTGTCATCTACCACTACAAAACAAGGTGTGACCATATGTATGTAGTACTGTTTAGGTACATATCTTCCACTCAGAAACAAGTGTCTGGTTATAACACTAATAATGAAACCACCTTTCAAAAACTTATTTCATTTAATATTTTCATTATTCTCTTTTCCTATACAAAAACAACAACCTCCGAGAGAAATTTACAACACCTAATAATCATCTAGAAAAAAATAGGCATAATTCAAAAGTATGTCGTTAACAATCACAATTGGAATTTTACAATGAACAATCATCACTCCCACCCGAAAATTTACGAAAATTCAACGAAGACAACACCTAAAATCACCACAATGAGGGTAATTGTTATTTTCTTCTAATTAAAAATGAACTGTGTCATAGGCCCTAAGAGCATTCTGCCTAGGACACAATTAATTAGTTAATAACAGTAAAATTATCACTAAATTTACTTCCTATTTCACTAAAGCAACATGACAGTTAAATGAAAATCATAACATTCCTAGGTGAAGAGACTATCTCATAATTCAACCTAAGCTGGCAAGAAGAGACAGATGTTATCTTAAATATAAGTGAAAAAAAAAGCGGGTATATCCCTGACAATTTTCAATTTTCGTATTTGTGTATTATTTTATATGCAAATAGAAAATTTTTGTATATAAAATACTACTTGTACAAAATGCAAAATGATTTTATTCAATTTCTTAATTGGTATGTCTTCCTTTTTTCTGGTTTAATTTCAAAATTAACTTATTGACATAATTAAAAAGAATCTAGCTTTTTAGCATTTGGGAAACTGGACTAAAAGCCCCATCTTTTGTCAAAAATGCGCATTAATTTTTTTTTTAACACTGTCGGTAAAAGTTGGATGTATCAATAATTTTAAGTACATAGTTTGCCATAAAGTGATATTTTCTAAGAAAATAAAGCCATTTTAACCCACAGAAGGAATTACTTACGATAAAACTAAAGTAAAGACAAAATCAAGGCAATAGATAGATCATCACAATGTGTCAGACTGAGTTTTTTCAAATGGAAGTAACTTTGTTTATATTTGCCTGTGATATCGCCCTATACATATCACCTTAACATTGATTTTTGAAAAACCTTTATAAAAATGATACAATACTTTGTTTATAGAAAACTGATTCTTCTTTAGCCAGTGATACTGCCACAGTAATGTTATAAAAAGATTACTTTTTATCAAATTCCGATCATGTTGAGAAACTAAATTCATTTCGCGGAATCATAATGAATGTCTGTCACATAGACGGTTTGTTAAAAATGAAATATGTTTGAACAAATAGTAGAGTTCAGCATAGAAATACAAATGAGACAATTATTAAAAGTGAAAATTTTAAAAGTATTTCATTGGAATGAAGACATGTGCATTTGATTTATTTTACAATTTGTTTCGTTAAGAAAATAGTATTTCGTTTTAAAATAGTAATATGATCAAGTGTTTGCACTACATTTTAATACTTCAGATAAACAATTTTGCATATCTTTGTATTTTTTCCTAATGACCAATATATTAACTACCTCAATTTGGGACTGAAAAAATTATTTTTATACACTGCATTTGTGAAATTTTATAACAATGCAAATTATATGTGTTCTGTCCTTAACTTGTGGTCAAAGATATGCCAATTTTAAACAAGCCTAAATTTTTATTGTTGATAATATCATTTCACGGTTTTCAATGGGGTGCACAGACTGGGGCAAGTTGGTTAAGCATCACCGGAGCATCCTCTGATTTGGCAACAAGCCTACAACACTCCAAAAGGAAAACATAACATTGTCGGTTATAACAAAAAAACGGGCCCTGTGATAATAGACCTTAAGTGCATTAAGTACAGAAATCGCGTACTAAGCGAAGTAAGACCTCCACCTAACCCTACTACCCGTATAACAAAATACACTAGCTTTTACCCGTGGCCTTGCCCGTACATTTGCGATACATAGCTTTTGCCCATAGCGAATTACATTCGAATCTGTCCGGCCATTGCTGCTGAAAGTGGGAAGAAACTCGCAAACTTATTCGTAATGATAGAGCGTTCCCCTTCAAATCCAGGTGTGCCTGATGCTCGGACCTAGTCATCAACCGACAGAACACCTCACTACATCAATCTTACACAGGAAGGCGACTCCAGTTTGAGCACTCGTCGAGTACACTTGTCTACACTTTGATTTGAACAGTCCCAGCTTGGAACTGGTGCCGGGCTGGGCCGGCTGCACGCACTAAGGCACTACGACACTTCCGCACTGCACTGCCCCAGCCGCGGCGCGTACTTCTCCAATCGAAAGTTGAAGTCCTGCGTGCCGTGGATCGTGCGCACGTGGATCCTGAGGTAGCTGGGCCGCGTGAAGAACTTGTGGCAGATGTGGCACTGGTGCTTCTTGAGCCCGCTGTGCGTCTCAAGGTGGCGCTTCAGCTTGCCCCTGGTGATGAAGCCCTTGCCGCACTGCTGGCATATGTACGGCTTCTCCTTGGTGTGCGTAAAGCTGTGCAGCTTCAGGTAGTAGTGCAGCTTGAAGCTCTTGTTGCAGACCTGGCATACGTGCTTCTTGACCTCGTCCTCCTCCTCCAGGGCGATGCGGTCCCCGTGGCTGCGCAGGTGCTCCTCGAGGTGCTGGAACTGCTGGAACACCTGGCCGCAGATGTTGCACATGCGGCTCCTGCCATCTGTCGCGCCCTCCGCCTCGGCCTCGTCCGGTTGCGCCGCCTCAGGGTGCTTGGGGATCCGTCTCGCGTTCTGCAGCACCATCGCTAGTATCTCGCTCCGGTTCTCCTCGACTATCCTGCGAAACGGGAGGAAACAGCAAACATATACAGCGTGTCGTTACAAACGCGATAATAAATGAGCTACTAAAATGGGCGGCGGTTATCACTCAGCATCCGGTGAGCCAGCAGCTCGTTTCCCACCTCACATAGAACACATCAAGGTGCCGACCATGCCAGGTCTAGTTCCGGTGGAAGCTTTTGACGTTCGATAAGAGCTTAAAACGAGCCCGTATCGAACGCACCGAGGTCCCTAATAGGACCCGGACAGACGTCGCCACTGTGGCACTAAAAGCTCCTGGGTCCCTAGTAGGACCCGGACAGACGTCGCCACTGTCGCACTAAACGATCCGAGGTCCCTAGCCTAGTAGGACCCAAACAGATGCCGCGACCGTATCACCCCAAGCGGTGTAAGGCACTCACAGCCCCTCCCTCTGGTGCGTGGCGAGGTGCATCTTGACGTGGTACTGTGTGTTGAAGAGGTGCGCGCAGACCGGGCACTCGTAGCGCAGCGCGTAGCGGCCCGGCCGGTGCGCCGCCGCGTGCTGGCGCAGCTTGGCCCGGGAGCCGAACGCCCTGCGGCACACGCCGCACAAGTGCTGCTTCTCCGCGCTGTGCTGCTTGCGGTGGTACACCTGGCGGCGGAACCAAAGTCTTAATTCAAAATGTCTTTGTTCAAATAGACGCCAGCGCCGTCTGGCGGCGGAACGAAAGTATAAATTCAAAATGACTTTATTCAAATAGACGCCAGCGCCGTCTGGCTCTAAATTCAAAATGACTTTATTCAAATAGACGCCAGCGCCGTCTGGCGGCGGCGGAACGAAAGTAACGAAAGTATAAATTCAAAATGTCTTTTGTTCAAATAGACGCCAGCGCCGTCTGGCGGCGGAACGAAAGTATAAATTCAAAATGACTTTATTCAAATAGACGCCAGCGCCGTCTGGCGGCGGAACGAAAGTATAAATTCAAAATGTCCTTTTGTTCAAATAGACGCCAGCGCCGTCTGGCGGCGGAACGAAAGTATAAATTCAAAATGACTTTATTCAAATAGACGCCAGCGCCGTCTGGCGGCGGAACGAAAGTATAAATTCAAAATGTCTTTGTTCAAATAGACGCCAGCGCCGTCTGGCGGCGGAACGAAAGTCTAAATTCAAAATGACTTTATTCAAATAGACGCCAGCGCCGTCTGGCGGCGGAACGAAAGTCAAACATTCAAAATGCCCTCATTCGTCGTCGTAGATCGTCGAATTTTACATAAAAATTAATATGTAGGCTCGTGAAACCGGAAGGTGGTAGGAATCTTGAGACGTGACCAGCGAGAAACTCAACAGATGCTCTTTTTCAAAAACATTAATGAAATAAAGATGAATGTTTTCGATTCTATAAATCGACAATTTCAAGATATATTTGGATTCAAAATATCATTGTATTGGATCCGATATATCGATATTTTCAGCCGCTACATTTAGATCTTATATATCGATATATCCATATAAAATATTCAAAATCGAAAATCGTATCAAGAACGATATTTTTTAAAAATTCGAATGTGGCTCAGAGCCCATAGGGGTCAAGGAGAAACTACAAAATCTAAAGATTCTGACCGATTGTCCTAATCTGTCACTGAACTCCTAAACGGCTGGACTGATTTTAATGACATTTTTGTGAGCTCTTCAAGTGGATTCGAGAATGGTTTAGATTCGGTCCGCTGCAATTTCTTTTTAATTTTTTTTATTATAAGTTGTTGTCGGATTTAAGGCGTGTGTACAGGACAACGTCTGTCCGGTCCGCTGTCACTTTATATGTATGTAAAGATATACTCCTAGAAAGCCACGGACCCAATCACCACCCACCATAGTCTCCCGCTTCTTGTAGCCCTTGCCGCAGAGCGTGCACAGGTACGGCCTGGGTCCGTCGTGGGTCTTCTCGTGCTCCTCCAGGGCTGCAGCATCGCCGAGGCTCGCCAGGCAGAAGCGGCACTTGAGGGGGGGGCTCTCCCCGTCGTGGCACCTCCTGTGCACCTGCAGGGTCTCCAGGTGCAGGAACCGCTTGCCGCAGAAGTCGCAGGCGTGGGGCCTCTTCCGTCTGCGGCCCGGCTGACTCTCACCCTCGGCTCCAGGCTCCCTGGAAATTTATTTCTTTATTATATAAGCTTCACCAACATTGGACACATTGAGCGTGCAAAATAATTATAAAAGTAAAAAAAAAAACCCACGTGCTCCAAATTAGGTGGTACCTCGCTGGTTTTTAGGCTTCCGTACCCAAAGGCTGAAACGGGGACCCTATTACTAAGACTCCGCTGTCTGTATGTCTGTCCGTCTGTCACCAGGCTGTATCTCATGATCACGGTTCGTTCCGTTAGACAGCTGAAATTTTCACAGATGGTGTATTTCTGTTGCCGCACAACAAATACTAAAAAGCGAAATAATAAAATATTTAAGTGGGGCTCCCGTAGAACAGACATGGCAGCATTTTTTGCCGTTTTTGCCGTTTGGTTTTTTAGGGAAGGTGGCGAGAGAGATGGCGGTTAACCCTATGTTAGGTGATCACTCCACTACCATCACTCCACTTCCTCTTCACGCCAGTCTTCTGTGGGTTGGTGTTACTTCCCGGGACGGACCTGACCCTTCGTGCATAAGTAAAGGTTGTTGCGCGGCCCTACCACATATTGAATTTTTGCCACCTTCGTACCTTTCCGACTTTTAACCGACTTCAAAAAAGGAGGTATATATCCGGTCGAATTGAGAAAATTCGACCGGATATATATTTTTTATATGTGTGTTCAGGGATAACTTCGTTATTCATGCACCGATTTTGATGATTATTTTTTGTTGGAAACGAGATATCGGGTGGTACCATGATAAGGAAACCCAGATCTGATGATGGCATCCCAGAAAAATCGAGGACAACCCTCAAATGTTATAGGAGTTGACAATGTTGTTTTACTTTCCTGTTTGACGTCGGTTTTTTTTTTGTTCAAAATTATTATTCTAGCAGGTTGCTGTGACGGATGGACAGACAGACAAACAGGAGTTTTAGTAATAGGGTCCCGTTTGACCCTTTGGGTACGGAACCTTAAAAAAGAAGAGAACTCACTCTTTGGGGCGTTTCTTTCTTTTCTTGACTTCTTCGCCCTCTGTCTCCGTCTTAATCTCTTGCTTGACTTTTTGTGAGGCGTCATCTGAAAGCGAAATTAGGATTAGGCGTCGAGGAACACCAAATAGAGATGTAAAAAAATAATCGATTTTATTAATAAACCGATTATATCAATTTCTGTCGATTTTTGTAAACGTATATAATTTGTAAACCAGTTTCGTAACTTTTCAACAGATTTGATTCTAATGAAATGTTATATGGTATTGAATATTTGTGGCGAAATTATGTTAGTATTTTAGTTATGAAACCAAAAGGTTGTTGTTTATTTTTTATATTACTGATTCAATTTGATTTTGACTCTGATTAACTGTTAACACCATAATAATCTAATTTTTTTTTGTTTTAGCCGCTCCATTACACATTGACCAGTTTCGTCGCGTTCACATGAATTACAGCAGGAAGCTAAATTACAGCGGTAATTGATTTACACGCCCGCACCGGTCATCACAGGACACAACTGCCACCACCCCGAGGGTGAGGGCGTCTACCCACCCCAGCTGCCGTTGTGCGTGAGCGCGTGTCGGTGCATCTTGCTGGAGGTGATGAACCCTCGCCCGCAGACGTGGCACTTGAAGGGCCTCTCGCCGGTGTGCGTGCGCATGTGCACGCGCAGGTAGGACGGCGAGCTCATGCTCTTCTGGCACACGTGGCAGCTGACGGGCGCCTCCGCGCGCGGGCGCTTCGCCCTCGGCGGGGGCTCCGGCTCCGCGGGCTTGGGCGACGCCGCCCACGTGTCCGACGGGAAGTAGTCCTCGTCGGAGAAGCTGGAAGAGGAGCTGGATGAGTGGAGGTTGCGTCTTCTAGAATAGAAGGAGACGGGAGACGGGAGACGGGCGAGCTGTCCACTCGATCTTCGACAGAAGAGAAATCGAGGGCAATCCTCAAATGTTATAGGTTGTAACAATGTTTTTTTAGTCTCCGGTTTGATATCGAGTTTTTTTTTGTTAGAAATTATTGCTCGTTTTAAAAAGATGGCAAGCCCGTAGATTCGCAGATGATTTGCCACCTTTTAATAAAGTCGGCCCCGGCCACCTCACTCCTGTGAGCTCGTGGTACCAACCCGGACGTACCTGCCCATTCGTGCAACAGCCAACTGTAACGTGTACTTCAGTTCAATAGGCGGCAGTTATCACATGACATCAGGTGAGCCGCCAGATCTTGAAATGAATTGAATGACCTTGACTCATGAAAAAACTCTCACGAAACAGCCTCCATGGCCACGCAGCCAACATCAACCCTTTTTTTTGGTATCGGAGGGAAATCTTCGAAAGATACCCTATCATGTAAGGTGACAGGGTCATGTGGGGTTCTCACCCGACTAAAACCCCCTCGGTGGCCGCCTTCCGTACATTTGGGGGGGCTCCGGGATCTCGCATGGAGCGCACCCGGTGTGGTCCCTCTGTACTACGCCTGAACACGCCTCGGAGAAGGATAGACCTTCCCCGATTCCCTCGCCATCTTGCAGCAGCACGAGACCACTTCGTGCTGCTGCCCATCCGTCTCCCCTTTTAGTCGCTATTTATCACAGGCAGGGGATAGGATACCTTAGACCTATTCTATGGGCCTGGGACTACAGGGCTGAGCCAACATCCCTAGTATCCGATGAGGGAATATCACCCCAACCCCACCAGCATCACTACCTTGGTCTGACCCTACCTTTCTTCCTTAACGCTGTCCGCGCCTTCAGCTCCATCCTCCTCCAGCTCCTCCTTCTTCACCTCGAACTCCACCTCGAACTGAGGGTTCGGCGCGTCCACGAGGATCTCCACGCTCTCGGGCGCTCCGCCGGCGTCCAGGGGCTTCGCCACGATCACCGGCTCGCCGTCCACCCGGCAGGGCTCCGCCACGTAGCTCACCGGCGGCTGCTCCGCGGGCCAGTCGTCCCACAGGTTGGACCCTGGCGCGGGTTCGGGCTCCGCCGGCGGCTCGGGCTTCGCCAGCTGCCCCTCCAGCTCCTTAAGGTACGGCAGGATCGCGTTGTAATCTGATCGCGGTCGAAATTGGCACAGTTGTGGTCAGTCCGCCATTACAGCGCCGCGACGTTAAAGCGGCACGCGACGCGCAGTCTTATTTATTTAAAAAGTAAATCAAAATCACAGCCTGTAAATGTCCCACTGCTGGGCAAACGCCGCTGTACAGAGGGTATCAGTCCATATTCCACCACGCGGCCCCACTGCGGATCGGCGGACTTCACATATCTTCTTTCTTTGGTTTTTGTTATGAGTTTTAAAATATGCAGGTAACAATTTCATCGGCACCAGGGATTGAACTCAGGTTGCTTGAATGTATTGAATAAAAAAATGAAAATGAGCTATCACGGCTCTGACATATGGTATATAAAGAATAAAATATTTCTGGCAACCAGTATGCATTGAATCTAGAACGTAATGAGCCCTAAATGAAAAATGTAAAATAGTAAATTGTTTAAATGAGAAAACTTTATATATTCTACAATTCTTAAATTTTCTTAAATTCCATTTTAGCTTACATACTTAAAAACTATAAAACAGAGGTTCTATTGTATATATTATAATGACATTCATAACATACCATATGGCTCCCCTTCCAATTTATCTTCCGGATGCTTCTTATCAAAGTGCCTGGTCAAATATTCAAACCTGGGGACAGAACCGAAAAAATAGTTATTATCCCTGATAAAATACCAGTACCATTTATTATTTGTGGAGGCCTACGTCCAGCAATGGGTAAAATGCTGACGATCATGATTTAAAATAACAGCATGATAATATCTCAATGGATGATTCAATATCCCTAATAAAAGCCTCTTTCACTTCTTTATGTACTTATTTTATTTTATAACAAACTATGTACTTATCTTATAAAATTAGTAAAATTTTTTCCACATCCCTAAAATACTCTTTACATATTATATCCACCCGAAGGTTGCCTGGAAGAAACAAGGCAAGAAGTAATAAGGCCCCCTTGTACAATCCTTACATAATTGTTATTTTTAATGTATTCTTTTTTACCCAGATCCGGAACAATTATTTGTGAGTCTCACAAACACTTGCCCCGTGTGGGTATCGAACCCACGACCCCAAAGCCATTAGCTTAGCAACTGAGATACCGAGTCATTGAATAAAAACAAAATATCATTTATCAACTGTAACAATTCCAAATTATTCAAGTATCCAAATGTACTATACAAGTGTCAATAAACTTTCTAACACTCATTAACGCTAATTAATGCTTCATTATAGCGTTAATTGCCCTATTTTCTCATGGAAACAAATTTCAGTGTAATGCTAGTCATCAATTATTTTATTTAATATTTTTTAAACTTTTCCCTGAATGTGGAATAATATTATCCTCTGTTGTTATAACTATGTTTTACAGACACAAGGACAATCAACACTCAGATTCAGAACAATTTTTATGACAATTTTAAAAAGAAAAAAAAAATGTGCCATATCTATAGTTAAACTGCCAATTAACGCCATATTATACACAGAATTTTAAGGAAAATAAAGGTATGGTTAATATTTTAGAATATGTCTGCATCAGGATCGCACCCTTGCAAAGGTGATTACAAAAATTTTTATTTAATTCATGTATTTATTAAGGAAGAGTGCCTCATTCATGCAACTGTTTCATTGTTCTAAACTAGTGTCTCCCCCTTACAACTTACCTGGAGAAATACTTATAACAGATCCTGCACTGGTGTCTGATGGCCAGGTGTATCCGTTTGTTGTGCCTGCCCAGCTTGCTAGCGGTGATGAAGCACTGACCACACTCGGCACATGTGTATGGTTTTTCATCTAAAACAGTATTAATTTCATCAAGATTTGTTCATCTATATTAGATAATATTATTCTTTCATTAGAATTTCGATTCCGCATGTTAATTCAGATGTTTTAAAAACAATGACCCAATAAAATGTATGAAAAGGATTGATGATAACATACATTTTTGCTACTTTTAAAGAACACAATGTTATGATAAAAAAACATGTTTGAAAATTCAATTTTAGACTATGTATAGCCCTGTTTGGAACTTTAGAACAAATGTTTTGTTGAATCTAAGAGATTAAAAAGGCTATTGATTCTAAGAACCCTACGGACAGTTAAAGCTATTAACACTATACTCGGACTCGCGCACGAAGGGTTTCCGTACCATTATCTATGAAAACGGCAAAAAAAAACATGTCTGTCATTTTTTTTATTCCGTTTTTTAGTATTTGTTGTTATAGCGGCAACTGAAATAAATCATCTGTGAAAATCTGAACAGTTAACATCTTGGGCTGATGATGATGATTTATTTTGTGTGGAATGGGTTGTGTAGAAGTCTCAACAACCACTACAAAAGATCTATTTAAGTCTTCCCTTCGAAAATATTGCCACTTACTGTAGTAACTAGTATTATCCTGTGTTGTCAGGATATTTTACAGACATAAATTTCATGTGGACAAACACGCAGATCCGAAACAATTACCTGTGGTTCAGACAAATTGTCTCGTATGGGAATCAAACTCCCAACCCTGGCGCAGAGGACAATACCTTGGCAACTGCACCATAATGATGATGATGACGGTTCAGGTATCATGTGACATATCAAACTTACTATAAATAAATACACCATACATACCATGGGAATATTAAAGATCTATTTCATACCTGTATGAGACCTGACATGCAATTTCAGGTAATAGCTCAACGTAAACTGCTTCTGACAAGCGAAACACTTGAACATCTTCTCCAGGTTGTAATCTCCAGGTTGTAAAGTTTTGTCTTTCGACTTTCCTATGTTCTCATTTTCTTTGCATTCAGACTGATTTTTTTTACCGAACTGGTTTACATCTGCTATGCTCTTATCTTTGGATTCCGCAACGGGATATTGGTAGTAATTGCATGTGTCCACTTCAGGTTTACAGTCTTCTACCTTTGTGTCCCCTATGTATCCATCTTCAGGTTTGATCTCAATCTCTATTTTAACCTGTTTCTCCTTCTTTACTTTCATTAACTTTTTCAACTTCTTCTGTTCTTTGCGCAGCTTTTTCCTCTTTATTTGATTCTTTATTCGGAGCCCATAGCTAGTTATTCTCTCCTTGTGGGTGGCGATATGACGGTCCAAGTCGCCTAATAGCTTGAAACTAATGTTGCACACTGCGCATCCATAAAAAGGGAAATCGCTGTCAGCTATTTTCTCCGACATATAATTGCTTCTTTGACCATTCTTGCATTCCTTCTTAATTTTTTTACTAGCGACTGGTGGACTGTTTACATTTAAATTTTCTGCGGTATTCTCTTTCACATCATTAGGATACTCATTAAGTTGGCTTATACTAAAATTACTTGTGTTGTCTGCTACATTGGCTTTAGTTTCGGTACTGTTACTGCTTAATTCATTATTGTGACCATTGTCGCAGTCCCTAGGAAATAAATATGGTTCGGTTTTGATATGATAGTTGTAGTATGGCTCATTGGCCGTTTGGTATGGTCCCAGATTGCTGTTTGGTGGTGGTGGAGCACAATTGCCATAGGTCTGATATTCATAGTTTGCCAATGGGTCTACTTCAAAGGCCGAATTCGGGTTCATCTTGATTTCAAATCTGTAATGAAACAGAACAATACATTTAATTACACTTAAACATAATAAATGACAAAGAAACCACAGTAAATTCTACACTGAACCTTCTACCGTCGGTTTCGCATAACGCAATTAACTTGACGCATTATTTTATTTCCATATCGCGTGTTGACAGTCGATTTTACGAAACAAAGTCTTACTAAATGTAATGATAATAACGTAATATTATTTCGTAAGTTTAGACTATCATTCGTTTTTATGACCCTTAAACGTAAGGGCGACAGGCGCAAAGTCGTAGAGAGCGTCCTCCATCACTAATCAATAAGACGAACGTAAAAAAATATACCTGAATGACACCGAAGCACGGCAATGAAAAAAAAAGATCAAAACTTCGTCAACACCAACAAATACGAGCAGAGATGTCTCATTTCCACGACGGGAACGTCATAAATCCTGCCACATCATAATATTTAAAAACTTTGTTTTATCTACTATTCGCACAACTCACAATATAACTTTATTTTCTATGAAAAATAACGTTGAATTCAATGGGAAATACTCACTTTTTTCTCGCGTGACTGACCTGCCATGGTAGGCATGAGCAAAAAATATCGATATTTTTCCAAATAAATACCGATATTTTTATTCTCGATATTCGATATTTATTTTCGACTATTGAATTCGTGTCAATCTCGATATATTTTTTTACGCAACACTGGTTTTGTGTATAGTGTTACTAAAATGCGTGCACAATAACACTTTTGTTTTACTATAGATTTTTTAATTATAGCCTGGTAACAAGATCTTCACGAAAATACTAATTACTAATACTATTAAACCATCAGTGTGAGACGTATATGATCCTGAAGTTACCAAACAGTTAACAATTTTCGGTTCATTTTTTTCACCAAATCAACAAAGTTATAAACAAAAGAGAAAGAAATTGCACATGTAGAAATTTAAAAACTCTAAGTACAATTTTTCATATAAATTATCGATGGAAAAAGTTTAAAATATTATTAGACGTCAGTTAACTTCAGTATCATGAGAAGTTGATTAACTCGTAAAATTCTTCAACTTCAAAAATTGAATACGTGATACTTATGTCAGTTTGCTCGATTTTATTCAACGTTGTGACGTTCAATGATTCCAAATAGTCTGACTGATTAATATTTTTCAATTTTATGCAATGACCCTATTAAACACCTTAAAAGAAGTGAAATTCAATAAACATCTGAAAAGGGCTGTGAATCTGACAGTACCCAACAATAGAAGCCGTTTGACAGGGGAACACATTAAACAGAGGGTGCTCCTGATGGCTATATCAGATGATTATTGGTTCCAATAAATTTCTTACAAATTACTTTTTCTTTTTAAAATTTTAATTACTTTTTTCTTAATAAATTACTTTCTTCTTCATGTCTATTCCTTTCCACGAATTTTGAATGGTTTGGAAACATAAATAATAAAAAAACCCTTAAAAATGTATCGAACTATCGATATTCTTCACTCGATATTCAATCGATACGATAAATATCGATATATTTTTTTTACTTGCCCATCCCTATGCCATCGCCGTCATTGTCATAGTTGCCATTACCATAAATACATCTTACCATTTCAAATCATTTTATCTTGACAGTTGAAACAAAGACACTATTTTCATTAAAAAAGAAACTCACAGTTCTGTTTCTTTTTATTATCTTGTTTTACTACTTGCTGCAGCACATCTTTTACAATGGATCAATTTTGTGTAAGATTCCCTAAGGTTCAATAGGAGTCCCTAAGATATTGTGAAATTTATTTAGTGTGCAATATTTGTGATATGTCATAAATGGCACGATATTATGTAAAAGTCTACAAACGCATATTTTCAATTTCATAATGTTTATTAAACAAAAATAATTCAATTTCTTTCTCTATCTAACTATTGAATTAAATTTTTTAAAATTAAGTTATGGATATATCGCAACTCAATTTCAATATCATTATGAGAAGTATAATAGTGGAATTAATAAATAAATAAGAAAATTTTATA
This sequence comes from Iphiclides podalirius, assembly GCA_933534255.1. Taxonomy (NCBI): domain Eukaryota; kingdom Metazoa; phylum Arthropoda; class Insecta; order Lepidoptera; family Papilionidae; genus Iphiclides; species Iphiclides podalirius. Next base: position 7,048,179 of record OW152841.1, on the reverse strand, counting down.
ACGGAACATAAATTAATTTCGTCTTAAGATAATCATGAATTGGTAAAAATAGTAGGTAGTTTAGCAGATAACTATTGATTGAAATTGAGATTAAATCAGCCTAAAATAAGCTTTATCTTTACGAACGTAAAGAACCCTATTACCAAAAAAAGTAATTCAAAATAAATATTATTGTTTAACCTTATTACGCAATTATTTATCTACCTAATTGTACTAGAAATAAAGAATAAATTTATCTCAAGGAATTATTTGGTATAAAATGCCAGTCGAGCGACAACATTATGAAATACCGCCACCGTCTGGCGAGGCGGCGCTAGGTCCGCGTACTCGCGACGCGAGCGATAATGACAATACCCACGGGGTATAATGTTCGAACAAAAATTTTCAGACACAAAGTTTTATTTATTATCTGTATCAGAAAATGATGTATGACATTTCTATCCCCCGCACGCTTCACCTTCATCCCCTCCTACATACACATTTCGAAGCTTTGACATATACGGACGGCTGCCATTACTGTTTATGCTGTTGATAGTCGTGGTTACGTTGATTAAATTCCGTTCACTTCCAATCCACATAATCAGTGATATAAGTAATACCTTTTGTTCTTAGCGTTTTCGCGAGTGTCGAAATGTATTACTCCAAGTGTTGTGTACCGGGATGCAATAGTTTACGACAGGACGTTATGTTGCATAAATTCCCGAATTGTGGGAAAAGACTCCAAAAGTGGTTAGAAAAAATAAGTCCTCTTAGAGCTTTGAGCTTAGTAGATCTAAGCAAACTGCTCGTTTGCCATAAGCACTTCGAAGGAAGATTTTTAACCAAGACCGGCCGTTTACTAGGTTGTGCTTATCCTACTCTTTTCTCCTATGATGAAATATCTAGTGGCATACCAGCAGAATCAATTGAAGCATCTGGTAGGATTTATTTAATATTGATATTTTTAGATACTTTGTCGAAATATTATTTAGTTTTCATAGATAAAGCATAATTACTAATAAAAATATTTTTTCAGAAAACTATAATCCTAATATGGACCATAATTACTCCATGAAAAGACATTATGATCACTCGTATGCACGTACCCTACTGTCAGATCCAACCAAAGCACATAAATCAACAGGTATAATTTATTGTCTATCCTTATCTTTTAGCAGGCCAATAATGTTAAATAGAAATTTTGATATAAGTAATAATTTTAATTTTAAAATCATATGTTAAACTTTATTACAGATCCAATACCATCAACTTCTCAAGTGACAGAGCCTGTGATTGACCCGGTTGTTGAGCAAGAGAAATTGGCATCATTAGAATCTTCTGATGGTAATGCGCAGCAGTACAGAACAATTTTTAAAAAAATTGGTTTACAAACCAAAAGAGCTTGGAAGCGGATAGTTCCAAAAATAAAGTCACTGAGCCCTAATTGTCAAAGACTCTACAAGGAATATAGAAAATCTCGAAAAATTGTGAGTTGCCATAGCAGAGCTAAAAAAGCTTTAAAATTTTCAGAAGAAAATTCTTTTGAAAAATTAACTTCCAAGATGAATCCAATGGCAAGAAAAATTATGTGGATGCAAGTTAAATTGCAAACTACAGAGAAAAAAGGGAGACGCTTCACCCTGGAAGATAAATTATTGGCATTAGCAATTATGAAGCAAGGGCCAAGGTGTTACAAATTTCTGCAGCGTATATTTATATTGCCATCAGCAACAACATTAAAGAAGCTTGTCAAAAAATTAAATGTCCAACCAGGCCTCAATCCTCAGATTTTTGAATGCATTAAGAATGAGGTAATTGTTAAATATTGCTTGTACACTGATTTGTGAAAAACAGATTTGTCCTATCCTTATAATTACTAATATACTGATGCTTTTCAGGTATTTTCTTGGCCTGACAATAAAAAATACTGCAGCATCATTTTTGATGAAATGTCTCTAGAGTGTGGATTGACATTCAATTCATATCAAGACAAAATTAATGGATTTGTTCACCTCACAAATCGAGCTCCAGAGTTTGCTGATCACGCATTATGTATCATAATTAAAGGTGCAGTGTACAAATGGCAACAAGTAATAGCCTATTACTTTTGTGAAGGTGCAACAAAGGGATCGGAGTTAAAAAATATATTGATATCAATTATAAAAGCTGTAGGCGAAACGGGGCTTATTCCAGTGGCAATTGTTTCTGACCAAGGAACTTCTTTCCAGTCAGCACTGAAGAGCTTACAGCAAGATACAAGAAGAGAACAAATCCTATCTGAGGATCACATTGGTATTTTTCTTTAAAATATAGAATGGTGTCTCTTTACTAGATACATACATATAACATAAATCAGTAATTTGCATTAACTCTTCTTGTTCCAGATGAGACAATAGGAATTGGTCACTTTACTTTAAGTGTAATATATGACCCACCGCATCTTATAAAGGGACTAAGAAATAATTTTCTAACGAAAAATATTTCTTTTAGTGGAAAAAGGGCCAAATGGTCTGACATAGTTGAAGTCTATAAAACAGATTGTCAACATGCAGAATCAAGACTTCTCCACAAACTTAGTGATGAGCACATACTTCCAGAAAAGATAAAAAAAATGAAGGTTTGTCAAATAATATTGTTTTTAAGCACCCAATAACACTAATTATTTCACATAGTTTTAGGATTTTTAACATATACATATTTTAAAAATACCTTTAAAATGTAATGCCGAATGTTTAAACAGTAATAAATAAAAGTATGCATGCTTAAAGTTGACAATTCCGCTGTATTTTCAAACACAAATATTTTTATTCAATTAATGAATAAAATAAATTAATGTAGTTTTGTCATTGTAGGTAAAAAATTGTGTTCAAGTTTTAAGCAGCACAATGTTGTACACCTCATCATTTGGTAAGTACTACAATAATTTAAAAGTTTTAAATGAAAATCAATGTTTTTTATTTAACTTTATGCATAGCCCTCACAGAGTAGACAGAGGATTAGATAATTTAGTCCCCATATTCGCACTGGAAATATTTCGAGAAAAAATGGCAAGTGGTGAGCTTGTCATAGTCTTAGTGTTCAAGCCAACAATATAAACTGTTCATAAGTTTCCAAAAAAACTCATCCTAGGGATAAGATGAGTTTTTTGGAAAGGACATGGACATATGTAAGGAGTAAATTAGGGGTGTGGGTAAAATTTTACTAATTTTATAAGATGAATATATACTTTGTTTCAAAATAAATAAGTACATAAATACCAAAAATAAATATAAATATATATACGTATACACATATATATATATGTATACACACAGTTTGTATATTATACAATATACATACATACATACCATATCATATCATATACATAATATACACTATATCAGAGAGACACCTAAATACAAATCATTATGCACATCTGAACCAGATTTAAAGTGACAAATAGTGACTCCTGACAAGGTTTTTAAAAGCGGGAAGTGACTGAGCATGTCTCACCTCACTGTTGATATCAGAAGATGCGGATGGGATTCGTGTAAAAACTCGAAACATTTCTTTAAATAAAGGGGATACGAAGGATTAAACAGAATTTTGTAAAGAAGGGAGAGTATATGTATAGAGTATACTTGACCTTAGTACGGAAATGTGAGACATTATCATATTTATTTAAGCCAAATATGAATTATTCAAATTGACCCAAAAACTTGGCTTAGCATGATATTAATTGAATAGATATTATTAAGGATAGATTTATTATTTTGTTTTGTCTCAAGGATTAGCTCAATTACTTCATTGTTTCTAATATTTATTCCTTGTTTCAGCACAATATTGTGATGGGAATCCTGTGAGTGGTACACTAAAACATACTGCAGAAGTAGTCATATTTCTGGACAACTTATTTGATAGTGTGAATGGTGTTTGCACTTACAATAAAAAAAGTAAGGGTAAATTACTACGAACAGCTGTTACAACAAAATCCAACCATTTGGAATTTTGGAGAGATGCAATTTTAAAGTTACAAAATTTTAAGTTTATCGATGGTCAAAATCATGAAGTAGTTGTGCCAAGCATTAAAAATTGGCTAACTACTTTAGGAAGCTTTCTGAGGCTGTGGCAATTTTTTAAAGGAAAAAACATAAATATTATGCGCCCAAGGTACTTTAACTCAGACACAATCGAAAATTTCTTTGGTCAGGTCCGAGCTTACAATTACAGGAGTAATAACCCAGATTGCCACAGCTTCACAAATACAATTAAATCTTTACTAATAACAGGATTTATAAAATTTCACAGTCATACTTTTAATTGTGAAGATGATTTGACTAATCAAATAATTAAAACTAAATCATTATTTAATGAAAATTTTACTCAAGTCAGTCAAAATGAAACTTGTGATTTTCTTGTGGACGAGATTTTGTGTTAGAAGCAAGGCGTGAACGGCTAAATATACACTCCAGGGCATATACTGCAGGTTGGGTTGTAAGAAAAATGTTAAAGATTGTTAGTAATTGTAAATTCTGTAAAAATGAATTTACAGTGGACCAACCTGTAGATCTGCATAAGTGGGTTTCCCAAAGAGAATATAATGTAGTAAAAAACAGGAAACTCACTTATGCCTCTGAGAAAGTCATTTTATTATTTGGAGAAATTTTAAGATTTACTAATAATTTCCTAAATTCAAATGCCCATAAGGAGTGTATAGGCAAAAATATATTAAATGAAATTTTATGTAATGACATAGCAAAGAAATTTGACTCTGTCCAGTGTGAGAACCATAAAAATTTTGCTGTTCATTCTTTTTGCCAAATATCAATAAAATTGGCGATATTTAACTGGTGCAATACAATAAATAAAATTTTAAAAGGAACAGATGTATTCAGACTATCCACAAGAAAAAATATACCAGCAATGTTTAAGAAGGCGTTAAGCAAATACAACAAAAAATTGAAAAAGAAAAATAAATAAATATTTGTATATATACGATTTTTTTTTTCCCTGTATTTAGTACTCCTAAAAAAATAGAAATATCGCAAAGGGCGATGAAAAATTTAGGCTGTATCTAAATTTCCTTTGCTTTTGTTTAACCGAAGATGAAGTAATATAAATGTCACATATCATTTTCAGTTGACCAATCACAAAACAGCTCTTATGTCCTACTGTCGTTGTATGGCACATGCCTATCTGATGCGTTAGCATCTCTACCATATCTGTGACAATACCTATCGGGTCCCGAACGGGCCTCTTCCGTACATACCCGGTCTGCGTACTGGTACGTTCATACTGGGTATTTATACCTGTTCCATATATACGCCTCATCTCTACTCTCCGTGCTAGAAGTCCTCAGTCATCACAAGTTAACAACAGCGACTGTGTCATTAGGTCGGATACAGGATGTGGTGGATCCGTGTAAGACCCATTTCATTACAGCAAGTTATAGGTCATTATTACCCACCCGGGCGAGAGTATTGCAGACAAAATAAAGCTATAGCCAAGTAAAACTTTTTTCTAAAATTTTTAGAATGCTAGTTCCGACCGGAAGCATAATCATATAAAGTGTGCAATTCAAATACGGTAGAAATGAAACTTCAGAAAAGTAGTAAAAGGTGTTTATCTATATTTTTATCACATTAATATTTGCTGTTTTAGGCAATGTGCTATATATTTTTTATGTTAAAAGTTGCCAAGCGAGCAGGCGGTTCACATGTTGTTAAGTGAATACCGCCCGTGGACATCTGCTACATCTGAGGGTTTGTAGATGCGTTTACAACCTTGTAAAATCTGGGCCCCGTGTCTCACGAGACGAAATGCGAAAGTATTATACTTCCAATTCACGACGGTCGTCGGTGAGGTCGTTGTACTTCCTCGGACCGACCTGCCTATTCGTGCAACAGTGGAGTCTGTTGCGTGGCCCCAGCACAGTTAAAATATAGATAAACAACGAAGCTTATTCTGTCGCTTTCGCTCGGCAACATACAAGCGTCCACACATGTACAATGCTTATTTGACGAGAGCGGGGAGGCTACGAATCGTGACACAGAATTTAGAATTTGAAATAATTTGTGATGTTTCGTATTCTATCTCATTCTCTCACCGCCCTATTTTTTGTAGGTCTGAGAAGTATTTTTTTTTATTGGTCATAGATGTAAATATGTGTTTGTCCCTTTCTCGTGCCGCATTTTCGTTTCATCGAGATTTAAATCGCAACGATTCAAAAGAAGTATCACTTTCAAACGAATTATCTAATCGAGTAAATAGAATTGTCGAGTTGGGCGTTGCATTTACCGGCAATTTAACAACATTCCATTTTGATTGCTCTGTAAAATATCTTCACTATTAATTATCAATAATTTCTTATCAGTCCGTAAAAGTGACTTTGTGAAAAGAGACAGAAATATGTAACGGGAAGCGAGTTATTTCACCAATGAGCGCGTATTATACTGGAGTTGGTTGTCAGATGGTACCAACCGGGTACTAGTCCTACTGGTACATTTTCCGAGAGGTTAGCACTGGCAGCAATCAATTGCATCAGAAACTTTTATAAATAACTGATCGGTTGGAAGCTTAGCTTACAGTATTGTGTATTTTAAAGTATACTATTAAATACTGATCCGGTATAAACTAATTCATATTAAAAAAAAAACAATTTAAATAATTGCACGGATAGGTTTATGTGAGATGGTGGCAAGTGAGCTGGCGGTTCACCTGATGTTAAGTGATAACCCCCGCCCATGGACATTTACAACATTTTGATGAGATACGTTGCCACCTTTCAATAAAGTGGGCCCCGGTTACCTCACTCACCAAAAGAAACAGAAGTCCTTCACGCCCGTCTTCGGTGAGGTCGTGGTACTTACCAGGACGGACCCATTCGTGGAACAGCCAAAGCTGCTGCGTGGCTATACCTAGTAATTTCTTCGATAATAATAATTTTTTTAAGTTTCTATAATTCTAATTTAACGCTAATAATTTCGTAAGTTGCATATTCAAGTAATGTAAGGCTCGCTCGCTTTAATTATAGAAATAATTTTAATAATAAAAAATCACTTAATAAAAATTCACCCAATAATCTAATAAAAAGACTATTGAATTTCTTTTTTGCAATTTTGTTCAATAAACGATATTAAAATTTTCATATTAGCATCTACCGGATAAATTAAGAGAGCATATTTGCATTTATATAACTAGTAAAACTTGTTTTTGAGTGAAGTCTTAGCGGTTTTAAGTTGTAGTTTTATGCAATAAAAACTAAATTCCCATGCACATGTAAAATTATTTTCTATTTTTATATCAGTTGATTAGGTACCTCGTAGTGCTGTGACCGATTAACTGTTAAAATGGTTCGATTAACTTAAAATGTTTATTTATTACTAGCTGTGCCCGCGACTTCGTCGGCTTGGAATTTGAAATAAAAAAAATTCTAGAACTAAAGTACTTCAAGTATTACATCAGCTATTTGTCAGTGAAAGTCCCGTCCAAATCGTCCTAAATAGTATAAATCTAAATAATATAAATCCTAAATAATATAAATCGACAAAAATAGTAAAAAAATGTTATTTTGGTATATGTACCGTGTAAACATCTATATGCATTTAGTAAAAAATGGGTTATTATAATATTACAAACAGACACTCCAATTTTATTTATCTGCGTAGATGGAATAATACACCACAAAAAACAAATCACATCTACAAATTTTTATATTATTGAATATAAAATAAATAATGTGTCCGCAATGTTTTTTTTTTTTATTTTTTATTTATAAGTTGGTTGGTTTGTTAGTGCATCCGTTGGTACACCTTCATATGCAATGTAAATAATTATAGCCGGTAAGAATTTTTAAATTTCAAAAGTTATCAAATTAGGTGAGACATAACTTTGTGTTCTAATTATAATTGATCATTTTAAAATATAAAAAAAATGTATAAGTACATGTATATATAGAGAACGAACCTATATATTCGTTCAATTGCTATTACGCAGGTGAGTATTTCTTATTCGCTCTTATATTAATCTGCAAAGAATAATTGTAAGCTCACAAGTGTTATATTATAAACTAGAAAGATATGAAATAAAACTCGTAATACATACATAAAAGCTGTGTTTGCTTAAAAGAAAACGTCTAAGATAATATAGCGTGATGAACAAGCACTTCACGTCCCTATCTCTGTAATTCTGCATACTATATTTTAGTAGCGCGGGAAACCGCTCAGCGGTATGACGTGCCAGCTACACACACGTCAAACGTCAGTTTGAAAGTATAATTAATTGTTAAACTTTTAAGTTTTAACTTACAAGTTTTTTGATCTGACAAAAACAGAGTAAAGTGTGTTAGTCTTTTTATATTTATTTATCGTTACCGTGGTAGTTCTTAATGGTGTTGTGTGATGAAAACTATCATTATTCAGAACAATACACGACCGCGATCTATTCGTCCAAATTGATAATAACTGTTACATGGGTGATATCATAAAGGAGAGGACGTGTGGTAATTACGATTTTATTGTTGCTTTAACGTGTCTTTCACGAGCTGTAGGTAGTCCTTGTTCCGGTAACGCTACATTTAATTTCTGCGACACAAAAAACGTGCTTGTCAGTGAAAGAAAACATTGTGAGGAAACCTGAATATTTTCGAAATAATTATGAACGACTAACTAACTAACTCGAAATACATATTATTTCAAGTTAAGTCGGGGTCGAGTGGTGGACTATGCTCAGATGTGAGGAGGCCTTTGCCCAGCTGTGGGACACAGTACTTATAATTTAATAGAGATGTCGAAAAAAAATCGATATATCAATTATCCATTTATCGATTAAAAATCTAAAATCGAAATGTTTTTTCAAATTCGAATTCGGCACAGTGTTCGTAGTTTAAATAATTAACAAATATATTTTAATACTTGACCTATCTGTTTGTTTTTCTTTGGACAACGGGGTTTTTTTCGGACCTAAAGAGAAAATATAATCTTCGATATATCGAGACCGATTTTTATAAATATCGATACATCTAGATATTTTTTCACGTTCGACATCCCTATACTTTATTTTCTTATTTTTTAATTGATACTTACTTATTTATCTTCTTAATCACTTTAATTGATGATAGTTCTAGCGTTGAGACGTGGGTTCGATTCTCCGCAGTAAAAGCGTTAGTATCGAAAAGCTACAAACTATTGTTTCTATCTAGTGTGCGGGTATCGCCGTACCTATCCATACAGATAAATAAAATTGGAGAGTCTGTTTGGAATATTAAAATGACCGCTTTTTACTAAATGCATATGGATGTATACACGGTACATATTCCAAAATATTTTTTTTTACAATTTTTGTATCTCTGTTTGTTCCGGTTAATGTCTGAAACGGCTTGACCAATTAATAAGGAGTAACTTAGGCTACTTCACGCGATTTCACGCGGACGAAGTCGCGGGCACAGGTAGTATCTAATAAAATAAAACACTTGCGGTACCTAAGTCATATGCAACTGCTGTAGCTTTATTTGGAGCATAATTATTTGTGATAATGAGGGAAGTGAAATTAAAAGACTTAAATATGTTATGCTTTTGCCTTACCAAGCTTTATTAGAGAATGATTAAAATCGTAAAAGAAATTGTGGCATTCGAGATTAGGCTATATTAAACACGTTAGGTGGTCATATCCCAGTGATTGTAGCCTCGAACTAGGGGCTTTGGGGACTGTATTGGGTTCGAGTTTTAACGCCTCGCACCGATGTTTTTTCCGCTTTAGAGGTCGCTACAGGCTCTAATTCCAAAATACTGCAGCGCTGTAGTCATTAATGTGGGGCACATGGACGTCGAATGTCCATAAGATTTCTTATAAATTAACGATAATTGCTTATTACATACATTGTGTTATGTTATCAAATTAAAGAGTACTAGAAAGTACTTAATGTACAGAACTGTCTCGTACAAGTAAATGCAACTGTTTAATTTACACCAACAACGCACTGACGCTCATTTCTACAGCCATACCTTTAAGAAGTGAGTCTTTTTCCACCTCAAAGGCATGTACGCGTTAGTATTATATTGTAATTTGTGTGGAAGGGTACGGGTAGTAAGTCCCATCGACTACTGCGATCTATTGTATATGGGAAGACCCTATTTCAGGTGGAAAAATATCCAGATCGTAAACGATCATCTGATGGTCTCACAAAGAGTTGTCTCGTGTGGGAATCGGACCTACGACCCTCAGCTACGGAGCCAATTCCTTGGCAACTGCGCCACTGGGTCATCGAGGTGTTAGTACCACTGCCTCCTTTTCGATGTTATATTTTCCATACTATACATCCGACAGAGCATCCATCTCTCACAACGTCTCACGCTTAACGGCCCATTTGATACGATTGCGGTAGGGGACCAGAGTATTCCAGACGAGATTAAAAGTTGGACCCAATTGCCCTACTAGGCAGAAACGCAGTAACGCGCGTACCTATTGCGGCAATAGTTAGTAGGAACTGTGGTCGTTATCATCGGCCTGTTCGAGTCCACTTACGCCCGGCTTCTGACACACTGATCATATTAGTAATTAACTAATCAGCTGCCAAATGGCTTTCCAAATGTAATTTGAGTTTCCAAAAGGATGGTTAAACTCTGAATCGACCAGAACGATCTTCTTAATGATCAGAACTTTAAACGCCATTTGACAGCTGATTAGTTAATTTATACGATGATTAGTGTTTCAGAAACTAGGCGGTAGAATGCCACGAATCACGATCCTGAGTCACCTGCGTATATCAACTTACCGCACATTTGCACAGGTCGTCACTTGATCTTGCGGCCCGTTAAACAGTAAGTATTTCCAAAATTGAACTTATTTTATCGAATTTCTCCCAGCAATATATTGTTATAAAATTAATTATAATAAAACGGTAGTACATACTGAACCGAAATATTTTTTGTTCGGTTTTTGTTCTTTTCTTGTCTTGTTTTTACGTTGCATCAAAATTTGTATATGAAATCATTACTTTTTTTTAATTTTGTATTTTATTATTCAAATATTTATTATAAATAAAGTTTCGTAAATTATTATGTGCGGCCCGCCAAAAAAAAATTTAAAATTAAATTGGCCCATTGATTAAAAAGGTTGCTCACCCCTGATCTAGTGGGAGGTCGTCTTTACGCGCGGTTGCCATTACGACTCTTTCAGTCCAGAAGCTCACCTCCCCATCGGTTGTCGGTTCTTCAAACTATACGACTATAATAATAGGAATAATTGGAGGATTAATTTATCGCATTTTTTTACGGTGGTAGGGCCACGCAACAGTTTTCGCTGTTGCACGAATGGGCAGGCCCGTCCGGGTAAGTACCACGACCTAAAAGAAGACCGGCGTAAAGTGGAAGTATAATACTTTCGCATTTCGTCTGGTGAGTGAGGTAGCCGGGGCCCAATTTTTTCAAAAGGTCCATGGGCGGAGTTTTCACTTACCATCAGGTGAACCGTCCGCTCGTTTGGCAAGTTTTCACATTTAAAAAAAATCGGGCGAACTGAACCTACCATCTTCCATTAAAAAAACCGAGACTAATATTTCCTTTGGTTTAATGTCTGGAAGAAGTGAGAATTCTAACGGTCCGTTTCAATATTCTATCCAAAGATCTGGAGATAGAATATTGACGTAAGTATTATGGAGTTAACGATAAATAATTTTCGCTAGTAATCAAATCTATATGTAGATAGAATATTAAAATGGGTCGATATCCGCTCTGCACACCCTAGGCTGTAAACCTTGCGTTTGTCTTCCAGCAAAGTGAGAGCCCAACATATTGAAATGTGTGGAAAAAACCGTAGAAAAGCCCATCATAGTATATTTCCGACAGAGCAAAGGCCTCTGTACGTAGCGAATTGCAGGTTCCACGGGATCACTGCGTGTTGCAAACTTCATATACTATAATTCGAGATATCATTTCTATATGTCGTATGTTAGCAGGCACCCTCACGATATCGATTTGGCACTTGAAATTGACCAATTAATTGGTGTCTAAGATTGCAGTTAACGAATTGATCGGTGTCTAAAATAGCGTTTAACGAGTTGATTGGTGTCTAAAATAGCAGTTAACGAGTTAATTGGTGTCTGAAATTGCAGTTAACAAATTCATTCGTGCCCGCGCTGCTATATGATGAGGAACTTCAAAACTCTCTTATTGTACTGAACCGTGCAGGCCTTCCATGTTCAGAGACAATTGAACCCGATCGATTTGAAAACCACGTCTCCTTTGACAGGTAATGGAAACCGACTGACCTCGACAAGATGGCGGCTTCCGGTCGTGTGACGCTCGCACAAGATGGCGCCCAGGGAAATGTCAAAGTCCACCCGTATCTGGCGGCGCTCGTGTAAGTACAGAATTTCCTATCAAGCTTACAGAGTCAGGGTCCCCTATGGAAATCTGGCTGTCAGATGTAATGCCCGCAAAGTGGTGTCACAAGTGACCAGTACGTGGTGTTCACTCCCATACTTCTGCCAAGGGATAACTAACAACTGGTGGCACTAAATACATCCTAGGATATACTATGTGATTATCGTTTAATTCTGAAAAACTGATCATCGTAGAGTTTAAGTACTAATCCCACTTAAATATTTTTTTATTCTGTATTTTAGTATTTTTCCTGTTATAGCGGCATCAGGAATATATCATCTGTTAAAATTTCATGAATTTCAACTGTGAAAAGGTTCATGAGATGGCTGGTGACAGACAGACAGACAGCGAAGTCTTAGTAATAGGGTTCCGTGTCTGCCCTTTGGTTACGGAACCCTAAAAATCCCTTAGAGGTATAATTCCAAAAGGAAGTAAAGTCGGCGTCTCGTTTGGAGGCATTGAGAAACTCGACCTGGAATCGAGTTGTCACTATACGTGTATTAATTATTCGTGGGTTGTGCAACAGTTCCATTATCACAATCGAATCACAATCGATTCGACCCCCCGACCTTTCGAGGCTAGTACACAAGGGACATTTTACTTAAATATAGACACACGTAGCATATTTACATTACAAGCTCGCGCGTCACACGTATGCTACGTTGAATATGTTCAACAGATGACTCGATGGCGCCGTTTCAAAGCTATTGGCTTCGGCGTCGGGGGTCGTGGGTTCGATTCCCACACGGGACAGATATTTGTGTGGCCCACAGATAATTATAATAATAACTAGCGAACCGGACGGACGTTGTACTGTACACACGGTTTAAATCCGACAACTTATAAAATGCCAAAATTAAAAAAAAAGTATTGGACCGAATTGTGAATCTAAATCAAACTCGAATCTACCTGAGGACACACAAAAAATTTCATTAAAATCGGTCCAGCCGTTTAGGAGGAGTCCAATGACATACACACGTACAGAAGAATCCTTACTAATATTATAAAGGCGAAAGTTTGTATGTATGGATCGATACTTACCTCACTTACCAGACGAAACGCAGAAGTATAACACATCTACTTCAAGCCGGTCTACTGTGAGGTCGTTGTACTTACCCGGCCGGACCTGCCCATTCGTGCAACAGCTGAGACTGCTGCGTGGCCCTGCCACCTAATTGGCATGCATCAAATTTAAATGTTTACGAATTTGTAATTTAAATATTTAATTAAGATTTGTTCGAAGCCCTCCATCGATCTTATAAGAAAGAAAGTGGGAAAAATTACAAAACTATAAGTTTAAGTAACCATCACAAAGTAAACTGAAATAATAGCTAAGAACCATCTCGATTACGTCAGCTTCAAACACAAAAAATCGCACCAGACACACGGAGGCAGACACGTCAAACTTAAAACACCCCTCCTTTGATTTGTATACTTGTCAAGTTGTCAAGTACACAATCTAAGTGACCCTCTTTTTACGAGGGCTAAAGAAGTAACAGCCTGTACATGTCCCACTGCTGGGCAAATCCTCCACTATACAGAGGGTATTCGGGACCAGCATGTGGCCCCACTGCGGATTGGCCGACTTCAAATATCTTCTTAAAATTTTTTTTTCGTAAATATGCAGATTTCCTCACGATGTTTTCCTTCACCGCTAAGCACGTGATATTTCAGAACTTAAAACTGACAATTTCATTGGTGCCTACACCAAGATTTGAATTGAGGTTACTCGAGTGTATTGATTAAAAAGCGACCACCCGGCCACTGAGCTATGACGGCTTTAATATCGATCCTATAGCAATTAATAACAAGTAGAATATAATTTAAAAAACTAAAAAATCCGACTGCGTTTCTGTGTAATTTTTTTATTTTGATGTACCCAGTATCACTCTCACAGTGAATACGAATCTAACGACACCTCTTAAGCTGAAGTCCATCAAGCCGTTCAGGCTGCAGTACTCTCGAAATACATAACCCTCCTTCTGGCGCAGTCGGGTAAAAATGTTTCTCATATCTATATGTGTATCTGTTAACGAAATTGGGACAGCACTCCTCAAGATAAACGAAAACAAAATCGCTGGATAAACAAGACAAGCCCTTATTTCTAAGGCCCCTCCCAAAATCGAGATTGTAGAAATTGGGTCGAGATATAAAAGATGATAAAACTCATTCGGCAATTATATGTTTTAACGAATCAATTTGGCAACAATTAGATTGTCTTTAATCAAAATAAGGCAATGTGTTGCCTGTACGGATCGTTGAGACCGAAGCCATAAATTATTTGTTATGTCACTAGTTTGTAATGAAATATATAAATAAATTGATAGAGCTGTTGTGTGCTACTCATGGAAAAACTTACGGATAGATTTCATTTAGCATTATTAGTGTAAGTAATTTTTTATCTTTTTTTCTACCAATTTTAATGTTTCATCGTATCTCTGCACGATTAGCATTATAAATATTGAAATTTCATATGGCAATGGTGACTTTTTAAAACGATATTGTTAATCGTTTGTACGCGGTAAGGTAAAGGATGTAACAATAGATCCGCCAAGCATTGCATAAAAAGGCGTTGAAATTTTCTTCCGCGTGGCAATCAGCCGTTGAGCTTAGTGGTTAAAGTGTCTGGGCGCGAATCTGGGAGACGTTGATTCGATTCACGTAGCGGCGAGAAGCTTTTCATCCCTATTTTCCCCACAAATTTTAATAATATACATTTCATTCTTTTTATTTTGTTAGAAGCGACAGGTGAAGCTTGTGTAAAAAATGTTGTGTGAAAAATGTTGTAAACTTGAAAAGTTATTGACGCCTTTAGAGAACTATTTTCGCCTCTATTTTTAATGTACTACAGATGTCCGTTTTATATTATGTATGTATTATATAAACTTGTGATATTTTATTCTGCGCGCAAAATTAGGAGACGAGTTTGCGGGTATCAGATAGTTAATTAAAATTAAAAAAGCATAACTAATTATTCAGCGAGGAAATGCTAGCGTTCTTGGCACCATGCCGCGTGGATTAGATTTATTACATAATGTCATTTTAGATAGATTTAATCTTGTAAATATTATATCGATAAACTGTATGATATTTTTATTTGTTAAAAAAAAATTAAAAGATATTAATTAATGATGTTGCTATATCTACTTCTTTACGAACCATTTATACTTGCGTCCCGTCTAGAGTTTCAACGTTTCCGAACGTTCCATAAAACAATCGCGCTATGAATCCCAGAATTCCTCGGGATTTTGGCAGCCCGCCCATTTCAATGTCACCGGGTCATCGACCCGCCGCACGTGAGGCAAGATGGCGGCCGCTCGCGCGTGTTACATAAATTCTCACCATTATTTTTAAATATGGCGCCGCGTTCGGCCTTGATATCGATTTCACTTTAAAAGAAATGTTTTATGCGGCCTCCTTTGTGTTGTATGTACTGTTTGCTTGAATCCCTTTATTGCTTCTGTATCTATATTATTCTTGATTACGACGTATCTAACTACTTATTAACATTTTTTTTTAAAATTTAACTGTCTGTTGATACAACAATATTAGTAATGATGACACAATAACAACACACGGGTAGGTATATAAAATATGGTGCCGTCTAACCGGTAGACGAGTCGTGGATTCGATTCTCGATCGTCGATCCGTATGACTTATAGGTTATATTCAAGTACAATTCTAGTCTATTTAAAGTGTGCCTACGAAAGAATTTATCATCCCCTAGCGTGTAGTTCTTTGATATTGTGGCGCAGTTGCCAAGGCTTCGGCGTCGGGGGTTGTGGGTTCGATTCCCACACGACGCGACTATTAGTGTGATGAACAGATAGCTGTTTCGAATCTGGGTGTTTGTCCGTGTGAAATTTATGTTTGCAAAGCGTTCTTACAACACAGGATAATGCTATCCTAAAGTAAGGGCAATGTTTGAGAGAAATTCAATGAAAAATAAAAATAATATAAATAAGATGTCATCCAGATCTCTCGACCGTGGAAGTACCACGGCCTCAGAACACTGATCATGGTAGAAGTTAACTAATCAGCTGTCAAATGGCTTTTAAAATGACATTTTTAGTTGCCAAAAGCATGGTTAAACTCTCTGAATTGATCAGAATGATCCTATTAATGATCAGGATGAACATTTCAAATGGTTTAACCGTCCTTTTGTTAAATCAAATGACATTTGAAAAGACATTTGACATGGACACCGATTAGTTAACTTCTACGATGATCAGAGTTTCGTAAACCGGGCGTAAAAGTGCTATAAGTACTTTCGCTTCGCTGAATATGTACGTGAATATGTGGTACTTATTAAGTTCCATTACTCATCTTAAATTTATCGTGACCCATTGGGTACTTGTGTTCCACGCGAGTAGTTACTCTATTGTTGCGAATGTAAATCGATCGTTGCCAAAGCGAATTCGACCTTACCCTAATGGGTTAAATTCGAAATAGAAACATCATAAGTAGCATAGCTTCTCTTATCGGGCATCGAATTCGAGAACAAAGGGTTACTAACGTAGCATAACAAAGGACTGAACGGGAACTGGGCAAAGGCTTTGTATGTATGTATATATGATATCGTAGGTACATATACAAAAAGGTACAGATATATTAATGATATAACTCATTAATGCTAGCGTACCGGACAGACGTCCTGTACCCGCGTGTTAAATTCGAAAATTTCAACCTTTATTGAATAACTTTGTCCAAACCATCCTCGAATCGACATGAAGACACACAATTGCATTGAAATCGGCCCAGTCGTTTAGGAGTTCAGTGACACACGTACAGATGAATTATGTATTTAATTCCATCAACGGACAACCATGCGTTCGGCGGGGCTCCACCCTTATGCTGTCGACGTTCCGCGTACAAGAACAAAGCGATTCGCTTCTTCATTTATCATCCGTACAGCTAAGGAACGGAATAGCCTGCCGGCGTCAGTCTTTCCGTCCGAATACAACGTAGGCGTCTTCAAGGCAAGTGTGAAAAGGTTTCTACTGAGCTAGCGCGCTTACCATCAACGGCCGCATCGCCACTTACCATCAGGTGGGATGGCAGTCAAGTGCTGGCCGGTTTTTTATTAAAAAAAGAAAGATATAAAGATTAGTACAGTATGTAGCAACATAAATGATGTCTCTGAAATGACTTATGCGATTAACGTTTCTTAGACACTTGATTTGTTTTAAATGCTTTCATTGCATGTACATACATACGATTTCTAGGACGGAGCTGTTATAACAAAATCTTGCAACATACGTGAAATCTTTCAATCCGCAATTGGTTTGTGTGGTGGGCTTCGCCCTTATACCTCAGTTCTGAAGGGCTATGCCCCGCAGTGGGACATACATAGGCTGCCACTTTACAATGATAAAGCTACTTTTCGTAGCATTTGTCTCCCTTAAGAAGACAATATCTTCCCGTTTAGGACGACGGCGAATTGCATGAGCCAACACAGCGCCATGCAAAGTGTACGAGGTCGTTCAAAACTCGGTTAATGGCAGAGATACTGGCCGTTTCACAACAGCGGGTAATTACCCCGATGGCACGGACGTCTGAATGTCGACTCGCGACCTTCAAGCGCCGGTTTCGTGCCCAGCGAGTTTTCCGCCTTTCTAAATTGCAACCTACAAAAATCACTGCTTGGCTCAGGATAAGATAGAGTAAATAAACAGCGACGTACGCTCCTGCTTCACGAATAGACCAGAATATGGAACCACGGTCTCACAAAAGACCGGCGTGAGGTGGAAGTGGTATAGTTATGCGTTTCGTCTGGTGAGTGTGGTAGCCGGAACCCACTTTAAAAAGTGGCAACGCATTTGCAAACCTACGGGTGTTGCAAATTTCCGCGGGCGGCGGTTATCACTTAACATCAGGTGAACCGCCAGCCCGCTTGGCACCTTCTCACATATAAAAACCTATCCGTGTAATTAATTTAATTGTTTTTTCTAATATAAATTAGTTTATACCAGATCAGTATTTAGCATACTTTAAATTACAATACTGTAGGCTGAGCTTCAAACCGTTCAGGTATTTCTAAAGGTTTCTGATGCTAATGAAAAGTTCAGTGCTAACCTCTCGGAAAATGGGCCCCGCATAAAAAACATAATGTTAACAGCTTACCGTCACACCTCTACCCCACACCGTGGGTTAGTAGTCGTTTGGCTAACCGCACGGAGAATCGAGCCCGGCTACCTCTCTTACCAGACATCGTTTGTCGCTGAATAAAATTCCCTGGAGTGCCCATTTGAATAACAGCAAAAGCTGTGTCGCCTCACCTAAATAGAGAGTGTATTCAACAGTTGGTTGCATAACGAACTTGTGGCGTTACTCCCAAGGTTTCGGTGTTGCGTAATGGAGCGTTTAACCTAAACGCTCACGTAACTCACTGTGGTTTGGCTCGCTAGCGCCGTGGCCTCGGAGGATCGAAGCGAGGTGGAACAACCACCTGAACATGTCCCACCGCTGGACAAAGGCCTCTGTGCAGACGCCCCACTGCGGATCGACGATTTAACATATCTTCGAAACATTTTTTGTTGTTATTTCGAAAATGTGCACACACGATTTTATCTTTTTTTTTTTAAGTGAAAAGTTTGCCAAGTGAGCAGACGGTTCACCTGATGTTAAGTGAATACCGCCGCCCATGGACATCCGCTACACCCGAGGGTTGCAGATGCGTTGGCAGCCTTTTGAAAATTGGGCTCCGGCTACCTCACTCACCGGACGCAACGCGAAAGTATTATACTTCCTCTTCACGCCGGTCTTCTGAGAGGTCGTGGTACTTACGCGGACGAGCCTGCCCATTCGTGCAACAGCCGAGGCCGCTGCGTGGCCTTACCACCGTAAATCTTGCACCGCTGAGCACGTGATAGGCCAGCACTTCAATTGCTGGTGGGACGTGAACTCAGTTTACTCGTGCATATCGAATTGAACGCGAGCAAGCACACTGAGCAATAACGAAGTGAAGCGGTTGTAAGTATATATGTATGGGGACATCCCCTAACCTTTCTTTACCTACCTACGTACCTTTATATAAAAGTGGCAACGCATCTGCAACCCTTCGGGTGTTGCAACGGACGGCGGTTGTCAATTAACATCAAGTGAGCCGCCAGCTCGTTTGCCGCCTTCTCACATAAAAAAATATATAGTATACAGCGTGTCGTTACCATCGCGACCATAAATGAACACACGTCTAACGCTACTTGCCAATAATCATAAAAAAATATTAACGTTAAACAAAATCCAAAATTAAAAAAAAAATATTTTTCAAACAAAGTAATTAAGTAAAAAAGAAACAAAATTTGTAACATCCTATACAACTCGCGCCACAGCGTCGTATTACAAGCCTCTCCTTCTAACAGTATGTTTTGTCTCTTTTAAATTCATTCAACGCATTCATATGCTTTGTGACCTTTACAAATGAACTTTACATTACGCTTTGATAGGTGAGGGTGTTCTAAAATTCTTTGTTTGGAAAATTTAATAACTCTGTAAATATTGATGTTTAAAGAATGTAAATGCTTAATACAATTTTAAAAAGTTATCCCCTATATAAGTGTTCATTTATTGTCGCTAATGTAAAGACACGCGTATATGCGCTTACGTAATCGTGTTGTTACAAGATTAGTTTCAAATGCAGTCAGGCTTCCCGACCTTGACAATACACTTGATGCAATAACGTGAGGTTTTAATGGCATCAGTAGCTTGCGTAAAGTCGTGTATCGATACTACCCTGGAGCATCTTACGTAAAGCATTGAACGGTTATGTAGTACCCTACCATATGTTAATACCTCCAATCGAAATCACATCTTAAAAAAGTCGCGCCTTTACTTGGTTAATGCTATTAATGTTATATCACCACATAGTACAAAACAAAGTCGTCCCGCTGTCTGTCTGTCCCTATGTATGCTTAGATCTTTAAAACTACGCAACGGATCTTGATGTGGTTTTTTTACTAGATAAAGTGATTCAAGAGGAAGGTTTATGTTTATAATGCATTGCACCCGTGCGGAGCCGGGGCGATTACGATCATTTACACACTTATTTTTTTTACTTTTTTTTTCTATACCAGATCATTTTCTTTATTTTTTTTTTTTATTTCTAAAATACATGATTTACCAAAAAAAATCGAGCAAAGCTCGGTCCTCCTGGTACTGTATAATTATCATAGCTCTTGTATTTTATGTAAATTTCATAATGATTATGTCGAGTTAAAATAAATACTTTTCTAATCAATCCTAAAGTGCATTTTTGGTTTGAAAGTGATCCCATTAGCCACATATACCATTCAAGAATTTTGACTTTATTTATTTTTTAAACACTGCTCTTACTTCGGCATAACACTATCCTATGTTGTAAGGGCGTTTTACACACATAAATCTCACCCAGATGCGAAACAATTATTTGTGGGTCACACAAATATAAGTCGCGTGTGGGAATCGAACCCACGACGAATGCAATACCTTGGCATACGCCACGGAGTCCTCAATTGTTACAAAGTAAGCACCTTCGGTTGCAATGCACGTGTCTTGGTCAATTGATTCTTCAATGGGTTAGGGACCGCTCTATCAGTAACGCAATCGCTGTAGGGTTGTGCGTTCGCCGTCGATATCACGTATCGATATAATTACCGACCCTCCGTTCATCCGCCTTTGATATCACGTGTCGAAATAATTAGCACGGCCCTACCATAGAAATGTTAATATTTCTTGTTGTCGGATTCGCGCATGAAGGGTATCTATAAAAACCGCATAACATCGTGTCTGTTCTTTGAGTTATATATTTTTTTATTCTGTTTTTTAGTATTTATTTTATTTATTGTGATAGCGGCAACAGAAACACACCATCTGTGAAAATTAAAATTGTCTAACTGTCACGGTTCACGAGATACAGCCTCCTGACAGACGGACAGTCAGACAGCGGCGTCTTAGCAATAGGGTCCCGTTTTAACCTGTGGGTACGGAACCCTAAAACAGTGTGTCTTTATGACTAACCCATTAACAATATATTGACCTCTATAGATATTGTACTAACAGGTCGAGTCCATTATTATGTGAGTGATAAAATATGTTACCGTATACCCGATTGTGGGACAATTGAATTTATTGTGAATTTACATAAGCGTCAATGTCTCTGTTTTACATAAATCATTTAAAAAGTAAAGTAACAGCCTATACATGTCCCACGCTTCTCTATACAGAGGGTATCAGGGCATAGTCCACCACGCGGCCCCACTGCGGTTTGGCGGACATAAATAATTTATTAAATCATTATGTAAAACAGAAATAATGGATATATATTTTATTTTAATAGTAATTAGGCCTTCGACTAGGCATTTGACGGTGGCTAAGCAACCTTGCCGATGTTTTTTGTTTTTTTTTTATGTGAAAAGTTCAAAAGAGCGTTTCACCTGATGTTAAGTGAATACCGCCGCCCATGGTTATTTGTAGCACCTGAAGGGTTGCTCATACGTAAGTAATGTCAAGTAACAACCTGTATAAGAATTTCCCACTGTCAAAGGCTTGGTAAATGTCAAAATAGTTGTTGTTGCCATGAGAATACCGTGACGTGTCTGTGTTGTGTGTGAGTACAGTGGTGTACGGATCGCACACATCGTAAAATTTTAACCTCGTAATTTTTGCCAAACGCGCCATAGAAGTGTAACTTCGATAAAATTTTAGCAGGCTATTACTTCGATATAGGATACAAAAAAAAACGATAGAGAACTAAACCCCGACTGCATGTGGTCTTGTGGTCTCTACCCCTAGAGTGAACATAAAAAGGCAATGCCAGGACCTCAACCACTCAGGGCCGACATAGCGAGAGTTCTAGCGTAGCGAATGGAAGAGTCAAATTTAATAATTAAATAATAACTTTGCTATATCTAAATAGAAGCCTGCTAAAGTTTTGCCATAATTTTAATAAAAAAATTTAAACGTTATCTTTACTGACCGCTCTCTGTTATTGTAAAGGTCTTAAATATGCACCAGTTTATTATCGATATCCCGAATGGGAGCGCGCGTCCCATCCCTACCATGACTGTCCCCCTTCCCGCCAATTGCCCGCTATTTCAAGCGACGGAAGTCACGTGGAGCTATTGACTGCGTGTTGATTTACGAGCACAGTCCAGACCTCTTTAGAGCAGTGGTTCAGCCAACGTATCCAGGTTCGACGTGACGACGTATCGCTTGAATATACTCAGAACAATTGTCACTGACCTCTGTTAGCTTTTTAGGTCCCGCACGCAATGAATAATGTTTACAAGATTTTGTCTGCGCTATAAATAGCTAAGATATCGTTATCTTATTATGATACAAAATATAAACATAAACTGGCAGTAAGTTTAGCTTAGTGGCTAGAGCGTCAGAGTAGAATCCCGAAGACGTGGGTTCGATTCCCCCAGCGGCGAAAAACTTTTCGTTACTTTTTTCTACAATATTTAATGAAGGTAGTAATAAATTCCTTTCTCAATTATCGTCATTATTAGTGTATTAAATTATGTCGTCAATGTTAAGTGGTAACCGCCGCCCACGAACATTTGCAACATCCATAGATGCGTTGCCATCTTTTATTAAAGTCAAGGTCCCGGCTACGTGAATCAACGGACGAAACGCAGAACTATAACACGTCCACTTCACGTGGTACTTCCCCGGATGGACCTGCCCATTCGTGCAACACCCGAGACTACTGTAACTGGACCATGTGGTCCCATATTAGGGGAAGCACCACCTTTCATATAAATAAATAAAGAATCATCAAAATTGGTTCACGCAGCCGAAAGTTATGAGTATGAGGAGCATTCAAGGTTTGAACTCTGGTTACTCGAGTGTATTGAACTAAAAGTGATTGAAATTTCTTTTTAAAATTTGTTATCGTGCTAATCTCTGCACTTAAGATTAAACATTAAGATTTGTAGAGAATGCTGGAAGGGATATAGCAATGGATGCGCCAAGCATTGCTTCAAATGCTAAAAAACAAAGTAGATAAAAGACGTTAAGATTTTCGTCGGCGTGGTATTCAGCCGTTTAGCTCAGTGGCTAAAGCGTCAGGCCGTGAATGCCGAAGACGTGGGTTCGATTCCCACGGCGGCGACATTATTATAATAATAATAAAATAGGGATTGCTTGTACCCTAAGCTATCGCGGCTGTAACAGGTTATTTGTTCCAGACGATGGTGCGTATCCTCCGTTTGGACCGCCGCGACAGTTCTGCTGCACCGCCTTATGACCACGCCCCACCCACAGATATCGGGTAAGCAGATACCTCGCGTAACCGTTTTTATGTGGCAGTGGCAAACGAGCTGGCGATTCACCTGATGTTGAGTGATAACCGCCGCCCATGGGCTATTGCAACACCCATAAGGTTGCAAATGCGTTGCCACCTTTAAATAAAGTGGGTCCCGGCTACCTCACTCACCGGACGAAACGCAGTAACACTTCTACTTTACGCCGGTCTTCTGCGAGGTCGTGGTACTTACCCGGACGGACCTGCCCATTCGTGCAACAGTGAACACTGTTGCGTGGCCCTACAACAACGTATAACTACAGTCAACGCTTACATTTTCGTGAAACGTAAAAATTTGTAGAAAAATGGGAGATTTTGAGCTTGAACTTGTGTCCGAACTAAATGGCTCACCTTCTCAGCGACGAAAATCTCGACGTATTATGTCTACTTTCTTTTTGACCTCTTGATTTTACGCGAATATTGTATATATTAAATGAAACTAGTTTACGGATTTTCTTTATGTTTTGATTTTATAATTCCCGACGTTTCGAACCCTTTCCGGCGTTCATGGTCACTGACAAACTAACGCCTGGTTTCTGAAACGCTGATCATCGTAGATGTCAACTAATCAGCTGTCAAATGGCTTTTCAAATGTCATTTGAGTTGCCAAAAGGACGGTGCCCAGACTCTAACCACTTTGCTTTTCTTACATATGCCACATATAAATAGGCAATGAGGCTCTATGTCTAGATTATTAATTAAGTATTTGTGCCATTTGCTGTTGAAACTTTGGGTCCGCGGGGTCCGAGCACATCTAAATTTTTTAAAGGTTTCAAAGGAGAGCTTCAAAGGTTAAGCATAACTATTCAGCGGGGAAATGCAGCTAGCGTTCTTGGCACCATGTCGCGTGGATTATGTTTATAAGATAATATGTAATATGTAGTTTTAGGTAGATTTAAGCCCGGTTTATGAAACATTGATCATCGTAGAAGTTAAACTCTCTGAATTAAATGATCAGAATGAACAATTCAATTTTTTTTAATGTGAAAACTTGCCAAACGAGCAGACGGTTCACCTGATGGTAAGTGAATACCGCCGCCCATGGACCTTTTGAAAATTGGGCTCCGGCTACCTCACTCACCAGACGAAACGCGAAAGTATTATACTTCGACTTTACGCCGGTCTTCTGTGAGGTCGTGGTACTTGCCCGGACGGGCCTGCCCATTCGTGCAACAGCCGAGGCTGCCGCGTGGCCCTACCACAGTAAAGGTTGGTCAAATGGTTTAACCATCCTTTTAGCAACTAAAAGGACATTTGAAAAGCCACTTGACTGCCGATTGATGATCAGTTCAGAAACCGTTAATGTTGTAAATATTGGATAAATATAAAATATTCTTCCGTTAAAAAAAATGCGATGAGCTTACGCCATTACACGTTCATATGTAGATTATTAATCTCACGTGTAATATTTTCATATTACGCGAGCAGCAACATTGTAATCAATTTGTATGTTTATATTTACTTATATAAACCGCGACACGTGTTATGTTATATATATCACAATACCTCATAAACTATATTTATCTAAGCGTATCGCTGAAGCTACTGAATTTTTTCTATGGCCACGCAACACTTTTTTTTGTTGCGCGAATGGACAGGGCCGTCCGGGTAAGTACCATGACCTCACAGAAGACCGGCGTGCCGTGGTAGTGTTATACTTCTGCGTATTGTCTGGTGAGGTACCCCGGGCCCACTTTATTGAAAAGTGGCAATGCATCTGCAATAGTATAGTTGTTGCAAATGTCAATGGGCGGCGGTTATCACTTAACGTCAGGTGAACCGCCGGCTCGATTGCCATCTTCTCACATAAAAAAAATCTACTTCACATCGAATTAACATTGGCTGTCTATCAATTGAATGTAACTAGTTTGGCTTAAAATTTGTATAAAAAAATGTGCGATATGACTTTAATTTATATTTTTGAAATGGGTGATGCCATATTAATTTTATTGGCATTTGTGTTATTTTTATTGAAAAAATTGTACGAAAAGTTTTGGCAATCCAAACTAATTTACGCGCTAAGCTAAACTGCCGATCGTCGTACCGACGAAAAGCTCGACCTATGTCATCTACTTTGTTTTTCCGCATTTTTAGCATTGCAGTTTAATAGTATCCCACATTGGAGCCCATTCTCGATGCTACGCCGTAGGGATTTCGAAAAAGTATCCATGTATCGATATTTTTATTTCTATATATCGATACTTTTTAAAGAAGAAGAGTATCGATATATTTGCATCCGATTTGTTGATAGAAAATATTTAATGTCGAAAATCGTATCAAAAACTAGTAGCTGTCAAATATTTTTTTGGACTAACGTTTCTAGGATCGATCTATCGATTTTTTCTCTTATACGTATCGAGGCCGATATTGATGTTTTTATAATTATCGATACATCGATATATTTCTTCTTTTCCGACATCCCTACTAAGCCGCAGCTAATTGTAACACCATAGCCCAGCCGGGTCAACGTTTCACTTCCCCCAGGCCCGAAGCCGCCGAAGCCGCGGCCGGCTACCACCGGCCACCTGCACCCTGAGCCGCTGGTGGAGTGCGTGGTCCTCCACCAGCCGCCATCGCACACCCTCGACGTCATATTCGTGCACGGGCTCTACGGTGAGTTGTAAACTTAGAACTACCACTACTTGTCATAGTAGTTGTCGCATACGTCGAAGTTTTATGTCGTTAGAGATTAAAGAACTAGGTATAGGTTTTCAGCTTCTAAATTCAAATAAAAAAAACTAGACTTGGAACTATGAAATTGTAGATGCTTGTCCTTCTTCTCTTTATCTAGTAGGAGTCCATAACTTCTATTCGTCAATTGACAAATACAATGGCAGACGTTTGCGGGAGAGAGCATAGACGCCATGCTGTCAAAACCTTTGTGAAGTTCAATTGAATTACTAAAAATTTATTGCTTTTGACCCCCTAAAATTGAGCCATCATCTATCATCACCCCTGCTAAGCAATCTGCAATACTTGAAGTTGATATTATTCAAACAAGAGGTTAAACGCATCGAAATTAAATATCTAAATTACATAGACTCTTAAAATTGATCCCTTATCATATGCCACTTTAGAGGGACTATTCACTATTCGAGCCACGCGTTCTCTCAAATAATACTTATAATAATTCTATTGTGGTTCCTACCGTGGACTGTTCCTACCGTGGTCCTCCACGCAACAGTGTTCACTGTTGCACGAATAGGCATGTCCGTCTTGGTAAGTACCACGACCTCACAGAAGGTCGGCGTAAAGTAGAGATCACCAGACAAGACGCAGAAGTGTTACACTTCTGCGTCTCTTCTGTTGAGTGAGGTAGCCCGGTCTCACTTTATTTAAAGTTGGCAACGCATTTGCGATCCTACGGGGGTTCCAAATGTCCATAGGCAGTGGTTATCCCTTAACATCAGGTGAACCGTCAGCTCGTTTGCCACTTTCTCACATTAAAAAAAATACTTGGGAAATAAAACCGTTCTTCAATGTCTTGGAGACTAGAATATACCCATCGCTGAGCGTTAGCGTCAGATTAACGGTAGTCTGTTTGGGTATCGAACGACCAGTTCCTGTTAGGTTTACAAAACTTACGCGCATTTGCTGACGGCAGTGTAAGCATCGTCTCAAAACATTGTCTCGGCCGTCGACTCGCTGTTGATAACTGGAATCGACTGGTTGACCGGAAGGAAAATATTTTGCAGAAACACAATGTGGGTTATTGTTGAGGAAACACTCCTTATTTATCTAGGAAAAGGCAGATAAAGAAATTTGTTTGACCCGTTTAATTAGCAACCAGCAACCTAGTCGTCTACTCCGTTGACGAGGGTCGAGGTTCCCATTCCCACGCGAGATAACTATTTGTGTGACCCACAGATTTCAGATCCACGTGAAATTTATTTATGTAAAACATCCTTACAAAACCGGATAATGTTATCCAACAGTAGGCGGGAATGTGTTCGACGGGAATACTACAGTAGATCTTATAGGCCGCATGGCCGTTGAGTCTTACTACTCAACCCCTTCAACACGTATTGTGTTGAAGGGGTTGGGTATAAGACAACCAGTAACCGATTCAGAAGTACTAAGTCAAATTTAGCAAACCAACAAGCTTATATTTTTGGGTTATTGTAGCGTTGTGATATTCTACTTTTTTTTCTTGTTGGTAAATTGAACTTGATTTCGATGTCTTTCTAATGTTAGTAAAGTTTATGCGCCACATATATTGTTTGCAGCTAATTCGGTTTCAGGAATTTTAACAAATCGAGTATATTGAATCAGAAACCCGCTCACGTATTAGTAGTTGTAGTGATTATTTTACCTTATTTATGGTGTAGGCGTACAGGGGTTGGTAAATGAAATTAAAAACATAGGACTATCAATTTCCTGTTTAATTCAAGGGAAGGTAAGGATAGATAGGTTTTAATAAATTAACAAGTTGGGTTAGTAGACCACTACTACAACTACAATCGCTATCTATTACCTAACCAAAGTAAACATGTTTTTGCTGCCCTATCCGATCTTATCGTGGGTTCTGCAGGGTTCAAATCAAAGCCAATCTAATTCGTAGCAATGTTTCATTATCGTATCCATCCATCGTACCAATCGGGTCGTCTGAAACGTGGCCGTTTTCCAACCGCCGACCAGGTTCCCTGGCCAACACATGGCGCCAGGGCGAATGGAGGTCCAACTACACCTCGGATCCGATCAAGGTGCCGCTGCGGCGGCCGGACTCTTTGCCCACCGCGTGCTCCTGCACCTGGGACGAGGACCAGGTCCGAGAATGCCCCTGCGAGCTCAAACTACCCCGAAAGACCAAGCCACAAGCGAAAGATGACGCGTTCGACGGGGGGCGAACGGACGGCGAGTTCTACTCGAAATACCGCAAGGTTCTGCCACAGGAAGAATTGTTCATCACGGAGAAGTTCTACAACAACACGATCTTAGACCGGGCTGGGGTAGGGGACTTCGGGACGCAGGCCGGCTTCGTGCGGGACCTCTTCCAGAGGAACTGTTCCGGGGAGGGTGGGAAGTGTGATAGGGGGGAGTCGGTTGGATGCGAGTGCGGAGTGGACTGCCAGGCCGGGTGTGGCTGTATCTGCGATAGATGCTACTCGCCCTGCTGGCCCCGCGACTGGGTCAAGGTGGACTTCCCCGGCGCGAGGGTCATCTCGATCAATTACACGAGCGACCCGTACCTGTGGCGGCCGCTCTGGATCAAGCAGTGCAAACGGTGAGTGGTGAAAGGTACAGTAACAGCCTATCCGTGTCCCACTGCTGGGCAGAGGCCTCCTCTGTACATAGGTATAGGGAATAGTCCACAACGCGGCCCCACTGCGGCTTGGTGGACTTTACATGTTTTTTTTTGTTACTATTTAGAAGATATGCAGGTTTCCTCACGATTTTTTGCCTTCACCGTTGAGTGCATGATAAGTCAGCACAATCAAAATTAGCAATTTCATTGGTACCGGCACCGTGGATCGAATTTAGGTTGCTCGAG
Source organism: Iphiclides podalirius (assembly GCA_933534255.1). Lineage (NCBI taxonomy): Eukaryota > Metazoa > Arthropoda > Insecta > Lepidoptera > Papilionidae > Iphiclides > Iphiclides podalirius. Next base: position 7,019,066 of record OW152841.1, on the reverse strand, counting down.
TATATTGAATTAAAAGCAAGTGCCCGGACAATGAGCTATCACGGCTCATTGTCCGATGTGTAATCTTATTTATTCGCATGACCCTGTATCAAGGTTCGTTACATGTATCTTTTTAGAGGGTTCGTAGTTCCTGGTGTACTGTGTTGAATTGTTACTGGTCGCTCGTGTTTATGAACTTAAAAAGTGTCAAGTTGGTGATGGGAGGGTGAACGATTGGCAATGAAAATTGAACGAATGGGCATTAGCTAAGGTATTGACTTCGGCGTCGGGGGTCGTGGGTTCGATCCCCACACGGAACAACTATTCGTGTGACCCACAGATAGTTGTTTCGCATCTGGGTGTTGGTACACGTGAAATTCATGTTTGTAAAACGTCCTTACAATATACAGGATAAGGTTATCCTAAAGTAAGGGCAATGTTAAAAAAAAGAAAAAAATGGCTACTTTTAATTTCTAGAGTTTATTGTCAGGTGGTTATTGTCAGATGTTAAGTGATTACCGCCGCACATCGGACATCCACAGCATCCAAGCACCTGCTGCTTCGCAAATCTTCGACAGTGGGTAAACCACTGTCGAAGATTCACATTCTAGATTAATTTTTCAGTGGGATACTTCACTCACTAGATGAACCACAAAAGTATTTCTACTTCACGCTGGTCTTCGGTGAGGCCGTGTCGGGAATTTAAAAATCTAATCCAACGCGATAGAATCCGTAAAACAGTTTCGTTTAACAACGATAAAAGCTAATTGAGCTGAGGCGGTCTCTATCGAGTGATCCACCATCAGACAGAGGCTGCACGAGCGCGCTGAGCAAATGATGCGACAGCTAATGCAGCTCGGCGTTGGCGACAAGCCTATCGTGTGGGTCGGGCACTCCAAGGGGGGGCTTTTCATCAAGCAGTTGTACTGCGAAGGTAGGTTCCACCTTCCGCTTTCAAGTTATTCCTCAATCATTTTCGGATTTAAAATAATTTACTCCAAACCTCTGAGGAGGTAGCGGATTCTAGCAGCAACGGAAAACAAGTGCTGCAGCCAGTGGCGGATTTTCAGTCTTGGCCGCCCTAGGCCCCAGCCCACGTAGTAAGTTTCAGCCGCCCCTTTCTCAGCGCCCATCATATCTTGTTATCATCCATACCATCTATCTCTTGTTATCATCAGTGATTTTTTTGTCACGATTGTCCGCACCTAATATGTGACCGCCCTAGACCCGGGCCTATTGGGCCTTAAGGTAAATCCGCCACTGGCTGCAGCATGAGACGTGTAAGTCTGGGCAGAAGGTGGATCTCGATCGGGCGCTTCTGATGTCAGCTGACGTCTTTTACCGGACCTTAGTCGTTTGGTTGATGTTAAGTGATCATCGAAAATAACTGTGGCGTTGCAGTGACTCCTTGAGGGACACCCAATTAACAAGACGAATTGCTTAGGTATAAATGCTTCTATTTATGTGAAATCTTACCTTGTATCACACTACAAACAGGAGGAACAATACTCGACGCCAGTGCGTAGTTAAAATAATATGTGGTTTAGATTCTCGAATACAACGTTAGGTCAAAGGTTAACATAGCATACAAATGTGTGTTTAGCGAAGTGTAGATTGAATTGAGTTTTTATATGAGCGGAGGCGGTGTAGGACGTAATTTAGTAATATTATCGTTTATCATTATTACGAGTATATTAACATAAACCCCAATATCTCCCACATAAACTTCAGATTTTTAATATCAAATTCTTAAATTGTTTTTGTTTTTATAAGCACTTAAGTTAACATATTTCTGTTAACATTATTGACATATAAAGTTGAGGATACCTATAAAATTAGCTAACAATTATTTAATTATAGCGCACTTAATAATGAAAAGTCAGACATAAAGCAATTGTTTGTCTCTACTTATATAGTATTATTTACAAATGTTTGTGATCATAACTGTTTAGAACAGGTTAGATAGCTAGTCAAATTGTCACGGAACTATATAATAACCAAAATTTAGTTTGGAAAACCCTGTTCTATTCCTTCTAAAACATTTGTATGCTATTTTATTTGAGTAAAAAATATACTTTCACTAGCTGTCCCGGCAAACGCTGTTCTGCCATATAAATTATTTCTAGGGAATTTGTAGCGTTGAAAAATCTGTTTAGGGTGGTTAACCCTTAACATTTAGGAAGATGAAAAATAGATGTTGTCCGCTTCTCCACCCTGGCCGATATGCACACAAAATTTCACGAAAGTCAAGTACAAACACCGTGACACGAGAATTTTATATGTTAGATTTAAGTTGAACCTAACTTGCCTCAAAATAAATCCACCGCATACAACACAAGAAATGTAGCAGAGCCTAGAATTTGAAGCAAGTTCAGGTTTAATACAATTGTTTGTCACAAAAGTACATAAAATAGTAAAAACTTGATAGCTTATTTTCATGCAAGAAGGCGGCAAGCGAGCTAGCTCACCTGATGTGAAGTTATAGTCGTCGCCAATAGACATTTGCAACACCCGCAAGGTTGCAGATGCGTTGCCACCTTTTAATTAACTGAGCCCCGGCTACCTCACTCACCAGGCGAAACGCAGACGTATAACTCTTCCACTTCACGTCGACCTCCTGTGCGGTTGTGGTACTTACGCGGAATCACTTGCCCATTCGTGCAACAGTGAAAACGTTGCGTGGCCCTGAACAGACCAATCTAAAAAATGAAATCGTAAACAATCTCCTGCCAGCTTACGAGGCGTATTTGAAAACGGACAAAGTCGACGATTGCTATTTCGAGAACGAAAATCCAGTTAAAGACGATAACGATGATCCTGTCACTAGCGATAATTTCGTTACCGATACCGTCAACAACAACTGTTCTAACGAGAACGCTTCAAACGAGGCAAAACTGAGCAGCCTGATAGACTATGTATTCGGTGGGGCCAAAAATTCGGACACTGACGAATTAGATATTAATAAAAATCCAACGGTGGCCAAAGAAGTTGAAGAAGCAGCAGCGATGAATGACACTTGCGAAGATAGACCGGATGGAGCCAAAGATTCGGAAACTACAGAGGCGTCTTCTATTGATGCAGGTGAGACGTATTCCGTAGCTCATGACAGACGTGACGAAGGCAAATATGTCGTTGTAATCTTTAAATGGACAATTCTTGTCAGGTTTTACACTATCTACTACATTTTTTTTTCATTATATAACATTGCCCTTACTTTAGGATAACATTATCCTGTGTTGTAAGGACGTTTTACAGACATAAATTTCACGCGGACAAACACCCAGATGCGAAACAACTATCTGTGGGTCACACAAATTGTCCCGTGTGGGAATCGAACCCACGACCTCCGACGCCGAAGCCGATAAATTGGCGACTGGGCCGCGGAAATATCGAATTACTACTAGTCTCTCTAGTAACTCTAAACGGATAATTCTTGTACATCTGTTCATATTTTTTGTATCTCGAAAGAGGTCGTAACAGTTCGGATCGAATTTTGCATTTGGCTGATATAAATTTAAGTTTTGCTTCTCATCTAAGCAATTTTCATTTCTGGCAAGCCGAAATTCTAAATAAATCTTGAATGGTGCGCACAGAGTTTCTGAGATGGGGCTATATGAGATTATCAGATTACGAATACTTAACCATACTTAAATTATCTCTTAACCGAATTTTCGCCCCTTATTATCTTGTCACCCATTGAGTAAAGGATTCTTCTAATCCTTAACGCGACAGATATAGCTTATAATTAAAGTAAGGTAACAGTCTATATTTGTCCCCCTGTTGGGCAAAAGCCTCCTCTGAACAGAACCCCACTGCAGATTGGCGGATTTCGCATATCTTCGAAATATTCGTTTTTCTTATTATTTCGAAAATATGCAGGTTTCCCCAGGATGTTAGGTGATGTAATTTCGACATACAGTGGCTTGTTTACGATATGTTTGTGCTCCAGTGATATCGATCTACGTGAATTAGGTTTTTCAAACTTTTGTTTCCCCTCCATCTTCTAGAAGATCCTAAAGAGGTAGCAAGGCGCGCCAACCTGTGGAAGAACAGCGCCGGCTTCATGTTCTACTCAGTACCGCACCGAGGGTCACCGCTGGCCGACATCAAGACCCCAATCACGGCCAGGAGTGTGGAGTTGCTGGAGATTTGCAAAGGTACAGCATCTGATGCAGGGTCTAGGGTTCGATTCCAGCAGAAGCAACATTCATTTGCCGAAGCTGATGGAACTTTAACCGTAGCAGGGCCACGCAGCAGTCTTCGCTGTTGCATAGATGGGCAGTTCCGTCCGGGGAAGTACCACGATCTCAAAGAGGGCCGGCGAGAAGTGAAAGTGTTACACTTCTGCGTTTCGTCTGGCGAGTGAGGTAGCCGGGGCCCACTTTAAAAGGTGGCAACGCATCTGCAACCCCTTAGGGTTGCAAATGTCCATGGGCGGCGGTTATCACTTAACATCAGGTGAACCTCCAGCTCATTTGTCATCTCTCATAAAAAAGAAACATCAGAAATGAAATAAGAAGAAGCGGTAAGTTCCCTAAGCAAAAAATAGAAAAAGAAGAAGATAACAAGAAGGCAATTAATCAAATCTTTTCCGTCGGGGGTCTAGAATGACCCCAGATAGCATCTTTGAACATGCCTTCCAGACTGTCCACTGGTGATGGAACTCCAGGACCGGTGGCTGCGGGCCACGACCAGGTCCCGGCCGCCGGTCAGCAGCCTGGTGGAGACCTGCAAGACCCTCATGTCGCTGCTCTGGCTTCGGATCGTCAGCGTCGACTCGGCTGGTGAGTCCACACCGCGTAGTACACTGACCGATCACTGATCATCGATTGGTGATCAGTGTTTCAGAAACTGGGCATCAGTCAGTACCGTGACCATGAACGCCGGAAAGGGTTCGAGACGTCGGGAATTTAAAAATCTAATTAAACGCGATAAAATCCGTAAAAAGGTTTCATTTGGCGACGTCTCTCGTTCGAATTATCGTTGTAAAACGATATTCGAAATTGTTTGTATGCTGGAAAGGATATAACAATGGATGTGCCAAGCATTGCTTCAAATGCTAAATAACAATGTAGATAAAAGACGTTAAGATTTTAGTCAGTGTGGCAATCAGCCGTTTAGCTCAGTGGCTAGAGCATCAGGCCGGGAATGCCGAAGACGTGGGTTCGATTCCCACAGCGGCGACAATCTTTTCGTACTTTTTCTACAAATTTTAAAGTTTTATTTAACAATCTATCTGATTTTTATGTGAGCTAGGGATTTCAACCTTACCTGAGGTTTTAAGTACTTGAATACTGTCTCATCCGATAGTAAGGTGATGAAATCTATCCCGACTATATGAAGTTTGTTAATTATGTACACCCCTATCTCCCCCACCATACCATCCTTTATCTTAGACCGGTGTGAAATGGAGGTATTAAACTCGCGTTTCTCGCGTGAGTGAGGTAGCCGGGGCCCACATTATCATAAAAAAGAAACAGAAATGTAATTAGAAGAAGCGGTAAGTTCCCTAAGCAAAAAATAGAAGAAGAAGAAGATAACAAGAAGGCAATTAATCAAATCTTTTCCGTCGAGGGTCCAGAATGACCTAGCATCTTTGAACGTGCTTTCCAGACTGTCCACTGGTGATGGAACTCCAGGACCGGTGGCTGCGGGCCACGACCAGGTCCCGGCCGCCGGTCAGCAGCCTGGTGGAGACCTGCAAGACCCTCATGTCGCTGCTCTGGCTTCGGATCGTCAGCGTCGACTCGGCTGGTGAGTCCACACCGCGTAGTACACTGACCGATCACTGATCATCGATTGGTGATCAGTGTTTCAGAAACTGGGCATCAGTCTGTACCGTGACCATGAACGCCGGAAAGGGTTCGAGACGTCGGGAATTTAAAAAATCTAATTAAACGCGATAAAAATCCGTAAAAAGGTTTCATTTGGCGACGTCTCTCGTTCGAATTATCGTTGTAAAACGATATTCGAAATTGTTTGTATGCTGGAAAGGATATAACAATGGATGTGCCCAAGCATTGCTTCAAATGCTAAATAACAATGTAGATAAAAGACGTTAAGATTTTAGTCAGTGTGGCAATCAGCCGTTTAGCTCAGTGGCTAGAGCACCAGGCCGGGAATGCCGAAGACGTGGGTTCGATTCCCACAGCGGCGACAATCTTTTCGTACCTTTTCTACAAATTTTAAAGTTTTATTTAACAATCTATCTGATTTTTATGTGAGCTAGGGATTTCAACCTTAGCTGAGGTTTTAAGTACTTGAATACTGTCTCATCCGATAGTAAGGTGATGAAATCTATCCCGACTATATGAAGTTTGTTAATTATGTACTCCCCCTATCTCCCCCACCATACCATCCTTTATCTTAGACCGGTGTGAAATGGAGGTATTAAACTCGCGTTTCTCGCGTGAGTGAGGTAGCCGGGGCCCACATTATTGAAAGGTCCTTTCAACGCATCCGCTATAACTCTGGTGTTGTAGATATCTGCCTGCTCGCTTGAAAACTTTTAATATGAAAAGTTTTAAAATAAAACTTTGTGCGTAGTGAGTTCTAGTGGAGTGGAACCATTGAGTTTCTAGTTTTTTGAAGTTCTTACTTGCTAAAATTGTCGTTGCATTTTGTGTCCGTTTGGCTCATCACTTGAATCACACTATTATCTCTGTTTAACCTTTCAGGGTCTTGAAATGCGAGTTTTTGTTCTAGATCCTGGCATTGGAGTCCTATCCGGCGTGTCGGTAGACCACCGCGAGATCTGCAAGCCTTCGAGCAGAAAGTGCCTTTTATACAGAGAGCTTAAAGCCCTCATAACGCATGCTCTCAACAACATTAGGCAATTTTAATGGTACCAAAGCGTGGGGAACGAACACAGCGCCCTGTGGGACCCCGCGCGTATTTCCGATCTGTGATTGTCCCTGCTTTTCAGTGCAATATATGTGTATTAGGACCATAAGTGCTGACGAATTAGAAACGAATTAATGGTATTTTCAATAGATTCCTTCGATTTCAGGTCTATATTGTCAATTTTCTGTGTCGATTGCATTTGTTAGATACTATTGGCAATTTTACGTTTATCTCGTTTTGAGACGATATAGTTGTAGACGAAGGTAATGCGTTCAGTCCCAAACATTGGGATGGCGACAGAACTAAGAAGTTCATCGCGTTTTACAATATTTTAACTATCAATTAGGTAAATAAGTAAACGAAGTTACTTCATAAGAAATCAACAATTCACTGTCAGTATCGTGTATACTAGAAAGGATTCCAATAAAATTGGTTTGGTGTAGTGTAATGATTAATAATTAAGATATATTTTAACTAGAATCAAACAATACGTAATAATCGTACCACTATTAGTTTTGAGACCGTTACCAGGATACCCATTTATTGTCAACGGTCACCATCCTGGGAACATACATCATGCAAAGATTTATATTGCTAAAATTTATAAAATAAATTATATTCTTCAACCACCCTCACAATCCATTCCGATTGTAAATATAATAAACTTAAGTAGCGTTGTAACTATAAGAAATAACGAATTTAAATTAGATTGGATGCGAACGTTGGACGTTTTCTTAGACAAGTGACAGGCTCATCTTATTTAAAAAAAAAAGACAGAAGACAAGTGACAAGCTTATCGTATTTCACGTCCGTTCGCGTCACGGCCAGTTTTGTATAAGCAGTGTGTTTAAATATCTTTCATAGTTTTACTCGTTTTACTCCAAGTATTATGATGCCAACGATGTAGCATTTACGGTTACGCGAAACGTGTTGAAACGATGTTGTTATATATTATTCCAAATAAACGCTAGTTACTAGACTGTTGTTTTATTTTTTATATGGCAATCAATGGAATTAATGAATGAATACAAACAATAAAGGAATTATTACTTAACATTTATCCAGTGTAGTTTTCTGTCCAGTTATCCTGGAAATTGAGTCATAATAAAAGTAGTATCTAATTTATGTATACAGGGTGGCTTTTCTAAAGGTGCCCAAATTCACACAGGAGGTTAAGACTCGGTAGCATAATCGTTTATTGAAATAAAAACAAACTTTTTCTTTCTTTTTATTGCAGGTTTAATTTTAATTGCCATTCCGTTCCCTAAAAACAGAACTTGTTGACAATGCGGTAGTCAGTTGAAACGAACTTGTCTGCGTGTTAGCTATGGATGATGGCGCGTAAAATAAATGAGTTGTTGAGAGAGTGAGAGTTAATGAGAAATAAGTTCAATTGATTGTATTTTATTAATTACGAGTGATTTTAAATATTTATCATTTTTATATAACACTATTTATGTCTAGAATTTAATAAAAAAATAGATACACTTAAAAAGCCTCCCTGTATTTGTTTCTTTTATCATTTATCGTTTTATTACATTTATGTTGTTTTTTTTTACCTACCTGTTAGGTTTACTGGCAGAAAATTCCTTTGACGTGCTGGACTATTTGCATCGATAATAAATCCGATTTCATTTCAATATATTTCTTCGCGCGTCAGTTATCAAGGTCGTCGATATCTCTGCCTTCCCTTCTAAATGATAGACGCGTACTATGTGTTTTGAAGCCTATTAGATTAATTGGCTTTCAATGATCACAAATTCAGATAGTTCAAAAAGTTGACAACAGATGGCATTGTCGTACATAAAAATTTTCAATTTAAACTAATTTTAAGTCTTCTTCTTTCTTTTACCTTTCTGTAATAGAGCCAGCAGCGTCGGCTGTTGCACAAATGGGCAGGCTCGGTCGGGAAAGTATCACGAATACAGGACCGGCGTGAAGTGGAAGTATTATACGAGTTTTATTTGTGAGGAGCCCACCTTCTTAATGTTGGCAACGCATTTGCAACCCCTTAGATGTTAATGGGCGGCGGTAATCACTTAACATCAGGTTAACCGCCTGGACGCTTGCCGACTTTTCATTAAAAAACCCTTATTCAATGAATCACGTCAATGATTTTGGCTAAGACTTGGGAACAAACACTCAGATCCGGAACGTGTAGATGTAATTTAAAAAATTAAAAAACCCGACTGCGTTTCTGTTTTTTTTTATGTGAAAAGTTGCCAAGCGAGCAGGCGGTTCACCTGATGTTAAGTGAATACCGCCGCCCATGGACATCTGCTACACCCGAGGGTTGCAGATACGTTGACAACCTTTTGAAGATGGCTCCGGCCATTCTGTGCAATTTGGAAATGATTTTGATATATCCAGTGTCACTCTCACAGTAATTACCAATCTAACGACACCTCTCAAGCTGAAATCCATCAAGCCGTTCAGGCTGCAGAGCGTGCCAAGCAATTATACATACATACTCTCGAAAAACATAACCTTCCGTCTGGCGCAGTCGGGTAAAAAATATCAGCGGGTCACACAAGTACTTATTCCGTGTGGGAATCGAACCCACAACGTCCGACGACGAAGTCGATAGCTAAGCTGCTGTGCGGTCTAGACGTGAGGTGAGTAAATGAAACGATAATAAACACTTGACAGTTTATTTGTGCGCTTAAAACTACTGTCACTTACGACATAAAATGGCGCCATTTTGAAATACATTAGTACAGCTAAACGCATACAGTTACAAGGAACAATACGATTTCGATTAATTATTTAGATTTAATAAAAACAATACACAAAACGCCTACAAAAATAAAGAAATTCGTCAGTTTTATTGTTAAGAGAACAATAAAAAAAACTTTCCACGACACTTGCAAGTCACGTCAGAAATAAATCTATTTGAATAACCACACAAAGGTATTAATTATCTCTAGCATTTAGATTTAAGTTCATAGCCCATTTAAAACAAGTATCGTACGTTCGATTCGCGAAAACATCACAGAAAGCAATGTGTGATGGATAAATAATTCAAATCATTATTCACACCTTTATTAAATAACTATTAGAGAAAAATCTTATCGGCAAAATATTTACTGAAGTTAAACAAAATGAAAAGACAAACGAAAATGATTTGAAAACTCATCAAATTTCAAAACTTCTTAGGTTGATACAATTGGAAGTTAAACTTAAAAAAAAAAAACTTAAAAGGGAAAGGACAGCAATTTCTACATTTACTTTAAATATGTAAACAAAGGCGAACTGCGTAGAAGATTTTTTTCCAAATTGAAACTTCCAAAGCTAAGATGAATGATAAAATACACGTTTGCTTTTATTTATGTATGTTGCTTTATCAAATAATTTAACAGTTTAGTTTTTATTTAAAATAATCTTTTCATTTTCAAATGCTGATACAGTTTTGATCATCTGTAATAGTCCTACGACTTGTTGACGTTTGAAATTGACGCAACGTAACACGCTATTTATCGGATGTTTGGGTGTACTAAAATACGTTCCGAAAACCTAACCCCTTTCCCATCGGAAAAGTCTGAATATGATTCGCGAGCTTATCCTATTTGTACTTTATTTACTAAACGAAAATATAAAATACGCGTGGGACTCTAGTGAACATTTGGGGTTACCCCACAAAAATGTTGAAGCCAAAAAATCCTTAGACACTAAAATAGTACTAACTTCAAAACTAGTTATATATCGTAGGAACGTGAATTTAAAACCTTCTGGTCTATTTATAAGTAGATTTTAAGACTTAATAACCTATCGGAATTATTATTACCCTTTCGCTTGCTCCTGAAATCTTTACACAATTTTATTACAAGACCCGCTGGAAGCTAATGCTTCGTGAAACTAAATGCATTTTTTATATTAAATTCAATTTGCGAAAAGCGACAAATTCCGTGGTTTTATCTAACACTGTACGGTGTTCCCTTAAATATTCCTCGTTTATATATTCCTTTATTACTGTCAAAAATTTTCAGTTTCAAAATCTAACAATAAAGCCATGCTATCACTAAAGTAAGGATCATCGAGCTATAAGCGCTAAATCACAAAACTAACGACTAGTTTTATTTTCATTTTTATTACGTTAATGCCTTTGGTGAGTCGCTATTCTAATTAAAAAAAGGGTACGACAGAAACAATTTAGCTTAATTTATGTTCACGATAAATAATTAAAAAAAAATTAACCACATGATTCCCGCCAACAATGACACGTAACTTGACAAGGATGATGTGAAAACAAAATATTAAAAAAAACTCGTAATGTCATATTTATACAGATTTTAATAAAAAAAAAACAATTACAATAAGATAATTTGTAAAATCAAACAGCCCGGGCGCTTTCGACGCAGCAAGGTTTACGAATTATCTTTTCATAATTATTTTTCTCTATATTTACATCGAAGAAATGATGGTCGTTCTTGGCACAAAGTAAACATTAAAACATAATCAGAATTTATTCGATACAAAGCCACAATGTTAGTTCACAAAAACATAATTACTAAAAACTAATAATACTTATGAAATCGATTGAATTGCATTTTTATAGACATTACAATACAGCCATGCTTAAAAATTATTAAAATGTGTATGTCCATCTGTCACCTAAATTGATCACGACCTATGGCTTATAACACAGTGCAGGTTTTCTATTCATTTTGTGTTTAAATAATTCCCTTTGGAAACTTGACGGCTGAATGGATTTGATGCGGTGTCATATGTACTGACGTTTCGTTTTTGCCCGATTCATTTTTTATCTGTGACGTAAGATGTGATAAAAACGCGCGAAACTTGAATTGAGACGTCGAAAGCATTTTATATGCGATCAGAATATTTAATGTTAGAAATTCATTGCAAAGTCAATTCTGAATTTATTCCGAATAATTCTTGTTTTTATCCTGTATACTTATATTAATTGCTAATTTTTAATTATTTTTTTGTAAATCCTAATTTCACGTTAATATTATGTTGTTCTTTGAAAAAACCAACACTTTTTTGAGCAACCTGAAAATTTACTACAATTTAAAACTTAGATAAGCCGCAGATTTAGATTTGGTTCTTTCATATTTACAATTTGAAAAGTCACAGATATATTTTATAGTTAAATACTGTTTTTTATTTCGCGAATGTGAAATATTATTCTGTGCGCATATATGGTGCGCACACGTGCATTTGATTTAGAGCACGGAGTAAAAATTGTAGTTTTAATTTCTTAACAAGATTTTTTGTGTTCGATTAAATAAGTTGAACGGAATTTAAGATTTCGGGAAGTATGAAAACAATATGAGCCCGTATCCAACTAGTGTGCAAGGATGTACGGATGTTAAAAGGCCTGAGTGTCCACGCGTAAAAGATTATTCTAACCTCACTTTCTACTTCACTATTTAATATACTAACGAATGAAAAACGTCTAAGAGTATCTTAATCTCTATTTGTACTAAAACAGGCAAAACCTAACCTATCACAGCTGAAATATAAGATTTCAGATCATTTTATTGGAAAGAAACGATTTCTCTTATCCGGTCTTCTCTATCTTATCTCTCCGCAACTAAAAGCGTAATTATCGAAAGGTTTATACAGAATTAAAGAGTAGTAGCAACAAATGATATAGAATCCGACATTTTCAGCTTTCCACAAAACCTACCTTAGTCTACTTTGAGTTCATAGCCTGTACCAAATCTAGGCGCAACAACGCGTGCTCTAAATAAATAATGAAGAATCGAGAGAGAGATGAACGCAGAGAATATATTGATCGGAATTGAAATAGAACACAAGAGAAGCCGAATAGATCGACGCTGGGTGAGTTTGTGTCAAAACGGATCAAATCCTTACGTAATCACATCCGCAAAAACCGCACCATTCAACTATAAATACGCTATAAAGTCCGCGCCGAATCCAATACACAGACCGAAAACGGACACGACCGAAACGCGCCTTAAACCGCGATCCGTATGTAGAAACCGGGGGCGACAAAACGAAACGGACGCGTCGACAACAGACACGAAATACGTCGTTGGAGACCGCGGTCCAAGCCGAAAATCTCGGAACGGAAATCCGCGCCGCGCGTTCTGACCCGATCGAAAATATCGTAACCCAGCGAGACCGGCGGGTGGGAAGATCCGCGAGATCCGCGCCACACGTTGAAACCGAAATCCGCCGTCCGGGACCGGCGCGAGCCGAAGCCCCCGACGCCCTTCGAGGCCGGCGAGGGGGGAGAGGGGAGATCCACGCAAAGCGTCCGGCGTCCGCGCTAGATCCGAAATCCGCTCAGCCGTCCGCGGTGCGCCTGCACAGTGTTACCGGCGGATAGGCGGTGCCCGTCTAGGCGAACAGCGCGGACACCGCGCCCGCTTCCGCGGCGCTGATGTCGCTCACAAAGTGGTCCTGCTCGATGGGCTTCTTTATCCAGCGGCCGAGGCCGGCCTTCGCGAACGCCTCCATCAGGCATTCCTTCGCGGTCTGCGGAAGCGGGGCCGCCGCCAGGGGGCCTTTAGAGTGGGCTCTAGCAGTGCTCGCGAGAATTTAGACCAGGTGTCCTTAGAGGCCTCGTGTATACAACGTGTTTTTCTTGACGCAAGAGGGCCTTTAGAGTGGGCTCTAGCAATGCTCTCGGGAATTAAGACCAGGTATCCTTAGAGGGCCGTGTATACAAGTGTTTTTATCGACGCAAGAGGGCCTTTAGAGTGGGATCTAGCAATGCTCTCGAGAATTTAGACCAGGTATCCTTAGAGGCCCCGTGTATACAAGTGTTTTTATCGACGCAAGAGGGCCTTTAGAGTGGGCTGTAGTAATCCTCTCGAGAATTTAAATCAGGTATCCTTAGAGGCCTCGTGTATACAAGTGTTTTTATCGACGCAAGAGGGCCTTTAGAGTGGGCTGTAGCAATGCTCTCGAGAATTTAGAGCAGGTGTCCTTAGAGGCCTGGTGTATACAAGTGTTTTTATTGACGAAAGGGGGCCTTTAGAGTGGGATCTAGCAGTGCTCGCGAGAATTTAGACCAGGTGTCCTTAGAGGCCTGGTGTATACAAGTGTTTTTATTGACGAAAGGGGGCCTTTAGAGTGGGATCTAGCAATACTCTTGAGAATTTAGACCAGGTATCCTTAGAGGCCTCGTGTATACAAGTGTTTTTATCGACGCAAGAGGGCCTTTAGAGTGGGCTGTAGCAATGCTCTCGAGAATTTAAATCAGGTATCCTTAGAGGCCTCGTGTATACAAGTGTTTTTATCGACGCAAGAGGGCCTTTAGAGTGGGCTGTAGCAATGCTCTCGAGAATTTAGACCAGGTGTCCTTAGAGGCCTCGTGTATACAAGTGTTTTTATAGACGCAAGAGGGCCTTTAGAGTGGGATCTAGCAATGCTCTCGAGAATTTAGACCAGGTATCCTTAGAGGCCTCGTGTATACAAGTGTTTTTATCGACGCAAGAGGGCCTTTAGAGTGGGCTGTAGCAATGCTCTCGAGAATTTAGACCAGGTATCCTTAGAGGCCTCGTGTATACAAGTGTTTTTTTATTGACGCAAGAGGGCCTTTAGAGTGGGCTGTAGCAATGCTCTCGAGAATTTAAATCAGGTATCCTTAGAGGCCTCGTGTATACAAGTGTTTTTATTGATGCAAGATGGCCTTTAGAGTGGGCTTTAGCAATGCTCTCGGGAATTTAGACCAGGTGTCCTTAGAGGCCTCGTGTATACAAGTGTTTTTATCGACGCAAGAGGGCCTTTAGAGTGGGCTGTAGCAATGCTCTCGAGAATTTAGACCAGGTGTCCTTAGAGGCCTCGTGTATACAAGTGTTTTTATAGACGCAAGAGGGCCTTTAGGGTGGGATCTAGCAATGCCCCTTCTCGAGAATTTAAACCAGGTCTCTCGAGAATTTAGACCAGGTATCCTTAGAGGCCTCGTGTATACAAGTGTTTTTATCGACGCAAGAGGGCCTTTAGAGTGGGCTGTAGCAATGCTCTCGAGAATTTAGAGCAGGTATCCTTAGAGGCCTCGTGTATACAAGTGTTTTTATCGACGCAAGAGGGCCTTTAGAGTGGGCTGTAGCAATGCTCTCGAGAATTTAGACCAGGTATCCTTAGAGGCCTCGTGTATACAAGTGTTTTTATCGACGCAAGAGGGCCTTTAGAGTGGGATCTAGCAATACTCTTGAGAATTTAGAGCAGGTGTCCTTAGAGGCCTCGTGTATACAACGTGTATATTGTATTGACACCAGAGTTATGTCTATTAAATGAAACTAGTTTACGGATTTTATCGCGGGACAATGTGACCATGAACGCTGGAAAGGGGAGTTCAAATCAAAATAAAAACGCGATAAAATCCGTAAACTAGTTTCATTTAATATGTATAATATTCACGTAAAATCAAGAAAACAATCTGGACCACAGAGTTATATCTTTTACGATCCATGGGAATCGAACCCACGACTACTTCGCCGAAGTCTTAGCGATGGTGCCACCGGGAGATGGCACGTCTTCTTTCTTGTCTTTAAAAAAAAAGTAAAGTAACAGCCTATACATGTCCCACTGCTGGGCAAAGGCCTCCTGTATACAGAGGGTATCAGGGCATAGTCCACCACGCGGCCCCAATGCGGATTGGCGGACTTCACATATGTTCGAAATATATATATTTTAGTTATTATTTCGAAAATATTCAGGTTTCCTCACGATGTTTTCCTTCACCGCGGAGCACGTGATAAGTCAGCACTTAAAGTTAAAAACTTCATTGGTGCCGGCACCGGGAATCGAACTCAGGTTGCTCGAGTATATTGAATTAAAGACGAGCGCCCGGACACTGAGCTATCACGGCTCTATTCTTGTATACCTGGAGAACTTGAAAGAGGGGGAGGGGGGGGGGGGACAATCACCTGGTAAGTGGAGCAGAGTTGTTTCGCCTCGTTGTAGGGTAGGTTCGCCATGTCCGAGGGCACGACGTTCCTGACCACGCCCGGCTCCGTCTCCTGAAATGTATTGTTCTATCGGAGTAGACGGCAATAGACCAGCCAGTCAAATCAAGTGGACTATGATAAATTGTAAACATGTTGGTAAAAAAAAAACACTGCTGTTGTGAGTTTACAATTTAATCACGAATACATTTCCCGTTGTTTTTAGTTGTTCCGATGACCCGCGGGATATTTGTTTCGCATCTGGTTGTTTTTCCGCGTGAAATCTATGTATGCTAGTAAGGGGAAATGTTTAAAGAAAATTACGCTCACAACCTCACTCGGAGAGCGCCGCATCTCCACGTGAGACGTTGGCAGTGGCAGTGATCGGTGGCAGACTGCGCGACGATACGACGCATCGTCACGGGCATACCTGTGGCAGCAGCGGCAGCTTGGTGACCAGGTACTGCCACCTGGCGAACATGCTCTGCTTGCACAGCAGGGACGGCTGCCCGTTCTCCAGCTTGCCGGTGGTCGCGTTCACCACCTCCGGCACCTGCCAATCGTTGCTTTGTTTTAGCCCCGAACCCTGGATACTGCCGGTCCGTTTGTTACGATGTGGATGTAGGTTCGCGTCGCACCAGCTTTTTGGCACAACACTTGGAATCAACAGAGTTCAGTATTCCGCTCATCTACTCTGATCGGTTCAAAGATGATCCACACTTAGTCGGTCTAATCTAGAGATTTTTTTTTAATGTGAAATGTTGCCAAACGAGCAGACGGTTCACCTGATGATAAGTGAATACCGCCGCCCATGGACATCTACTACACCCGAGGGTTCCAGACTTTGACAACCTTTTGAAAATTGGGCTCCGGCCCCATCACTCACCAGACGAAACGCGAAATTATTATACTTCCACTTTACGCCGGTCTTCTGCGAGGTCGTGGTACCCACCCGGACGAGCCTGCCCATTCAAGCAACAGCCGAGGCTGCTGCGTGGCCACACCACCTTTTAGTAGCCAAAAGGATGGTTAAACTCTCTAAATTCACCAGAACGATCTTCTTAATGACCAAATGATCAATTCAGAGAGTTAAACCGTCCTTTTGGCAACTCAAAAGCGATTTGAATATGAATGAATGAATATTTATTTAGTTTCAACAACAAACACAGTTATGTTAACAATTAAAATTATATATATCTAAGACATGAAACCAAACAGGTATGTACTCGGTACGATTTCCCGATTTTCAGTACATACCAAAAATTTGACGGCCGATTAGTTGACGTCTACGATGATCGGTGTTTCGCGAACCGGGCGTAAGACCCCATCAGCCCAAAGGTCGGAGGCGCTCACCGGATTGGTGCAGCTCCAGCAGACGCTGAAGCTGGGCGCGCGGGCCGGGGTTCGGGCCTCGGTGCTGGCCGCACGCGCCAGCATCGGCCTCTGCAGCCGGTAGGGGGGTGGTAAAGAAGACAGGTGGTTCTCTATGCGGCCGCATATTGCCCTGGGAAAGATATAAATAAATATGTTAGGACACATTTTTACACGACGATAACTTTTTTTTTTTTTTGCAAAGGAACATTGCCCTTACTTTAGGATAACATTATCCTGTATTGTAAGGACGTTTTACAAACATAAATTTCACGCGGACAAACACCCAGATGCGAAACAACTATCTGTGGGTCACACAGATAGTTGTCCCGTGTGGGAATCGAACCCACGACCCTCGACGCCGAAGCCGATGCCTTGGCAACTACGCCACGGATTCATCAAATTAAGCAAAGCTCGTACTATGGGCACTAGAAAACTGATAAACATACTTTTATTTTGTAAATAAATACTTATAATATATACAGCGTGTCGTTACCATCGCGACAATAAATGAACACACGTCTAACGCTACTTGCCAATAATCATAAAAAATCTTAACGTTAAACAAAATCCATAATTAAAAAAAAAAAATTTTTCAAACAAACTAATTAAGCAAAAAAGAAACTAAATTTGTAACATCCTATACAACTCGCGCCACAGCGTCGCATTAGAAGCCTCTCTTTCTAACAGTATGTTTTGTCTCTTTTAAATTCATTCAACCCATTCATATGCTTTGTGACCTTTACAAATTAACTATACGTTACAGTTTTATACGTAAGGGTGTTATAAAATTCTTTGTTTTGGAAAATTTAATAACTCGGTAAATATTGATGTTAAAAGAATGTAAATGTTTAATACAATTTTAAAAAGTTATCCTCTATATGTGTGTTCATTTATTGTCGCGGTGGTAACGACACGCTGTATAAATACCCAGACACTGGAAAAACACAATGCTCATTACACAATATTTTTCCAGCAGTATCGCTACCCACCCTCTTACATAAAAATATTACGGGGTCACTCCCACTCCAAGAAGACGCTTTACTTTCCACCTGCAGTCAGACTCATGTCGAAACCGCACGGGCAATTTGGCGCGAAAACCCAATCGTTTCGCGCGCTTTTCTCAAACCCGCCATTGTGGTTTATATCGGCGTTAAGGAACGTTCTGAATTTAGAAGTTTTTATTTTATTTTGTAATTTAATCTTTCTTAAGCGTTATTTTTTCTTAAGTGCGCAATTAATATATTAGAAATTGTTAACGTGTACACATATCAGTTGTTATAATAAAAAAACGGAATGCAGTCCTTACCTCTAGCGTGTTTCCTATCAATTATACGTGAGTATGAATAACATATAACAAAATAATAACATTTCATGTGGCCTAGGGACGTTGGGCAGTACAGAAGCTGATTAGCATCGCAGTTTCATTATATTAAAAAGTAACAGGCATGTCCCACAGCTGGGCAAAGGTCTCCTCTATACTGAGGGTAAAAGGGCATAGTCCACCACGCGGCCCCACTGCGCGTTGGCGGACTTCACATATTTTCGAAATATTTTTTTTTTGTTATTATTTCGAAAATATGCAGGTTTCCTCACGATGTTTTCCTTCACCGCGGAGCACGTGATAAATCAGCACTTAAAAGTTAAAAAATTCATTGGTGCCGGCACCGGGGATCGAACTCAGGTTGCTCGAGTATATTGAATTAAAGGCGAGCGCCCGGACACTGAGCTAACGCGGCTCTTAGGCTTCATTATATTAATTAAATTTAATTTCTAACGCCCGGGTTGTGAAACGCTGATCATCGCAGATGTCAACTAATCAGTTGTCAAACGGCTTCTCAAATTTCATTTCAGTTGCCAAATGGATGGTTAAACTCTTTGAATTGATCATTCTGATAATTAAGAAGGTCAATACTTACCCAGACGGACCTGCCCATTCCTAATTAGTTAAGAGCGAAAGTTAATAAGGTTTAATTTGGAATTCTCTTATACATGAATTAAATTTCATTTTTAATCTAAATCTCCACATGAAACATTCCTCTGTGGGCTACACAAATATTGGCCAGTTATAATACGATACGAAAAAAACTCGGTATGACTACGGTGGAGCAAACTTTGACTACCTTATTATGCGAATTTTTTTTCTCCCTTTAAACAATAATATTACTAGTATTTTCGTCCGCGAAGTCAACTTTAGGCTCCATTTGCAAAATCAGCCCTGCGGTAAATAGAAGTGCAGCATTTGCCGAAACGGGATTCCATTTCCGTGGCGCAGTCGCCAAGGTATCGGCTTCGGCGTCGGGGATCGTGGGTTCGATTCCCATACGGGACAACTATTCGTGTGACCCCCATATGGTTGTTTCGTATCTGGGTGTTCGTCCACGTTAAATTTATGTTTGTAAAACGTCCTTATAACACGGAACAATATGATCTTAAATTAAAGGCAATGTTTTTAAAGAAAAAGAATTAGACGTCACAATAGTTACTTTTCCTTATCTTTGTTTTAATGTTTTTTTTATTTAAGTCATGTTAAATAAAGAGTTTTTAAATTTTGTTCTTTATTTCATGCGTGGAGTGAGGTAACAGTACCTCAGTCCGCGCCGGGCCTCCGTGAGGTACGGAACGCGGTACTTCCCTGGACGCTCCGTGCGTGTTTGCATACACTTCATGATCGATTAGTGTTTACTGTGCGTTGCTTCAATCCTGAATTGTTTAAAGCGATGCAGTCTCAGGGGATGATTTCTTACACTATTGCATTAAATTCTTAATACTACACGATGTGTAATGACCGACACATTTGTAATTTGTATTGCCAGAGCAAGCGATACGGGCTATCCATGGTTTGGGTCTTTAGTTACTACGGCATATTTTAAGAAAAAGTTTAAACGTTTTAACGCTCACGTCGCTGAATATAGTCGAAATAAATATCTATATACGATATAATATTCACATATTTTATAAAAGAAAAAAAAAACCCCGTCGCGTCGGGGCCCTGGTGACAAGTTGGATATACCGAGGTTTAAAGTAAAGTAAAAAAAAAAACAGAAAATCGATTCTTGGTAGATGTATTAACTTACTAGCACATATTTTGATGGTTTAAGAATTTCTAAAATCGGTCGAGTTAGTTTCAGAGTTAAATCGTCAAAAACAAACGAACAAAAA
Organism: Iphiclides podalirius; assembly: GCA_933534255.1. Taxonomy (NCBI): domain Eukaryota; kingdom Metazoa; phylum Arthropoda; class Insecta; order Lepidoptera; family Papilionidae; genus Iphiclides; species Iphiclides podalirius. Next base: position 6,998,829 of record OW152841.1, on the reverse strand, counting down.
ATCAAATCTTTCTCTATATAATAAAGTAGATGATATCGACAAACCATTAGGTATATACAATTTCAAACGTTTTTTAAAAGCCAGGGCCGGATGTATGGGAGGGCAACCGGGGCAACAGCCCCGGGGCCTCCACAGATGAGGGGCCCCCGCAATAGAGACTTCGGAAAAAAAAAAATCAAATTAAGTCTAGTAAACATTAGTAAACAACTTTTCTTTTCTTATTTTTTTTCGTGTTTTACTTTTACCTGCAGTACTTTGTACTAACATGATTATATTAAATATTAATAGGAATCAGTAGAAAATAGTATTCGGGGCCAAGGGGCCTCCACTCCTTTGTTGCCCCGAGGCTTCCAGACCTCTAAATCTGGTCGTGGTTAAAACCACCCTAATGGAAAGGGCTTATTATAATGTCGAGGAATACATTGAGGACAAGGATGTGTGGAAATGACTCTTGCTCTGCACTTGCAAGTCCCTTATTATTTGTATCACTAAAAAAAAGAAGAGATTACAAGACCGCCGAGTTTCTTGCCGGTTCTTCTATTAATAGACCTAGTTTAGTAAACCGGTGGTAGCTTTAGACGACAAAAAGAGCTTAAGATAATCCGCCTATATTGAATAGAGAAATTTTGAATTTGACCACTTTAATTCGTATCGGTTCAATTTCTACATTAACGCGCGATGTTGTGAACGTTATGTGGCCACGATTTAAGGCGTAGTTTTGAAGATTATTAAAGTTAGTAATTGGTTCTTTTTCTCTTTTCTCCTACCCTCATCCTAGCCGGATGCTGGATGGATTTATTTGTGCTATTAAAGCCTTGCTCTTATTCAAAATTGACAATTCTAGGTCAACCGGAAGTACCCTATAGGTTTTGGGTCGAAAACCTATACGGTAGTTCCCGGTGACCTCTTGATCCTCCCCTTTTTGGAAGATGGTTTAAAAAATATAGGATATAACCATCCTTTACGTTTCAAACGCGATGACAATAAAGAAATTGACGTAATTACGCTACGCGAAATCGACGTCATAAGCGCGAGTTTTTAATGCGAATTCCGATATTATAACAATCATTACTTTGTTACATTTGCGATTAGCTTAACGGTCGTTGCGTGCAGCGATCGTTTGTGCGTGGCGCGTAGCGATGCGTGATGTCCTGGTATTTAAAAGACCGTATGTGGATTTAGAGCACTTATATTGCCAAATGGCGTGGTCGGTAATGGGCGAATACGAGTTGGCTCTAATTATGGGCACGGCGAAACGAACACAACGTGTACACTAGGTACAAACGCGTTGCAGGGCGGTTCTCACCGTCGCGCCCCCAGCCACCGACTAATCAACACAGTCAACGGCCATCGGGATCACGGTCCGCACCGAACCTTGATTGCCCGTAGGCGACATGTCATAATTAACGCACGCATGAGTACATACGAAGCCCTACCCAATGGGGAGACTCTCAACCCCGTGGGTTCTGACTAGCCCACCGGCTTTTTAGAACCGAACCTTTAATAGGCTAAGGACTGAAAGCATAACATCAGTTATACAAATACAAATAAAGATATAGCTAGGGTTAGCTGGTAGAGAATGCAATTTAGCATTAAGCTCGCCTTTGTACAATTTTCTGTGCAATAAAGATTCTACAAGACGCGTCGATTGCGTCAGTCATAGGCGAATATGAGGAGATGACTGCCTCACTTCCATCCTTTTAAGTGATACGTATTTTGGCGCGTTTAAGAAAAGTCAGTTATAGGCGAATACGAAGAGATCAAAATCAAAATCATTGGCTAGGTTACACGGCTCCCGTGTTGTGCCGACCCTACCTTTGCGAAGAGGGCGGGATGTGATGATTGAGGTAGCGCGGAGCCCGCCCTTAAACCCGTTAGACCATGTTTTTTTGTATTTGAAAAGTTGTCAAGCGAGCAGTGGCATCACCTGGTGTTAAGTGATCATCGTAGATGCGTTGACGTTTTAAAAAGTGGGCCCCGGTCACCTCACTCGACAGACCAAACGCGAAAGTAAAACAATTCACGACGATCTTCTCTTAGGTCTTAGTACTATCCCAAAATAAGCCTGGCCATTTTTGCAACGTGACCCTATAGTTGTTGTAGGTAGTCAGAGATGCCGAGGGCTCGCTGGTGCGACAAGTTGCCACTGGCCACCGATCGCACCACCGGTGTGGCAAGCCCCGATTTTCACGCTCAGCGGGCGCGGTATTAAGGGCGGCGTGTCAGTTACGAAAGCGCATTAAGCCGCATTCCGCGCACGCGAGACCGACACGTTGTTCCAATCCAGATATCTTTATTCAATATAGAAGCATTAATATGAGAGGCCCAGGGAGAGATGACGTCAGGCAGGTCGTAAAAAACGTAGCCAAAACCGCTTACAACATGATTCATACGTTGTGCCGACCCCGCCTAGGTAGGATAAGGGCAGAAGGAGGATGATGATAGAAGCATTATGCTCTGTTAATGATTATAAAAACACTACTACCGGTTCGGAATTAAATCCGCTAAACTGAGATGAACCGCCGAATGAAAGTCAGCGGGCTTCTTTGCTTTTTTTTTTATAACATTACATCACAATGAAATATCTATGCAATACATTATTTGGTCGTAGCATTATTGCCGTTTGGCCATATAAAATGCGCAAAATTTATGTTTGTAAAACGTCTTTACAACACAGGATAATATAATCCTAAAGTTATGGCAATGTTTAAAAACTAAGAATACAATGTAAACAAATGTGGAATGCGAAATCGTTGGCCGGCTCATCGCCACATAATCTTCTTAGCAACGTCCAGACCTTGGATTGCAGAATATAGTAAAGTAAAGTAACAGCCTATACATGTCCCACTGCAGGGCAAAGGCCTCCTCTATACTGACGGTATCAGGGTCTATACCCACCACGCTGCCCCACTGCGGATTGGCGGACTTCACATATCTTCGAAATATTTTTTTTTGTTATTATTTCGAAAATTTGCAGGTTTCCTCACGATGTTTTCCTTCACCGCGGAACACGTGATAAGTCAGCACTTAAAGTTAAAAACTTCATTGGTGCCGGCACCGGGATCGAACTCAGGTTGCTAGAGTATATAGAATTAAAGGCGAGCGCCCGGACACTGAGCTATCACGGCTCTTTGCAGAATATCACGACACCATAATACTCGGAAAGAAGGATGGAAAATAAAAGCATAATAGCGGCCCAACTAGGGCGTGACCGATTCAGCAACTTCGACACGCGGTAATAATTACGTAGGTTATACAAGTTGTTAGGTAAGCTGTTTACATCATTTTCTTCAATCTATTTCTTTTAAGACTGCAATTAGTGTAAAAATTAAAAACGGCCAGTTATGCAATTTCTGAGTAAGTTTCCACACAACCTGCTGATATAGATAGAGTCTTCGTCGTTCCAGAATGTTAGGCGTTTACAATTAAGATTGCTTTGATTACATTCATAAAATACGGGCAGGTCCGTTCGGGTAAGTACCACGACCTCACAGAAGACTTTTAAATGATATTTTAGGTGTTATAACCGCCACCCATTGACATTTGCAACACGTAACACACAACAAAATAGGGTTGCAGATGCGTTGCCACCATTTAATAAAGTTTTCACCGGCCACCTCACTCACCAGCCGCAAAAGTATAACTACACGCCGGCCTGTGGGGTCGTGGTACTTCCCCAAACGGACCTACGGTCTGCCCAATCGTGCCACAGCGAAGACCGTTGCGTGGCGTACCATAGAAGAGTAGGTACTTTCCCGGCAAGAATAAAGTAGGTACTTTCCCGGCAAACAGATACATACATTTATCCTTGTATACGTAATATTTTATAACAATGACAACAACGGAAGAGTTACAATGCCCACTTCCCCAAAAGGACTACACAGCGACCCCGAACCTGTAGACTTCCTTAACAGGACCTTCCAATCCAGGACCATACCAATAGGCGTGGCATTCTTAAATAAAATATGTCTATGGTGCATAGCAGCCTAACCAGATTCATCTTTTGTCACATTCTTTGGCTAAATAAGGAACAGCTATCCTTTTCTAACCAGAAAGAGTTAAACGCGCGTCAGTGAATTGTACTCTAGACCGCAATCGTGCAGTCCCAATCAAAGTCTTGTTTCGCAGACCCACCAGGGGTCCAGTTCGAGAACGCGCTCCTGCAAGCCACGCCCGTGGACAAGGGCAAGTGCCCTTACGTGAGGCAGAACCACGACGTCGGATTCCAACTGTACACCAGGTACCGTTGCAATCTGTCCAAATATGATTCATCAACAATGCTAAATACTTTTCAGTAAATTGTATTTTTATGTGAAATGTTGCGAAACGAGCAGATGGTTCACCTTATGTTAAGTGACTACCGCCGCCAATAAACATATGCTACACCCGAGGGTTCCCAGATGCGTTGACAACCTTTTTGGAAATTGGGCTCCGGCCACCTCACTCACCAGACGAAACGCGAAAGTATTTGTCATACTTTCACTTTACGCCGGTCTTCTGTGAGGTCATTGTACTTACCCGGATGAGCGTGCCCATTCGTGCAACAGCCGAGGCTGCTGCGTGGCTCTACTACTGTTAAAAGCGTCTAAACTGGAATCCGTAAAATCAAATTACTAGCTAGTACAGTCAACGGCATAACAAGCCCCAATCATACAATCAGAAGCGATAATTGTATGTACTACAGAAATAAGGTATATACAAAGCAGATTAATGCTACCGAGAGGTGTAACGCAACCGTGTTTAAAATCACACTGCACGCTGGTCTTATAAAAGGACTAGCGACCCGCCCCGGTTTCGCACGGGTGCAATGTATTATACATATAAACCTTCCTCTCGATCCACTCTATCTATTAAAAAAAAACGGCATCAAGATCCGTTGCGTAGTTTTAAAGGTCTAAGCATACATAGAGACAGACATACAGCGGGACGACTTTGTTTTATACTATGTATTGTTTTTTTATTATGCAAAGTTAGCACGCGCGCAGGCGGCTCACCTTACATCTACAATATTTGAGGGATTGTCTTATAATATACTATGGATGGTCACCAAGGGGAGGAAGGGGAATAAAAAAATTGTCCATAATGGGTTAAGTAGTTTGGGTTCGTTCCCTAAGGTACGCTTCAGCCTGTACCAACCGCTAAAGAATGTGTGTTCTGTTCTTAAAGAAATAAGATCGAAAGTTTTTAAATCTTAAAATATGTAGAAAAAAAAGTACGAAAAGATTGTCGCCGCTGTGGGAATCGAACCCACGTCTTCGGCATTCGCGGCCTGATGCTCTAGCCACTGAGCTAAACGGCTGATTGCCATACCGACGAAAATCTTAACGTCTTTTATCTACATTGGTTTTTAGCATTTGAAGCAATGCCTGGCGCATCCATTGTTATATCCTTTCCAGCATACAAACAATTTCGAATATCGTTTTACAACGATAATTCTAACGAGAGATGTCGCCATTGCTTTTTAGAAATCTAAATTGTTTATAATGCTAATCTTTGCACTTAAGATTGAACATCAAAATATGTAGAAAAAGTACGAAAAGATTGTCGAAAGTTTTCAAATCTTCTCAATTTCAGGCACAACCCTACGGTCTTCCAGGAGTTGATGGTGAACGACGATGAGAGGCTGTTCGCCTCCAACATCGATTTTAACAACCCCACGGTTTTGTACTTCCACGCGTTCATGGAACAGGCCGCGGACGGCTCCGGGCTCATGGTCAGAGAAGGTGAGAGTGAGGGGGAGATGGGAGATTGAGAAAAGAGAGTACTATGTATGAGGCGATCCACCTATTTTTATATATATTGATCTCTCCTCGTATCGTGAAAATGTTACATTCAATTTGTTGGTTTGCATGTGATGGCCGATCTAGAGACAATATAGAGCTACTGAACCTATTTTCAAAATTTTATTAAAAAAAAAAAAAGCGTGTTTACAAGTACAAAGTAAAGTTATTACTGATTACGAAAGCTAATTTTTAGGACTGTGTTTTTTTTTTCGCACGACGCAAGGAACTTATATGGCCTGCAGAAATTATTCAGATTTAGATATTCATTGAAGTTTAATCATTTTAGCACTAGCAGTATTAAAATGATTTAGCATCATCCTATAGTGTGTTCATCCTATATTTAAGAGTAAGTCTTTCGAATACTCGGTCCTCAAAACTGGAATGTCAAAAGGCTCAACCTATCACCACCTTTCTTAACAAGCTCTGATGGAAAATGTTCGTGACTGTTATCTGTCTACAGTTTACCACTTGATGGCTATGTACGTGTATGTACAGGTACGTCCAACCCGCACAGGGGTGAGGAAGAGTGAGTAGAGCTGAAAAGCAGCTAACAGCTAGAAATTATACCAACCACTAGCTGATTGCAAAACGTAATGTCACTTATGGTTGTTAACGTGACGTATGCAAAAAAACCGAGATGTGTAGCTAAATCAGCCACAAAACGTCATAAAATTAACTTAGATTCAACCTTAAAACTGGATTAATCTCTCCTCTTGCCGGGGGCTATTTTATAGCCAACTCTTTGGTGAACCGAACTTTGGACGAATGGTTTCCCAACAGCCTACGTGCAGCGGGGCGACACCAATGTGATCATGGTCGAGGCACCGCGGCTCGAGGCGGGGCCGTGGTACTTCACGGCGGCGGAAAACACCTGGTACATCGGGCGTTTCGCGGCGCAGTTCGTGGACTACTTGGTGTCCAGGTTAGCTGCACTTTTAGGTCGTACTTAAGACTGGATACTGGCCCCATGATCAGCGAGTGTTGGAGGCAGCGCCATCCGGGGATTTTAGTGGTCCCGACCACACAACCGGTCCGGACAACAAAGGCGAGTATGCGTAAGCGTTTTATCACTGATTTAGTCAGTGAAGAAATGGTTACGCATGCAACGATGTGAAAAAACTCCATAAGAACAAGTTCTGTACTTTCTCGAGCGTGTGAATTCTCCAACGCCGCTTTAACCAGTTTCTTTGTAACATCGTCAGTATTTAATATGGGATTTTCCCGAGCGTGGGAAAACACCATTGCTCTTCAAGCACGGATCTCATATGGAGGTTTATTGACCTGAGGGCGCGGGTGACAACGATCTCGTCATCAAGGGAACATTTACATCTAAACTTATCAGAGTTACCACGATCATTCCTTCACGGCCTTTCAAAAATCCAAGGCTGAATTGACAAAATTTCAGTTCTATCCTAAGCTGCGACAACACTCCAAATGTTTGCAATAATCAAGGCACGAGAATCACCGACGCAATCGAAAAATAATCAATAAATATCATTAAGAGTTTTTCACCTTGTATTCTTATCCGACCTCATCACATAACCATTGATTGAAGGAAGTAAAATTAAATGTATTCATAGCTAACGACATTGGTCTCGATAAAGATGCTTCCAGAAATTTCGCTTTTGTAGTCGGGATGCTGTCTAATCGTTTGGGAGTCATTAAAGTACCATTTTAAATTGCAGGGGTCTAAAGCTGTCCAACACTCACTTTGTGGGGCATAGTCTCGGCGCGCATGCCGCAGGGGTCGCCGGCGCCGCCCTGACCTCCGGTATGTGGAAACTAAGTTTCTACAACAGACAACGCGGACGCAAGGTACAGTTTTGAGGTCCAAATAACATTTGGGTATACATAGTGGACCTAAATAGGGGTGAATTATAAACTAACACTCCTTGAGCTGCGGTAAAATACTTCTAAAAAAAATCGTGCGAGGAGTCCCTCCGCGCGGAAGAAGTGAAACTTCGTAATGTGGAAATGAAAATAGGAATGGGTAGAGATTATATTTTTAGTGAAATCATATTGTTTCTTTCAGACAAACTTGACAAACTTGTGATCACAGTTGATATTCACAAGACGTACCTTGAACCCTTAAATCCGTCGCATTGTCCGTGGGATTGAATTCGATCATTTTTTTACAATTCTTATCCGCTAAATTTGAAGATATGTGTACCAGGAGACTATAAGCCCGATCGGGTTAACTGTAAAAACCAATATAGGTTGACACCTCAACACTTGTCCCTTGCTACAGGCCGCGTGGCCAGGATAACTGGCCTTGACCCGGCGCTGCCGCTCTTCGACAAAGTGCCACCGGAGCAGAGGCTGGACCCGTCGGACGCGGAATTCGTGGACGTGATACACACGGACGCCGGGATATTCGGTACGTGTTATCGCAGACTCGAGCGTCCTTTCGACTTCTGCGCGCCTGGTACTTGGCTGCGTATAGTCCTCGGCGATAAATATCCATACTAATATTATAAATGCGAAAGTAACTCTGTCTGTCTATCTCCCTTTCACGCCAAAAGTACTGAACCGATTTAAATGAAATTCGGTACAGGGATAGTCTAGAGCACGGACTCGAGCGTCCTTTCGACTTCTGCGCGCCTGGTACTTGGCTGCGTAGAATACGTATAGTTCTCAGCGATAAGTATCCATCAATTTTAAATGTAAAAGTAACTCTATCTGTCTCCCTTTCACGCCAAAACTATTGAACCGATTTAAATGAAATTCGATACACGGTAGCCTGAGAAAGGACATAGACTATTTTTAATTGGAAAAAAGTGTCGTCAAGGGTTGAAAATGTTTTTATTTAAAAATATATATAGTTTTTAAAGAAAGATATTTATTTAAGGGCTTCAACGCCAGCGAAGCCGCGGGCAAAAGCTAGTTATAATATACGTCTTCGTCACGTATGTGGTGTGAGAGAGCTTATCCCTTAATTTCTACGCAACTCTCGTAAAACATTATCTCTGTGTCACAATTAGCTGACTTCAGATGTCCCTTCAGACTTCTGTCCGCCTGGTACGTGGTTGCATCGTAAAGTACTCAGCGATGAATGTTGCTGCATCGTTGTATGAAAAAGATAGCCGGCTTTGGGTTTCGTAAAGCGTTATCTCTGTCACACACTACGTGACGTTTGTCATTGTTCATATGTGCGATAGAGATAGCGCTCTACGAAAAAGTCATAAGGATATTTGGCATAATATTCCACGGTCTTTGACCGCCCTTTCGAGTTCAATGTATAATATAAAATAATTAAATAAAAAAAAATCTAAACACCTTTTCACCGAAGTGAGAAATATAGATAAGATAGACGAAGCCAGTATGGTAGTAGACGGTCTTCTGCCTATTGAACAATGTATTTTGCAGGTTTCCCCCACTCTATTGGCCACGCGGACTTCTACCCGAACGGTGGAAAGAGTCCGCAGCCAGGGTGCAACCTGGAGGTGGTGCTGTCCAAGCAGCTGCTGCTGAACAAGTGTGAGTAGACCCTCGAGAACCTTCAATCGCGTCACCCAAGCGGATGGGCAGACACAAGAGATACTATGATGCGTATCATCTCAAAATCGCATGATATAAAAAATATGAGGTAAATATTACGCTAGCGCACCGGAACGGAGGCACTCAAATTACGCCAATTGGTGTAGTTAGATATCGGGTATCTCTTTCCGTATCATCAGTTCTATATCATGTGTCACTTTCACTTATCTCTGTTAGTTATCATAGTTTCTTTCGCCTGTTTCTTCTCCGTTAGAATGACTATCGGTAAATGAAATGTATTTCTTATTTCGATGAATAAATGATTTGGATTTTAATTTGAATTGTATATTTAGTAGTTAGACCATTACTATAGTATTTTGACTTTTCCTGCACGGTTAAGAAATTGGACCCGGTTTTATATCATTAAAGGTTTCAGTAAACCGCTATAACACTATTATGTAATATTGATAAATATTAGGTACGTCTTTGATGGTTTCTAAAGAGACTAACTTGTCAGCCCAGAAGCAGTTACGCCTGTGATGGGTTCAAGCAGACATCTCCTCAGGGTCATCAGCCCAGGAGCAGGTAGCTTCGGTGGTAGGGCCACGCAGCGGCCTCGGCCGTTGCACGAATGGGCAGGCTCGTCCGGGTAAGTACCACGACCTCGCAGAAGACCGGCGTAAAGTGGAAGTATAATACTTTCGCGTTTGGCCTGGTGAGTGAGGTGGCCGGAGCCCAATTTTCAAAAGGCTGCCAACGCATCTGCAACCCTCGGGTGTAGCAGATGTCCGTGGGCGGTATTCACTTAACATCAGGTGGACCGTCTGCTCGCTTGGCAACTTTTCACATAAAAGAAGAGCACTATCCAAGCCACTGTCTCCAGTCTTTTGCAGCCACTGGCGGTCGTACATGTTCTTCGCGGAGTCCGTGACGAGGCCGGACTCCTTCGTGGCGACATCGTGCCCCACGTGGCACCAGTACCGGAGGGGGGGGTGTGCGGGTTCACACCGCGTGCACATGGGCTTCGGGCTGGACCGAAGGTGGGGTAGAGATGTTCGAGATCTAGATTTTTCCAGTGAACAGCGGCGAAGGAAAACATCACGAGGTGACCAGAGTGTTTTCGAAATGGTAACGAAAGAGAAATATCTCGGAAGAAACATAGGTTGTTGTTGATGTTTATCTCTCAATCCTGGAAAGTGATCTGTGGTAAATGGTGTTGGTGTCACAATTATTGAACTTGTATTATTATATTTACTTTAAGTTATTCTTCTTTATGACACGGTTTATGTATCCCAAATAAATAAAAAAAAAACGACGTTTGAAGTACGCCAATCCGTAGGGGGCTCGCATGGTTGACTCACTGATACACTGTAGAGGTGTTTGCCCAGCAGTGGGGCATTTATAGGCTGTTGTTTTACTTTCAACTTTTAATCGGCATATTTCTCCCTTCTCACCGCCCTATAGGCTGTTACTTTACTTTTTTTACTTTTTAATCGTAGATTTTATACTTTTTCAGCGCCCGCGGGAACTTCTATCTGATGACCCACCGGGACTCGCCGTTTTCGATAGAGTGACGGAAATGCACCGTAAAATCATAGACTTAAGGTCGATTGTGCAGTGTACAGCTAAGTTATGTGTAAATGTGAAATAGATATTAGTAAATATGCCTTGTTTCATTCGAAAATACACCGTAAACTTATAGACTTAAGGTCGATTGTGCAGTGTAAAGCTATGTTGTGTAATTGTGAAATAGATATTAGTAAATATGCCTTGTTTCATTCGAAAATACACCGTAAAATTATAGACTTAAGGTCGATTGTGCAGTGTACAGCTAAGTTATGTGTAAATGTGAAATAGACATTAGTAAATATGCCTCGTTTCTAGTGCTGGTTCGTGAATAAACGTCCAAAATCCAAATAAGTGACGTCCACAAACAACTGTGTAAATAATTTCAAAACGTTTCGTAAGAGCGCAACTGATGGAAAGGGCCTATTATAATGTGGAAGAATACTTTGACGACAAGGATGTGTGAAAATTTTCTGTACTTGCAATTTTGTTTGCTTCCGATTTCGTACATATTTTTTTTTTCGTATATATTTTTTTAAACCGGCCAAGTGCAATACGGACCCGCGCACGAAGGGTTCCGTACGTTATCTATAAAAACGGCAAAAAATCATGTCTGTTGTGTGCGAGCCCCACTTAAATATATTTTATTCTGTTTTTTAGTATTTGCTGTTATGGCGGCAACAGAAATACATCATCTGTGAAAATTTCAACCGTCGTAACTGTCACGGTACACGAGACACAGCCTGGTGACAGACGTAAACAGACAGACAGACAGCGGAGTCTTAGTAATAGGGTCCCGTTTTATCCTTTCGGAACCCTAAAAAGAACTTTATTCGACTCGAATAGATCCCGATGTGACACGTTTCACTGTCCAGGTCCATGAGCCACCACTCGCCACCACCGCCCCGTACCACCCACCTGTACATGTGCTGCGGATGCAGCAGCGAGCCCAGCACCAGCGAGTGGAGGTAGACCGGCCGCATCAGCCGCCCCAGCAGCGCCCCCTGCAGCCCCACCACGCACCAGCGCGCGGCCTTGTCTGAGCAGGACATCGTCAGCAGCCGCTCGCCCTGCCACCATCACCGTCAATCAATCCGACGTTAACTCTGCAGGGTCCCCCATGATAATGGGTGTCCCACAAGGATCGATCTTGGGTCCATTATTATTATTCTTTTATTTGAATTCGAATGCCTCTTCTTCGCATAAACAGCAATAACAAGGCGTGCATGACCCTCGAGTTGGACCCTCGTGCACAATACAGTGATGCACCCACCTGCAAGACCCCGTCCCAGGTCTGCACGAAGTTGTTGCAGTTCTTCACCGGTATCGTTCCCTCGCCGGACTCTATCTTCGTTCGCAGCTGGCCGCGGGCGAGTCTGGTGGCAGGATGGTCGTAGTCAGTCGCGTGTACAAAGCTTTAAGACGGCGTGTGCACCAAAACATGCCGGGCCACGCGACGGCCTTCGCTGTTGCACGAACGAGCAGGTCCGTTTAACTTAGTTGGCTAAAGTGTCTCAAATTCACACAGCGGCGAAAAACTTTCTGTACTTTTTTTCTACAAATTTTAAAATATTTATAATTATAATAAACTTTAAAACATGTAGAAAAAGTACGAAAAGATTATCGCCGCTGTGGGAATCGAACCCACGTCTTCGGCATTCGCGGCCTGACGCTCTAGCCACTGAGCTAAACGGCTGATAGCCACATACGAAAATCTTAACGCCTTCTTTCTACATGTTATTTAGCCAAGCAATGCTTGGCGCATCTATTGTTAAAGCATAACAATTAGAAATATCGTTTTCAACGATAATTCGAACGAGAGATGTCGCCATCGCTTTTTATAAATTTTAAAGTTTTTTATAGTGCTAATCTCTGCACTTAAGATTGAACATTCACACACATTTTTGAAGACGTCGCTGTGGCTATCAGCCGTTTAGCTCAGTGGCTAGAGCGTCAGGCCGCGAATGCCGAAGACGTGGGTTCGATTCCCACAGCGGCGATAATCTTTTCGTACTTTTTCTACATGTTTTAATGTTCAATCTTAAGTGCAGAGATTAGCACTATAAAAAACTTTAAAATTTATAATAAACTTGTTCAAGAACGAAACGCAATTACGAAACAATCGAGACATCACACTTTTCGTAATGCTCTCGTCGCGCGCTCCCCAAGTCATGCTTGCGGTCGGGCGCCCACCTGTTGGGGCGCTCGTCGGGTTAACGCTGAGCAGGTCAAACGATCAAGCTCAAATCACCGTTCGCGTAACACACTTGTCGTAACGCCGATCGCACTTGCTTAGAAAAGACCAGTGCCCATCTGTCGGGGTGCTTGTCGGGCTCCGCCTCGGTATGCTCGTGGGGGCTTTAAGTCGAGCAGCTCAAAAAATCAAGATCAAATCAAATCACCGTTCGCGTAACACACACTTGTCGTAACGCCGATCGCACTTGCTTCGAAAAGCCCAGCGCCCACCTGTTGGGGTGCTTGTCGGGCTCCGCCTCGGTATGCTCGTGGGGGCTTTAAGTCGAGCAGTTCAAAAAATCAAGATCAAATCACCGTTCGCGTAACACACTTGTCGTAACGCCGATCGCACTTGCTTCGAAAAGCCCAGCGCCCACCTGTTGGGGTGCTTGTCGGGCTCCGCCTCGGTATGCTCGTGGGGGCTATAAGTCGAGCAGTTCAAAAAATCAAGATCAAATCACCGTTCGCGTAACACACTTGTCGTAACGCCGATCGCACTTGCTTCGAAAAGCCCAGCGCCCACCTGTTGGGGTGCTTGTCGGGCTCCGCCTCGGTATGCTCGTGGGGGCTATAAGTCGAGCAGTTCAAAAAATCAAGATCAAATCACCGTTCGCGTAACACACTTGTCGTAACGCCGATCGCACTTGCTTCGAAAAGCCCAGCGCCCACCTGTTGGGGTGCTTGTCGGGCTCCGCCTCGGTATGCTCGTGGGGGCTATAAGTCGAGCAGTTCAAAAAATCAAGATCAAATCACCGTTCGCGTAACACACTTGTCGTAACGCCGATCGCACTTGCTTAGAAAAGACCAGTGCCCACCTGTTGGGGTGCTTGTCGGGCTCCGCCTCGGTATGCTCGTGGGGGCTTTAAGTCGAGCAGTTCAAAAAATCAAGATCAAATCACCGTTCGCGTAACACACTTGTCGTAACGCCGATCGCACTTGCTTCGAAAAGCCCAGCGCCCACCTGTTGGGGTGCTTGTCGGGCTCCGCCTCGGTATGCTCGTGGGGGCTTTAAGTCGAGCAGTTCAAAAAATCAAGATCAAATCACCGTTCGCGTAACACACTTGTCGTAACGCCGATCGCACTTGCTTCGAAAAGCCCAGCGCCCACCTGTTGGGGTGCTTGTCGGGCTCCGCCTCGGTATGCTCGTGGGGGCTATAAGTCGAGCAGTTCAAAAAATCAAGATCAAATCACCAAAAATCAAGATCAAATCACCGTTCGCGTAACACACTTGTCGTAACGCCGATCGCACTTGCTTCGAAAAGCCCAGCGCCCACCTGTTGGGGTGCTTGTCGGGCTCCGCCTCGGTATGCTCGTGGGGGCTTTAAGTCGAGCAGTTCAAAAAATCAAGATCAAATCACCGTTCGCGTAACACACTTGTCGTAACGCCGATCGCACTTGCTTCGAAAAGCCCAGCGCCCACCTGTTGGGGTGCTTGTCGGGCTCCGCCTCGGTATGCTCGTGGGGGCTATAAGTCGAGCAGTTCAAAAAATCAAGATCAAATCACCGTTCGCGTAACACACTTGTCGTAACGCCGATCGCACTTGCTTCGAAAAGCCCAGCGCCCACCTGTTGGGGTGCTTGTCGGGCTCCGCCTCGGTATGCTCGTGGGGGCTATAAGTCGAGCAGTTCAAAAAATCAAGATCAAATCACCGTTCGCGTAACACACTTGTCGTAACGCCGATCGCACTTGCTTCGAAAAGCCCAGCGCCCACCTGTTGGGGTGCTTGTCGGGCTCCGCCTCGGTATGCTCGTGGGGGCTATAAGTCGAGCAGTTCAAAAAATCAAGATCAAATCACCGTTCGCGTAACACACTTGTCGTAACGCCGATCGCACTTGCTTCGAAAAGCCCAGCGCCCACCTGTTGGGGTGCTTGTCGGGCTCCGCCTCGGTATGCTCGTGGGGGCTTTAAGTCGAGCAGTTCAAAAAATCAAGATCAAATCACCGTTCGCGTAACACACTTGTCGTAACGCCGATCGCACTTGCTTCGAAAAGCCCAGCGCCCACCTGTTGGGGTGCTTGTCGGGCTCCGCCTCGGTGTGCTCGTGGGGGCTGAAGATCCTGCCGTCGCCGCAGGGCGCCGTGCTCACGTACAGGTGCAGCTGCCGGTCGGGGCGCAGCTGGAAGCCGCCGCCGGGGAGGGGCTCCAGGTCCGAATCCGGCAGCGGGCGGCGGGGGTCTGGCGGTCGGAAAGAAATTTGTGAGGCGACCCCAATGGCGTAATGGTTAGTGTGCCTGCCTCCTGCGCGAGAGCGTGTGGCTTCGATCGCCGCTACTGGAAAAATATTGTGTGATGAACCATATTCTCACATCTCCAATTACTCCAAGAAAATAGTTATTTAATTTTCCAAAACAAATAACTAGAACATCATAATTAGAACTTCCGAACGGTCACAAAGCATTTGAATTGGTTGAATGAATTCAAAGAAATAAAACATAATGATAGGATAAGACAAATTGATTCTTGCTAACTCAAAGTTTAAAAACGAGGGGGGGGAAGCATCAAGGGCTATCTTACCTGATGATGTCGCATACATCAGCAGCTGAGCGTACAGGAACCTCTGCAGGCATCGGCGTGCCGCGACCTGAAAAACAAACAGCACTTTTAAGTTCACCAGCACTGAACAACACAGTAGTGTATAACCATTCCATTCCCAAAGGGGGGACGTGGTCGAAATACATAACAGTGGTGGTACGCAACAGTCTTCGCTGTTGCACGAACGGGCAGATATTTTTTTTTATTTGAAAAGATGCCAAACGAGCAGACGGTTCACCTGATGTTAAGTGAATACCGCCGCCCATAGACATCTGCTACACCCGGGTTTGCAGATGCGTTTGGAAATTGGGCTCCGGCTACCTCACTCACCAGACCAAACGCGAAAGTATTTGTCATACTTCCACTTTGGGCCCGTCTTCTGTGAGGTCGTGATTCTTATCCGGACGAGCCTGTCCATTCGTGCAACAACCGAGGCTTCTGCGTGGCTCTACCACCGATAACCAGATACCAAGTTCGTCCGGGAAGTACCAGGACCTCACAGAAGACCGGCGTGAGGTGCAAGTGTTACACTTCGGCGTTTCATCCGGTGAGTGAGGCAGCCGGGACCCACTTTATTACAAGGTGGCAACGCATTTGCAATCATAAATATGGGTAAAACACCATCAGCAGTTTTATTTCAGCCACCCACTTTCTCCCACCAAGTCTATCCAGGATATCAGTTCGACAACCCACACAGAGCGTGCTCCGTCCAAAAAGACGATATCACCAGCACCAAATCAATCGAAGCAAGTCCAGCACCGTCCAAACGTAGTGGTTTATCACCACCACCGTAGATGACGGTATTGGCTTCGGCGCCGAAGGTCGATGTGATGGTTCGATTCCCACATGACACAGCTATTCGTGTGATCCACGTAATTTTTTAGGATCTACTTTCGAAGACTAAGGTGGTAGGGCCACGCAGCAGCCTCGGCTGTCGCATGAATGGGTAGGCCCGTCCGGGTAAGTACCACGACCTCACAGAAGACCAGCGTAAAGTGGAAATATGACAAATACTTTCGTGTTTCGTCTGGTGAGTGAGGTAGCCGGAGCCCAATTTTCAAAAGGTTGTCAACACACCTGCAACCCTCGGGTGTAGCAGATGTCCATGGGCGGTATTCACTTAACTTCAGGTGAACCGCGTGCTCGCTTGGCAACTTTTCACATAAAAAAAATCTTCTCGGTCACAGTGGTCCTTGGGACTTACCACCCAACCGCTTCCGCATGAAATATGAAATTACCTCCGCGTGGCAGTCGTTGAGGGCCATCCCCGTCACTGACATGTGCTCGCCGGAGACACACTTGGTGCCGGTGGTCACCGCTATCACCTGCAACGGGTCCAGGATTCAGGGCTGTGGCATGTGGTACTGGACCAGAGGCCTAACCGTCTTTTTTTTTTCATTATGTTAACAAACTTCCTCGTAGACTCGTGGTCCGTACTCTTTTTTAGTTTTCATTTAGAGTTCATTTTTTTGTTCCTTCTTGTGCTGTCACCGCGGTAGCGGTACAGCAGTTAGTTAATATTTAATAATTTTTTTTGGCTGGTCTGTTGCCACACTGTTGTTGGGATAGGAGGTTTTGGCCAGAAGTTCTGTTTACTTTTCTGGCGATAGTGTGTTATGCGGCCTAACCGTTAACCGTGGGGGTTTTCACTTAACATCAGATGGACCATCAGCTCGTTTTCTACCTTTTCCCATAAAATAGTAATTTTGGTATAACCAACGAGCTGTAGTCCAAAAACACGAGTCTTGTTATTGGCCTTAGCGAATAGACCATACAAAAAGCTAATAGACCTGACATTTTAAGCGTGGCAGAATTTCAAAAAGGCCAGTGTTAGGAAGTGTTACACTTCTGGCGTATAATCTGGTGAGTGAGTAAGAGAGCCACAAATATCGATTGTCAGCGGTTATCATTTAAAGTCGGCTGAACTGTCAGCTCGTTAGCCAGCTTTTCACCTAAAAGAACGCAGGTTCGATTCCCGCAACATCCAACGCTTTCCTTCAAAACCATCACAGCTTCAAATAGATGGTCAGATAGCACGTGTGCTCACCCTCGCGCTGTCCACGCTGTAGTTGACGGTGATCACGATGCCGGCCAGGACCTTCCGCTTTGAGTGGACTAGGTCGCCGCGCATCAGCTCCGTGAACTTCTCGTTGATCAGCCTGCAACGGCACGGGCTCAACGGGCTTAAGCGAGTTAATGGTACGATGGGATTCGTGTCGCGATCGTGAGCGAGAGGCAAGACGCGACAGGTGATGAGCCTGTCGCTGTGTAGGGCTAAAGAGATGCGCAACACGGTCGTCAGGGTTCGAGATAAGTGCAAGCCGAGTTAGGTGATCAGCCTGTCGCTATAACTTGTCCAATGAGATCGGCATCCAATTCATCAGAGGTCGAGATAAGCACAAGACGCCTTAGGTGACAAGCCTGTC
Source organism: Iphiclides podalirius (assembly GCA_933534255.1). Classification (NCBI taxonomy): domain Eukaryota; kingdom Metazoa; phylum Arthropoda; class Insecta; order Lepidoptera; family Papilionidae; genus Iphiclides; species Iphiclides podalirius. The sequence continues at coordinate 6,980,809 of OW152841.1, read as the reverse complement.
GCTGTGTAGGGCCACAAACATCCACATCACGGTCATCAGTGGTCGAGATAAATAGAAGCTGAGTCAGGTGATGAGGCCTGTTGCTATGAACGGCCCGATGAAATCCACATCACTGTCTTCAGAGGTCGCGATAAGGCCAAGCCGAGACAGGTGATAAGCCTATCGCTATAACATGTGCAGTGAGACTCGCATCCAGATCATCAGAGATCGAGAAGAGTACAAGCCGGGGCAGATGATGAGCCTGTCGCTGTGACGACCTAGTGTAATTCGCATTAGAGTCATCAGAGGTCGAGATAAGTACAAGCCGAGTCAAGTGACGAGGTCTGTTGCAATGAACGGCCCAGTGAGATCCCAACACGGTCATCAGAGGTAGACATAAGTACATGCGACAGGTGACGACTCTGTCGCCGTGACAGACAAGTTCATAGTTCAAGTTTCGATTTATGCTATTGAACACTGTGACGTCAGGTTTTATGTATCTGGTCGTTTTGAGTTATAGCCTTGTAGTGATCACAATACCAAATGTATGTTAATAACCAACACACATTCGGATCGAACTTACTCAATGTCGACCTCTCTAAATGTTTTCCCAATGATTACAATTTAACAATAGACCGGATGAGTACACTGGAGCACTCCAAGTGCTCGTCGATACGTGTGAAGAGTTCCCCACGGTCTACTTCACCAGCTCCGTGCGGAGGCACTCACAAACGCTCAAGAGCGTCGAAACTATTGACGAGTTCCCCACGGTCTACCGGACCAGGTCCCTTCGGAGGCACTCACCTCAGTTGCCCACGGTCTACTTGACCTTGACCACTCACCTCGCGACGTGGTCCGCCAGCAGCTGTGGCAGGGGCTGGGTGGAGGGGGCCGCCTTGGGGGGGGCGAGGCGGGTCTCGCCCAGCTCGCCCAGGGCGGCGCGGGCTGCCGCCAGCTTCGCCAGCTTCTTGCTGGACCCTGGAACCCGTCACCCGACGAGGTATCAGGCAATGGAATCAGAAAGGTGATGATTTCGGTGGCAGACATCGCTCGTAACGGCAGCTGTTTCACTTTGGTCAGCGACTGAACATGTACTGGCTCACAGAAGACCGGCGTGAACTTCTGCGTTCCGTCTGGTGACTGGCGTAACCCTGGTTCAATTTTTTTATGGTGGCAACGCATTTGCAACCCTACGGGTGTTGCATATGTTCATGGTCTCACCAGTCGAAACGCAGTATAACACTTTAAGCTCACGTCGTTTTTCCGTGAGGTCATGGTACTTCTACGGAGGAACCTACCAGTTCGTGCAACAGCAAAGACTGCTGCGTGGCCCTACCACACTTATCCTATACATCACTTGACGCCGGTCTACTGTGAGTAGCCTTACCAGACGAAATGCGGAGGTGTAATGCTTTCACGGGGCCCTGCCACCGTCGTGTCAAACTATTGGATGCCCATTCGTGCAACAGCGGGGTCCTGCCACCGTCCTTTGGGTATTGCTTCAACCACACTCACCGTATCCCTCGAAGCGCTGGTCTTTGATCTGGCAGACGACCTTGAACCGCATGCTGTGGCTGAGCTGCAGCGGTGCTACGGACAATATAAGACTATATTAAATGGCTGCTTGAGGCCACAAATTATCAATGGGTATGACCCACGAACACTAGGAAGCTCCTTCCTTCTCTGTCACACATCCTCTTTCTCCTCCTCAGCGACTCACCGTGCATCGAGTCCATGGGCAAACCGTCAAATATATACCAATTATACAAGGGTATGGACCCACGAACACTTGCAAACTCCTTCCTTCTTTCTCACACATCCTCTCTCTCTCTCTTTCCTCCTCGACGACTCACCGTTCATCGAGTCTAGGGGCGAGCCGTCAAACACTTCCAATTATACAAGGGTATGGACCCACGAACACTTGCAAACTCCTTCCTTCTTTCTCACACACACTCTCTCTCTCTCTCTCTCTCTTTCCTCCTCGACGACTCACCATTCATCGAGTCTAGGGGCGAGCCGTCAAAGACTACCAATTATACAAGGGTATGGACCCACGAACACTTGCAAACTCCTTCCTTCTTTCTCACACATCCTCTCTCTCTCTCTCTCTCTCTCTCTCTTTCCTCCTCGACGACTCACCGTTCATCGAGTCTAAGGGCGAGCCGTCAAAGACTACCAATTATACAAGGGTATGGACCCACGAACACTTGCAAACTCCTTCCTTCTTTCTCACACATCCTCTATCTCTCTCTCTATCCTCCTCGACGACTCACCGTTCATCGAGTCTAGGGGCGAGCCGTCAAAGACTACCAATTATACAAGGGTATGGACCCACGAACACTTGCAAACTCCTACCTTCTTTCTCACACATCCTCTCTCTCTCTCTCTCTCTCTTTCCTCCTCCACGACACACCGTTCATCGAGTCTAGGGGCGAGCCGTCAAAGACTACCAATTATACAAGGGTATGGACCCACGAACACTTGCAAAATCCTTCCTTCTTTCTCACACATCCTCTATCTCTCTCTCTATCCTCCTCGACGACTCACCGTTCATCGAGTCTAGGGGCGAGCCGTCAAAGACTACCAATTATACAAGGGTATGGACCCACGAACACTTGCAAACTCCTTCCTTCTTTCTCACACATCCTCTCTCTCTCTCTCTCTTTCCTCCTCGACGACTCACCGTTCATCGAGTCTAGGGGCGAGCCGTCAAAGACTACCAATTATACAAGGGTGTAACCCACGAACACTCGGAAGATCCTTTCTTCTCAGTCACACATCCTCTCTCTCCCTTTCTCTTTCCTCCTCGGCGATACAGCCTGCATCGAGTCCAGGGCCGAATCGTCAAAGGCGATCAATCATTCATTCGTAGACCCACGAACACTCTGAAGCTCTTGTCATCTCTCTCACACATCCTCTCTCTCTCTCTCTCTCTCTCTCCATCCGGGCGACTCACCGTGCATCGAGTCCAGGGGCGAGCCGTCAGACTACCAATTCTACAATGGTGTGACCCACGAACACTCGGAAGCTGCTACCTTCTCTCTCACACATCCTCACTCTCTCTCTCTCTCTCTCTCCTCCTGAACTCACCGTGCATCGAGTCCAGGGGCGAGCCGTCCCCGTAGGTGCAGACGAAGCTCAGCCCCGGGTAGTTCTCGTAGAGCGTGTTGATGGGGCTCTTGAGGGGCGCCGCCTGCGGGGGCGCGCCGAACAGCACCGAGCCGGGCGACAGGCTCGTCGCCGGCAAGGCCGCCGCCGCGGCTGGCGGGTTTAACGGCGACACGCGACAGGTTTAACGGCGCCGTTCAGTGTCAGCGAGAGCAAAGTGACAGCCTCGGAATTCAGGCCGGGTCGGAAAGACAAATGATTGGACGATTCTTTTTTTTTTTTTTTGCGCTATCTGGCTGTCTGTTTTTTTATTCTTTTTTTACCGTTTTTTGTCACAGCGACAACAAAAATAAAAAAAAAATAATCACATGTGAACATTTCAACTGCCTAACTCACGGTTCATGACATCCAGCCTGACAGACTGACAGATAACGGTGTCTTAGTAAAAGGGTCGCGTTCTAACCTTTAGGTAAAAAAAAAAGTAACAGCTTATACATGTCCCACTGCTGGGCAAAGGCCTCTTCTATACAGAGGGTATCAGGGCATAGTCCACCACGCGGCCCCACTGCGGATTGGCAGACTTAACATAATTTCGAAATATATTTTTTTTTGTTATTATTTCGAAAATATGCAGGTCTCCTCACGATGTTTTCCTTCACCGCGGAGCACGTGATAAGTCAGCACTTAAAGTTAAAAACTTCATTGGTGCCGGCACCGGGGATCGAACTCAGGTTGCTCGAGTATATTGAATTAAAGGCGAGCCCCCGGACACTGAGCTATCACGGCTCGCTCTTTTAGTACTCTTTAGATACGGAACCCTAAAATAAAATAATGACTATCGATACAAGAAGTGCATGTTTCACATGTCGATGAATAAATGATTGTTTATATTTTATTTTTGGTGATTTACGAGCAATGGCTGAAGGGATACCTGGCGCCACATCGACACTCATCTCCTCCGTGCCCGGCTGCTTCGTCTTCATCTCCAGGCACTGGAACTCGGACACTGCGGAATGACCGTCGGGGGATTAGACACTGGCACAGTGAGGTTGTAAACCAGCTGGCGGTTCACCTGATGTTAAGTGATAACCGCCGCCCACGGACATTTGCAACACCCGTAGGGTTGCAGACGCGTTGCCACCTTTAAATAAAGCGGGCCCCGTCTACCTCAATCATCGGACGAAACGCAGAAGAGTAGGTCGTGGTACTCCCCGGAATAAACTATGTGGAAATACTATTTTCATCACACAATATTTTTCCCAATAGTGGGTATCGAACCCACACTCTCTAGCGCAAGAGGCAGGGCCGTAATAAACTACGCCAATTGGATCGCCGTTGGGAATAGCAGTCTCGTGCGATCGAGCCCACAACTGACTCTCGGCCCTCTCCCTCTCAAGCAAGGGTCACTGTCAACTACGACAATTGGGTCATCGTTGGGAATAGCAGTCTCGTGCGAACGAACCCACAACTGACTCTCTGACCCTAGACTCTCTTTCTAGCAACTGACCTCGTTTCCTCGAACCGCCTCTCTGACCTCTCCCTCTCGAGCAACTGACCTCGTTTCCTCCAATTGACTCTCTGAGCTCTCCCTCTCGAGCAACTCACCTCGTTTCCTCGAACCGACTCTCTGACCTCTCCCTCTCGAGCAACTGACCTCGTTTCCGCGGCGGCTCGTCGCTGGTGAAGTCCTGGTGCCTGGGCGGCGCCGGGAGTAGACGACCAGCTCGCGCCAGCAACGCGCTGAGACAGGTGCGCGCCGCGGCCGCCCTCGCCTCCCGCTTGCTGTGGCCCCAACCCTCGAACGTCATGTCGGCCACCTGCACGGCCGCCATTTTGTTGAACCTATACTTATTTAGGCGTCTTACGAAAAAAATATGAATTTAACTGTGGTACGGCCACGCAATTAACATCAGGTGAACTCGGCGCCCGCTTGGCAACTTTTCACATTAAAAAAAAACTATGAGTGAAATTTTAAGATGCGCGCACATCACTGTAACCCAAAAGTAACACCTTTGAAGCTGCCCGCTTAACCGCTTATTATAGATGGCAGCATATTCTCAATCACATTCGCCCGTTACAGTTCTCAATAAAGAATGTAGATGGCGCTTTCATAATTTTATCATTTTTGTTATTCATACCCTTTTCCAGTCTTTTTTTATTTTATTGTCATTAACTATTTGCGTGCAATTAAAAACTTTTTTTAATGATGCCAAACAAGTTTAACTTCGCACGCACGTACATAAGAACACGCAGCCATTTTTGTTTTATTCTATTTTAAATTTTTTTAAAGCCGAAGATGAAAGCTGTAACTAGGGAGTAACAAATATTAAGAAAAATACACTAAAATTAACATGTAAGCCTACAATACTACTATGTGTGGAAAAGATTATGCATCGGGCAAGATTGTATGGGAAAAATTGTTTAAATGTAGAAAGTACTTTAGCAATTCAAACTTCACGTCGAGGAACTAAGTTAAGATATAGAGGATCCACTCTGCGTCAAAAGCTAGTCATACAAAGATATCGAAGGTGGGTCACTCACCGTCAAACGCAAGTCGCACGAAGATATAGAAGGTGGGTCACTAACCTTCAAAAGCGAGTCATACAAATATATCGAAGGTGGATCACTCACCGTCAAAAGCGAGTCACACAAAGATATCGAAGCTTGGTCATTCCCGTCAAAGGCGAGTCACATAAAGATATCGAAGTTGGATCATTCACCGTCAAAAACGAGTCACACAAAGATATCGAAGCTTGGTCATTCCCGTCAAAGGCGAGTCAAAAAGATATAGTCGAGTCAAAAGCGAGTCATACAAGATATCGAAGGTGAGTCACTCACCGTCAAAAGCAAGACGAAGATCACTAACCTTCAAAAGCGAGTCATACAAATCACTCACCGTCAAAAGCGAGTCACACAAAGATATCGAAGCTTGGTCATTCCCGTCAAAGGCGAGTCACATAAAGATATCGAAGGTGGATCATTCACCGTCAAAAACGAGTCACACAAAGATATCGAAGCTTGGTCATTCCCGTCAAAGGCGAGTCACATAAAGATATAGGTCACTCACCGTCACGGCGACGGTGAAACTGGGGCAATGTGCGGGGCCGCCCTGCTGCAGCACCGCGTAGCTGACCCTGACGCCCAGCTCGTTGAGGGCGGAGACGGGCGACTTGCCGCCAGACTCAACGGCGTCTGCCGCGTTCGCCAGGGCCTGCGACGATAGTCCAAATGGCCGAGCTATTGTGAGCCAGTGGTGCAGTTGCCGAGCTATCGGCGACAACGGCGGTCGTGGGTTCGATCCACGCACGGGACAAGTTTTTGTACGACACGGGCAAAATTTTTGCACGATTTGCCTGCGTATTTTGTAGGCTTAAAAAGGAAAGAACAGCTAAAGGTAAGTGTGACAATTTTCCACACAAACACTTGTCCCGTGTGGGAATCGAATCCAGGAATACCGGCGCCGAAACGAGGCTTAGCCACCACGCTATCGAGTCATCAGTTAACATGTCAGATTTTAAAATTTGAGAACAGTCGCCATTTGGTGAAAAGCTTACCTATTTTATTTCCATTTGTTATTGCCATCTCCTTGAAATATATAAGAACTAACTGGCCCGCGCAACTTATTACAACAAAACAACTTAAGTAAAGACGAAGTTGTGTTTTTCAAAAAAAAAATTCAAAAAAATCTACTGGGTCCATACGTTTCGATTTTTAACATAGAGCCACCTATTGGATACTTGCTCAATCCAGCCGATAAATTTACCTTACACCGCCATCTGTTAAAATTTTATGGAACTTTTATGACTCCGTGGCGCAGTTGCCAAGGTCTCGGCTTCGGCGTCGGGGGTCGTGGGTTCGATTCCCACACGGGACAGTGTGCTGCACAAATAGTTGTTTCGTATCTGGGTGTTTGTCTGAAGTTTGTGTTTGTAACAACGTCTTTACAACACATGGTAATGTTATCCCAAAGTAAGGGCAATATTTTTGTACTAAAAAAAAACTCACAGATAACTCTTTGTCATGTAATAAAAAAATAATTTGCAATAAAATAATGTTGCGACTATAAATCGAGATGGAAGCTATTCTATCTTTCAAGTTGCATCAAACTGCACACTCTGTGCAAATTTGATTAAAATCGGTTATGTAGTCTAGGAGTCCATCGCGAACAAACAACGTGACACGTTATTTAGGATATAGAAATAAACAATTCTAACCTGGAGATTCCATTTGAAACCGGCGTCTAGTCTGATGGCGGGCGCCGCTCGCTTCGCCGGCGGGGCTCCATCTGTTTGCAATGGTTAAAAAATAAAAAAATAAGACATTTATTGAAGACACCACATAACACGATTATCCGATTATAACATAGGCGTCTTCAAGCCAAGAGTGAATAGGCTTTTACTGAGCTAGCGCGCTTACCATTCACGGCTGCATCGCTACTTACCATCAGGTGGGATGGCTAGTCCAGCGCTAGTCAGTTCCATAATAAAAAAAAAAAAAAAAAAAAAAACACCAATGTACAAAATGTAATAATCTTTATATAGTTAAGGTATACCAAGAAATAATAACATAAAATAAAAAAACAAATTGTATTTCGTACGTAAGTATGGGGTTGCGCGATACACGAAAATGTCCCCCGACTCAGCATAAAAACAAAGGTCCCTTGGAAAGACCTTAGCACTGTTTTTAAGTCGGAACAAATAAAAAAAATTAGGATATAAAAACAGTCAATAGTAGTATAGTCTTTCCTCTCTCCTGCCTTATCCCACCTAGTTGGGGTCGGCACAACATATGAATCATGTTGTAAGCGGATTTGGCTATGTTTTTACGACTGCCTGACGTCATCTCTCATTAGGAAACAAACACCGGAAAAACTATCTGTTGGTTACACAAATACTTGTCGCGTGTGGAAATCGAACCCAGGACACCCGACGGTAACGTTGAGAGAAATGTTGATGAGAATCATTAACATATTCTGGGCCGTTCAATCATATGCTTCCAACACTAGAAACCGTGGTCACACAGTCTAGTCTTGTAACTATGTTTATGTTGTAATATAGACTTAACAGTTCGAACTATTCGTATAAATAAAAAAAAGGACAACTTTTGTATTGGCAAAAATAACACCATAAATCTATATATATAAAAATGAATGTTGGTAAGCGCGTAACTCAAGAATGGGTGGACAAATTCGGATAATTTTTTTTGTATGTCCCTTAAGGTCCACGGAAGGTTTTAATACTATAAAAAAAAACTTTTGACAGAACAAAGTTGTTCTGGCAGCTAGTTTTGTATAAAAATTGTGATCTTATTATAGTAGTAACAATCATGCGATGTGATCATGTAAGTCTAAATTACTTCAATGTGATGAACTTAAAAAGTTTGGTTGGAAAGTCTGTAGTGGATGATTGTATGGGATTTAGGGAGTGCGTGCCATTCGCGTAATTAAATAAAACCGTTTTAAAACTTTTAAGTTAAACGGTTTTATTTTCTGTTTTTTTTTTTGTGCACCGAAAACTAAAATATTGTATTGTCATCTAAATTAAATGTGTGTACCAAATTTCAGATCAATCTGACAACGGGAAGGTGCTTAAATTTCAATTTCTATTTTTGACCCAAATAAACAAATAAATTCCGTACGTGTCGAGCTAAATAAAACCGTTTAAAAAGTACAACTTTGGTATAAAAACAAAATCGATTTCAAGTATACCACTCACTATACATTTTCTATTCGATTTTAGTTCTTCATAATTATATCTCAGTCTAAGGTCCTTCATAATTATATCTCAGTCTGAAAACCTTCCGAATATTTGGACCTTGGGGAATAATTTTATGAATTTATTCATCTTTTAATGAAATACCCTTGAAATTACGTCACGTAAAAATGACAAATAAGTCTGGTCTCCCATAGCTTCGGACACAAATCATCGCATCTTCGGTTTTTTTGTGATGAATGATCGGATGTTTGATGAGCCAGTGTCTTGATTTAAAGCGTCTCTAAGATGAATGTTTCACCAGCCCTCAGTCTCTGGTGATTACGACATCATATTTAATTCAATCTTTATGATATCTTTTTGCCATCATATCGACAATGTATTGAATAAGAACCGGTCAAGTGCGAGTCAGACTCGCACACGAAGGGTTCCCTACCGACCTCACAGAAGACCGGCGTAAAATAGAAGTGTTATACTTCTACGTTTCGTCTGGAGAGAGAGGTAGCCGGGGCCCACTTTATTTAAAGATCCGCTGAAACGTTAGGGCGACTACGGCAGCCCAAATTTTTTAAGCGTCAAACGTTAGGGCGACTATGGCAGCCCAACCACTTTGTTAACTTTAAAAGTAATTTTCTCCATAGAATTGTCGTAGTGGTTCAATATCGCTAAAAAAGATGGTTCCTGATTAAAAAACGCGTCTTTTGGTGGGTAGAACACAATAAACGGCGACAGCTACCCTCAAAAAAAAAAAATTGTTTACAAAAACTGTTCGAAGTTATTTCAAGTGGTTGTGGGGTCCGCATTTACAATGTAAGTATTGATTTATTTATAAACGCAGTGTATTAGTATTATACATTGAAATAATCCTCATGAATATTTCTTTCATGATTACATCAAATTATATGAATCCAAAGTCTAAAAGAATATTATTTCGGGTGATAAAATGAACACTTAAAAATCGTGCCGGTTTTCATAATTAAAATTGTCTTATATATTATATATTGTAGTAAAATATTCCTAGTAGTTGTAAAAACAGTTCATTATTAACATTTAAAAACACTCAAAACGAAAGGATTGTTACGCAAACAGTTATTATTTTACGTTTTTAAAATTGTCTTCCGCAGGTTTATTGTATGGGCTGATGACGTCACACGAACGTCACGAAAAGTATCAAAATAAGGTTACATACAAACAGTGAACATGAGGGTATTTTCGTATTATCGCGTTTTTTTATTTGGTGTGGTACATTCGTTTTATTTATTTTATTATAGGGTATTTTTGTTTTATCTTTTTCTAGGTCTGAAGTCTATGCCAAATACGAACCTTCTTTCACCATGCACTAATGTTTAAAAATAAAATCACATACGTCATTCCAAGCTGTCAAGACGTATATTTGATTTTTAAGACGTCATCCTCCTAATCGTAATAATACTAATATTTACTGCAAGTTATCAAGACGTGAGAATGATATTGCGAAGACATGGACATGTGAGAGTGCGAGATGAACAAGCTTAATTATCTTTTTCATTTTACGTACTAATCGTAACTACGTTTAATATTTCATTTTATTCAAAGAAATATGTAAGTCGTTAAGGCTTTTGGATTTCAAAGAAGAAGCAGGCCACACCGATGTTGAAAGTAACCCCTTCCTGTTTGATGTTTTCAAAAAATACTGGAACAATAATGAAAAATTTGGAAATGCCAGGAGCGCGACATTAATCTTTGCGTTGAGGGCTGTTTTAAGGCATATCACCAGCCGTAAAATAAATAATATTAGCTGAGATATAGCTCACATACTGTTACTGTGCTTTCTTGTATATTATTACAATATCATAAATACATATCTACAATAAATGCTCATTTCAAATATTAAAAAAATGTGTCAACTAAATATGTATATTATATACCTAAATTTAATAAATATATATTTTATAAATAAATATGTGTTATACATGTTAATATATATGTTATTTAGAAATATAAGAATGTCGTGTACCTATAACAAAATATTTCTAACTAAATAATAAAAAAATAGATGAATAACCCTGTGTTTATGGCCTTATGGGCGGCCATCTTGCCGTCGCATTGAAAAACAATCGAGTGTCTGATTTCAAGTGGAATAGGGTCTATGTTTATGTTTATTGTATAAAGTTTACACAATGAATGTTTACACTTTTGGTATCAAATTAAAGCTTATATTGTCTAGTTTAGTAAAGAATAAATATCAAATGAGATTTGATACAATTTTATTTGTAAAAACTTGTATAAAAAAATATTTACGTGAAATTTAACCAATATTCTCAACTTTAATATTTAATTCTTTGTTTTGGATTAATAGTTGTACTTTAATTTACACATATTTTAATTCCTTATAGTTTCAGCTTTATATACGTATTTTTTATTTCGCTTAAGCTGCCGTTATTTGCTAGAAAATATACTTTTAATCAGCCATGACGTAAGCGCTTGACGCAATTAATCACCGATCAGGTGACAAATCGGTAACCTCTATTCGCTGTCAATAAGGGTTACCTTTCAGTGGAGATGGCAACTTCTTTTTCAACCCTACAGGTGTTAAAAATGTCTATGGGCGGCGGTTATTACTTAACATCAGGTGACCCGCCAGCTCGTTTGCCACTCTATCACTCTATCACCATTAAAAAAAAACATGTTTTATTATCTTTATTCAATATAGAAGTATAGAAGTGTTACACTTACATATTGTCAAAAACAATACTACTGTCAACATTATCTATAAAAACGACAAAAAAAAATCATGTCTGTTTATGGGAGCTCCACTTCTTATATTTTTTGTTTTTTGGTATTTTTTGTTGTAGCGGCAACAGAAATTCATCCTTTGTGAAAATTTCAACTGTCTTACTATCACGATTCATGAGATACAGCCAGGTGACATATGGACAGACATACGTACATACAGACGGACAGCGGAGTCTAAGTAATAGGGTGCCGTTTTACCCTTTGGGTACGGAACCCTAATAAGTAATAATGCAATGGCTTTAAATAGGTAGCTCTAACCATCAACTTAAATGCATACTTGCATGCATGTCACAGTTTTGTTACGCACCTTGTTACAGTACAGTACCTTGCTGAGGAATAGTCAAATATTAACCGTCTTCTCCTATTACGACTATTAAGGGATATTTTTATGGATCATACAATCGGTGTAACTCAGAGACCCTTTTAAGTTGGCCGTGTCTACCGTGCAACACTATATCTCTGGAGCCTTTTTAGGATACCGTACCCAAAGGAAAAAACGGGACCCTATTACTAAGACTCCGCTGTCTGTTTGTCCCTTTGTCAACAGGCTGTATCTCATGAACCATGATATTTACACAGTTGAAATTTGATCTGAGTTTTTGCTTCCCAAGGAGGGTTGACGTCAAGCAGGCGGCTGGTTGTAAAAATATACGCAAAACCACTTACAACATGATTCATGTTGTGCCGACCCCACCTAGGTGGGATAAGGGCAGGAGGATGATAATAACTTGTATACTTGTCCCTCTATTTTAAAAGTTCCCGTCAAACGAAGTCATTTGAAAGAGGCTATGGTACTTTCGGATGTTGGTTAAAAATGTCCTGATGGTGAATGATTATTTGTAAAAAGGTTTTTATTGGTTGTGGCGGCTCCTCAATATTGGGGGGACTAACTTTTCCAGAAGCACAGCACATACCATTTGGTTCATCGACCCATTTTTGGCAAAACACTTAGAGCAGATCTTATTCGTGGCTACGATTTGGACGGAAAATGCATGAAAGCTGTTGAGCAAAATGCATGAAAGCTGATCTGTTACTGTGAGCTAAAACTCGATCACGAACTCTAGTCGTTGACGTTTGTTATCTTTCTCTCTAATCTCGTATACGTTGGGAACGGTCAGACCTCGATTCCCTAGTGTGAATTTGTGTATTTATATTATTGTACTCTTCAAGCCACTGCAAACACTCTATTTGACTTTCTCCGACTTGTAAAACGATATTCAGTTTCCGGTAAAGATTCCTCATTATGTATGACGTATTTTTAGTGTCCTCGCCTGGGAACTATTTCTAGAAAGATGAGATCTTGATCTTATGGGCATTTTAAAATGATAAAAAAAAATAAACTTCCTCAGTATTTAATAATCTGCTAACTGTTGAACAGGAATTACCACTATAAATGTGATTGAATACTTATAAGAACTACTAAGTCAGTCACTAAGCTGTTTGGATAGTTAAATTACAATATACTAACATTTTTAAACTTGCAATATCTAAGGAATGGAATGTCCGAATTTAATAATTCAAAAAGTTTTATAAAGATATTGAAACAGTCTTGAATATGAAGTAATTTATTTTTATAAGGATTTATACCGAGATACAAATAAACAGCCTTTGTTAGCGGCGGCACTTCAATCAAAATTTTAAAATAAAAGAACACTTATTGTGGCATAACTATAATAGTTAGACATATGCTGTCGCGACACTTTTTGTAAATAATGATGTGGTCTGCAAAGTCGTAGTACATTACTTTATTCTATCATCAATAGTTTTCGCAGCGCACGCGACGTAAAGAATATTTTAGGTAATTTTTCTACACCTTGAGTAACATTATTGGAGTTTTAGTAAGGATCCCTAATTTTTTGAAAATGTTATATAGCCCATGTCAAACAGGGATAATGTAGCTTCTCAACAGTGAAAGAATTTTTCAAATCGGTTAAGTAGTTTCGGAGCCTATTCGATACATACAAACAATCAAATCTTTCCTCTTTATATAATAGATGACGCACTTCTGAGGTGAAACGTAATAAAAAAAAAAAAAACCCATTTGACAACCTCCTTTGAAATCGTATAAAAAAATCAAAATTTTACCTTCTACGACCTCCCTGGCTATCGCTACGCCGTTTCCGACCTCGCACATTTGGCGTGGAAAATGACACGAAACAATAACGGAAGCAAAACGAAACATAAACAAAACGCAAAGCAAAACGTATATTTGCGTATTACTTTCGACGCCTGAATAATTCAAAGTCAAATTGATTCAAAGGAAAATACTATGACTGCCTACATATCTAGCCGTTCTTTCTAAACTACCCTCCGGCGTATCAAATACTATATCGCAGATAACAAATATCTTCGAAACATAACCGGTGTGCAATCGATTATTTCACGACAGAAACGGAGTATTATTTTTTTTTTATAGTAACGTAATCGATTACGGAGAAAAAGTAACGATATTTATGATTTTCTCTTTTTAACAGACTTAAAAAAAGAAGTAGTTTTCTCAATTCGACCGATATATATATTTTTTTTATGTGTTCGCGGATAAATGTGTCGTTTATGGACCGATTTTGATGATTCTTTTTTTGTTGGAAAGGAGATATCCCAAGGGTGGTACCATGATAAGGAAACCCGGATCTGATGATGGCACCACAGAGAAATCGAGGGCAATCCTCAAATGTTATTAGTTTCCTGTTTGAAGTCGGTTTTTTTTTTGTTCAAAACTATTAGTTACTTTAGATTTTAGACTTAGTGCTAGTCTTTGCACTTAATAGCCCGTGATAGCTCAGTGTCCGGGCGCTCGCTTTCAATTCAATATACTCGAGCAACCAGAGTTCGAGCACCGGTGCCGGCGCCAATGAAATGGTAAACTTATCACGTGCTCAGCGGTGAAGGAAAACATCGTGAGGAAGCCTGCATGTTTTCGAAATAATAACAATGGAGACCCAATTGGCGTGCGGAGTAGTAAACCTGCCTCTTGCGCCCATCCCCACTACTGGAAAAATATTGTGCGATGAACAGAGTTTTTGCACAGGACTTCAAACAGGAAGCTAATAAAACATTATCAACGCCTGTAACATTTGAGGATTGCCCTCGATTTCTCTGGTATGGCATCATCAGATCTGGGTTTCCTTATCATGGTACCACCCTTGGGATATCTCCTTTCCAACAAAAAAAGAATCGTCAAAATCGGTTCATAAATGACGAAGTTATCCCCGGACACACATAAAAAAATATAAACGGTCGAATTGAGAAACCTCCTTCTTTTTTGAAGTTGGTTAAAAAGATCAAAATCATTTATTCATCGACATAACAAAAATACATTTAATTTATCGATAGTCGTATTTATTTATTCTACCACCGTTACGTAATGAGGTTCCTCTAACGGAGAAGAAACAGGCGAAAGATACTCCGCATCCTCTTTTTTGTTAATTATAAAACCAATCCATACTAATATTATAAATAGCGAAAGTAACACTGTCTGTCTGTCTGTCTGTCTGTCTGTCTCGCTTTCACGCCAAAACTACTGAACCGATTTAAATGAAATTTAGACTATCTGTGTACTACACAGATAGTCTAGAGCCTGAGAAACGACATACATAGGCTAGCTTTTAATTGGAAAAATGTGTTGTGAAAGGTTGAAAAGGGGGAAGAAAAGTTGTATGAAAGTATTGTCATTGTCAGAACAAGAAGCATAAAAAATATATTTTAGGCTGTTGATTAGATATAAATAAAAATGACATATAAAGTTTGTAAAAATGTTACCACGCGGACGAAGTCGCGGCTGATTATCTATACATAGACGAGCAAGATGCATGAAGCATATAGACAAATTAAACTCACATCTTCGTCCGAAGAGCGGTCTCTTCAAAGACAGTGTCAGGGGCCCGGTCATCAGGATGTCTGTGGTCGAACTAACACCGGAGTTCTGCAAGCAGATTGATATTTTCACCTCCACATAAATGAAAAAAAAATGGATAAACACGAAAGCATAGTTGCGTTAAAATATATCGAAATTCGATAGTCTAAAATAAATATCGAATATCGATATATCGCAAGCAAATATCGACGATATAATTAAATATCGAAATTTATTGCTCATGTCTATGTTAAACATTTCTCCAACGGATGGCAATATCGCAAACTGACATCCGATATCAACAACGTTGTTAAAAAAACGTAAAAAAAAAATAACATGTGACACTCACCCAATCGCCAATCTTATCTGAAATTAATAGGTATTTTATTAACATACAATATTTTTATTACAGTGATAGTTATTTTGTGAATGTCAAAGGCATTTTTTTTATTTTCCTGACGTGATATTAATGTACTATATACTTAATTAAATAAAAGGTAAATACTATAATAGAAAACCAACGTATGATATTAAATAAGTTAGGTCAACGTTAATAAATATTTTACGATAAAAATGAGTTGTGCGATGCTATTGATATATTGCACGTTGATAAGAAGACCGTCACTATACGAAAAAATGTAATTTTGTGAAACTTGCACCATCTTTTAGCGCTTGAAGCTCGAAGTATATTACATCCGCAAAAAGTATCGATACTTGATTAGTAACGATATTTGCGTTGCCATATTTAGAATTTTCGTACTCAATACTTTTGTTCCGATACTTTATTAGGTATCGATACTTTCTGATGTACTCGATTGTCTTTCTACTCTTTACTATTATTGATCCAGATATCCATATTCAATATTAGGGAAATCCCCGAATCTCCTAATCAGCGGTTATGTGTTACCAGTTGAGTACTTTAATCGGATCTTGGTATTTTGAAATGGTCCGGTGTCTTCTTGATAGTCGGACTCATTCATGAGAGGAGAGAAATGAAAACGGTGTTCAGTACGTAGTTGTTTAGTTATTGTTCTTAGTACAGAATGTAGATTTTTTTATATTTTTGAATTAACAGTGTACCTTTTTTGAGATTTTTAATACTCTTCCCGAGGCAAAGAGAAAGTACTCGAGATTGAGTAAGTATCGATACTTTTATTCGTATCAATACATTTCATACGATACTTGGTATCTAGTGGGTATCGATACTTTTTAAAATTTGCGGAACACTAAAACAACCTGTTTTCGTAACTCTAATAATTTCCGCTAGATGGAGTAGCGTAGAATTGTTTTATCGACATATTGACGCTTACTATTACAAAAGACCCAGTGTGACCATTTGTGGCAGGTTTCTGCCATTTGGGCAGATTTTGCACCAAAATTTTAGCTGTGGCAGATTAGGCGATATGACGATTCAAAAAAAGAGTCAAAAATGGGCAGATTTCAAAGAATTCTTTATTATTTAAGAAATACGTTTGTATATATAAATTAACATTTGTATTCGGAATACTTATAATAGAAAGAAAAATATTCTATTTCTTATTATTTACTTTTAACATTATTTGGGAGCAAATTATTTTCTGATGTGGCAACTTTCGTCTCAAAGTACGGGGACTTTCCCGATTATTGTATATTAGTAACTAATATTGGTAACAAATATTAGTAACAAATCAACTAATATTAGTAACAAATAATTAAATTAAAGTAATATTAGAATAATAAATTAAATAACAAATATTAAATTAAACTAATATTGGTAACAAATCAGCAATAAGATTTATTTCGTTATTAATATAGCTGATCAAAGTTCATGTCAACGTTTGTTGTACTTTCTAATTCTCTATCATTCTATACCCCATTCTCTTTTGGCGTTTATAGTGTGTAGTTGGGTCTTCCGTGCATGATGACAACAAAAAAAAACCAATTCATGCCATCTCTATATTTTTATACATTTACTGTATAAAAATATAGAGATAGCTTTGGCAATAAGGTCTAGAAACCACAAATTTCTCATTAAGGGTCACCCTTATTTTGGTTATGACCATTCATTCAACAATTGGGAAATAAGTGAAAATGTTAAGATCTGGTCCTATTTAAGTTCCCGAACATTGCAGCAATAAAGAACGCACAAAAAAAAGTAAACGCATACGTTTTTAATCTGATGGACCATAGTGATTTTTGCGAAATTAAGTCTGTTCCTAAAAAAAAAACATTTTCAAAGAAGGACTATAGATATTAAAATTATAAAAATTATAAAAGAATTAAGTTATAAACTGCTAAGGCAAAATATTTTTTTATAAGACTTCTTACTTATAACAGAACTTGTTAGATATTCCATTACAAGTTAATAGGATAGCTACTCGTAGGTAAGAGTCAGCTAATAGACAACAGGTTCCTTATGACAATCTAAAAATGATTATGAAAATCTACTGAAATCTCTTTACGCAGCTAAGCTTCCTTTAGCTGAAACAAAAAATAACAAAATCAAACCATGATTGACTAAATCATATACCTAATTATTATGTTTCTTCTTATTTGGATAGTATGAATCTATTCATCTGATAAAAAAACTTTTGATCTCAATTATTAATTAGAATATACAACAATGAAACATGATTGTGATATTAATACAAACTTTGTTTCTATTTCGATAATTACATTAGAATTATTTTTGAGAATAGGTACTTACTTTATTTTAAGATTATTGATCTCAATTTTTAAGTACAATTTATAATAATTAAAAATGGATGTGATATTCATCCGAACTTTGTTTCTATTTTCATAGTTACATAATTCATTTTAGAATGTCTTCACTTTATTTTAATTAATTGAGAGTGAATCTTTAAGGTTTTTTGAAGTTGTAAACCTTTATATTAGTCCTCAAATGTTTAAAAAATTTGATTTAGCCAGTTTTTCCAGTCGCAAATAGGTTAATGTTTAAATATTTTGAATTAAACTTTGCAATAAAATATATTTTATGAATAGAAACTTGCAATAAAAAACATAATATTACATTTTTTTTTATTCTTTCTGGTCCAAAACTGGTTATTACTGTGTGGTAGAACCATAGACTTGGGATCTAAATCAATGAGTAAAACTTTAAATCATCATCATCATCATTTCAGCCTGTTTGAGTCCACTGCTGCACATAGGACTCCCCCATAGAAACTTTAAATGCTTCTACAGAAAAAAAACGTATAGTGTCACTCTTCTAATCAAAGTGCGATAGCAGTATTTTCATATAAGGATCTTCTTCTCTTCTATTTTTGTTGGTAACTGTATAAACGCTTATATTCTTAGTGACATTGAATAACATAAAAATATGGAATTCAACTCACCGTTTCTCGCAAAAATTGTATTATTACGATCCATTTCCTGAAATAATCAGGGAATACAGAAGTCCAGTTCCACTTATACGTAAGGCTAAATATATCACAAACACTCTTTAATAATTTTAAACTTAACCTATCATCGTGTAAAACTAAATATTTAATAATCTTTGGAGAATGAAACAAATCAATGTTTATATTTTATAAAAGTCAGAAGTCAGAATCAGTGTTGCCATTTGCCAACAATGTAGGGCCTGATGTCGCCATTTTTTCCGGCATAAGCGGCCACAACTTCTGATTTAGTTTAAATTATATAGCTTAATTTAAATTAACTTATTTATTTTCACCTTAACGCCTTTCAACTTCGCGTTAACCTTACATAAAATTGTAAAAAAATATTTAGATTCTGCTTGGTCTGTCTGCCTGCAATAATAAGGCACCAACAAGATTATCGCCGTTATCGCCAGGCGTCATCAGTTGTAATCTAATCAGTGGCATCAGGCGGCTGCTGTGCTACTACCAATATATAATAAATAAAAATACCAATAAAATAATAATATAAATAACCAACAATTAACCTGCAGTCTGTTAAATATAGGTTGGTTACACGGGACATTGACATTCACATACAAATATGGATCTCGTATATGAAGTTCCGTATTTTTTAAACAAAAAATGTACGTAACACAATGTGGTACTTTATTTTGTAATGTCACTTTACTTTATTAATGTCAAATATATACGATGATACGCGGCACATTGACATTACAATGTCCCGCGTATCATCTTATATTTAACAAACTTTAATAGCCTAACTAACGACTATTTGTCGCTATTAAAGTTTGCCTACGTGGGCCACACTGGTTAGAATCACAGATAACAGATAAATTATATAAGAATAAGTCGATTCTTAATCGATTCTCGCGATAAAAAAATAGCATATTTTCACAAAACGTACAAAAATATTTCAGCCGCATAAATTCCAAGCTATTTTAGTTTTAGGGTTCCGCACCTTAAAAAGTAAAAAAAAATTACCCTTATAAGAACACTCTCTTGTCCGTCTGTCTGTCCGCATGTCACCACTGTTAATGGTAATGATTATTTAATAATTATATTAATATAAAAAAAATCGGTGATGATTATTTAGCAATTTTATTCTGGCGGTATAATGGGTGGGTACGGAGCCCTCGGTGTACGTAGCCGAGTCGCACTTGACCGGTTTTTATTTATTTTAATTTTGATTAATTTCTTGACAACCACGTAACTTCACGAAACTAAAACCCGACTGCAGTTTCAGCCTAAACGCATGTTACGACGGCAGTTTTAAATTCAGAAGAAATTTGGCGGAAATTTTGACTAAGCCAAAATTAAGGTTGAATTGGGGCTTTATAAGTAAATAATGGAAGTAATGTACTTTCATTTTATATAAAGGTGTCCCCGACCTACGAGACCTTACTCAGCAGAGTTCTATTGTTGAATGTTTGCGCGCATTACTCATATCCCCGCCATAATCCTTACTAATATTATAAAAAGTTTGTATGGATGGATGTTTGTTACCCTTTCAAACTTTTTTAACAAAAACTACTGAATAGATTTAAATGAAATTTTACAATTAATATATAATTTTAAATAATATAGATTATACATCAGAATAACACATAGGCTATAATTTATAAAGATATTGTAATGCGATGTTGTGAACACAAAGATGTATCGCGACGTTAAAGTCGCTACTCCGTCCTTCATTTTCAAGGAGCGGAGACAAAATATTTTAAAGGAATAATATATAGTTATGAAAGTCCGCTAGTTAAATATTTCAGAATCTCACTCGCACCCTCGTGGAGCGTACGTCTGCGATAGTGCCGTCCTAGGAATGTTTTAAACGACCCATCAGTTTGGCAAACAACCCATCAGGTTCAGAGCGTAGGAGTGAGCTATGCTAGGTTAAACAGAGAATTTGGGAGTCAACAATTGCAACTGTTTTCGTAAGCGGTATTGCACGAATGGGTAGGTCCATCCAGGTAAGTACAACGACCTCACAGAAGACCGGCGTAAAGTAGAAGTGTTACACTTCTGCGTTTCGTCTGGTGAGCGAGGTAGCCGGGGCCCACTTTATTTAAAGGTGGCAACGCATTTGCAACCCTACGGGTGTTGCAAGTGTCCATGGACGGCGAATATCACTTAACATCGGGTGAACCGCCAGCTAGCTTGCCACCATCGCGAATAAAAAAGTGAGTGGGTACTTATGTACACGCGTTAGAATATATGTTATACTAGCGGCCCGCCCCGGCTTCGCACGGGTATTTAACAAAATTTTTAAAACTAAAAATTATCATAAACATAAAATATTTCGAATATTTCGTCTTTGGTGAATAATTTTATGAATTTCTTCATCTTTTAATGAAATAATTGAAATTACGTCATGAGGATCGAAAGACCGCTGACCAGATAATGGTTCCGCTTTAATTACGGGACATTCGATCGACATTTGATCTTTTTGTTGACCGATATTTGATGTGCCAATGTCTTGATTTAAAGCGTCTCTAAGATGAATGTTTCACCAGCCCTCAGTCTCTGGTGATTACGACATCATATGTAATTCAATCTTTATGATATTTTTTGCCATCATATCTACAAAGTATTGAATAAAAACCCGCCAAGTGCGAGTGCGTACGTTCTACGTTCGTGTTCTGAGGAATTATGTCAAACATTTTAAGAGTTCGTATAAATTACACCGGTTATCGGTTACTTGCGAAAAGTAATCACAAAACAATTTTGTTGGAGATATGAATTGCCTTTTGCAGCCGCAAATGACATACGACGGCATAATTTCGCAAATAGAATTTTATTAATAAAACTTAATACACTTTCATTTACTCGTGGAAAACTGCCGAGCGGCCGTCAAAATACATCAAACCTTTTTGTCTCGGGATCGGCAAGTAAAAAAATATATCGCTAATGATCGTATCGAAATTTTTAAATAGTGTCGTTATCTCATCAGGTTTCGCATGATTATTCACACATAGTTTCCAAACCATTCAAAGTTTGCAGAAAAGATTGGGGGAGAAAAGAGTTGATTAGTTGTAAAAAGTCCGAAAACTGTTAATTGTCCGTTAACGTCAGGGTCATATTATAGTCTTATGAGTTAATAGTATTAGTATTTTAATGGACGCTTTCACAAAGATGATGGCGGGATTTATTAAAGTTAAATATACACGAGAAGCACCCAAAAAGTATATTTGTACATACATTAAACATGAAATCAGAGTTGCGTTAAAGATAATATATCGCAATTGACAAGAATTTGATACTTTAAAATAAATATAAATTATCGATACATATATTGATAGTTTTATCGAAATATATTTTGCTGTATCGATATTTGTTTGCAAAGCCTATTTTTAACATCTGACACTGACTGACATTCTGAGATTCTGACAGTGACATTTTTCCGTTGTGTTTGTATCTAATATCTATTGGTACTTGTTATTCATCATCATCATTTTCATTATCATCATTTCAGCCTGTTTGAGTCCACTGCTGAACATAGGCCTTGTTATTATTTTAAGTTTAATTAAAAGCGGCATTAAGTTACTATTGATGCGCCAGAAATGTTATTTAACTTTATTATAGTCACTTGTTTACTGCTCATTTCAGCCGAAGAAAACATCCAAGAGGGTTTCTGTGATGCATCGACGGAAACCTGCCAAGATTCAAACAGTGCGCTGAAGTTCTTGTACTATGACGTGAATCCGCCCGAAGGCTTCAACCTGAGACGCGATGTTTACATGAGGTTCGCGATAATGCTGGCGGAAGCGCGGAAAGCGGGCAAAAAGCTCGACTGGCGAATCGTGCTACCACCCTGGCATCGTATGTACCATTGGAGGACGGAAGGAAAGTCTAGCCAACCGTTGCCCTGGAGCGCGTTTTTTGATATCGACTCGCTGAAGTCATACGCCCCGGTTGTGGAACTGCATGAAGTGTTTTCGACGCCTGGAAACCGACGGTTAGAGATCGACCGCCTTTATGTGCTGCAAAACTATGAGAACGCTTTCGAGAATGGCGTTTTCGAGGAGAAGTGGCAGCTTGTAGAGGACTGCGGATACGACGGCCGCTATTGGGGCTACACAAACGTCACCGCGAAGGAGGTTGTGTGTGCGAACTTCCAGGGGAAGATCTCCAAGCTGTGGGAGCTGGTGTCACTGCATCCATCGGACAGGTCGGTCATGTTCGCTCACGGTGAGATACCCCTGCACAGCGCATACGGCACCAAAGCGTACTGGGACTGCCGGAGGAGCATGAAGTTTAACAGGTCTCTAGTTGAGGCTGCTAAACAATATATATCCCAATTTCTCAAATGCAAGGTTGAGAAATGCACATCTTACATTGCTGTCCATTGGAGAAGACAGGATTTCGCAAGAAGCCGAAAAAGAGATGTCCCATCTATACAAGGCGCTGTTAAACAGATAAAAGAAGCTTTAGAGAACCATGTACCTAACATCCAAAGGATTTTCATTGCAACGGATGCATCAGCTGAAGAGGCTAATCAATTGGAGAAAGGACTTAAAAATTTTGGGTATAAAGTTTATTTTTATACACCAAGTAAATCCGAATTAAGTGTTTATAGAGAGGGTGGTGTTGCAGTCATTGAACAGATCATTTGCTCACATGCCGCATACTTTGTTGGTACACACGAGAGCACTTTCTCCTTCCGCATACAAGAGGAGAGAGAAATACTGGGATTTGATAGCAGAACTACATTTAACAGGCTTTGTCCCGATACGGGCAAATGTGAGGAGCCGTCGAAATGGACTATAGTTAGTTAAAATGATGAAGTTCCTATAATACTTAAACAAATTTTAATAAAATATTGCTATAAATAAGAGACAATGAAAAAACTCACAAAAAAAAACAAACCTAGTCTTCTATATCAAATAAACAGAAAGTTTAATACAGTGTTAGTTACGATTTTATAACCATTGTTTTTTATTATTGTGATCTGTCTTATACAAAAATTAAATTCACTTTAACATGAATCTCAATTGGAAATATATAAAACACTAGGTTGTAATGGTTTTAGTCCAGCAATTATTTTCTCTCATTTCAATCTTCTTTTTTTTCCAAACTTTTTTTATATTGCAAATACTGAATATTGTTGTTTAAAATATATAATTTTTATTTCAAATTGTCTGAAAGTACTTGCTAATTTATTGTCGAGCAAGTTCTTTTTTTTTTATTTGCATGAATCAAATGTCATAAATATAGAAAGTGTATTTGGATCTTTTAAACTCGAAGTAGTCACTCATTGGGTAGGTATACTTTTTGTGTCTTGTTCAGTTAAGACTCTAATGTGACAACAACAAAATGTATGGACATTGCTTATTGTGATAACTTTGCAGATAAGAGATTTATATCAGTGCCATTTTATCTTTAGTTTTTATAAGCTATTATTGCTAAATAGACTGTCAACATTGGAACATATTATATGAGATTTAGATTACACTAATAATCTGTATTTATTTATTATCCTGCGCGTCATTTTGTAATATTTTTTATGTGAGAAAGAGGCAACGGTTCACCTAATGTTAAGTGATAACCTCCGCCCATGGACATTTTCAAAAGCCTTAGGTGTGTGTATAAATATTAAATTTTTGAAAATGCTATATAAATTTTGCAGCCACATATTTCCTCTCTTTCAACTCCACAAAAAAAGTATTTGTACCATTTGTGATTATATAATAATATTGTAGTGTGTCTGAATCTGAATGTTTATGTTTGTGATATTTATAAAATTTTTAGAAAAAGTACGAAAAGATTGTCGCTGCTGTGGGAATCGAACCTACGTCTTCGGCATTCGCGGCTTGATAAAGGAGCCACTAAGCTAAACAGCTGATTGCCACACCGAAAAAAATCTGAACTTCTTTTATCTACATTGTTTTTAGCATTACATATCTTTTTAAGTGATAACCGCTGCAAATCAAATCATTTATTCATCGAAATATACACTTCATCTAACCATAGTAATTTTTGAAATCTACCACCGTTTCGTAATGAGGCGAAAGAAACTCCGTAGGCATCCTCTTTTTTGTCATTTTCTTTTCTCAAAGAAAGACATTGTTATACGGTACAATTTTTTTTTATTTAGAAACAGCTTATGAGCGATCATCTCATTCCCTGGTGTTATTATCGTTAATGTATTTATTTATATTATAATAACCCTCTTTAAAAAGTTTTTCTTTTATATATTTCTTAAACCTGTTAATATATACGCTTTGCACATTAACTGGGATTTCCTTGTAGAAGCTTGTACACCGTCCCATAAACGAGTTACTGACTCTATGGAGCCTAGTAACTGGCGAATGCCCATGGACATTTGCAACACCCGGCTGCAAACGCGTTGCCACCTTAAGTGGGGTTATCAGGCGACTAACCAACATTAATTCGCAAACCATAAATGACACAACTTACAAATTAATAATCCTCACATAAGGACGAAATCAATATAGCGTACAAAAATGTACATTACAGGTTTTATGATTTGGAAATTCGGATTATGTCGATACATGCACAATAAACAGATACAAAACTCCAATAATGTTACTCAAGGTGTACAAAAATTATCTTCTTCTTCTATATTATAAAGAGGAAAGATTTGATTGTTTGTATGTATTGAATAGGCTCCGAAACTACTGAACCGATTTAAAAAATTCTTTCACTGTTGAGAAGCTACATTATCCCTGCTTGATATAGGCTATATTATATTTTAAAAAAAATTAGGGATCCTTCCTAAAACTCCAATAATGTTACTCAAGGTGTACAAAAATTACCTAGAATATTATTTACATCGCATGCGCTGCGAAAACTATTGATGATAGACTAAAATAATGTACTATGACTTTGCAGAACACATTTTTATTTACAAAAAGCGTCGTGACAGCATATGTCTAACTATTATAGTTATGCCACAATCAGTGTTCTTTTATTTTAAAATTTTGATTGAAATGCCGCCGCTAGAAAAGGCTCTTTATTTGTATCTTGGTATTTATCCTTATAAAAATAAATTACTTCTTATTTAAGACTGTTTCAATATCTTTATATAACTTTTTGAATTATCAAATTCGGTCATTCCATTCGAAAGATATCACAAGTTTAAAACTGTTAGTATATTGTTAATTGTTAAAATTATTTAACTTAACAGCTTGGTGACTGACTTAGTACTTCTTATAATTCTTCAATCACATTTTAGTGGTAATTCCTGTTCGACATCATTTTAAAATGCGCGAAGATCAAGTTCCCAAGCAAAAATCCCAATCAAAAATACGTCGTAAAAAATCATCTTACAAGTCGGAGAGAGTCAAGTAGAGTGTTTGCAGTGGCTTGAAGAGCAAAATAATATAAATATACAAATTCACACTAGGGAATCGAGCTCTGAGCGTTTCCAACGCCTACGAGATTAGAGAGAAAGACAACAAATGTAAACGACTAGAGTTCGTAATCGAGTTTTAGCTGACAGTAACAGATCAGCTTTTTTGCATTATGCTCAACAGTCTTCTGTCCAATTCGAAGCCATGAATAAGATCTGCTCAGTGTTCTAGCAAAAAATGGGTCGATGAACCAAATGGTATGTGCTGTGCTTCTGGAAAAGTTAGTCTCCCCGATATTGAGGAGCCGCCACAGCCAATAAAAAATCTTTTGATAAATAATCATTCACCATCTGAACATTTTTAACCAACATCCGAAAGTACAATAGCCTCAATACAACATGAATCATGTTGTACGCGGTTTTGGCCATATTTTTACAACCAGTCGCCTGCCTGACGTTAAACCTCCTTGGGAAACAAGCAAAAAGCAAACCCAGATCAAATTTCAACTGTGTAACTATCACGGTTCATGAGATACAGCCTGTTGACAGAGGGACAAACAGACAGCGGAGTCTTAGTAATAGGGTCCCGTTTTACCCTTTGGGTACGGAATCCTAAAAAGGCCCCAAAGATATAGTGTTGCACGGTAGACACGTCCAACTTAAAAGGGTCTCTGAGTTACACCGATTGCATGATCCACTACAATGTCCCTTAATCGTCGTAATGGGAGAAGACGGTTATTATTTACTATTCCTCAGCAAGGTACAGTGCGTAACAAAACTGTGACATGCATGCAATTGTATGCATTAAGGTTGATGGTTAGAGCTACCTGTTTTAAGCCATTGCATTATTACTGGGACTCATTAGGGACCTATTACTAAGACTCCGCTGTCCGTCTGTATGTCCTTATGTCTGTCCATATGTCACCAGGTTGTATCTCATGAATCGTGATAGTTAGACAGTTGAAATTTTCACAAACTATGTATTTCTGTTGCCGCTATAACAACAAATACTAAAAAACAAAAAAATATAAATAAGTGGGGCTCCCATAAAACAGACATGATTTTTTTGCCGTTTTTATAAATAATGTTGACAGTAGTAGTGTTTTTGACAATATGTAAGTATAATACTTCTTATATTGAATAAAGATAATAAAACATGATTTTTTTTTTATGTGATAGAGTGGCAAATGAGCTGGCGGTTCACCTGATGTTAAGTAATAACCGCCGCCCATGGACATTTGTAACACCTGTAGGATTGCAAATGAGTTGCCATCTTTAAATAAAGTGGGCCCCGGCTACCTCTCTCACCAGACGAAACGTAGAAGTATAACACATCTGTTTTACGCCGGTTTTCTGTGAGGTCGATACGGAACCCTTCGTGTGCGAGGTTTTCCAAAAAAATATAGA
Organism: Iphiclides podalirius; assembly: GCA_933534255.1. Taxonomy (NCBI): domain Eukaryota; kingdom Metazoa; phylum Arthropoda; class Insecta; order Lepidoptera; family Papilionidae; genus Iphiclides; species Iphiclides podalirius. The sequence goes on along the minus strand of OW152841.1, from coordinate 6,953,287 downwards.
TAGCCGAAGTATTTGTATCCGATATATCGATATAAAATATTTAATATCGAAATCATGTCAAAGATGATATTTTTTCAAATTCGAATCCGGCACGGAGTCCGTAGTTATCAAATATTTATTACATGAAATACCTTTATTTTTTGACAACGGCTATTAAACAGAAAATATAAATATATCGATATTTTCTCTTCGATATATCGAACTCGATATGGATCTTTTTATAAATATCGGAAATATCGATTCTTTCAAAAATCGATGAAGATCGATTGAAAATTTCTTCACTTACGGCGTCCCTCTTTAGCCGCTAATGTGTTAGTGTTGCAAGTTAAGAACCTTATCTTTACCCAAAAGTAAGAGGTAATATTAAAACAACCTGACCTTTTATTACTAATTCAATAAACGAAATTACATTAAGATACAACATTTATCAATATAATAAAGCCAATAAAGATTTCTAAGATCAGCACTGCCCAATGTTTTCTACGATTTGGACAAATTATTAAAAATGATCTACTTATATAGCTTAGGTAATGGCTATGTAATTATAGTTTTTGAACTATTTCAACAGTATTTGTAAGGACCCAGAACAATCGTAGCGGACAATCATGCCATAAAAAATCATACAACTAACACAAATAAAACACCATAATCATCATCATATAAGCCGAAAGATGTCCACTGCTGAACATAGGCTTCTCTCATTGATTTTCAAATAAATAAATAAACACCATAATACCTAATAATAATCACCGAAGTAATTTCGCGCAGTTGGAAGTCGAACACACCACTTGTAACATTATTCTCTTGCAAACATGCGCAAATCTTCGATATTGTACAGCGAGTTACGAGTACGACGGTATATCGTAATTGTTCGCATGAAAATTTGCATTTTCTACATATTTTCATACAATTCAAAATTCGTAAAATAGAATAGATATGAAGGAAATAGTTAAAAAGAGTTAACGATCCGCGAGGAGCATACAAAGAGTTGTTATTAGTATTAAACACGAAACCATAGTTGCGTTAAAAAGTCAAGCGCTAGTCAGTTCCATAAATAAATAAAAAATTTGTGCGTGTACTAGCGTACACTCGTAAGAAGTGAAACTTTTGAAGTGAAACTTCTTTATCGGGGTTGGAAAAAATGTAGTGTAACATTTTTGCGTTACGCGCCATCTTTTTCTTATCTTAAAATGTTCCTCTAACGCCATCTAGTGTTGAATAGGGGGTTTTATGTCGTCTTTATTCTTTGGTGGTTTCAAGGTTCACGTTGCAAGTTTTCAATCAATTCTTTTTTTTTTTTTTTTTTTTTTGGGCTTGATGAGCCACTGTTGGCCTTAGGGGCCTTTACAGTTCCGACGGGCTTGAGGTGGCCGGGCGCTCGAGACGCTTGGCCTGAACCTCGCGTATTTATTATTACGCGTTATGGTGACTAAGCTCGAGGGCTCCCGAAGGAACCTCGGCTCGGGCCGTCACGCTATTTAATTCACCGGTTTGGGAGGCCGCCTAGCCCTTAGGGCGCTTTGGCGGGGGCTCCATGGAGTGATCAGGCTCAAGGGTCCCCGAGAGGGGACCTCGGCTTGGGCTGTCTCTCAACACGCGTTTAGCATTCCGATTCGAGGGTGCCCGAGAGGGCCGGACCTCGGCTCGATCGGTAGCTGTTATCTGACTGGGGGGATCTCTAGAGCTATCGTTACTACCACTTCGTAAAGCGTTGGCGCTGGGAGCGCCAGGAGAAGAAGTGGCGGAAGAAACTCCAGCAACGCTTCTATCTTGAACTGGGGAGAACCTGCCAGGTACGTGGCGGAACCTAGTATATGTTTGCCGCACTCGCCGGCGAGTGCGGTTTGTGTTGGTGTGTTTGCGAAGTTTTTTAATCCTTTCGATGGCGATAGTCGTCTCATCGTCAGGGAAATCGAGAATGTGTCGCGGTCTACGGTGATTGCGGCGGAACGTACCTAGCGGCAGGGGTCTGTAGGTGGCGGCACCTACGATTAGCGGGTTGGGATGCGCGGTGGCGGAATCGAAGTATCGGCGCGACGCCGACTTCAGGAATTGAGCGATGGTGGGCAACTCTAAATCGACATGAAGGTCGATATTGCGCATGTACCAGGGTGCTCCCGTGGCTCTGCGCAAAAATCGATTTTGGATGACCTGAAGCCGGTGTATTTGCTTCGGAGCAATGTGTGCGAAAACTGGACTCGCGTACGTCATGATAGGGCGAACTACTGCCTTATATAGAGTCACCTTGTTCCGAAGGGACATTTTAGACGTTTTGTTGAGGAGCGGATGGAGGCGACCGAGTACGAAGGCCGCCCGGTTCTTGACCCGAGTCACGTGCTGGTTGAATCTAAGTTGGGAGTCAAGGACGACACCTAGATATTTAACTTTGTTCACCCATGGTACCGGACTATCCATGAGTTTAACGGGGGGTGGTTTATCTACGTTTTTATGCGAAAAAAGGACGGCCGCGCTCTTGGCGAGATTGATTTCGATCCTCCATTGCCGAAACCAGTCACCGATGGTGATGGCTGCAGCTTGGAGGCGTCGATGGATAATTTCGGATGTTCTGCCTGCTGTATAGAGACAGGTGTCGTCGGCAAATAGGGCAAGTTCTACATCTTTGACTCGCGGCATGTCATTGGTGTAGAGCGTAAAAAGGACTGGGCCCAACACCGACCCCTGTGACACCCCGGCTCGAACGGGATGCGTTGTCGAACACACGCCTTCGACGCGATAACGAAAGGTCCGATTACTTAGGAAGTCTCGTATTATGCATACGAGACGATCGGGTACTCCGAACCCGTATAACTTTTATACGAGCCCGTTGTGCCAGACTTTATCGAAGGCCTTTGCCACGTCTAAGAAGAGTGCTCTGGTGTTGAGTCCGCGTTGGCGTTTGACTAGTATGTGCTCCGTGATGCGGTGCACTTGATGGGTACAAGAATGTTTGGCTCTAAAGCCAAACTGTTCAGGGATGGGGAGCCCTTTGGCGTCCATAAGGGATCTTAGTCGGGCTAGTATTAGTCTTTCAAAGATCTTCCCAAATGTTTTGAGAAGACTTATTGGACAATAAGAGGTTGGGAGGGTCGCGGGTTTGTGGGGTTTGAGGAACCCTATTACGTCCGCTTCTTTCCACTCGGACGGGAAGAAGCCTTCGGTTATAGCCGCGTTGTAAATTAAGACTAGTATCTGAAGGATGCTAGTAGAGAGAAGTTTGGTCACCTTATTGGTGATACCATCTGAGCCAGGCGCTTTGCGTGGGCGTAGTTTGTTTATTGTTTCTGCGAGTTCCGAACACGTGACCGGGCGAACGGGATCGCGGAGTGGTTCCGATGCTTTCCTTTCGACCTCTTCGTTCACCTTACGGAGGTGATCGGGGTGGGTCGGAAGCAAGCTGGGGGAGCATTGGGCCTCTAGGCTGTCAGCTAGGCATTCGGCTTTCTCTTCGTCCAGCATTGCTGGCGTTCCTATCGGGCGAACTAGTGGTGGCATGTTTGGAGTGGCTATACCCTTGAGGGTTTTAGGAAGTTTCCAAAAGGCTTGGTGGGATGGTTTTATAGAGACTAAGGTGGAGTCCCACCGTTCGTTTCGTGAGTCTGCTATACGTGTTTTGACTTCACGTTGTAATTTACGTAGCAGTCTACGATTTGAGTCGGTGGGATATCTATCGTAGGCGCGTGTGGCCGCATTCTTGCGCCTCAGTAAGTCTTGTACATCGTCTGGCAGGGCCCAGCGATAGTCGTCCATCGCTGGAACCTGTCTCGAGCATTGCTCGACGACGGTGTTGACGTGACTCGTGAGGGCCCGAATTGCGGTCTCCGTGTCCTGTTTGTTGTTCAGTTGGTCGGGGATCGACTCTAATATTGAATTGGGCTCATTCAGTTTAGTTTTGACTCTATGCCAGCTAATGACTGTTTTGGTTTGGGGGGCGGCTATTGCTAAGGGCCCTAGCCGAAATAGGACTGGTCGGTGATCAGAGTGAAGCTCGTGAATCACTTCCGGGTCGCGCATGGTCAGATTGATGTTTTTGACAACTGCAATATCAAGCACATCCGATGATTGTCCCTCTATATAAGGGAAGTGCGTATGTTCGACTGGGGCTACAACTTCAAAGTCGAGCCTGTCGGATAGCGAGTCGAGTGCGGTGCCTCGACTGTTGGTGCGTGTCGAGTTCCATCGGATATGTTTTTTTTAATCAACAATTTTTGCGGACCCTCATACTAATTACAACGGTCAAACCATAGTGTGTTTTAATTTAAATATGTGTGTGTATATATGTTAATATAAAAGTGTGTTTTAATAAAAAATTTTAATAAAAGCCTTTTATTAAACTTTATCTAATTTAACTTTATTTAACCAATTTCTGTAAAGTTGCATATAGTGACGTTATTTTTCAAAAAATAATTTTAAAGGCTTTTATTATCATAAACATAAATACAAATTCTACAATTATTTCATTTTAGCTTTGTATAATATTTAGTTTCTTATTTGTAATACATTGGTGACGTTAGTAGTAAATTAAAACACACTATGGTTTGACCGTTGTAATTAGTATGAGGGTCCGCAAAAATTGTTGATTAAAAAACTTGCAACGTGAACCTTGAAACCACTAAAGAATAAAGACGACATAAAACCCCCTATTCAACACTAGATGGCGTTAGAGGAACATTTTAAGATAAGAAAAAGATGGCGCGTAACGCAAAAATGTTACACAAAATTTTTTTCCAACCCCGATAAAGAAGTTTCACTTCAAAAATATATCGGAATCGACACGAATTCGATATCTAAAATAAATCTCGAAATCAATATATCGCGATACAAAATATCGATGTTATATATCGATAGGTGTTTAGAAAAATATCGGAATTTTTAAATATCGATATTTTCCCCATGTCTAGTCTAGTCTGATGTCACTCTCACTATTGTCATAAATTAAAATTAGGTCTATGGCAATCCGAACGAATGAGATTTTTTAGTAAATTAAAGTACTTAAACTAGTTATTTATATAATTCATCCATAAGCTAAGAAAAAATGGAGTTAAATGACGTTATAGTGAATCAACCCGTGGTTATAGATAATGTAATTACATAAAATTAAAAACTTATTGATTTGCTGTTCTCTCAAATGGGCACACCTGTTTTTCCGTATTTACATTATTTCATTATCGTTATATTTTTAATAATAACTACTCCACTTCTTTTGTCGAAGGGCTAGTTTAATAATATTGTAAAAGAAAGTAATTATACAAGTTAAATGCTACATTGCGTATGAGTCATTGACCGCATACGTATTGACGTAGTTTTGTTGTGTATTTACTGTAATTGTTTTTCAGGGCTCCGGAGTGATCAAAGCGGGCTTTGCAGGTGATCAAATACCAAAATGCAGATTTCCGAACTAGTGAGTATGATAGTTTCATAGTCTGACCGTTCCTGCCATAAATGGTGTCTTTAAATCTAGCCTGAATGATAATAAGTGTGACAAATGAACGAAGAAACGGTTTGTATATATCTATGCGTGTTTTTAGTCTATCATCAACATGTAATAAATTGTTTTATCAATTATTTGCAAATAATAATAACTTGGCCACTGTAAATATAATTGTGATTATATCATCATTATAGAAATCTGTGTCCATCTAGCGGGTAATTTTAAAACTACTTTTGTTTTGTAGCATTGGGCGCCCAAAACATGTGCGGGTGATGGCGGGTGCGTTGGAAGGGGAACTATTTGTGGGCCCTCGAGCCGAAGAGCACCGCGGTCTTCTCAGCATAAAGTACCCCATGGAGCATGGGATTGTGACAGATTGGAATGATATGGAGCGAGTGTGGACATATATCTATAGCAAGGTATGTGTATTCATATATTCATTATGAACTGTCTTAGTTTAGTTCTCATCTCCAAGTAATTTTGAAAATATCCGATGGGTTCTCACAAATGTTACAATGTGCCGAAGAATTATATAATTGTGCGGAGACCTGCATATTTTCGAAATAATAAAAGAATATTATTCTAATGTATGTGAAGTGCACCAATCCACAGTGTGCCTGCATGGTGGAATTTGCCCTATGTACAAAGGAGATCTATGCCCAGCCGTGTGACATATATAGGCTGTTATATTACTTTACTGTTTTTCCCTTTACATCATCATTGAAGTAATGAAGATTTGGTGTTTTGATTTAACATAGTAAATAACTGAACAACAAGTTGGATGTAACACTTATTTAGGTATTTGTTCCATCTCGTCTCCACAGGACCAGCTATCTACATTCTCAGAGGAACACCCAGTGCTTTTAACAGAGGCCCCGCTCAACCCACGTCGCAATCGCGAGAAAGCGGCCGAGGTCTTCTTCGAGACCTTCAACGTACCAGCCCTCTTCCTCTCCATGCAGGCAGTGCTCAGTCTGTAAGTCTTTTTGTTAACCTACAACACCCGAGGGCTCGCAGATGCGTTGACAACTTTTAATAAAGTGGGCCCCGGCTATCTGACTCACCAGACGAAACGCGAAAGTATAACACTTCCACTTCACACCGGTCTTCTGCGAGATCGTGGACTTCCCCGGAAGCACCTTCCCATTTGTCCAACAGCGTAGACCACGGATGAGCAACGCGCGGCCCCTTAAACATGTTTATGCGGCCCGCCAAGCATTTCTAAAATTTTAATTTATTTTATCGAATTTCTCCCGTCAATATATTGTTATGAAATTAATTATAATACAATGGTTGTACATACTGAACCGAAAAAATTTTTTTTCGTTTTTCTGTTCTTTTCTTGTTTCTTTTTACCTTGCATTAAAATTTGTATATGAAATCTTTACTTCTTCTTGTTCTTTGTTATAAATAAATTTTCGTAAATTATTATGTGCGGCACGCCAAAAAAATTTGAAATTTAAATTGGCCCATTGATTAAAAAGGTTGCAACCCCTGGCGTAGACTATTGTGTGGCTCTACAAGAGTTACTGGTTGATGATTGACGCTAACCACCCATTAAGGAATAAGTATTTGCCCTCCCAACCTGCTTCATAGAACATAATTGGGACAAAATCTATGTATACCAGAAATATGTGGTGCATTCTTTTCTAGTCTCTAAACAGAAGGCTTAAGGGTCTTCTAATAATTTAACTTCATCTTACTTAATTGATTACAATTATTAATTAAATTTAAGATTTAATTTATTAAGTAGTACCGCTATTCAGATCCTTTGAAATATATTTGTGGTAATAAAAGTTATGAATGCTCTCAGATGACTAGACTGGTTATGATTAAAAAGTTACTTTCTACCCTCACGATGTTTTCCTTCAACGCGGAGTCTATTATAGGTCGTTACTAAAATTAAAAATTCGTTGGTGCTGGCACCCGGATATTAATTGTGGTTGCTCGAGTATGTTGAATTAAAATCGAGTGCCCGGACTCCGAGCTATCATGGACTGTTCAGGGTACAGTGCAAAAACTTGGCCAGCTAATTATATTAAAAGATTCATTTAAATAAACAGTGTTGAGTCGCTGATAATTCATCATCATCATCATTTCAGTCTGTTTGAGTCCACTGCTGAACATAGGCCTCCCCCATAGACTGCCATGAAGTACGATCCTGAGCCACCTGCATCCATCGACTTCCCGCACATTTGCACAGGTCGTCACTCCATCTAGTGGGGGGTCGTCCTACACTGCGATGGCCAGTACGAGGCTGCCACTCGAGAACCTTTCTTCCCCAACGGTTATCGCTGATAATTACTGGAAGATAATTTATCAATTACTATAATGTGAAAAGGAAAACATCGTGAGGAAACATTTTTTTATCAAAATATTTTCGAAATAATAAAAAAATTCGAAGATATGTGAAGTCCGCCAATCCGCCGTGGGGCCACGTGGTTGTTGGGTATCCCTAATACCCTCTTTCTAGAGGAGGCCTTTGCCCATCAGTGAGGTTATGTAAAACCTAATTACTTTACTCATAATTATTAATTAACTAGCTGTGCGCGCGACTTCGTCCGCGAGGAATATGAAATTAAAAAAAATCTAAAATAAAAGTAGCCTAAGTTACTCCTTATTACATCAGCTATCTGTCAGTGAAAGTCCCGTCCAAATCGGTCCAGCCGTTTCAGAGATTAGCCGGAACAAACAGACAGACAAAAATTGTATAAAATGTTATTTTGGTACATGTACCGTGTATACAGCCATATGCATTTAGTAAACAGTGGTTATTTTAATATTACAAACAGACAATGCAATTTTATTTATCTGTATATATGATTTTAGTAAATTTAGTCGATTGGCCATCCGTCGTTTCCCAGATACGCGACAGGTAGGACCACAGGTGTGGTTCTGGACTCCGGTGATGGGGTCACCCATGCGGTTCCGATCTACGAGGGCTTCGCGATGCCCCACAGCATCATGAGGGTCGACGTAGCGGGCAGGGATGTCACCAGATACCTGAGGTGAGAGAAAATTACAGTTTCGAGACCGTGTTCACTCAATTTCAAGTGGACTTTAACATGTTGCAAACAGGTAGGGCCACGCAGCAGCCTCGGCTGTTGCACGAATGGGCAGGCCCGTCCGGGTAAGTACCACGACCTCACAGAAGACCGGCGTAAAGTGGAAGTATGACAAATACTTTCGCGTTTCGTCTGGTGAGTGAGGTAGCCGGAGCCCAATTTTCAAAAGGTTGTCAACGCATCTGTAACTCTCGAGTGTAGCAGATGTCCATGGGTGGCGGTATTCACTTAACATCAGGTGAACCGTCTGCTCGTTTGACAAATTTTCGCATAAAAAAAAAAAAAAAAAAAAAAAGGCCGCGAATGCCGAAGACGTGGGTTCGATTCCCACAGCGGCGACAATCTTCTCGTACTATTTCTACAAATTTAATGTTGTAAACATGTTTATTCTTCAAATAATGGTACAAAAAATATTCTGCCGAGAGTTTTTTATTTTTATTTATTTATTTAACACCAACAAAGTACACACCGTAACAGAATAAATAAACAAGGTTTACAAAAAATTGATGAGTGATACCTTAATCATAGTCAAGAACTACTTTTTAACAGACAGAGACAAAACCAAAAAACTTTTACAAAACTCAAGGTGAAGTACGAACATAATATTACAAACATTAAACTAAAATACAGTAAAATTAGAGAAAAAACGGTATGTTACTGAAAAATTTTAAAGTATGTTTCTACATGTTTTAATAAAGTATGTTACTAAAAAAATATGTTACAAAAAAAATATATGAATTGAATGGTGAAGATATTTTGACAGTTAATTAGTAAGTTATGTTAATGCTTTTATATTGAATAAAGAAAGAGAGAGTAAATAATTCAAATACACATATCTCATAAGCAAATCAATGATCCATTTTTTAACGGAATTTACTCCAAGCTAATAAAAAGAATCAACTCAAACAATATTTCTTCGGAGTCATATTTTCGGTACGGATTTACAATCCTGACCAGATGTATAGATCTCCGGAAAAGTTTCTCCGGAGAGCTGTCAAATGTTTTCTTTTTTTTTTCACTTTAAATTATGTACCTCGCAGAATTTTCTTTTGACAAGAGCTCGGACATCGATACGGAATAAACGAATTCTTACCCAGACTTTGTTGCAGATAATAAATGATAATAATTCGTCTGGCTCAAGGGATAGGGTCGCTATCAAATACCATTTGGGTCGTCAGTAAAACAAAATTCGTTGATGTCTCCACTCAGTACCTTATTGGAGCCTGCTTCTCTTTCAAGCTACTCCTGTCTGCTTCTCTTTCAAGCTACTCCTGTCTGCTTCTCTTTCAAGCTCCTCCTGTCTGCTTCTCTTTCAAGCTACTCCTGTCTGCTTCTCTTTCAAGCTACTCCTGTCTTCTTCTCTTTCAAGCTACTCCTGTCCGCTTCTCTTTCTGTTAACGTCTCCATTCGGTGCCTTATTAGTCTGCTTCCCTTACAGGCTACTTCTGCGCAAGGAGGGCGTCAACCTGCGCACCTCTGCCGAGCTGGAGATCGTGAAGGCGATCAAGGAGCGAGCCTGCTACCTCTCCCCCAACCCGCTGAAGGAGGAGAGCATGGACTCGGAGAGGGCGCAGTACACGCTGCCCGACGGCACGCAACTGGAGGTGGGTCGGTTCGAATCCGGTTGCACAGTCGCCATCTATATACAGCGTGTCGTTACCATCGCGACAATAAATGAACACACGTCTAACGTGTGTGAGAATTTAAATTATGGATTTTGTTTAACGTTAATATTTTTTTATGATTATTCGCAAGTAGCGTTAGACGTGTGTTCATTTATTGTCGCGATGGTAACGACACGCTGTATGTATGTATATGTGTATTTATATGTATATATTTTGTTAGCCTTTTGTATATACATTTATTTCTTTACTTACATATTTATAAATACCTTATTATGAATTATGATTGTACATAAGTATTTTTCTTTTTCATTCATTTAGTTAAACCACACCTTTATTCCTAAATTATTTATTTTTAATCCATCCAAAGGTTGCCTGGAAGAAATTACTCTTAGTAATAAGGCCGCCCATTGTACCCATCACTTCTACATTAAGTTTTAATTTTTGTTTGTTTTATTTTTGGTGTGCAATAAAGTATATTAATTAATTAATTCATTCATTAATGTAAGGATGCGGAAGGATAGTAAGAAAGGCAAGCCAGTACACTGTGCTAGGGCGACGCAGCAGCCTCGGCCGTTGCACGAATGGGCAGGCTCGTCCGGGTAAGTACCACGACCTCACAGAAGACCAGCGTAAAGTGGAAGTATAATACTTTCGCGTTTGGTCTGGTGAGTGAGGCGGCCGGAGCCCAATTTTCAAAAGGTGTTCAACGCATCTGCAACCATCGGGTGTAGCAGATGTCCATGGGCGGCGGTATTCACTTAACATCAGGTGAACCGCCTGCTCGCTTGGCAACTTTTCACGTTAAAAAAAAGTAAGCCAGTTTTAAGGCGCACTGACGAACGCAACCTTTAGCCAGAGAGCCCGTATGACGTCCGGGAGAGTGAGATAGATGGCGTATCTAAAAACTGGCCTATTTGAAATTCTTGTTTTCCCGACGTTGCTAGCTCCCATACCTGTACTAATTGTGAAGCTATAGAAAATGTAAACGAACCAATGTCAACATATTTGTTCGCTAATGTAATGTTTGGACGAGAAAGCTGAAAGCTGAATATTTTACAGCGGATGACATTGTACCGTGAAATGGTAATTGCTAAATTCATGCTACTAGAGTAGCTTAAATATGATCATAGGTACAATATTCCAGCCTTCCTCTACTCAACATCTATATGGATTCGCATGCAATTGAATTGAAGATTGACTTTATTAACACTTAGAAGAATACTTTTAAAATTTTATTGTGTGTTATTATATGTATTAACCATAAAAAATATACGAGTATGGTCCGTACAACCATGTGACACTATTTATTTACTATTAACATACTAGCTTTGTTAATCATCATCATCATCATCATTTCAGCCTGTTTGAGTCCACTGCTGAACATAGGCCTCCCCCATAGACCGCCAGGAAGAGCCTGAGCCAAGGAATATGAATGTTATATCCTTTGTTAATATGAATCAAAATTTGCCTCGTTCGCAGATTGGACCGGCGAGATTCCGAGCGCCCGAAGTCCTGTTCAGACCCGACCTCATCGGCGAGGAGTGCGAAGGTACGAAATCGGGTTCCAACATCCTTTTCATGGAACCGTCTGATTAAATGCCTGTGGAGATTGGACGGGGTCTGCGTCAAAGTAGATACAGAATGAGGGCGATATGCGCGAGGTTGTAACGACCTTGAGATTTCCAACACTGTATTGTTTTTGGCTGGTGATGGCGACCCTTGGCGACTTATCCAGTGGCTGTCATCAGAAATTTTACGGCTCCCTCAAGCACTACACACAGAAATATAACACTTCGACTTGCAGCGGGTCTTCTTTGAGTCCGTGGTACTTACCCGGACGGACCTGCCCATATGTGCAACAGAGAAGACTGTTGGCTGGCCCTATCACTTGGAACTTCTTTTTGAAGTCGATTGAAAGTATTGTCTTGTTAAAAAAATCGCGAAATGGCGCCTTTAAACAACTCCCCCGTTCCAGGTCTGCACGAGGTCCTAATGTTCGCCATCCAGAAGTCCGATATGGACCTCCGCAAGGTGCTGTACCAGAACATCGTGCTCAGCGGGGGCTCCACGCTGTTCCGGGGCTTCGGGGACAGGCTCCTGGCGGAGATCAGGCGTTTGGCCCCCAAGGACATGAAGATCAGGGTGAGTGGTGCTGCCTGAGGGTCCAAACGTAGTTATGGGTAATTGGGATGGTGTAATACCATACTGCTCGACTTCTGCTGTTAAAGTGTTGTTCCGCTTTACATTATATGACATATGTAAGCGAATGTGAATCGTGAGGCGAAGACTGTTGAGTGCTTACCACAGCTTATGAGATCAAAATGCTTTTTAAAAAAACATCACGTGATAAATGGACGAACCCAAAAACTGCTGCGTGGCCCTACCGTTGGGTGAAGTATGATTGTCTGTTAACTTCTAGACCGCGGCACGTAGCTTTAATAAGCCTTCCATCCCAGTGGGAACAGTCGCTATCTTCTGTCTACTTCTAGACTTCGGCGCGTAGCTTTAATTAGTCTTCCATTCCAGTGGGGAGGGACGTCATCTTCTGTCTACTTCTAGACCTCGGCGCGTAGCTTTAACTAGCCTTCCATACCAAGTGAGAGAGGCGTCATCATCTTCTGTCTACTTGCAGATCTCGGCGCCCCAGGAGCGGCTCTACTCGACCTGGATAGGGGGCTCCATTCTGGCGTCACTCGACACATTCCGCAAGATGTGGGTCTCGAAGAGGGAGTACGACGAGGAGGGCCACAGGGCCGTCCACCGCAAGACATTCTAGACTCTAAACGGCTTAGCGTAAGGTTCATTTTGCGTTGCGTTGTGATGTGAGAGGACGCTGTCATAATGTGGATATGCCTGTGTTATCGAAGCGCTCGCTGAAAATGTTCTCTCGTATTTAGGTATGATCTTATCGAACGATATATTTAATTTATTTATTCGATAATAATACGAATAGGTCTTAACTCATTTTTTCTATTTGGCAAGTAGTAATCCAAACTAGTCTCTTGCACGGTTTGGAAAATCTATGAAGGAATTTATAGCCTTAGAATGGCTTTTACAATAATAAATTCTAAACTTGTATGTAGCCCATATATCTCTCTATCGTTTTACTAGTTTTGTTTATTGTTAAGTTAAAAAAAAATTCAATTCTGGAAAAACACGGTACATTGATGTTATTATCTCTAAACACTCTCCAATCAGATATATGAAACGAATTTATATGCTACAATGCAATGGAGTCTACGTCTATCACATAACCAGGTAATAAGATTACACAAATACTAGCGGACCCAACAGACATTGTTCTGTACACAAGTCCATCGTCTTAAATTCGAAAATTTCAAACTTTTTTGAGTAGCTTTGTGAATCTAAACCGTTTTCGAATCCACCTGAAGAAAAATTTCATTAAAATCGGTCCAGCCGTTAACTAGGAGTTCATTGACATACACACATACAGAAGAAATATATATATATAAAGATTAGGGACTGATGAGTTTATAACAAATTTGTAATAATTAATATACTACAACATTTAGAACAACATTTTATTTGTTATATCTACTAGACCATCACTGTAATCATTTGTCCCTGAAACATTTTCTGTTCATATATGAAACAAAAGTGAGTATACATCGTGTCGTTACCATCGCGACAATAAATGAACATACGTCTAACGCTACTTGCCAATAATCATAAAAAAATATTAACGTTAAACAAAATCCATAATTAAAAAAAAATATTTTTCAAACTAATTAAGTAAAAAAAAAAAATTGTAACATCCTATACAACTCGCGCCACAGCGTCGTATTACAAGCCTCTCCTTCTAACAGTATGTTTTGTCTCTTTTAAATTCATTCAACCCATTCATATGCTTTGTGCCCTTTACAAATGAACTTTAAGTTACGCTTTTATAGGTAAGGGTGTTCTAAAATTCTTTGTTTTGGAAAATTTAATAACTCTGTAAATATTGATGTTTAAAGAATTTAAATGTTTTATACAACTTTAAAAAGTTATCCCCTATATATGTGTTCATTTATTGTCGCAATGGTAACGACACGCTGTATATTGATATAGACTTGAATGAGCTCAAGAAAATAGAGAGAAAGAAGAAAGTTAATAACGTGGCATAGATATTTTTTTTCTGTTTCCATAGACAAATTGCTTATAATTATCTAAGATTCGCGATTGGTTTATTAATGGAGCTTTCAGTAGAGACATTAAAGATTTTATAATACTTCAATTTCTGTCTTAAATGCTTCTCGATAAGTAGGCAAATAACGAAATGATTCTATGTGGTCCTTACTTGAGTTTATTTTAGCTTTAATACAGTTAAAATTAAGTCTTTGACACTTTAGTCTTTAGTGTAGAGCTTTACCAATGCAGAACTTAAGATTTGGCAGCTAATTATAGTTGGCTTTTCATAATTTACACTTAGAAGTTATCAATATATCACATTAAATAGGTTCAGTACATGTTGAGCAATTGGTTCATAATCTCCTTTAGATAAACCAGTGGCCCATCCAGGCTTTGTCTAGGTTTAATCCTGTTTTTTACATTCAACTCCTCCAGTAGATGTAGTCTGCGTTTTATTTCATGCATTTATATTACATATAGCCTGAGTCTATCTGTTAATTTCAAATGCTGAAAGATTTTTAAAAATAAGTACAGCAGTTTTGTAGGTCATCCTGCAAGAAAAACTAACAAAAATCCCAAATTTTTACTTTATTATATTAAGAAATGTTAATTTAATAAAGAAAAAGTTTATTAGATTTTACAATTGTATGCTGGATGTATTAACTGTCTTATATTTCGTGCATATATATTACAATATATACTGTGTCTATCTGTTTATTTCAAATGGTGAAAGAATTTTTAAAGTATGTGCAGCGGCTTTGAAACTGTCTGCTGTATCGCTTCATTCTAGTTGGGTAAAAATAATATGGCTTTCCCGATTGGCATATCCACATTACTTAATGCCTCTATTGCGAATGGAAGCACGAATTCCCAGCATTAACTTATGTTATTTAAGTGAAAAGTTTATATAAATACATATATATACAAATCGGATCTGAAGTTTTATTGCCATATCAAATAAAGAGTTTAATGTCTTGAGTCTGCTTTAAGCTACAAGTTTATTACACCTGTCATTCGAAGGGGTAAGCAAGGTTAAAAACTCGAGTATATTTTTTTATGAATATCATTTATAATATAAAAATAAAATCGTAATAAAAAAGAAATACCTAAATGGCGTAGCGGGTAGGGTACAGCCTCCTGCGCTTTAGGGTGTGTGATCAATCCCCACTACTGGAACAATATTTTGTGATGAACATAGTGTATTTCCAGTGTTTATTATTTGTGTACTATTAGTGTTATTTACAAAAGTAAAGTATGTTTAAGTAATTTTATCAGTTATCTAGTTCCACACCAAGCGTAGTTTTTGGGACTAGAGAATGTGTGAAAATATGTCCTAAAAATGTTTGTATTTGTTAATTCCAGTTTTTTTTATATTATATTTATATATTATTATATTTATATATATTACATTATTTTATTTTATTATATATATATATAAATAGCATTTTTCTATATATAGAAATTTGAAGTATCCGATGGCTCAGTTGCTAAGCCATTGGCTTCGGCGCTGCGAGTCTTGGGTTCGATTCCCATACGAGGTAGGTTCCGGATCTGGGTGTAAGAGCCGCGATAGCTCAGTGCTCAGACGTTAGCTTTTAATTCAATACTAATATTCGAATTTTGTGGAGAAAAAAAAATTGACAAAAAAGAGGTTACCTACGGAGTTTCTTTCGCCTGTTTCTTCTCCGTTAGAACCTCATTACGAAATGGTGGCAGATTAAAAAAAACGATAATCGATAAATGCAATTCATTTTTCTTATGTCGATGAAAAACTGATTTTGATTTACTAGCGACCCGCCCCGGCTTCGCACGGGTGCAATGTATTATACATATAAACCTTCCTCTTGAATCACTATCTAGTAAAAAAAACCGCCTCAAGGTCCGTTGCAGAGTTTTAAAGATCTAAGCATACATACGGACAGACAGACAACGTCTTTGTTTTATACTATGTAGTAATACTCGAGCAATCCGAATTCATATCCCAGCACCAATGAAATTGGTAATTTTAAATGCTGGCTTATCACGTGCTCAGCGGGGAAGAAAATAACACCGCCGCTATAACAATAATTTTCAACAAAAAAAAAACCGACTTCAAACAGGAAACTAATAAAACATTGTCAACGCCTATAACATTTGAGGATTGCCCTCGATTTCTCTGGTATGGCATCATCAGATCTGGGTTTCCTAATCATGGTACCACCCTTGGAATATCTCCTTTCCAACAAAAAAAGAATCATCAAAATCGGTTCATAAATGACGAAGTTATTCCCGAACATACATGAAAAAATAAAAATATGTACGGTCGAATTGAGAAACCTCCTCCTTTTTTGAAGTCGGTTAAAAAATAGTGAAAAACGGAATAAAAAAATATTTAAGCGGGGCTCCCATATACCTGTTCTTTTTATGTAGTTTTATTTTTTTCCAAAAATTAGAATAAAATTTAACTAATAAAAATATTCACAAAAAATTTACCTCCTAAAAAATTTCCATTGTATATTTTTCATCCCTTACTATTACGCGCTAGGTACCAATGCAATCCAACTCAAGGCTAACCAAAATATAAAGACATCGTTAATACCGTAATTCGTATTTAAGGGCAACAGAGTTTTTTTCCATGCCATTAAGATTCAAAATTACTTAACTGCGCGCTTTGTCGCCCGTTACGGCTCAAGGCTAAACAAAAGAGTAAAAATATAATAATATCGTTGTAATACTCGTTGATACCATGATCAGTATTTAAATAAAACGGATCTTATTTGGATGGAATTAAGATTCAAAATGACTTAACTTATTCATAATATCTGTTTAAAAATCTGATATTGTGCCTTGCTTGCCGTACTGCTCTAACTAGTGTAATATTTGTATCTCACGCTCTTTGTCGCTCAAAATCTGTTTAAAAATCTGATATCGTGCATTGCTTGCCGTCCCGCTCTAACTAGTGAGTATTTATATCTCACGCGCTTTGTCGCTCGATATCTGTTTAAAAATCTGATATCGTGCATTGCTTGCCGTCCCGCTCTAACTAGTGAGTATTTGTATCTCACGCGCTTTGTCTCTCGAAATCTGTTTAAAAATCAGATATTGTGGTAAACGCGTATGATATCGCGATTCGTGTCGGTATAGCGAGCGAGCACGGTACATCAGATTTCGGAAATATCAGATATTGTAAAATACATAGATATTGAACGAGCCAGTAAGCGATATTCGGATATTGAACTAATATCTAGTTTTCATATCTGATACGATTTGTATCGCCCACTTATGTATTTGTTGTTAAAGCAGCAACAGTAATAGATCTTCTATGGCAATTTCAACTGTCTAACTATAACGGCTCATGTAATTAATAAACGCCATGTGCAGTTTTCACGTAAATATTGAAAATTTTTAGTACCATAATATCGAGAAACACACTCAACCTTATATCTGCAGTTTCAATAATGTAAAGTCGAGTGTTATAGATGGTATTTAATCATTCGCCGCCAACTAATAACCTTGACACCATTGTTGAGAACTATCTCTCATTCATGTTATTTCAGTTACTTTGTGTTAAAGATGTGCTATTTTTATTAACGCGGGTGTTAATCGAATAAAACAACTGTCATGCCAAACTTTTATGAAAGGCCAGAAATAAAATAAAAGCTAGCAATGGCATTGACCTTCGTGTGATTTTGTTTGCTTGACATTAGTGATAACCGGTATTGACATTTGTTTGCCACATGAATTAATAAAATGGGCCCCGACTACTTCATTCAGCAGACGAAAGGCAGAAATTTTTATTTTATTTTATTTTTTATTTTTATTGATTAGGAAAACAAACAGCACTTACATAAAATAAATAGTACAAAATACACACTGATATGTGGGCCAATAAAGTTTTCACCACTAGCTATTATACACTTAGCATCAGAAGTATACAATTATAACACAATTATAATATCTTATTTTAACGGTATTTACATTTAAAAAGGAAAAATGTTAAAGATAAGAAAAAAAGATACAAATACAAAACTAAAAACCTAAATTATTTGAAAAACAACATTTACAGATTATATATTTATTTCCATTTTGATTGCGACAAAACATTTTTCTATACTATCTCGAAAAATGTCAATACGATAGAAGTTTTTGTTATACTTACGACAAACTCTTACAGTAAAACGGTTTTTTGTGTAGTTCGTGTTACACAACTGTATATAAAACAGATCATTCGAACGAGAGTTGACTTTGGAACACTTAAATGAAATATTTGAAAGTAGATAGGGAGATTCAATAAAGTTTTTAATTGATTTTAAAAGACACATTTGATCTCTTAACTCTCTTCGCCTTTCAAGGGAAATTAATTTATAAGTAAAAGCAGGACCAAATTTGTGTTTCATCCTCCTGACAAAAGTAGAATAGACTGAATCTTTTCTATTACATTTATATGTGAGGAATAATGTGGATTCCACACGGTTGATGCGTACTCCAACTGAGACCCCACAAGTGAATTATAAAGTACAACTAAAGTAGCTGGCTTTTTAAAGTGTACACCCTGTCTGAGAACAAACCCTAGCATCTTATATGCATGTTTTGCGATATTTTCGAAGTGGGACAGAAAGGACAGATCACTATCAATTTGAACCCCTAGATCTCTCACCTCAGACACTCTTCTCAAAGTGTGATTAAACAACGAGTAATTAAAGGACGTAGTCTGTTTTTTTCCTGGAAAAGGATATCGTACAACATTTATCAGTGTTCAAAAATAGTTTGTTTTGTAAACAGTAGTCTAACAGTTTGTTTAACTCTTTTTGTAAATTAACACAGTCCTGATATGTACAAATGACTTTAAATATTTTAGTATCATCTGCATACAAAAGTACCTCAGAGCTAGAGAAACAATCAATCACGTCGTTGATAAAGATGTTAAAAAGCAGTGGTCCGAGATGAGAGCCCTGGGGAACCCCAGAAGTAATAGGAACAAAACTTGATATGTGACCCTTAATAGCAACCGCCTGAGTTCTATCTCGAAGGTACGAAGTCAGCCACCTCAGCAGATCGCCGTGTATACCGATGATCCCAAGTTTACGTATTAACAGTGAGTGGGAAATTTTATCGAATGCCTTGGAATAGTCAGTATACACAGCGTCAACCTGAAGTCCCTTGTCCATAGCTACCAGAAGAATGTCAACGAACTCATTCAAATTCGTTTCAGCTGAACGACCATTTATAAAACCATGCTGTTGTTTAATTAGTAAGGGCTTTATAGCTGGAAATAAAGTGTCGTAAACAATCTTTTCAAAGAGCTTCGGAATTGTCGACAATTTGGAAATACCACGATAATTCCTTACATTTTGTTTATCGCCACATTTGTGAATAGGGACGATAAGAGACTTTTTCCAATACGCTGGAACATTCCCTTGCGATAGTGAGAAGTTGAAGAGCAAACTTAGAGGATAAGCTAGCTGCTTACTACAATTCTTTAGAAAAATTGGTGGTAAGCCATCTGGGCCACACCCTTTCGATGTATCTAATCTAGATAGGTACTTTTCAACTGCTTCTACTTCAACATCTATCTTACTCAAAACTGTATTATTTGCTTGAAGATTAAAGTAATCGAAATTATTAACTTCATATTCAGACTCAAAGACAGACTTGAAAAATGAATTAAATAGATTTGATATTGATAAACCATCTGAAGCGGATTCATTATCTAAATAAACAGTGTCTGGTATGTGACCATTATCCTTCCTTCCGTTTGCGTTTTTTTGGATTTGATAAAGGACCAAAAGTTTTTAGAGTTATGGCAAATATTGTTTTCTGAGCGTCGATTAAATTCCTCGTAACAAGTACTTAAGTATTTTTAGATCCTTTCGTAAATCAGAAAATATTTTATAATCACTATCTCGTTCATAGACTTTCCATCTCTTATGTGCCTTTAATTTTTTTTTACTAATTTAATTAAATTTCGTGTGTACCAGACGGGAAACTTATCAGCATGTCTTACTGTTTTATGAGGAACAAAATTCTTAACTATTTCATTTAAAATTTTATAAAAGCTTTGAACTGCTGAAACGACATCATAGGGATTTAGAATTTCCCTCCAATTTATAGTTGAAAGTTCCAAATTAATTAAATCATAATTTGCTTTATGAAATTGACGTACGATCCGTGGCGCAGGACGCAGACTAGACTCAACAAAACCTACATCGACATTAAATGACAACGCAGGATGATGTATGTCTTCTGGCTCGGCCAGGGGCTTTGCTTGCGATACCTGACACTCAACGTTAGATAGCACTAAGTCCAAAATCCTTCCGTTTGCGTTTCTTATTCCATTTAATTGAAACAAGCCCGTATATGAAATAAAAGATGACAGTTGAGTAGTAAATATGTTTTTAGATAGATTGTGAATTGTGAAATTTGTTACTTAACTAAAAGACGAACACGTCCAGTCGGCATGACTAACATTGAAGTCACCTAATATCAAAAATTTATCATTAGGATAATCATTTACGATGTCAGAAATATATTCATAGAATAACTGCTGTGAAGAGGCTTGATGGAGGTTTTGAGGGAAATAACAACAAAATAAACGCACTCTTCTGGCAATATGAACGTTACGGGCGCTGTGTTGTATGATACTAATACATGTAACATCGGCATCAGGAAATTTTGGAGGAGGGACCATACTATGCGTTTCTATTGTAATACCTAAGCGTATTGCTATCAAGGTTCCACCTCCTTTGGACATTCCCAGTCGCTCACAGTCTCGGTAAGTTCGGTACACACAGTATCTATGATCAAATAATTCTGTGTCGAAAATTCCTGGTAATAACCAAGTCTCCGTGAGGAAAACAACATCATAATCAGAATTTATAATATTATTGTAGAATAAATTTGTTTTTGTACGTAAACCCCGGACATTTTGATAAAATATATTAAGCTCCATTATATGTTTTTTCAAGGACTTGAATAGTTATTATAATTATTAATGATGCAAAGTACTTAAAGCATTCAATTAAATTAATAAATATTTGTTCAATTATACAACTTTTAGAGTATGTTATGTATTGATGTTTTCTATAAAACAAAATTGAGTAATTTATTCTACAATCTGATAAAATTAGTGTTAAACATTTAAAAAACAGTAAACAAAAATTCATAGACTCATTATTAATACACTCATGACATTCAAGTATCATATTTAAAAAAAATGTATCTTAACTTATTAAAAAAGATAACTAGTTTTTTAACAAGCATCTTATAGTTGAAATTTCTGCCGCAATCACGTCACGTCGGTCGTACCCGGACGGACGTGATCATTCGTACTACAGCGAAGACTTGCGTGGCCTTACCACAGTTAATTAAACTAGCTGGTGCTCGGTTCCGAGTAGCTAAATTTCATCCCAAAGTGAAAGTCTATCTTTACATCAAAATTCATCAAAAAGGTTCTGCGGTTTAATCGTGTAGGCGTAATAGTAAACAAAGACCGTATCGTATCTTAATAAAATAACCACGGAATAACAAAAATAATAAATAGCCATTTTTCTCGTAAAAAATTTCTTGTCAATAAGAATCATGTCAGCCACGGTTAAAATTACTAATCTTTTAATATGGCCTTTTAGTCACATTGCAATCCTGTAGCTATTACAAAAGGGCTATAATTATGATTTAAAACAACAAGTAATATGCATTATCAAGCATTTATTAGAGATTAAAATTATCAGGTAATATTACATCTATTATAACAGACTGCTTGTAGCAAATATCACGATTATTGAGACACGAACTAATCTATTATATCGCTAAACACTCAATAAAACAGATAAAGATAACCCGCAGTTCAAAATACTTATGGCTCTTCATTCAGTGTTCATTTGCCGTCGCGGGTGGTTTTATAAAAAGAGCAAAAATGGCGCCCAAAGCTCCAATCGTCAAATTCAACAATGGAAACACAATTCCCGCCATCGGATTGGGGACATGGAAGGTAGGTAGAGATTTTATTTTTATCTAAATAATATTTCTATTTTACAATATTCTATCTCTTAAGTCATTACGATTTAATTTTATACGAGTTTTATTTATTCGTACAACACTTTTATTGATCTAATATTTACAAGATTAAATCTATCTAAAATTACATATTATTACAAATTACAACAATTTTGATTTTTCACTTTTTCTTAAATTACTGTTCTTTTTATCGTAATTTTCGTAGGTAAGGAAGCATAATATTCAAAAATGTACCATTAAGTACCTCTGTTTCCACTAGGACAAAAATTCCATATTATCATTCCTATCTATAACTACCTTGAACTCTGTCGAAAATATCATCTAATCCCGCAACTATTCGCCATGATAAAACCGACTACGTCTTTATACTTATAATTCTTAATAATGTACTTGATTGCCCTGAATTATTAGCCAAACTATAATAAATATCCCGGACAAATCAATTCGTTTCACGCCGCCTTTGCATTAAGCCATTAATCCAAAGCGTCATCAAATTACAGACAAAACAGTTATAATGTGGAAGCAATTACAGACTTGTAGCTTCATTTAAATAATTATGTAAACTGCGATTTCGATCCATTCGCGACGAGTATGTCTTAAGCCTTAAATTTTTTAATTGGGATCTCGTATGGGTGAACTAGTCTTGTAAATTTCACTTATGTTAATTAAATATATGAAATTGCCGTTTTGTATTAAATAAGTAAAAGTTATTTCTTCAAACTTTCTTTTTTTTTTCTAAATGAAACTAATTTTTACGAATTTATGGAGTTTATTTTTATTTAAAAACTTTTTGCACATACAATGTACAATGGCGGATCGCTCTACACGAGCAATATACCTAAAGACCCCCACGTCAATCTCGCGCTTTTCGCGGATGACAGGGCGCTCTTTTATTCAGACCGCAACCTTAGTCAACTAACCACTCGACTCCAAAACGCCGCCGACCGCCTCGGCGATTGGTTCCGCAAATGGAGAATAGAAATAAATCCCGAAAAGAGTGTGGCGATTCACTTCATACGAAGTACTTACCCGTCACATCTTTATAATGGCCCTCGCCAATGCAGAAAGTTGGGGCAAATATCCCTTTATGGCCAACCGCTCCCCTGGGAGAAAAAGGTCAAATACTTAGGAGTCACTCGACTCGCGTATGTCATTTACTACGCATATTAATTAATGTTTTCAATAGAGCCGCGTTCGTCTCCGGCCGGCTACACAATTTAACTAACGCTAAAAGTAAAATGCCCTTAAGACACAAATTATTATTATATAAAACCTGCGTACGACCTATTATGCCCTACGCATGCATGACCTTCGCCCACACGCACCCTACTCGCTTGTACAAGTTGCAAATAGTACAAAATAAGTTCATCCGCCGCGCAACCGGTGCGCAGTGGTGTCAACGCAACGTCGACCTGCACAGCGATTGCAGACTCCCGACGATTCGCGAATATTTTAAAGACCTAAGCAAACGGTTCTTCCATAGAGCCGAACATCATCCCAACCCTCTGGTGGTAAGCGCAGCAAATTACCAACCCGACACAAACGCGAACGTCAACAAGCGTCGCCCGCGAAACGTCCTCATCGACCCGGTCGATGAAGGGGACTTAGATACGTCGGACCCACGGCCGGGGTTCCCACCGGATAACACTACACTAACAGATAGTTAGTACTACAACAAACACACTAGTTCGCCCTCGCCTCCGAGCACGGCGAGACCAACACAACGCGTACACAAGGTACACCCGCGTTCCGGGGCGGTTCTCACCGTTCCCAGCCACCGATTAGCTAATTGCACCGTCGACGGCTGGGTTTCGATCCGAACCGCGATCTCGATGGCCCTTAGATGACACACCATAGTTAAACGCACGCATGAACACATGCGTGGCCCTACTCACAGCGGAGGGCCCAAACCCGTGGGTTCTGGCTAGCCCAACGGTTCTGTGTCAGATGAAGCTTTAATAGTCTCGGGACTGAAAGCAAAAACATCAGTTAATACAAGACACTACAAGATACAATGGCGGACTTAAAGGTGTTCTCTACCAATTAACCGACAAATAATTTTAATTTTAGTTCCCGACGTTTGAACCCTTTACAGCGTTCATGGTCACGGGACGGACTGAGGCGTTGGACGTCTGATTGTCATAGTTAACCCGGGCTACCGTCAGTTTTTGAATTATTAATTTTGTGTTCGATCTGTGCAGAGGGAATTTTTTATTTCTGTTAATCAAAGTAATTTTTTCGTCTATCACGCGAACAGTCGATGCACCTTTGCCTGATCTTTGGTAGTTTATTGATGCCTTTCTTGTAAAAATCAGCTGGACGGGAGACAACAAACTCTTCAAAGGCGTTTTGTACTGTCTCTTGGTAATTGAATTTTTTCCCCGCTAAAAAGCTGTTGATTGAAAAAAGTAATAGTCGCTAGGTGCAAGGTCTGGTGAGTATGGCGGATTGATATCGATTGACGAACAGAATCCATTTTCGTTTTTGTACAAAGTACTGTATGTAAAAGTAAAACGCGAAAAAAATATGAATGGAAAAGTTGTTTACTATTGTTTATTAGTCTGAATTTGAATCTAAAAGTCGCTATTGTGGCGGCCCCGGGGCTGTTGCCACGGTTGCCCTCCCCTAAATCCGGCCCTGCTAACACGCTATCACCATCATTCATTTCAGTCTGTTTGAGTCACCCGCTGAACATAGGCCATAATTACACAAAGCTTTAAAGTATTGATTTGATTTTGATTTAATCCATCATGAAGTCAAAAATGTTCAGATGTAATAAAAATACAAAGCTAATCAATAAATAATAGACTGACTTTGGAAATAGAACTTCCTGTTTTTAAAACAAAACTAATTTGAATTTAAAATCCACAGCCAATCTAAACTTTTTTTGTTTGAAATCGCCAGTACTGAAGAACTGCAATTTCATACGTAAACACCTATTAATATCCATTTGTAATTTGAAATTACCATGTCAATTAGCTAAAGTACTTGTTTGCTTATCTTTAACTATACTATTACTATAAAAAAGGCTTGTTATTGGCTGTTAGTCATCTACTTTAGGATTATTTAGATTTGTATAGCTGTAACTCTTCCATGTCTCAAATAAACAAATAAAGGAGGATGAAGTCGTGAGGAAACCTACAAATAATATTCAATATAAGACAAGCGCGAGTTGGACTCGCGCACCAAGGGTTCTGTACAATTATTTATAAAAACGGCAAAAATTCGTGCCTTTAATATGGGAGCCCAAATAATTTTTTTTAGTATTTTTGTTATAGCGGTGACAGAAATACATCGTCTATGAAAATTTTAACTGTCTAACTATCTCGGTTCGTGAGATACAGTCCGGTGACAGACGAGCAGACAAACAGACAAACATCAGTCTTAGTAATAGGTTCTTCCCGTTTTGCCCTTTGGGTACGGAACCCGAAAAGGTGAAAGCTAGCATTATTCCGAACCATTTCGACGGCGTTAATCTTGTTCCATGCAGTTTAGTTTAATTTGCATTCACTTTATTTCACCCACCCGAATCCTTGCAAAGTTTATCCTTCGTTAATGGAAAGGATTGATGGAGAAGGATTGGCCAAGCGCTCGCCTTTAATTCAATTTCAATATACCTGTTTTCGACCCCCTATCCGGCACCAATGAAATTGTTAATTTTGTGCTGACTTATCACGTGCTCAGCGGTGAATGAAAATATCGTGAGGAGCTCTATATATTTATAATTTTTTTATAGTGCTAATCTCTGAACTTAAGATAAAACATTAAAATTTGTAGAAAAAGTACGAAAAGATTGTTGCCGCTGTGGGAATCGAACCCTCGTCTTCGGCATTCGCGGCCTGACGCTCTAGCCACTAAGCTAAACGGCAGATTGCCACACCGACGAAAATCTTAACGTCTTTTATCTACATTGGTTTTTAACATTTGAAGCAATGCTTGACTCATCCATTGTTACATCCTTTCCAGCATACAGACAATTTCGAATATTGTTTTACAACGATAATTCGAACGAGAGATGTCGCCATTGCTTTTTTAGAAATTTTTGGTTTATATAGTGCTTATCTCTGCACTTAAGATTAAACATTAAAATTTGTAGAATCTTTTCGTACTTTTTCTACAAATTTTAAAAGCTCTACATATTTTAAAAAAAAAAATATTTCGAAGATATGTGAAGTGGTGGAATATGCCCTGATACCCTCTGTTGAGGCCTTTGCCCAGCCGTAGGATACGTATAAGCTGTTACTTTACATTACAATAGTAGAGGGGCGTGATAATTCTAATGAGTGAATTTGATATTCAACGAGGTGCTTGTATGTACATAGATAATGAAGTCATTGACCGACTAGGATAATCGAATGATAATAGTTTCTCATTTGCATTTTCTATTTACAATTGCATAATAAGCGACGAAATGCATTAGTTTTTGATGAGTTTCTTCGAGGTGGTAACACTTTGTGACGTGTTTTTTTTAAATATATCTGACGCTTTCGCTTCCGGTCCATAGACTATTAAAGATTCATCGAACGCAGACGTGGAATCTCTGACTTAGAATCACGAATCTACGAGCTTGATACGGCCCTCCGCATTGGGTAGTGAGTTATCTATGGGGAGGAATGTCACAAATTTACCATCGATGCTAATCGGTGGCTGGGAGCGGCGAGAACCGCCTTAGAACGCGGGCGTACCTATGAATGAATGGATGGATATTCTTTACAGCACACCAAAATAAAATAAAAAGCCGGCCAAGTGCGAGTCGGACCCGCGCACGAAGGGTTCCGTACCATTATATGTAAAAACGGCAAAAAATCACGACTTTTGTATGGGAGCCCCACTTAAATATTTTTTTATTGTTTTTTAGGAGTTGTTGTTATAGCGGCAACAGAACACCATCTGTGACAATTTCAACTGTCTTACTATCACGGTTCATGAGTTACAGCCTGGTGACAGACGAACAGACAGCAGAGTCTTAGTAATAGGATCCCGTTTTACTCTTTGGGTACGCCACCCTAAAAGAAACCAAGCACTTAATGTAGAAATGATATGTACAATTGGTGGCCTTATAACTAAAAGTAATTTCTTCCAGGCAACCTCATAGGCTTCGTTTTGTCATGCTGGTAGACGGGTGAACTAATAGGTCATGTAAGTTAGCTCTTTATGTGGGTATAGTGGTATGTACCTCGACCTGGTCGATGGGTCGGGTTTTTTACGGTTAGTAATTTATTGCCTTCACCACCACAGAGACTTACTAAGTGATTCACGGTGGTAAGGCCACGCAGCAGCCTCGGTTGTTACACGAATGGGCAGGCTCGACCGGCGTAAAGTGGTAGTATAATACTTTCGCGTTTCGTCTGGTTAGTGAGGTGGCCAATTTTCAAAAGGTACTAAAAATATACTGCATCCTCTCCTTCTTCCTTTATCTCACTTGGGTGGGGTCGTCACAACATGTCAATCTTGTAAATGGTATTAGCTAAGTTGACGACCTAGATGGTAGTGACGACCTGCGCAAGTGTGCGGGAAGTCGATGGATGCAGTTGACTCAAGATCGTAGTAATCTGTGGGGGAGGACTATGTTCTGCAGTGGACTCGAACACGCTGAAGTGATGATGATGACGAGGAAGTTATTTTTACGACTGGCCCCCTACTTCACTTCAACCCTTATTGGGAACGAGCGCCCGGGTGCGGAACAATTACCTGTCACCGCACACGAGCAAAAAACATCTTAGTCAAAGGTCAATCAAGCTCTACAGACTGTAGTGAAACCAGGATACACATGCAGTAAGGTTATGCTATGTACGCAAATGGCAGGCAATGATGTTTTAAAAAAGATGACGCATGTCCATACTGTGCGGCGTTTAAAAATTGTTCCGCTTAACATTATATGACATATAAAAGTGATTGTGACATTGTTGCAATGTAATTACAACAATTGCTATAATTTTAGTGCCTCAGTTTAGGTGCGCTAGTGGGTCCTATATATATGCAGGGAGGCTTTTCTAAGTGTATCCATTTTTTTTTTATTTAATTCTAGACATAAATAATTTTATATTCTAAATTTATTACTTAATGAAATAAGCTGGACTCAAGCTACGTTGCCAATCTGTTTTGGTGGTATTGGTGTAAGGAAAATTTCAAGTGTCCCTCTACCTGCCTTCCTTGCTTTGATTTATGTAATAATATCCTTAATAACAATTAAGAAGTTTCCTAGCCGAGGAGGCAAGGATGTCTTGGCTAAACTATCCCACTGGATGTAAACCTACAAGACAGTGGAATTTTCCTTTGGTGCAGAGAGTACAGTAAGATATGTTTCAATCTTAAGAAAGTAATTTAGAGCGTGCCCGTTTCCGAATCGAATTATTGGCATCACGCTTTACCATCAAGTAACTTCGGCACATTATTTGATGATGAAAGCTTACGCATTGCTGTAGGAATCCGTCTGGGGACACCGATTTGTCAACCACACCGATGCCCTTGTGGTGTCAATGTAGACAAAATTGGTCTCCACGGGCTTTCTTGTCAAAAAAGTACTGGCTGCTTTTCTTGCCACGGTTCCCTGAACGACATCATCCGTAGGGCTCTTGTTTCCATCAATGTTCCATCTATTTTAGAGCCCTGTGGCATTTTTCGCGACGATAGTAAGAGATCCGACGGTTTAACTTTGATCCCTTGGGACGCTACTTACGTAGACACTTTGGCTGGCTCTCATCTAAGGGGTACTTCGGTCAGGGCGGGGGCGGTATCTGAGGCAGCTGAAATAAGTAAATGGCGCAAATATGAGTCTTTATGTTCAGATTATGCATTTGTGCCATTTGCTGTTGCAATTTTAGGTCCGTGGTGCACATCAAAATTTTTAGTCAAAAGTTTATGTCACGGCCGGTGACAAGAAAGCTGGTTCTTTTCTCGCTTAAAAGTTAAGCATAACTATTCATCGAGGAAATGCAGCTAGCATTCTTGGCACCATGCCGCGTGGATTAGGTTTATTACATAATTTTAAATAGATTAAAATCGTGTAAATATTAGAGGAATAAAATAATTAACATTTAAGACATCAATAAACATGCGTTCAAGTTTATTTTCGCCGGTAGCCGGTATGGTGTTTCACTTTCTGTCAATTTGTTAAACTGTCAAGCAAGTAAACATTCGTTTTTTTTTTTTGAAGTTTTTATTTGCCTATTACAATTTTAATGTGAATATTATAAAATTGAGAATTTTAAGAACAACTTGACATTGGCGTAATTGTGATAACTCACAAAGCAAGCCATTAATAAAAAGAAGAAGAAGAAGAAGTAAACATTCATAAAACTTTAAAGACAGATTCTAACTAGAATACTTAATCATTTATTATCAGTTAGGAGTCAAATCTTTCGATATTGTTGTCCATTGCTCGAGTCGATAACGTTGAAATGGCGTCGAAAGTTCCCAAAGTGAAATTTAACAATGGCTTGGAATGTCCGATAATTGGTATCGGGACATGGAAGGTAAATACGGGACTTGGTTTATTAATTATTATTAATTCCTATTTCTTGATATAGTTATATTGTGAAAGTGAGACTTGACGCGGTGGTCATAGCTAATTTAATAGAGAATATAGATTATTGACACAAATTGATAGATAATAACATGATAAAGGTAAATAATTAAGTTCCCCACAGCAGTGCCTGGGACTACAAGAAAACCTTAATTTTAGATAACTTCCTGTTCTATGATATTAATGAATAAAATTTGGGCTAATATTATATTTTTTTGTCATAGGAGTGCTAAAAATATTTAAAACCAAATCAAAATATCTGCACACATATGTTTATACTTTAACATATTTATCCCACATTAAGAATTATATAATGATATTATAATTAATGTAATTCTTTTATGAGATGCTAAAAATATTAAATACATATTTGTTTGTTTATCAAGTGTTGCCGGTACACTTAAAAGCGAAATTATAATAATATAAATGAATATCTTCAAATTGGATATATGTAAAATTTAATTTATTAATTATATTAAAGCATTTCCAAAGTATCGAGTATATTTATGGTATTTTATATTTTAAAATTATCATCTTTCTGTCTTTTTTAGCCTACTGTGGAATATAGGCCTCCTCCCATATTTAATTATGTTTAATTTATAGCATAGTCATAGACAGGACTCTAGTCTAGTCTCCTGTCTGATTTTTTTTAATATAAGTAATTTATTATCTATCTAAGATTTACCTCGTTAAGTAGTCAATCGGAGCTTTATCAAAACTGTACTATTGCATATTGTAATACTGTATGATAATACAACTCCAATTGATGAATTTTCGTATTAAAATAGAATAGATAACTTTACACCACATTGGGTGCGGCAAAGGTTACCGTAAAATACTTGTGTTGATAAGCTGGAATGTTTAAGGAAGACGTAATGTTATCTCAGAATTAAATAGGTAGCATAAAATACATTTAGTTATGCTGGCAGTAGTCTACAGGGTCATTAGTTCAAGTTTAAGATAAAGCCAATGTAGCATTTTTTTTTATATTTGTGCAAAGTCAAACACCGAAGTGTCAATTTCTTTAATTTTATAATAATATAATGTTTCCGATATAAATATAAGACATTTAGTTTATTGATATTATATATTTAATTCCTAATGATTGAGCACACAAATCTTAGTAGTAATAAACTGATTTATTGAACTATTAATTTTATCTAACATATATTATGGAGTATTTATTTATTGTGGAATCATTCACGTATCAGGAAATAATACAGATTCCCATTATCTATTAGCTATTAATAAAGACTTAAACACACTTTAATCATAATTTACTCATTTAGGCATAAAAACAGATAATTTGCTTTAATTTTACAACTATATTTTGGTTGTATTTGATATTATGATTTATTTAATTTATTAGGTCACAATACAATGAGCATTTGGGTAAATCAACTTAATTTTTGCTTCTGTCAGTTCTCTATACAAGGGAGAACCAAGGGCCTTGACATTTGTGAGTACTTCAGATAAGCCAAGATTGTATTAAAGACTGTAGGTTGGTCGGCCAAAATAAAATAGTGAGGATAGCGTAAACAACTTTATATATTAATTAGACTACTTCCTACTTATTAGGACAGAATAACGTCCTATACAAAGGATAAGAGTGTTCTACCCTATCACTGAACCATTATGCGCTTATATACAAAAATATAATGAGTCATCAAAACTGCATTATAGATCAATGCACTTATTAAATTACTAATACAGTTAATAAGATTGACCTATTAAATTATAAATTATTATTAAGCATGGTTTATTATTATTACTATTAATTATTATTAAGCATGGTTTATTATTATTACTATAAATTATTATTAAGCATGGTTTATTATTATTACTATAAATTATTATTAAGCATGGTTTATTATTATTACATGAGGCCTAAACAATCACAAGTGCTTGTTAAGGCCTACCACAGAGGCAGAGATTGAATGCATTACGGTTTTAAAACTTGTAAGAATTAAACGAAAATCTCTTCGCCGCCGCGGGATTCGAACCTGTGTCTTCTGCTAAAGCGCCCAGACCAGCCACTAAGCTAATTTGCCGATTGCCAAACTTTAGCGTTTCATCTTAAGTGCAGAGATACGGTGGTAGGGCCACGCAACAGCCGAGGCTGTTGCGTGGCACGAACGGGCAGGCTCGTATGGTAAGTACCACGACCTCACAGAAGACCGGCGTAAAGTGGAAGTATAATACTTTCGTCCGCGTTTCGTCTGGTGAGTGAGGTGGCCGGAGCCCAATTTTCATAAAGGTTGTCAACGCATCTGCAACCCTCGGGTGTAGCGGATGTCCATGGGCGGCGGTTTTCACTTAACATCAGGTGGACCGTCTGCTCGCTTGGCGTGAGAAGTTTTTCACATAAAAAAAGAGAAGCACGGTTAAAACTCAACATTAAAAATGTTATAATCCCACCGATTCATATTTTTAATTCATACATGGATACTCCTTGTATTCCATGGGGGCCTGGTCGTCCCAGAGATTGCTTACAACGTTTTCCGTTCAGTCGAAGCCGGGCGAGGTGACGCAGGCCGTGAAGGACGCCATAGACATCGGCTACCGTCACATAGACTGCGCGTACGTCTATGGCAACGAGAAGGAGGTTGGGGACGCGATCACCGCCAAGATCAAGGAGGGCGTGGTGAAACGGTGAGCGGTGGATGAATGAATGAATGGGTGAATGAATTTATGAATGAATGAATGACTTTATTGCCAGAATATGGTAGTACATTGTGAATTTAATTATCATAATTTGGTGCAACACATTCAGTTGAATTCAGCATGCAATTTTCAATTTGATATTGAATTGTAAAACAATTATTATTTAATTTGATTTTTAATTCTGTAAGCTCTTTTTATCGAGTTAGTTTTCTTATTCTCTGTTAACACTCGAGTATTGGCGATATCTTCATTGTCAACGACCCGATTGGCGTGGGGAGTAATTGACCAGAGTCTGTGGGTTCGATCTCCATTATTGGAAGAATATTGTGTGATCAACATAGTGTCTTTCCAGTGTCTGGATATTTATATATGCATAATATATATTAATTCAAAAAAAATAAAAGTATGTTTAAGTATGTATATCAGTTATCTAGTACCCATAGTACAAGCGTTGCTCAGTTTGGGACTGGAGAACGCTGTGTAGAAATGTTTCCGAAATACCTTATTTTCTGATAAGCGAGGACCTGTTCATCACCTCGAAGCTGTGGAACACTTTCCACCGGCCTGACCTGGTGCGCGGCGCCCTCCTCGAGACCCTGAAGAACCTCAACTTGGAGTACGTGGATCTGTATCTGATACACTGGCCTCAAGCGTACAAGGTAACCCTGACGATGTCACTCTACCAAATCGACTGTCCACTCGTGGTGGCTGTGACAATTCACCCACCGTGATGAGATCTTTTGTTTCTTTCTTATCTCCTCTCTATCCTTACGTTTCGACATCCTTTTTATCCGAGTTTCTTTAATAATTCCGCGAAACTTTCGGTCGACAATTTTTTTTTAGAGAAAGTTTCATATCCTTGCTTCCTTATTAATATTATACTAAAATATGGGTAATGATAATTGTCAACTAAGTAGGAAAAAATTCAACCATAAAAAAATAACATAGCCCTTAGTTTAGAATAAAAAATTATCTGTAGGTCACACATATAGTTGTCCCGTATGGGAATCGAACCCACGACCCCCGACGCGGAAGCTGGAGTCATCATACTTCAACTTGAGCATTACATACTATAAGTGGAACAAGACGCACAGAATTTAAGCTCGGCGACCATGAATTTGCCCCGCAGGAGGGCGGCGACCTCTTCCCGACGGACGAGTCGGGCAAGATACAATTTTCGGACGTGGACTACGTGGACACCTGGAAGGCCCTGGAGCCGCTGCAGAAGGAGGGGCTGGCGAGGAGCCTCGGGGTCTCCAACTTCAACTCGAAGCAGCTGGCCAGACTGCTGGAACACGCCACTATTAAGCCCGTCACCAACCAGGTGAGTGGTATCCGGCGCGAAGGACCAGAAAATCGATACGCGAACCGCGAAATGTTTGAAATGTACCTTGATTGAACTGATTTCTGCATTAGTAAATATTGCCCTTAAAATTGCAATCGATGGCAACATTCGTAGCTGATATTGAGTGAATGCAATAATTGGTTTTCTGTTTTCTACTGTCTGTAAACTGTATCGGCAAGGCCTTTTTTTAACGAACAGCCGCCAGTCTCACGTCGACTACTCACGAATCCTGAAGCATATTTTCGAAATGATAATGAAAAAATATTTCCAATATATATCAATTCGCGTAGTCACTGGATTATGCCCTAAAACCGTCGGTGCAGAGGAGGCCTTTGCCCAGCTGTGGGACATATACATCGTGGCGCTACTAACGCGACATTAAATCAGCATACATATAGTGGATAACTTTTTAAATTGTATTAAATATTTACTTTCTTTAAACATCAATATTTACAGAGTTAAATTTGCCAAAACAAATAGTTTTTTTGTTTTTTTATAAATATTTCAAGACACATTTTTACACATCATTCTCTAGTCCCAAACTAAGTAAAGCTTGTACTATGGGTACTAGAAAACTGATAAACATACTTAAACATACTTTTCTTTTGTGAATAAATACATATATTAACACCCAGACACTAGAAAATAGTATGTTCATCCCACAATATTTATCCAGTAGTGGGGATCGAACGCACGCCCTCTGGCGCAGGAGGCAGGTACACTACCCACAACGCCATTCGGGTCTTCTTGTAGAATACCCTTACGAATAAAACTGTAACTTAAAGCTCATTCGTAAAGGTCACAAGCGTGTGAATTGGTTAAATGAATTTAAAAGAGAAAAACATACTGTTAGAAAGAGATACTTGTAATTTGACGCTGTGGCAATCATTATGTGACCAGTATGAATCATTCAGCTGAGAACTCTTAGAAGTGTGTTCATTTATGTTTGTCTGTCAGTCTCATTAACCCCCTGTCCAGGTGGAGTGCCACCCTTACCTGACCCAGACGCGGCTGAAGCAGTTCTGCGAAGGACACGGCGTCACCATCACGGCCTATTCGCCGCTGGGCTCCCCGGACAGACCCTGGGCGAAGCCGGACGAGCCGCTGCTGCTGGAGGACCCCAAGCTAGCGGCCATCGCCCAGCGCCTGGGCAAGACAGTCGCCCAGGTCCTCATAAGGTACGGGCAGGTCCTCATAAGGTACGGCGCAGGTCCTCATAAGGTACGGCGCAGGTCCTCATAAGGTACGGCGCAGGTCCTCATAAGGTACGGGGCAGGTCCTCATAAGGTACGGCGCAGGTCCTCATAAGGTACGGCGCAGGTCCTCATAAAGTACGGCGCAGGTCCTCATAAGGTACGGGGCAGGTCCTCATAAGGTACGGCGCAAGTCCTCATAAGGTACCGCCCAGGTCCTGGCTGGTCGTTAACAGGTCACATTGTTCAGTGTATTTGTATTATTTGAGCTTTGTCATCGATACAGTAGCTAGTACAGAGATAGAACAGTAGGTACTCCGTTTAGTAAAAAAGATGTTTATTTTATTGCCGAACAAAACCGACTTCAAATATCTCAGCCCGTGTCCATTTCATAATCGATTTTCAGCAGTTCCCCAAGCACCTCCGGAGACCAAGTTCTAATGGCAATGAAATTAAAGTGGGACCATGGCATGGGAAGCAGCTTTCAAACAAAAAGAGAACCATCAAAATCTGTTCGAACAGTTGAAAGCTCTGAGGTGACAAACATAAAAAAAAAATACAGTGGAATTGACAACTTCCTCCTTTTGAAGTCGGTTAAAAACAACCAGTGGGTCGCTAAACCAGTCCTGACCAGAAATTAGCCGACACGAAAAATGCGGTCTGATCGATTAAAATTTTTTTTTTGTAAACCCTTCGAGATGAAATGTCCTTAACCTAACAAAATGACCGCTTCACCGTCAGGTACCAGGTGGATCGCGGCAACGTGGTGATCCCCAAGTCCGTGAACAGATCCCGCATCGAGAGCAACTTCCGCGTGCTGGACTTCCAGCTCTCCGACGAGGAGCTTCGCCTCATCGACAGCTTCGACCGCAACGGCCGCTTCGTGCCGATGACCGCGTGGGTGGACCCTTATTCTTAACTATAATTCGTGTCGTTACCACCGCGACAATAAATGGACACACATATAGGGGATAACTTTTTAAAATTGTATCAAACATTTACATTCTTTAAACATCAATGTTTACCGAGTTATTAAATTTTCCGAAACAAAGAATTTTAGAACACCCTTACGTATAAAACTGTAACGTGAAGTTCATTTGTAAAGGTCACAAAGCATATGAATGGGTTGAATGAATTTAAAAGAGACAAAACATACTGTTAGAAGGAGAGGCTTGTAATGCTACGCTGTGGCGCGAGTTGTGTAGGATGTTACTAATTTTGTTTCTTTTTTACTTAATTTGTTTGTTTTTGTTTGGATTTTGTTTAACGTTAATATTTTTTATGATTATTGGCAAGTAGCATTAGACGTGTGTTCATTTATTGTCGCGATGGTAACGACACGCTGTATATTATTTTCGATATTGTATAAACACTCACATACGTTTACACATCTCTACGATTTTTTTAAAGTTGTCCAACGAGCAGACGGTTCACCTGATGTTAAGTGACTACCGCCGCCCATGGACATCTGCCACACCCGAGGGTTACAGATGCGTTGACAACCTTTTGAAAATTGGACTCCGGCCACCTCACTCACCAGACGAAACGCGAAAGTATTTGTCATACTTTCACTTTACGCTGGTCTTCTGTGAGGTCGTGGTACTTACCCGGACTGGCCTGCCCATTTGTGCAACAGCCTAGGCTGCTGCGTGGCCCTACCACCGTAAACGTTCTATTGGTGTATTGTATCAAAGGTGTTTATTTGTACGAACCTAACGATTCAAACACCATTTTAAATTATTTCATGAATTTAACCATTCTAACACCATTTCACCGCTAACGACGAAAATTGAACCGGTAGATTAATTAATGATAACGCCATCTATTGATAATAATTCAAATTATTTTCATTCAAAGAATATTGAGATGATGATCTCAATATGAATTAAACTAGTGGACGCCGAGTGGTCGAAATTCGACCATATTTAAGTTAAATTCGCTATAGCGATCTGTATACAGGTAATTTTTGCCGGTTCACCTGAGCTGTGCCGTTACCTGATGTGGTTAGATTAGGTTAGAGCCTATAGCTAGCTCCCGAGAGTTGCAAACCTTTAATAAATGGGCCCTGGCTACCTCACTCGGCTGACGAAACTCTGTAGTCTGTTTTTTTTTCGGAACACATGAAAGTTATCCCAGCAACTGGAGGTGTATGCCCAACTGTGGGCCGCTTTACTATACTGTGACGTTTCTCCTTCCAGATCCCTGGGCCACAAGTACCATCCGTTCGAAAACGACGAGTTTTAATGCAACGCTGACGATAAATGCATAATGAAACCCATTTATATAGTTTTATACAGCGTGTCGTTACCATCGCGACAATAAATGGAACACGCATATATGGGATAACTTTTAAAATTGTATTAAACATTTACATTCTTTAAACATCAATATTTACCGAGTTATAAATTTTCTAAAACAAAGAATTTTAGAACATCCTTACGTATAAAACGTAACGTAAAGTTCATTAATAAAAGTCACAAAGCATATGAATGGGTTGAATGAATTTAAAAGAGACAAAACATACTGTTAGAAGGAGAGGCTTGTAATGACGCGCTGTGACGCGAGTTGTATAGGATGTTACTAATTTTGTTTCTTTTTTACTTAATTACTTTGTTTGAAAAATTTTTTTTTTATTTTGTTTAACGTTAATATTTTTTTTTATGATTATTGGCAAGTAGCATTAGACGTGTGTTCATTTATTGTCGCGATGGTAACGACACGCTGTATATTATTTTCGATATTGTATAAACACTCACATACGTTTACACATCTCTACGATTTTTTTAAAGTTGTCCAACGAGCAGACGGTTCACCTGATGTTAAGTGACTACCGCCGCCCATGGACATCTGCCACACCCGAGGGTTACAGATGCGTTGACAACCTTTTGAAAATTGGACTCCGGCCATCTCACTCACCAGACGAAACGCGAAAGTATTATACTTCCACTTTACGCCGGTCTTCTGTGCGGTCGTGGTACTTACCCGGACTGGCCTGCCCATTTGTGCAACAGCCTAGGCTGCTGCGTGGCCCTACCACCGTTAACGTTCTATTGGTGTATTGTATCAAAGGTGTTTATTTAAAATTGAACCGGTAGATTAATTAATGATAACGCCATCTATTGATAATAATTCAAATTATTTTCATTCAAAGAATATTGAGATGATGATCTCAATATGAATTAAACTAGTGGACGCCGAGTGGTCGAAATTCGACCATATTTAAGTTAAATTCGCTATAGCGATCTGTATACAGGTAATTTTGTTACTATGAAAGGAGCTCTGCCGGTTCACCTGATGTGGTTAGATTAGGTTAGAGCCTATAGCTAGCTCCCGAGAGTTGCAAACCTTTAATAAATGGGCCCTGGCTACCTCACTCGGCTGACGAAACTCTGTAGTCTGTTTTTTTTTCGGAACACATGAAAGTTATCCCAGCAACTGGAGGTGTATGCCCAACTGTGGGCCGCTTTACTATACTGTGACGTTTCTCCTTCCAGATCCCTGGGCCACAAGTACCATCCGTTCGAAAACGACGAGTTTTAATGCAACGCTGACGATAAATGCATAATGAAACCCATTTATATAGTTTTATACAGCGTGTCGTTACCATCGCGACAATAAATGAACACGCATATATGGGATAACTTTATAAAGTTGTATTAAATATTTTAATTCTTTAAACATCAATATTTACAGAGTTATAAAATTTTCTAAAACAAAGAATTTTAGAACATCCTTACCTATAAAAGCGTAACGTAAAGTACATTTATAAAGGTCACAAAGCATATGAATGGGTTGAATGAATTTAAGAGACAAAACATACTGTTAGAAGGAGAGGCTTGTAATCGACGCTGTGACGCGAGTTGTATAGGATGTTACAAATTTTGTTTCTTTTTTACTTAATTACTTTGTTTGAAAAATATTTTTTTTTATTTATAGATTTTGTTTAACGTTAATATTTTTTTGTGATTATTGGCAAGTAGCGTTAGACGTGTGTTCATTTATTGTCGCGATGGTAACGACACGCTGTATATTATATCATTGTAACAACAATTATATTTTCTTAAGCGTTTAAGAACCGTTATATTACTTAAAATGCCTTTTATTTAACACCACCCCAATCGATCGGAACACAATACTCATCCAAAATAACATTGACGACACTTCTTAGTTGCAAGTTTTACGCTTGTCTTAGGTTCGAGTCTCGCATCGGACAAATGACAACAATCGGATTAAAAGCGTGCTATCACAAAGTAAATTTCTATTCAATTCAAACCCTTGTGAAAGTTTAATCAACACCGGCTTCCAACTTTAGCGGGTTTAGCAGGGGTTAGAAATGGCAAAAAAACTTCAAACGCAAGAACACAAAGAAATAGGCTATTTTAATTAGTAACCCACATTATCCAGTTCCACAGTAGTGTGGAGACACTAGAGTTCCGGTACTATTAAAATTATGGTTCCTTTTTATAGATGATCATATTGTTTTCTTTTTTTTTTACATACATCGTACATACTTTTTTTAACCGACTTCAAAAAGGGAGGAGGTTCTAGGATATATTTTCTTTTTATGTGTGTTCGTGGATAACTTCGTCGTTTATGAACCGATTTTGCTGATTCTTTTTTTTTTTGACGGAACGGAGATATTCCAAGGTTGGTACCATGATAAGGAAACCCGGATCTGATGATGGCATCCCAGAGAGATCGAGTGCCGTCATTGAATGTTATAGATATTAACAATGTTTTTAATTTTCCGATCGGTTTTTTTTTGTTAAAAATTATACTTGTTTTAATGTTTGTTACCTCAGAACTTTTGATTGAGTGAACAGATTTTGATGATTCTTGTTTTATTTGAAAGCTGGCGCTTCCCACGTGGCCCCATATTAATTTCATTGGCATTGGATGTTGGGCTCCTGAGATACGAAGGGAGCTCTTGAAAATCAATCATAACATGAATACAGAGCGAGATATTTGAAGTAGGTTTTGTTTTTCGTTAGTAAAAAATTGACTTGTTAACGTAACTTGTCGCTTGGCAGACTTTAAAACTTCAGAAAAACACCGAAGGAAACTGAAAAATTCGCCTTCTTTTGCCTTTATTGTAATATTAAGAATGAATAATTTAAGATTAATGCATAATCATGTTTAGTTATAAGATAAACATAAGGCAGTAAAGTGATTTTTATTTATTTATTTCATTTATAATTAGGACAATGAAACAAAGCAGTCAAAGACGAATCCTTTATTACGGACACAACGCTGTTCTTTCAGACTTCACAGTCTGCGGTTCGATTCTCGCCGGGTACAAAAAGAAAAACGCTATACACATAAGAAATCACATGATATACAAACAAGCGTA
Organism: Iphiclides podalirius; assembly: GCA_933534255.1. NCBI lineage: Eukaryota > Metazoa > Arthropoda > Insecta > Lepidoptera > Papilionidae > Iphiclides > Iphiclides podalirius. Next base: position 6,912,969 of record OW152841.1, on the reverse strand, counting down.
CAATAAATTAACACATCGATTACACAATAAATTCCGTAGCTGCCATTAGAAATGCGCACACTGCATCTTCTGGCTAAAACACGATTGTGCTCAAGACCCAATATTTTGAGTAAAGGCCCATTTACATGGTGCCAGTTTCTTGCCTGTTGTATACAATTAAATTGAAGCAATAATTGAAGCATGGTCTAAACAATTATTGCGCGCAATTTATAGCATTCAATTATTGCTCTTGTATGTACAAGAAAATGGCATCGTGTAAATGGGCCTTAACAATATTTTATTGCCCCGGCTTCGCGCGGGTGCAATGTATTGTACATATAAACCATCCACTTGAATCACTCTATCTAGTAAAAAAACCGCATCAAGATCCGTTGCGTAGTTTTAAAGACCTAAGCATACAAAGAGACACAGACAGCGGGACGACTTTGTTTTATACTATGTAGTGATGATATTTAGTTTTGTTAAGGGCAAGTGGTATTAGATCCCGACACACGTTTCAGTTCACTGATTTGGCGCTTTTGGAAAAAAATAACTGTCATCATATCAGGGCAAAAATCACGAAATATCACAAGGGGGGAGGGGGGTGGGGGTGTAGTAAGATATCACGTGTATTTATTTTTTCGTCAAACGCGCTAAAAAGAGAAGCGGTGTGTAGTGTGACCTTGACTCGCCGTTACATTTTTATCACGGTACTTAATTTCAGAATAACATTAGATCATACTCTAAAACCTGTATTTAAAGATAATATTCTAAAAATGTTAAGATTGTTCGTAGGAACTAAAAAATACACGTGATTTTGGGTGGGGTAGTCTTTAACCTCACCGCGTATCACCAAGGAGGAGGGGATTAAATAATGCTAAAAAAGTCACGTGATTGATGCACGGCCACTAGATGCTCTTTTTTTTCTTGCTTTTTTATTTTTTATTTTTAAAAACAAAGATGGAGTACAGCATGTGAATCGTATTGTAAGCGACAACGCCTAACGTCAACTCCTTGGGAAACAAACTAACTAGGGGTTAGATAATTTTTAACAAAAAAGCCCGACTTCAAACAGGGAACTAGAAACATTATACCTCTAACATTTGAGGATTGCCCTCGATTTCTCTGGGATGCCATCAGATCCGGGTTTTCTTATCATGGTGCCACCCTAGGTATATCTCTTTTCCAACAAAAAAGGAACTATCAAAATCGGTACATAAACGACGAAGGTATCCGCGAACACACGTAAAAAATATATACGGTCGAATTGAGAAACCTCCTTTTTTGAAGTCGGTTAAAAAAACTATCTGTGGGGTCTCTCCTTGGTATACAACTCGCATAACTACTGCTAAAAGTACAATCACTGCTAAATGTGGCGATGTGTTTGTGGCCTAATATGCAGTGTGCGCATTTCTAGTAATATGTAGGGCAATCTCCCCTATACAAGTTAGAGGAGATCAACGACAAGCTATTGTTTAAATAAGATGAAGGAGACGGCACATACTATTGCCGTCTCCTTTCCACATTTTTTACAGAGGGCGGTTAGTGATAGACATCAGTGGCGTCCATATTGAATTTTCACGGCTGTACAATACAAGTATTTCATTACTAGAACCACTATTGTTTTACTAACATTTTGAACTTCTGTGAAAACATTCAGTTTGCAATTGGCTAATGCTTTGTTTGGAGAAAGTAATATTGCATGATAAAAAATAATTACTATTAAATGGTTTCTGTATTGATTTCTATTCTAACCGCCCTCGCGCTTAACAAAACCTTCAATTGGCTAAAGAATAACAGATAATTGGTATAAAAGCGAGCAATTCAATAGATACAGTCTACTGTAACATTTAAACCGAGATCTCAGATCTCAAACGGACCAAGGGTAACCTAATTCAACTAAGGCAATATATACATGATCAAACCAAATTCAACTAAACCGTCTTAATGCGAACGTAGCAAGAGAGACCGGTGAGTGCGCAAAGTAAAATACAATGCAATAAACTAAATCTTTTGTCAACCTTTCAAGGTATATCGGCTCCGGTAAATTTTGCAGGTGGCTAATAGAAAAGTTGTTTATACAAAACTGTTAACATTTACTAGACGGCGTTACGCAGAAATATCTGATCCATTAGAAGCTTCCAAATACATACATAATGTTTAACGTATATTTAAACATCAAACTAAATGCAACATAATTATAACGGTGTTAAATAAATGCAACTAAAAAGATGAGACATTAAATATATATAACATCTTATTTCCTATAAAATCGTTATTTAGATTGGCCAATAATATGATTATTGCCCAAAGAAACAGCAAAAAGTTTTTAAAAACAAAATCTCCTATGCCTAATCACACTGAACAAAGACAAAGTAGTTTGTTTGTACATAGAACTAACATCCATTGAAGGTGTCTTCAATAAGTCAACCCTTTTTTGGAATCATAATGTCATGTCTAATAAAATCATTTAGATATAAAAAAAAATAGTTTGAATGTTCTCAAAATATTTTCCCAACAGTATATAGCTTATTTTATGTACTAAAAAACTTCATTATTCTGACTACCGACAAAAAAAACAATATGTTACAATTAACATATTGTTAATAGTAAATTATTTTTGAAAAAAAATGCTCACAAACGCCTCCAACAGATCAGATATCTTCATACAATTAGCTCGAAAGATGGCGATACTTGCTTGCATCGCAACAGAATCATAGCCATGGCATTCGAACGAGCGGACAGACACAAAATGCTTTATGTCTCCCTCCCTTGTTGGGATGAGTAAGAGAGAGAGACAAGTGGTTGGCTTTATTCACTATTCTTAAATTGTAAGCATGAGGCATTCTTCACCTTTCTGGAGAATGGTTTAATTGTGATGTCACACTAATTCTACACAGAACTGCCGATAGGGACAGAGACACAATGAAAATACAATTACATTGATGCATTATAATTGAATTATACGAAGATTTAAGGAGCATATTGATGTCACGATAATAGAGGTTAAGAAGTAATTTGTTCTTAAACCAGATCTGCAATTCTGATACAGAGACTAACGCCCGATTTCTGCATCAATGTCAAATCATATGACAGTGTTTCAGAAGCCATTTGACTCAAATGGCTTTCCATATGTTATTTAAGTTGCCAAAAGTATGTTTAACTCTAATTAGTATCTAAACAGCTGATTGGTTAACTTCTACGATTAGCAGTGTTTCAGAAACCGGGCGTGAGGCCTTACGGCGCCCCAAATGGCCACTGCCCATGTCCGCACGGACACCGTGGCTACGACTCTGCGTGTTTCCATTTCAGTCTTAAACTACAATTAATATAAGAATATAGTATCGGTTTCGATGCTATCGAGCCGTACGCGTATTGCTTTGCAAATACTCATAGTGACATTAAATTGTGACCGTAGTATACAGGGTGGCTTTTGTCAAGGTGCCCTAATTCACACAGGAGGTTGAGACTCGGAAGTATAATTGTTTTTTGAAATAAAAATGCGTCGTATACTTTTGAAACGAACTTGTGTGCGTGTTAGTTATGAATGATCGCGCGTAAAATAAATGAGTTGCTCATAAATCACGCACTTTTTGAGATAAGTTCAAATGAATGTAATTAATTAATTACGAGTGCTTTCAATACGAATTTTTTACATAACGTTATTTATGTCCAGAATTTAATAAAAAAAAAATGGATACACTTAGAACAGCCTCCCTGTATATATATAATTATAATATAGTGAACAGGTAGTGAATTTGATTTAAAGAAACCTCTTTCGAGTTGAATAAAAGATAAAAATAGATAGAGGGTTGTTGGAGCATTTTATCTCTGGAATACAATATTGTGATGGGATGTTATTTATGTATAACACGACTTTTCTCATAAACATTATATTGTGTACAATTTTCTAACTATAATCTAACTAAGGAACTACAGGGCAGAATTCAATGTCACGCGCTCAGCACACTTCGAGTAAGTAGACATCTAAAATACATCTTCGGTAAACATTATATACAATATTGTGATAATAATTAACATACATCTCACATGAGTTATACCAATAGGCGATGGCAACTCTCCTTTCAAATCGACCGATGCTATTAACATATATTTAGCCTTTTCTGTGACATATAATTAATGCTAGTTTAAAGAATAATTTCAATAGAACTTCTTTACGGATAAATATAATCAAATCTAGGACTGGACTACACTTAATGATCGGACGAAATATAATAATTTTCAAGTTGACCGTAGCCAAGAATTCAGATTATTGCAGCAATAATCATATACAATTCATCAAAGTACAGCGTTTCTATCGCATTCATGGCCGTACCAACTATGAAGGTTGATTTGAAGAGGAAGCGAACACTTAAACTAGTTATACAATGCCTTGTAACAGTTTCCAATATGAGTATTTATCGTTCAAAGTCCAAAATTCTGTATAAAGCGAACACTACACAGTATTTATAGAAACTGTTAAAACTTTATAGCTTGTCTAATTGAAAATAAAATAGGTTTGTCAAGTCACTGTGACTGAAGCACAGTATTTGTATACAAAAGGCATACAAATGGGACATTTTTCGGCCGTTAAGAGAGGAGAGTGACCAGCACGCGTTACCAGCTTCTCCCTTCCTCTCGCTCCGCGCTCTCTTCTCATTCTTCCCTTAGCTCCACTTCAACTAGCTCACATTAAAAAACTGTTCGTCACAACATCACAACACTGATCACTGACAGTTCCCGACAGGCTTCGCGGTCTACTCCCCCTTCAGTCTTTTGCTGAACTCCTCTTGCTGGAGCTCCCGCCACTCCTTCTTCGCCTTCATCCTCTTCAGCTGGCCGTCCCTGGAAGAGAGAATATTTTCAGATTTCTTACAGCACCAATTTGCAAAAGGTTGTCAACGCATCTGCAACCCTCGGGTGTAGCAGATGTCCATGGACGGCGGTATTCACTTAACATCAGGTGAACCGTCTGCTCGTTTGGCAACTTTTCACATAAAAAAATAAGTACCAATGACATCGTTAGATGACGTAATTAAGTTTTGGTTCATGGCCACGGACCCTCAGACTAGAGTCTATGGCAACACTGAGAGGTTACTTCTGTTATCTTCTTCTTAAAAGCAGATTCATTTGATAATCGAAATGCACCAAGAATGGGAATCATAAGTAGGACTAGTGGTTTCGGAATAAATGAATGGAGAAATCCATACATTTTATATGTATGGAACATGTAGAACTAATAAATTGTACAATGAATTGATGGTGTTTGAAGTGAAAATTCTAATGCGACTTTTCTTTCCAACAAGGTTGCGTTAAACGTTCAACGCTACCATGGAGGGGGAATAGAAAGAGACAGAGCGAGAGTGAATGCGTGGTACTCGAACGCATGCGATTGTGAATGATTTAAATATGTTTTATGTTTCAATTTATTTTATATTTTTTTATATTTCTCCACTCGAAAATGATGATTAAAAAATGCAACCAATTGTGAATTGTAAGCAATGTTAATAAAGTTCGTCTTAAAGACACAATATGATTTCACTAAAAATCAAATTCTACCTCTTCCTATTTTCATTTCCACATTATGAATTTCACTTCTTCTGCGCGGAGGGCTTTTTTTATAGCTCTAGTAGACCACACGGTCTTCCATCTAGGGTACCAGTCTTTCATGATCGTGTTACTATGCAACTTACTCCCTTAGACCCTGCGAATGCCGTAAGGCGTGTGCCTAGGAGCACCATTTTTATTAGACGGCCACGAGGCACTCAACATATGTGGCTGAAATATCTTCAACAGGCCCAATAGCTACCTGGACTACTTGTTTATTAGTAGTTATATTTCCTTCCCCATAAATAATCCCCTTATCCTTGATTCTGTACACTTCAAGCACTGCATGGAGCCTTTCAGGCACCATAATTTAACTCTTCCTATCATCCCCATAGCCATAGTCTTCCACTACAGTTAGTCACCTCGAGTACCGCAAGGCACGCGCTAGGTCCATCATTATTCCCTCCTAATTAGCTACCCAGTGTATCGCAGGGTACAAGTCCATCCCCCACCCCTCGGCCCTTGCGCCACGGCCACCTTGACGCAGTTGACACAAGGCACTCAATATTCCAGCATTATTCCCTTCCAACAGCTAATTAGAGTACCGCAAGGCACTCGCTAGGTCCACCATTATTCCCTCCCCAACAACTACGTAGAGTACCGCAAGGCACCCGCTAGGTCCACCGTTATTCCCTCCCCAACAGCCACTTAGAGTGCCGCAGGGTACCGGCCTAGATCCACCACTACTCCCCCCCAGCTCACCACATGAGGTCGACCAGGCCGCCCCTGCGCGCCACGGCCGCCTTGACGCGGTTGGCGAAGTGCACGGCCGTCTCCTGCGGCGCCCTCCTCATCGGCGGCAGGTACCACACCTCGCACACGATCGCCCACGAGCTCATCATGTTCAGCAGGTAGTGCAGCATCCCGTAGCGGGAGCTGTTCCAGAACGCGTCGCCGAAGCGCGGATCATACCTACAACGAGTACACACTTAATTTACGAGACATTTATTCCGTCGTTGTAATTTTTAGAGTCGGACTAACCCTAAAACACAAAGACAAATGGTAACATTAAAACAATTCGGGACATTACAACTTTTTTATTGGTATACTGGACGACGTCTGTCGGGTCCGCTAGTATTGCATAAAAAATATCGATATTTTTCGGCATCCCTAGGGTAATGTAATGCGCATTACTTGATTGCGACGGGGTAGATGGTGCCGCCGACCTCGAAGCTGCCCTTCTTGAACTGCATCACGGACGTGTTGTTGATGCAGGTGCCCTCGGGGAAGATGAGGATCGGGGGGTTGTCCGGCACCGAGATGTGCTCCTTTAGCCTGGAACGGCGTGGCGTGAGCGTTACACCAACGTTTCCCAAGGGACAATTTGATTTTTTCTTGAGGGAGGCAATTGACTAAACTCGCCAAGAGTTTAATCATTTCATTTAAAATCATAATGCAATATTAGACTTCGATTTTTTTCTTCCTAAAGACTGTCATTTAAGTTCCTTAAGTGAACAATTTCTATTCGAAACTAACTTTTTCCATTTCGATCGAAATTCGATACCTGTACCAGATTAGGCACTAATTTCCTTCCATTTCGACCGAAAGTGTTCGAACGAAACTCGAAAAATTTCATACATCGAACGCGCGTTACCTGTTCGCTACCGCGTGGCGGTCCTTCACCTCGGACCGCTCGAACCAGATGTGGGGCGAAGCCCTGGCCAGGGCCCGTTGCAGGAGGCCCAGGAACCCGTCGTGTCTCTGGCCGATCTGCAATATTGGACGGTTTCTTTGTACATTCAATTTCAGTTCTTGCTCCGTGTCGCACGAGGTATTGGCTTCGCCGACGGGCGTCGCGGGTTCGATTCCCACACGGGACAACTGTTCGTGCGACCCACAGATAGTCGTTTCGCGTCTGGGTGTATGTCAATGTGTAATTTATGTTTGTAAAATGTCCTTACAACACAAGACAATGTTATCCTAAAGTAAGGGCAATGTTTTAACCCTTAAATGCATAAAGTAGTAAAACTGCAACATACCATTCAAACGACCATAAAATTATTAGTATGAGTTCAATGCATGCTGTTGCAGGATTATTACTATCATGGTGATATATTTAATCGAGTGGCAACACATTTTTTTTCTTCACGACTGTCAAATTTAAATTGATTTTGACAAATCAAAGCCGATCGTAATTTTGGAGCGGATGAAAATTGTGTATTTGCTTTGCAGTGTAATTATTTGGTTTTCGAAGGTACGTTCAAACAAAATTAGTTATTTTACGTAATAATTCATCTTCTTTTCAGTACAATTTATAAGTTATACTGTATATATTACTTTTGGTGTGTTCGGAAATTTTGTTTATTTTGTTGTTGTAAATCTGCAACAATATGCATTTACTAGAAAATGTCCCTGTTTAGTTACTAACTATCACTTTTATTGGTTTTCAGATGCCATACTTGAATCAAAAGCAAATAGAAGAGTATTTAGCTCTAATAAATGATGGAGAGATTTCGGAAGATGATCTTGAGGACTCGGATACAGAAGGTAATGAGAATTTTTATGAAAATGGAGACGATTTGCTTCACGATCTTGAGAGTCCATTAGAAGAGGAAAATGATGGCCCCGATAATGATCCATTCATGGCAGGAGACCCGCCATTGATAAATGAAGCTACAGCAAATGATCAAGTGCCACAGGTTCCATTCCCCTCAACAAGTCAAGCTAGTCGCCGAGCAACTATGAGAGGACTCGTATGGAAGGTAAAAAAAATTGTTTTGAATTCTGACCAGACAGCTTTTCATGGAGACATTACATACCCACCTGAACTGAACAGGTATTCTGAAGGATGAGGCTACTACTGGTACTCCCTATAGTATTTTTTCACATTTTATTACATCAGAAATAGTTCAAAGGATTGTGGAAGAGTCTAATTTGTATTCCGTTCAAAAAAATGTGACTAAACCATTAAATTTATCTGAAACTGAGCTAAGAAAGTTTATGGCGATACTGATATACATGTCTGTTATAAAATATCCCAATGTACGATATGTAATATGATAAAAATATGATGATTATAGATATGTTTGATTTTAACCATCGACATTTTCAGCCGATATATTTAGATCCGATATATCGATATCGTATCAAAAACGATATTTTTTTCAAATTCGGATGCGGCACAGAGTAGAACATTTAATACTTGATCACATAGCTTTTTTTGGAGAACGGGCTAAAGAGATCGATATGGACATTTGTTTAAATATCCCCACAGGGGGTGGGGCGGCCGGTACACCCACCAGCGAGTAGCAGTTGTCGCACATGAGCACCAGCACGTCGATGGGGCTGGTGTGGTTGGCGACGCAGATGCCGCTCCGCGGGCGGTTCTCCTCGCCGTCGTGGTACGTGATCACCATCGAGATGCAGCGCGAGAGGAAGTTGAAGCTGAGGATCGAGGCGGTGTGGTTCAGCCGCTGCTTCAGCGGCCCGTCGGGCAGCGAGCCCACGCACGCCGTGCTCACTATCAGCCACCACACCTGGGGGGTGGGGCGAACGTCTTAGTGAGAGAAAGTCGAGGGGGAGATCTTAGTAAGAGAAAGTTGAGGGGCGAAGATCTTAGTAAGAGAAAGTTGGGGGGCGGAGGTCTTGGTAAGAGGAAATTGAGGGGCGGAAATCTTAGTAAGAGAAAGTTGAGGGGCGAAGATCTTAGTAAGAGAAAGTTGGGGGGCGTAGATCTTGGTAAGAGATAATTGGGGGGCGGAGATCTTAGTAAGAGAGGATCGGGGGGATCTAAGTAAAAAAAGGTATAGGGGAAGATCTTAATAAGCTCTCATGCTTTGTGGAAGGGGGAGAAGAACTTAGTAGAGCAGAGTTAAAAGGGGGGTGGAAGAAGATTTTAGCAGGACATAGTTGAAAGGGCGGTGGAGAGATCTTTGTAGAAAGGGGTGGAGGGAGTATGAGAGGCACGGGCAGAATATCTTGGTACGATAGGGTAGGGGGGCTTAGTAAAGGAGGGTTGAGAGAGAGGATCTTAGTAAGATAGGCCGAAGGTCTCCCCCCTTGTGTGGTCTAAGGGTTCAATCGTGGTGGTAATTGTGGTATATGGCAATCGTGGTTTATTATTTTTCATTTCTTTGGCATTTCTAGTATTAGAACGCCAAGCTAGCGGTGGGATAACATGTATTGTCATATTTCCTTTGTTATGCTAAAAAAGTGTTACTTCTTTACTAAAAGTGTTACGTGCGTACATTTATTATTTTTCATTCCTTTGGTATTTCTAGCATTAGAACAGCAAGCAAGCGGACATGTTTGTGGAATGCCTGCCACATGCAGACGATGTAATTAGAGGATCCCATCCTTTGAAATTGCTTGCATTCCTTTAAACTCTTTGAAACTCTTTGAAATTGCTTGAATTGCTCAAAACCAAGCTCTGTTCTGCTGGAACGGACCACGCGTGATCACCATTCTGATACTCACTCCTATGACGAAGATCAGTATCCTCAGCGGCAGCAGGAAGAAGTAGCGCACCACGAATCCCATCATCCAGATGATGGTCAGACGCCAGGTGAGGAACTCGTACTGTCTGGAGGGGAACGAGACGATATTAAAACCGTTTCCCAAAGAGCGGGGAAAAAGGAAACCATTCCGGACTATGTTTTTATGTGAGAACGTGGCAAGCTAGCTGGCGGTTCACCTGATGTTAAATGACAACCGCCACCCATTGGCATTTACAACACCCGTAGGGTTGCAGACGCGTTGCCACCGTTCAATGAAGTGGGCCCCGGCTACCTCACTCACCAGACGAAACGCAGAAGTGTGACACTTCTATTTCTACGCCGGTCTTCTGTGGGTTCGTGGTACTTACTCGGACGGACCTGCCCAGTTGTTGCGTGGCCCTACCACAGTTACGTTAGAATCCTTACTAATATTATAAAGGCGAAAGTTTGCATGTATGGATGGATGTTTGTTACTCTTTCACGCAAATATTACTGAATGGATTTTAATGAAACTTTACAATAATATAGTTTATACATCAGAATAAGACATTGGCTATAATTTATATACATATTTTATGCATATCTGTCTTCCTGTCTGAATGTTACGCCTTCAGCCTATTCTACTCAGACGTAGTCGCGGGCAGCGGCTAGTTCTTTATAATAGGTAAAGACGCTCTCATAATTTAAAATACACTGTGCAGTAAATAAGGAAACATCCTTTTGTTTAAGGTAATGACAAACTCTATCTAACACTGATCCACATATATTGAAATGTCTAGAGAAGTTTTGTCAAGAGTCGTTGAGGGAGTTTAGTATACATACTATTTTCCAGCCTTTTAAAGAGAAAATCGAAAAAACGGCCAAGTGCGAGTCGGAATCGCGCACGAAGCTTTCCGTACCATTATCTATAAAAACGACAAAAAAAAAATCATGTCCGTTGTATGGGAGCCCCACTCAAATTATTTTTTACTCTGTTATTCAGTATCTGTTGTTATATCGGCAACAGAAACATCATCTGTGAAAATTACAAGTAATTCAAAGAACTCGTATCTATCACGGTTCATGAGACAGCGTGGTGACAGACAGACTTACTGACAGCGGAGTCTTAGCAATGGGGTATGGAACCCTAAGAAGAGTATCTGGCACTCCATTACCTGTTGGTCCTGGTGAGAAGGTTCCAACTCCTCAGCTCTTCGGCCTCGAACACCGAGGTGACCTGGTCCTCGATAATAGACTCCATACCGGCCTTGATGAGGTCCATGCAGTGGTAGAAGTGGAACTCCAGGTTTGTCTGGAATGCGGAACACTCTCATGAGGTTGCAGCAATCCATTTAAAGGCTATGTGCCGGTCGATGGGGTTAAAGCATGCCAATTATAGCGAATCAGATCTTTCTTATACAGGACATGGTATATCTTTCTTAATATATATATAAATTACGTGTCAGTTTGTTTGTCCGCGATGAACTACTACTACTTGACCGATTTTAATCAAATTTGCACAGTTTGATCCAACTTGAAAGATAAGCTTGCATCAATTTATAGTCCCAATATTATTTTATTGCAAATTATTTGTTTATCGGATGATAAAGAGTTATAGCTATGAGTTCCATAAGAGTTTAACAGATGGCGGTGTAAGTTAAATTCATCTATAACCGAGCCATCTATAACATCGGAGCCCGGAATACTCTTAAAGATCTACAGCCTATACATGTCCCACTGCTGGGCAAAGGCCTCCTCTATACAGAGGGTATCAGGGCATAGTCCACCACGCGGCCCCACTGCGGATTGGTGGACTTCACATATCTACGAAATATATATATTTTTTGTCATTATTTCACGATGTTTTCCTTCACCGCGGAGCACGTGATAAGTCAGCACTTAAAGTTAAAAACTTCATTGGTGCCGGCACCGGGGATCGAACTCAGGTTGCTCGAGTATATTGAACTAAAGGCGAGCGCCCGGACACTGAGCTATCACGGCTCTTAATTAAAGGGACATTAGATATTAAAAGAAAAGCTTAGGACTTCTCACCTCGCCCTGGCCAGTGCCCTCTTCCGCCCGGTGCCCGTTCTGCACCCGCCTGTAGTTCAGCTCCGGCGAGGGTCCCAGGATCTCCTGACGCTCGATCACCGTCATCTTCGTGCCTAGGAGTGGGGTGTGTTTGACTGTGGTGGGGCAACCCGACATCACGACGGACGGGCAGCTCCGACCGGGTAAGTGCCACGGCCTCGCGGAAGACCGACGTAAATAAAGTACAGTAAACATATCGATGTTTTTAGCCGATATATTTTGTTCCGATATATCGATATAAGAAACGATATACGAAAGCGTATCGAAAACGGTATTTTTTTCAAATTCGAATCCGGAACAGATTTTTTTTTATGCGAATACATGTCAAACGAGCGGACGGTTTACCTGATGTTAATTGAATACCGCCGCCCATGGATCTGCCACACCCGAGGGTTACAGATGCGTTGACAACCTTTTGAAAATTGGGCTCCGGCCACCTCACTCACCAGACGAAACGCGAAAGTATTTGTCATACTTTCACTTTACGCTGGTCTTCTGTGAGGTCGTGGTACTTACCCGGACGGGCCTGCCCATTCGTGCAACAGCCGAGGCTGCTGCGTGGCCCGTGAGATTCCGTAGATTCGAATGCTTGCCATAGGTATTTTTTTAGACAACAGGGCCTAAATGGATAATATCGATATATCGATATTTCCTCTTCGTTATATCGAGGTATTAATATTTTTATAAATATCGATATATTTGTTCACTTTCGGCGTCCTTTAACATTTCGGTGCCTATGATGATAATAATTAGTGGTCGAGGGAGGTGGGAATATTTGTGTGACCACCAGGGGGGGTAGTAAGATATCACGTGTATTTATTTTCTCGTCAATCGCGCGATTTCTAAACCGAAAAGCGGCGTGTAGTGTGCCCTTGTCTGCGGTGGTCTTAATTTCGGAATAAATTTAGATTATACTCTAAACCTGTACATAACGATAGTATACTAAAAATTTTAAGACCCTTTGTAGGTATTAAGAACACACTATTGACACAGACTATTATAACTGTTTATTATATTGTAAATTATTGATACTTTTGAAAAAGAGCAACTGTTGAGTTTCTCGCCGGTCTCTTCTCAACAGAAACTGCTTTCCGAACCGGTGGTACCTTACGAACCTATATACATAATGTTTGATGTAAAATTTGACGATTCATAAGAGCGCGCTAGCGTCTATTTGAATAAATATATTTTTGATTTTGATTTTGATTTTGACACGTAGATTTTGGGTGGGGGGATAGTCGTAAACCTCACCGCATATCACCAAGGGGTCCTCCCCCTTGGTGTGCTGGTCTTGGGGGGTTAAAAAATGCTAAAAGAACTTCACGTGATGATTTGACGGCCCCTAACTAGCAGCGGGTGCTGCCGCGTTGCTCTTACGAGGGTGAGGAGTTTGGCGGAAGGCTGTACTCACCGTTCGTGCCGTTCTCCTTGACGACGGCGGACGGTGGCTTGTCGTCCGGAACGGTCAGCTCCTCCTCGTCGGAGCTGTCGCTCCTCTGCAGCTTCTTGGCCACCTCGATGTGCTGCCGGCCATACTGTTGGAGGGGACGGGGAGATCTTTTATTTGAACCGCACATACTGCCCGCGCTCGAACTGGCGACGTACGCGCCGGAATCCCTAAGGGTTCCCGACACGGCTGATGCTGCCGAAGGTTTGTTTCTTATGAATTGACTCGATTGAGCGGTACGGCCTTGCGCCAGAGAGTATGGGTTCGAACCCACTACCGGAGGAGATATCATCGTCACCATTTCAGCCTGTTAGAGTCAACTGTCGAACATAGGCCTCCCCCACAGACTGCCACGTAACACGATCCTGGGCCACCTGCATGGACTTCCCGCATATTTGCACATGTCATCGCTGCATCTGATAGCCGTTTGGGAATAAAGGTTCTCGAGTGAAGCCACTAGAGGACGAACTCAGTATTTTTCTGGTTTTGGAGTATGTACATGTCAATAACATGTTTTCATTCACAAAACAAAAGTATATTTAAATATATCTATCAAGTTACCTAGTAATCTTAATTTAAGCTTTTTGCTTAGTTCGGGATTAGATAAGGTTGTACGACACGAGATGTATATTTATTTAAAAGTAGTAACTATGTAGAGAAATTTAGCTAGTCCTGTTAAGATTTCGCGACTGTCTCATAGGCTCCACTACCACGGGACTGATGTAAAGGTATTTTTCTAATCGACCACACTGCCACACGCGAGATGCGGGGAGAGGCAAGAATTTAATTGCCAAAAACAATAAAAAATATACGTAACACTTTTGCTGAAGAAAAATCACATCCTTACTAACATTATAAAGGCGAAGGTTTGTATGTATGGATGGATGTTTGTCACTCTTTCACGCAAATACTACTGAATGGATTTTAATGAAACTTTACAATAAAATAGCTAATACATTAGAATAACACAGACTATAATCTATATACATATTTTTATGTATATCTGTCTTATTGTTCGAATGTAACGCCTTCAGCCTATTCTACACAGACGTAGTCGCGGGCAGCAGCTAGTCTAATAATAAAAGCTTCTAGATTCAAGAAAAGAGCAGCGGCGTTTGCAACGTCGATAGACATCGCCCTCTGCCATCTATTCGAACCCAACTACCGCGGTACCGAGGCAGTGACCGCTGAGCCAATGGAAGTTACGACACGCCACTTTAACTATGGTGAGCGAGCGAAACGCTGGAGACGTTTATCTTAATCCTTTCGGCATAACAGCGCTGTGTGCGGTCGCAGTATTGGCGGAGCGGAATTTTTAAAGTGAAAACTTGTTGCTAGCGGTGAAACAGATGTTAAACCCCGATAGGCGTGGAGAGTAGTGCGCCTGCCTCTTGCGCCGGAGGGTGTGGGTTCGATCTTCTATCACTTTTTTAATATACATAGTACAAGCGTTGCTTAGTTTGGGACTAGGGAACGTTGTGTAAAAATGTGTCGGAACATATTTATACTGATATTTTTCAAATGATCACCGCTGCCCATGGCGCCATCTGCAACAACAGCTGTAGGTGCTTTGACAAGCTTTTTAAACTTGAGCCGCGATTACAACAATCGCCAGAGGAAACGCGACAGTACAACACTTGCACGCGGGTCTTCTGCAAGGCCGTTGTACTTACCCGGACGAGCCTGCCCATTCGTGCAACAGCTAAGCTGTTGCGTTGCCCTACCACAGTCTTATCCATCAGGATCGAACCAGATTTGCGTTAATCCTAGTACCTAACCCGCCACCGCTCGCTCCCGTTACTTGCGGCCGCTCGAAAATCGCTTCCGCTCCTACAACCGCTCGCAGTGGGCACGCGCACCGCGTCAAGGTCGTTTGTAAAGTGCGAACACTCGAACGATTCAAGTAAACGGTGCTACGCTATGATCACACATAATTATATAAATGCCTCCATTTTCGTCGATTTAACGTGACGTATTCTCGTTTCTCAAGATGTTTTCCTTCACCACCGAGCACGTGATAAAAGAGAACTTAAAATTAACAATTTCATTGGTGCCCGCTCCGGGGATCGAATTCGGGTAGCTCGTGTATATTAAATAGAAGGCGAGCTCCCGGACACTGAGCTATCACGGCTCGTGTTATCCGTAATATTATTAGCGATTAGAAAAATATCGTATTTATACTATATACACTTTTTTATGTGAAGAGTTGCCAAGCGAGCAGACGGTTCACCTGATGTTAAGTGAATACCGCCGCCCATGGACATAATTATGCTACACCCGAGGGTTCCAGATGCGTTGAAACCCTTTTGGAAATTGGGCTCCAACCCCCTCACTCGCCAGACGAAACGCGAAAGTATTATACTTCCACTTGACGCCGGTGTTCTGTGAGGTCGTGGTACTTACCCGGACGAGCCTGCCCATTCTTGTATAGTCATATAATACTTAATATTATAAATGCGAAAGTAACTCTGTCTGTCTGTCTCGCTTTCACGCCAAAACTACTGAAACGATTTAAATCAAATTTGTTACACAGATAGTCTAGAGCCTGAGAAAGGACATAGGCTATTTTTAATTGGAAGAAAGTGTTGTAAAGGGTTGAAGGGTTAAAGAAAGATATTTATTTAAGGGCTTCAACACGAGCGAAGCCGCTGGCGAAAAGGTAGTGTCGAATAAAACACTAGTGCCTTGCGTGCGTTGGTTAGTTATTAATTACCATCAGTTTTCCTCCATTTTACAATTTTTGGTAAATAAATAACTACTCAATAAAACTAGCGACGCGCCCCGGCTTCACACAGCGATAACATAAACGATAAAAAAACCTCTCGACCCGAATGATACCAAAACTCGCAGTGGTGCCCCGCTGGGCTGATCTGGTGATTAGTTGGAGATTTCAACAAGTATGGTCCAGACGTTTTGGAGTCCTTAGAGAACATACATACACACAGATTGTTTCATCTTTATGTATATGTGGGTTTACGCAATCCTTACTAATCCTTACTTCCTTACTAATATTATAAACGCGAAAGTTTGTATGTATGGATGGATGTTTGTTACTCTTTCACACAAATACTGCTGAATGGATTTTAATGAAACTTTAGAATATAATGTATAAGCAATAAGTAATATAATAAATGTATAAGCACATCAGAATAACACATAGGCTATAATGAATAAAGATATTGTGTGAATTGTCCAAAATATAGGTAATGATAAGTGTCAACTAAGTAGGAAAAAACTCAGCCATCTGCGAGATATCCTGGTGTGTGATAAAAAAAACTCATTTAATTGCAATTGGCGGCGCGGGCGAAGTCGCGGTTAACAGCTAGTGGTTTAATATCAAAAACAGCTGTCGGGACGACTGTGTGTGACCCACAGATAGTTGTTTCGCATCTGGGTGTTTTATGTATGTAAAACGTACTTACGACACAGGATAAACATAAAGGGCGAGGATGTCGTAAGGGACACTGTTTAAAAAAAAACGAAAAAAAAAAAAAAAAAAAACCCGGTCATGTGCGAGCCGCGCCAAAGGAAACGGAACCGATTATCTATAAAAACGGGCAAAAAATCAAGTCTCTCGTATGGCAGCCCCACTTACATATTTAATTATTCTGTTTTTTAGTATTTGTTGTAAAAGCGGCAACAGAAATATATCATCTGTGAAAATGTCAACTGTCGTAACTATCACAGTTCATGAGATATAGCCTAGTGACAGACAGCGAAGTCTTAGTAATAGGGTCCCGTTTTGCCCTTTGGGTGCGGAACCCTAAAAATTGAGCATAATTTCATCATGTTCTCAGAATCCTGAATACGAGTCATAGGTGAATATGGAATCAAATCTAATTCCGTTACGCGTGCCGTAGAGGATTCCAAAACAGACACGCAACCGCCTTTCATTATATATACGTAATTAACAACTTGCTAAGGTAATAAAAACCTGATAAAAAAGCAAAGTCAAGATTGGTCAATGCATATGCTAAACGACGATTAACTCTTATCCGCCTCGCCCATAATCCATCGATAAGAGAATTCGAGAAAAACACATTATAAGAATATTATTGGCTAGTCCCTTTATAATCCGATATAGTTGGCAAACGGGCAGACTTGGTTATAAATGGCTAACGATGGTACAATACAGCATAAGGATTGATAAAAAAGAAAAATATTTTTGTCCATAGCCACTAGATGGCGGTAAGGCATTTTATCGCTGCACATTACTGTGAATGGACCAGGCAACAGTCTCCGTGGTTGCACGAATGGGCATGTTGCAAATCTTGCAATCTCCATGGGCGGCGGACAATACATGACATCAGGTGAATCGCCAGCGTCTTCCGTAAAAAAAGAATAGACAGACGTTTGCATAATCTACGTAAGTCATTCGTTATGTTATAGTAATGAATTAGTTTCCCGATGTGAAATTACGAGTCGAATCGTTTGAACGAGTATGCCTCGAACTGACCACCCCCTGTATATGTTAGTCGTGAACATACGTTATCCATACTCTAAGTGGATACCTACTGATTTGCTCTTATCCGTTGCCTGATAAATATGCAGTTTTTTTCAATGGTAACGCTATCGCGAAACGCACTCTTATCTGCAAAATCTCCAGTTAGGTATTCACGGTTATATAATTCATTTTACGTTTAAGCAATATAAGAAAACTTCGACATGCCAAACAACATAGGAAAAGCATCTATCATATACCAATTGTTAGACGACAATATTTAAACAGAATACCATGACATAAATACCACGTTTTTTTCTAATAGCTAAATAATATACAAAGATTAGGGATAACACGAGCCGTGATAGCTCAGTGTCCGGGCGCTCGTTTTTAATTTAATACACTCGAGCAACCCGAGTTCGATGCCTGGTGACGGCACCAATAAAATTGTCAAATGTGCTGACTTATCACGTGCTCAGCGGCGAAGGAAAAAACCGCGAGGAAACATATTTTCGAAATAATAACAAAAAAAAGCATATTTCGAAGATACTTGAAGTCCGCCAATTCGCAGTGATGTCCATTGTACAGAGGAGGCTTTTGACCGGCAGTGGGACTATAGGCTGTTACTTTAAGCAGACATATAGCTGAATTGCCAAACGCCTTGCTAAAACTATTTGCCAATCAACTTGCCAACAACAGGCGTCGATCGCCTTAGCAGAGTAAAGTCAGTAAAGCTCAATTTGTCGATTGGCAAAAACTACCAGGGGGGCATGATTGCGAGGCGCCTTGGTCACTCGGTTACCATGGCAACAGTCGTTAGAAACTGTTGCTATGTCAACCGATAGCCTTCATAGTCGACATTGAGACGGAGAAAAGTATAGTTAGATATTAATATAATTATCAAAATATCCCACTGATAACGGAGTGATTTTACGTTGACAACCGCTTTGCTTTGCGTCTGCGATTTTCTATTTAGTCAAATCGAACGCTACACGCGTCCTCTGACCTTTGCCACCATAAGAAAACGGATGATTTCGGTGGCAGACTTGACCAGGTAAGTGCCACAAAGGGTGGCTTCTCAGAGGACCTGTGTGAACAAAGTGTACAAGTCTAGTCGAGTAAGGTAATAGCCCTCATTAAAGTTGGCGGGGCAACGGATATCCCACGGGTGTTTAGGTGTCCATGGGGATCACCATGGCATCAGACGAACCGTCTAATGGTTTCTCCTTCATCCATAATAATGCTATCATTAACCGTGGTAAGACCACGCAACAGTGTTCGCTGTTGAACGAATGGGCAGCGTCATTCTGCCTAAATGACCTCACAGAAGACCGGTGTAAAGTAGAAGTTTTACACTTCTGCGTTGCGTCTGATGGGTGAGGTGGGCGGGGCCCACTTTATCGAGAGCAGGCAACGCATTTGCAACCCTACGGGTGTTGCAACTGTTCATGGGCGATGGTTATCGCTTAACATCGGGTGAACCGCCAGTTCGTTTGCCGTTTTCTCACATAAAATATCACCCAAAAGTTCATCGATAGCTATACCTCCGGGATTCTTGCACAAACACCGATCCTGTTTTCGTCTAGTATACATGTCCTCGAGCGTTATCAGGCAAACTGATTAGAGCTGATAAGCGTACGATGTACCTATTGTCACAATTGAGTTTGACTTTTGAAGATAATTGGCGGATAGATAATTTGAATTGTATGATTGGCCGAGTACGCAGCTGGATTTTTTTTTCTGTTTTTTTTTTTTTAAATTGCCCTTACTTTAGGATGACTTTATCCTGTGTTGTAAGAACGTTTTACAAACATAGATTTCACGCGGATAAACGCCCAGATGCGAAACGACTATCTGCGGGCCACACGAATAGTTGTCCCGTGTGGGAGTCGAACCCACGACCCCCGACGCCGAAGCCGATACCTTGGCAACTGCGCCACGGAGTCATGTACATACACTTAAAATTACCCCCTTTCTCGTAACAGCTTACAGTAATCCATTCACTTTGTTAAATTCAGGACACATTTTCAACCTACTTTTTTGGATCTGAACTTCGAATGATAGAACCGATATTGGTGATTATTTTTTTTTATTTGAAAGATGGTGCTTCCCACGTGGTCCCTTATTAATATCATCGGTATTGGATATTGGGCTCCGGTGATACTTAGGGAAGTCCGGAAAATCAATTATGAAACGATTACAGAGCGAGATATTTGAAGTAGTTTTTGTTGTTAACAAAAAAATGGTTATTACACAACATTCTTCACGTCATTCGCCACGGAGTCGTCGTGGCGCAGTGGGCAAGATTCAAGTGTAGGGCCACATTTGAGACCATATCGCTTCGGTTCAAAGTTTTCTTTCTCATTTGAGAAGGTGTCAAACGAGCCGGCGATTCACCTGATGTTAAGTGTTAACCCGCCGCCCATGGATTATTCCGGAGCTGCAGACTCGTTACCACCTTTAATAAAGCGAGCTCCTGTAACCTCACTCATCAGACACCGGTCTTCCACTCCGACTTCACGCCGGTCTTCTGCGAGGTCGTGGTACTGTTTTTTTTTTTTTATGTGACTAGTTGCCAAACGAGCAGACCTGATGTTAAGTGAATACCGCCGCCCATGGACATCTACTACACCCGAGGGTTACAGATGCGTTGACAACCTTTTGAAAAGTGGGCTCCGGCCACCTCACTCACCAGACGAAACGCGAAAGTATTTGTCATACTTCCACTTTACGCTGGTCTTCTGTGAGGTCGTGGTACTTAACCGGACAGCCGAAGCTGCGTGCCGGACGGACCTGCCCAGTTGTTGCATGGCCCTACAACAGTTACGTTAGAATCCTTACTAATATTATAAAGGCGAAAGTTTCTATGTATGGATGGACGTTTGTTACTCTTTCACGCAAATACTCGTCTTCGCTGCAAGTCTACTCTCGCAAGTCTTCAGCCGGACAGACAAGACAGCGGAGACTTGCGCGGTCCATCACAGTTTACACGTGGTACCCGTACCAGTACACTTGGGTTCCGGTCTTGTTGAAAATCTCACCGGTTTTTCGCAATTCTCCGTAATCTAAGCAACATTGCGAACTCTTCGCCAACCGGTGACCACCGTGACTTCGGCTCAAACACGCGTACTCGCGTACTAAGAGTTCCGTAAATAATTCCTATAAAAACGGACAAAAAAAAAGTAATGTCTATTGTATCATCTGTGAGTATTTCAACTGTCCAAATTTCACGGTCCATGAGATACAGCCTGGTGACAGACGGACGGACAGACAAAAACACAGCGGAGTCTTACTAATAGGGGCCGTTTTACCCTTTAGGTACGGAACCCTAAAAACAAAATCGACTTCGAATCCCGCTCATATATAACATCTCCTGTTCGATTTCGAGCTCCTCGATGTATCTTCGAAATATAAGCTCGGATAGATGCCTATGAAGTAACAATGGTACCTCATAGAAAATATCTCCTTTCCAACAAAAAAAGAAGTTTATAAAGTCGGTTAAAATGCGGTTAAAATCTTAAAGGTTATTTTTCACAAACATTGAAAGTACATACACTACGTTCTTTTGTCCCAATTTGGCAACGCATTGATAGCTCAGTATCGTTCAGTAGGTCAGTAAGTTCGCTTTTATTTCAATGTCATGGAACAAACCAAGTTCGAATCCCGATATCGATGAAATTGCTGATTGCAATTTTAAGCGCCGACATATCACGTGTTCGGCGGTGAAGAAAACATCGCGAGGAGAACTTCAGATATTCGAAATAATAACAAAAGAAAATATTTTCAGCAACAGCCTATAACATGTCCCACTGCTGGGCAAAGGCCTCCTCTGAACAGAGAGTATCAGGGCATAGTCCACCACGCGGCCCCACTGCGGATTGGCGGACTTCACATCTTCCTTTTTTGTTATTATTTCGAAAATATGCAGGTTTCCTCACAAAAAAAAAAATTAACAATTTCACTGGTGCCGGCAACGGGGATCGAACTCGAGTTGCTCGAGTATCTTATCCTTTAAACGAGCAATTCTTGTATACATATATATATATATATATATATATATATATATATATATATACATAATCGGAACCTTGGAAACGGCTCCAGCGATTTTCATGAAATTTAGTATGTGCGTAGATTCGGGGGCGAAAAATCGATCTAGCTAGGTTTCATTTTTAGAAAATGTCCTTTTATCCCTGTTTTCAGGGAGTGAAAAATATCATTCGAATATGACGGTAAATTTCGCCGTAAGAAAAAATGTTATAATAGCTCGGTCGGCAATCGAGCGGCCCCAAAACAGACGGCCGCGGTTCGTATCACGATCATTTACACACTTATTTTTTTTACTTTTTTTTCTATACCAGATCATTTTCTTTTATTTTTTTTATTTCCAAAATACATGATTTACCAATAAAACCGAGCGAAGCTCGGTCCTCCTGGTACTGTTGAATTAAAGGCGAACGCCCGGACACTGAGCTATCACGGCTCAAACAAAGTCAACATATGAGGTCAACCAATCCACAGTGAGGTCGCGTGGTGGACTGTGCCCTTATAATTTCTGTACAGAGAAGAACTGAGCAGCAGTGTAACGTTTATAGACACTTTACTAAAGGACATAAATCGTCCAATGTCCCTGGCAGAACTTAAGCATTACAAGGTTTATTCGGAGTAAATAAATCCTTACTCCTTACTAATATTCTAAAGGCGAAAGTTTGTATGTATGGATGGATGTTTGTTAGTTACTCTTTCACGCAAATACTACTAAATGGATTTTATTAAGACTTTACAATAATATAGCTTATGCATCGGAATAACAAACAGGCTGTAATTTATATACATATTCTTATGTATATCTCTTCTGTCGGAATGTTTCGCCTTCAGCCTATTCTACGCAGACGTAGTCGCGGGCGGCTGCTAGTTTAAAATAATTTCGGACCCATCTTTACACAACGTTCTATAGTCTCAAAGTTAGCAACGCTTGCACTATCGGTACTAGATAACTGATAGACGTACTCAAACATACGTTTCTTTTGTAAATAAATACATATCACACATTATGTAAACAGCCCGACATGGGAATAACACTATGTCATGATGTGTGTAATGAACACACACAACAGTTTTCGAGTAGAGGACATCGAAACCACACTCTGGCGCAAGAGGCAGAATAACCGCAGTGAAGTGTATTTCTTGATAATCTAATTAATACCCTACGTTAATATTACAAGCAAGTTTTTGTAAGAATGTGGCAAGCGGTTCACCTGATGCTAAACGATAACCGCCGCCCATGGACAATTGCAGCACCCGTAGGGTTGCATGCGTTGCCACCAGACGAAACGCAAAAGTTTAACACTTCCTACTTCCGTAAGGTCGCGGTACTTCCCCGGACGGACCTGCCCATTCGTGCAACAACGAAGACTGTTGCGTGGCCCTTTCAAAATCACCCACTCTATTTAATGTGATATCGATGGAGGGACTTCAGGTCAACAATTATGTTTTCCCTCGTTGTAGGGATGCCGAAAGTGAAGAAATATATCAATAATTATAAAAATAATATCGGCCTCGATATATCGAAGAGAAAATATCGATATATCAATTTTATTTGTAGGCCCTGTCTTCCAAAAGAAAAACGTATCCAAGTATTAAATATTTCAAAGTACGGCCTCTGTCCCGGATTCGATTTTGAAAAAAAAATATCTTTTTAGATACGATTTCGATATTGAATATTTTATATCGACATAAAATATTCAATATATCGGCTGAAAATATCGAGATTTTTTCGGCATCCCTACCTCATTGTAGAACGAGACTCGGACAGAACTCTCCCATGGTCCGCATGCCTTCGCTAATTTCAAGGGTATATATGTCAGTATTAAGATTGATAATGACATATTTGCTGTATCATAGTAGTAGTTTACTCACTAATTTAGTTATTTAAATATTACTAGTGGGCGCCGAGTGGTCGAAATTCGACCATGATTAATTTAAATTATAAGTTTGAACATTATTAATCTATTCTCAAATACAATACACAATAAACAAAAGACTACATACGCGTGAGTGTGTCAAATACATGATAGTATGCGTAATGTTTTTTTATATTGATTTAATGTCTTTTTTATGCAGAATAAAAAAAAATATATTAGCATTCTACCCTCCTTCTTTATATAAAGAATAAGTGTGGGAAATTTCATCCGTCAGCGCATATTTTTCGTATTAACAGTCGTGACGACAAAACAATGCTCATCGCATAGCTATGCTAGCCACGGCCGAAGATAAACAAAGTTTAAACTCCACAATGAACATTTCATGGGCCTCATATCGGCCTTTTAAATGCATTTTTCCGTAGACAAAGACTTCAGCATCCCCGGTTGAAATATGACCGAGTCGCGTGCCAGCTGCGAGTGTGAGATATTTCGAAACATATCTCGAGGTCTTTGTGTGCATTGCACAAAGAGTATGCGCGCGGTTTCCTTAAACGCGTCTCAGAGACGAAATTAATTTGTTCAACACTAGCTTCGTCCGCGACTTCGTCCGCGTGGAATTATGTTAGATATAATACTAGCGGCCCGCGCCGGCTTCGCACGGGTGCAATGCTGAATGTTTGTTGTCGACATCGCATTAGAAACCTCTTAAATTATCGCCACTATATTGTACATAAAAACCTTTCTCTTGAATCACACTATCTATTAAAGAAAACTACATCAAAATCCGTTGCGTAGTTTTAAAGATCTAAGCATATATAAGGACAGACAGACAGCGGGACGACTTTGTTTTATACTATGTAGTGATTACTAAAAATAAATAAAATTTCTAAAATAAAAGTAGTTTGAATTACTCCTTAATACATCATCTATCTGCCAGAGTCCCGTCAAAATCGGCCCAGCCGTTTCATATATTAGCCGGAACAAACAGACAGATGGACGGTCAAAAATTGTAAAATGCGGTTATTTTAATATTACAAACAGACACTCCAATTCTATCTATCTATATAGAGATGTATAGATAGGCATAAGCCTAAATAATTAGGCTTTTATTAAACGTCGAAAAACTACCTACGGTTCACTAAACTAGACCTGAACAGAGAAGAGCCGCTAATTTTGTAGGGTTCCGTACCCAAAGGGTAAAACGGAACCCTATTACTAAGACTCCGCTGTCTGTCTGTCCGTCTGTCACCAGGCTGTATCTCATGAACCGTGACAGTTGGGACAGTTGACATTTTCCCAGACGATGTATTTCTGTTGCCGCTATACGAACAGATACGAAAAAACAGTATAAAATATTTAAATGGCTTTCCCTTAGGCACTTGATTTTTATAGATAGTATTTTATAGATAGATAGGGGACCGTTCGTCCGCGATTCCGACTCGCACTTGGCCGGTTTTAGAATGACCTTATCGGAATTTTCCGGTCCCTTTGTCTCGTGCCAACACCTCTATGACGTGACACGAGACAGTAATGAAAACGCTCATTAAGCTACAGTCCAATTTCTGAACGTACTACGTAACACGCAATGACTCAAATCATTAGTTCAGAAGTCAGATAAAGAAATTAAATGAAATAATTTCTCGAGAGTACTCTCATTCAAATTACCCGATGTGAACATTGCATATAAAGTAAACGCCTATACATGTCCCACTGCTGGGCAAAGGCCTCCTCTGTACAGAGGGTATCAGGGCATAGTCCACCAAGCGGCCCCACTGCGTATTGGCGGACTTCACATATCTTAGAGATATTTTTTTTGGTTATTTAGTAAATATGCAGGTTTCCTCGAGATGTTTTCCTTCACCGCTCAGCACGTGATAAGTCAGCACTTAAAATTAACAATTTCATCTGTGCCGGCACCGGGGATCGAAGTCGGGTTGCTCGAGTACATTGAATTAAAGGCGAGCGCCCGGACACTGAGCTATTACGGCTCATAACATTACATATAACATATAAACAATCATGACTGTTCTGCGTTTTGGGGCGGCGGTTACCCTTCGAGTGCGGAACCCTAAAAAACAGTCATCACCGGGAACTGAACTCGTCGCGGACTACGGCCGCTCACGGCAAACGGAAACGGCTCCATAACAACTTCGGGTCCAAAGTCTCCACAGATAAAGTCGACCAACTGCACGATTACCCCAATCGATTTGTTTGAATCAATTGAATCAATTACGTGTACATCGGATGGGTGCGGTTCGCGCAGTCCTTGCCCGGCTTCGATTCCGACTGGTCTCGGGTTCGATGCCGGTAAGTGTTCGAGCGGCATGCGCTGTCGAAGGTTCACCGTTTATCCATATAAATAAATAAATATTTTAGGACACATTTCTAGACAACATTTTCTAGTTCCAAACTAAGCAACGCTTGAACTATGGCTACTATATAACTTATAAACATACCTAAACATACTTTTCTTTTGTAGATAAATACACATTATACATACATAAACACCCAGACACTAGAAAAACACTGTGCTCATCACACAATATTTTTCCAGTAGTGGGGATCGAACCCACACCCTCTGGCGCAGGAGGCAGGTAGGTACACTACCCACTACGTCATTCTGTAGTCAAATCCATGTGCAGATTGTGTTAGGAAAATGACTATATCCGGGGTTAGACAATTTTACCCTTCGGTTAGGCAATTTTTTATTTATTTATTTAGATCCGACTAAACCTATATTCCAAGGTCGCAGGTTCCTATAGGCGCCGTCCCATCGTTCGGTGCCGCGCGACAGGCTTAACGCCGAACGCGATAAGTACGCTGCGATCTTGTCGCAACGGTTCCACATCCATTGCCATGAAGCTAGGGATGTCGAAGCAGTTTCGATATTTATTACTCTATCCATATTTTCTGCCGATACATTTGGATCCGATATATCGATACAAAACTTTCAATAACGAAAATCGAATCGAAAACGGTATGTTTTCGAGGTCAAGACGTTAGGTATAAAATCCTTACTTCGTTACTCCATACTATAATCCTTACTGGATGGATGTTTGTTACTCTTTCACGCAAATACTATTGAATAAATTTTAATGAAATTTTACAATAATGTAGCTTATACATCAGAATAAGACATAGGCTATAATTTATATACATATTTTAGGTATATCTGTCTTTCCGTCTAAATGTTACGCCTTCAGCCTATTCTACGCAGACGTAGTCGCGGGCAGCAGCTAGTATAATATTATAAAGGCGAAAGTTTGTATGTACGGATGGATGTTTGTTACTCTTTCACGCAAAAATTACTGAATAGATTTTATGAAACTTTACAATAATGCAGCTTATACATCAGAATAACACATTATAAGTGTCAAGCAAGTAGGAAAAATTTCAGGCATCTGCGAGATTGTCTGGTGTATAATAAAAACTCGCTTGGCCGCGCGGGCGAAGCTGCGGTTAACAGCTAGTATTCTTATAAACTCGCTGGAAGTCTCAATATATTGATATATTACGAAGCGGCTTCGATCGCGACTTTCGCGTAAACCAGGGAGGGGCAACCTTCACGCGCGGAACGGCGTCCGCGGGGCAAAGGTCACGACTAGATACGGCCACAGCTTCCTTATCGAGCCTCGTAACTAGGCAAAGGTCGGGTACAAGCTCGACACGCGGTGCCGCTTGCTACACGGCTCGCGGAGCGGCGCGTCATTTGTGCGCGTCACACGAAGAAAGCTTGTCGAATCGAAATTTTCCGCCATGCAAACCCAACTTTTTATGCTAGCATGGACATTTTCAACGCCCGCAGGGTTGCGGATGCGTTGCCACCTCACTCGGCGGAAACGCAGAAGTATGACGTGGTACTCAACCGGACGGACCTGCCCATTCGTGCAACAGCCAAAACTGCTGCGTGGCCCTACCACAGTACAAAGGTCCGTCACACGCTCCCCCCACGACAGCACGGAGACTTGGCGTGTAGGCACTAATTATCGAGCTCTAATGGTCAATAGATTTATCTTTAGGGTTATGTTAACAAGGTTTTGACCTAAACAGTAACAGTGCATGTACAAGATAGTGTCTAGATAATAATAAATGAACTCTCCTATAAATAATAAATTAAAATCTCAACATTACAGTTTACGAATAGGATATTTATTGCAATAATATTATTGAAGTTAAGTGGATAGCGGAAAGGGTCATTTTAATAACACAGGATATACAGGGTGGCTTTTCTAAGTGTATCCATTTTTTTTATTAAATTCTAGACATAAATAATGTTATAAAAAAATTATAAATATTCATTTGAACTTATCTCAGAAAGTGTGTGATTTATACGCAACTCGTTTATTTTACGCGCGATCATTCATAACTAACACGCACACAAGTTCGTGCACAGTAAAATTTAGATATTTATGAATGACTACCGCATTGTCGATACGTTCTGTTTTTTAGGGAATAGAATGGCATTTTTTTTTTGGCAAAACTTTGTTTTTTATTTCAATAAACGATTCTACTACCGAGTCTGAACCGCCTGTGTAAATTTGGGCACTTCATAAAAAATCTCCCTGTATTTTAAAATATTTTTTATTTGAGAAGGTGACAAGCGAGCGATCGATTCACCGTGATGTTAACTGATGTCTCCGCAACACCCATAGGGTTTCAGATGTGTTGCCACCTTTTAATAAATTGGGCTCCGGCCACCTCACTCACCAGACGAAACGCGAAAGTATTATACTTCCACTTTACGCCGGTCTTCTGTGAGGTCGTGGTACTTACCCGGACGGACCTGCCCATTCCTGCAGCAGCGAAGGCAGTTGCGTGGCCATTTTAATAAATACAACTATTAAATTCTCGACGTCTCTCCAATCGCTTCCGGTATTCATGGTAAGAGGCACATGTTTTTAATTTGACCATTACTTTTATAAAGCCTTTTAGTTGTATATTCGCGTAAATACAAGCTATTATTACAGTATTCATATCGCGTAAAAAAAGTAAAGTATCAGCCCATACATGTCCCACTGCTGGGCTAAGGCCTCCTCTATACAGAGGGTATCGGGGCATAGTCCACCACGCGGCCCCACTGCGAATTGGCGGACTTCACATATCTTCGAAAAATATTCTATTGTTATTATTTCGAAAACATTCAGGTTTCCTCACGATGTTTTCCTTTACCTTGGTGGTCACCATTTCATTGGTGCCGGCACCGGGGATCGAACTCAGTTTGCTCGAGTATATTGAATTAAAGGCGAGCGGCCGAACACTGAGCTATCACGGCTCTCATATCGCGTATATACAAGAAATTATACAGTACGTTATCTCTGTACACCAACTTTATTAGGGCCACGCAACAGTCTCCGCTGTTGCACGGAGGTGCAGTTCCGTCCATTGGTGCACTTGACATCAGGTGAGCCACCAGCTTACCACCTTCTCACATAAAAACACCAGCTAAATAATAACAGATCACATCGCTACATGGTATGAAACAAACTCGTCCGCTGTCGTTCTGTCCCTACGGATGGTTAGATGTTTAAAACTACCCAACGGATCTTGATGCGGTTTTTATTAATAGTTAGTGATTCAAGAGGAAGGTTTGTATGTAGAATACATTGCACCAGTGCGAAGCCGGGGCGAGTCGCTAGTTTATAGATATATTATAGTACGGGACCCTTCGTGTGCGAGTCCGACTCGCATTTGGCCAGTTTTTTTACGTATCTTAATGCGAAGAATCATCATTATACCTAAGCAACGTTGGCTGCGTTTTGTTTGGGCAAAAATTAATTTTAAATCGCGCTGCCAAGTTCGTGGGTCAAGCGGAGTTATATTTACGAATCTCGCATAGTTAATTTAAGTCGCCACTCCATTGAACTTTTAAGTTCCCGTCAAGCAATGACATAATTCACATCTGGCGCGAACTGCCAATGAATTTACATTCGCGAAACGACTGTGTTAACTATGAATATTTGAGGTAACCGGGGTCCAGCTTTTTAATGTTGCCAACGCATCTGCAAGCCCTCATTGATCATTCAACGTCAGGTGAACCGCTCGCTTGGTAACTTTTAACATAAAAAAAGTTTGAGACGAGACTCGATTGAAGAGACCTAGGGATCTCGAAAAAATATCGATGTGAAATCAAAAACATCGATATTATTAGCCGATATATTCGGATCCGATAGTTTTTCAAATTCGAATCCGGCACCGAGTCCGTAGATGTCAAGTATTTAGTACTTGACATACCTTTTTTTGGACGACGGGTCCTAAATAGAAAATATCGATATATCGACATTTACTAATCGATATTTCGAGGCCGATATTGATATTTTTCAAATGTCGATATATCGATATGTCTTCATTTTCGACATCCCTAAGTGACCAATCTCAACAGCTAGGCGACTCTTTGCTGTGGAATGCCCTTTGGTTTCTCGCCTCGCGTATCGCCATAAGTCGTAGGTAGTCGAAATTCAGACTTCACAAGTGCATTTGACAGAGTAAATCACGACCTACTGACCTCAAAACTTGAAGCAACGGGGTCACATGGGCCTTTGCTTGCCCGGTTTACTTCGTGCTTATAGAGAAGGGCACATTACTGGCAGTCGATATATATACTTATGACGGTAGGCATAATGACTGGTGTTCCACAGGGCTCTCTTTTGGAACCACTACTACTTATGTATCTATTTCGTCTTTCGGCGCATCATGTGAATCGTTTTGGTATTTGCTAAGTTTTCTACGACCGGAAATTAATAAATAAAATACTCATTTGTAGACAACCTAACAATATTAAGGCTAGCAAAGGCGGGTTCTCATTTTCCTTTCTTACAGGAATATCCAGACAGTCTTCGGGCAAGTTGAATACGTCGAGGACATACTGCTCACAGTAATGAAAACACACAGAGAATTAGTGACGTTCCAAAAATTTCAACACAATATAAGTAACGACCAAACTCTTACTTTCCAGTATGGAATCCATCTTGTACGATTCACTCCCAAAGAATCGAATCTCCATAACACTTATTGCATATTTTTCAGTAGGTACATTACGCGTATCATCAAACTTAACCCAAGATCCCTCTCTGTCAACGGATGGTTAAGCCATCCGTTAAAAGAATGAAAGTACCCTACAAGTAACACTTCTGCGTTTCATCCGATGAGTGAGGTAACCGGGACCCACTAGGCAGGTGGCAACGCATCCGCAATCTGCAACCGTACGAGTGTTGCAAATAACCATACGCCGTTTATCACTTGACATCAGTTGAACCACTTGCCACCTTCTCACATCAATTTAGAAACCATGCTCTACTATATTCCTATAATGCTTAATCCTCAGCCGTTTTGGCTCCTAACTGGAGTATAATTTATGATAATTGTAAATACCTAATTCATTGCGAGCCAATCTGAATTTACTTAATAAAGCTCAAAAACGTCAACGTCTTTGTTAAACGCCCGTTGAAAAGCAGTTAGGTGTCTGTTCACATTCTTACGGTTGAAATTCGTGCAAGTTTTTATCACATCACACCAACATGCACAATGGAATTACTAATAAAAGTGAATGTTAATAAATACATTGCTCAAACTTTTCCTTTTTGCGGTCTTTGAAGAATAAATTATATAACTGTTTTCACTTTTCTGTGTTAGCTGTCTCCATATATGTCTGTATTAATTTTGTTGTCTGTTACTCATAGACCGTCATAGCAAATAAGCCTTTGTTTCTTATAATGTTGCATTATAGAAAACTTTTATTTTGTTAAGCAATGTGCTGTAACCAGTGAAATCTTTGAAAACATAAAACGGTAACCTTTTTAAAATTTAGTATTGTTTTTTTTTTTCTTTAATATTGCTATTGCATTACACATTAATTACTTTTATTTACTTTTTGGGTTAGGACCTGCCATCTACTTCTCACCATGACAAAAGTTGACTGGTACAGAATGCCATTAGGCATTAAGTCTGCCCATTGTAGCCTTTAGCCTAAGGTGTAACAATGAAGTATAAATAAATAAATAAATAAAATGAATCCAATGTTTTTCTTTACACTCTACATCAAACATATTGTCATTAAGTACAGGGATATTTAGCTAAAACAGGGCAGCCATATCTCTGTGTCCGGGGGCCTGCTATTAATTCAATACCTGAACCTGTGAACCCTGAAATTAATAATTTAAGTGATGACATATCATGTGCTTAGTGATAAAGTTAAAACTTCGTGAAGAAACCTGCATATTTTTGAAATAACAAAAACGATATTGGGAATATATGTGAAGTCCGACACTCCACAGTAAGGTCGGCTGGTGGATTCTGTATAGAAGAGGCCTTTGCCCAGTAGTGGGACATGTATAGGCTGGTACTTTGCATTTATTACGCTAAGTAATCAATCATTTATCAAAGTAAAAATTATTATAATTTAAAAATAAACAGATTATTGTGATAATTTCCTTTTACACTACTGCTAATAAAAATAGCTATTTCAATGCGATTTTCCTTTGCAATATGAATATTTAAATGATGGTGAAGACCAATGTATCAGTCATCTATTTCTATATTTATTATTATCCATATGTATTATCTGCCATTCGGAAAGCAAAGAAAATTATTGTGATAGGGCCATGCTACAGTTTCTGCTCTTGAACGAACGAGAATGTGTGTCCGGGTAAGTACCAGAACCTCACAAAAGACCAACATGAAGTGGAAGTATTAAACTTTCGCATTTCAACTGGTGAATGAGGTAATCGAGGCCCACTTTTTTAAAGATGGTCAACGGATTTGAATGCCAATTGGATGATGTAGGTGTCTATGGGTGGCAGTATCTATTTAACTCCGGGTGAACTGCATGACAGGTTGCCAACTTATGACTTAAAAAACAACGCTGGAAAGAAGAATAACATAGTAAAACAATTTTTTCACTTAAAGTTATTTTAAGGTTTTCATACAGCAATGGGTGGTGCTGTCCATAAATGTTATAGATTGCTAAATAATGGTCATAATGGAATTTTAACTTTTTTAGTGAGACTCCTATTGTTTGGAATTTCAAATTTCAAAGTAAACTGCATGTGTCCGATTTGTATTGATATATGTAATGTAATTATTATAAAATGACAAAGCTGCCAAGTAAAAATATACAAAGAAAGATCATGATCTTTCTATTCATATAGATATTGGTTTCATTTACACATTAATTAATAGTAAATATTCTAGCAGAATCACTGCTAAGTCTACAACTCAATACTAATAAATAACAAATATGATATAAAAAATCAAAATTCGAATGAATGAAGTACATGGATGAACATACACTATTTAAATATAATTTAAAATAGTATCAATAACGTAATCTATCAGAATAAATGACGCGCAAATTTTCCTAATACGCCGAATTAGAAATACGGTGGAGGATGTTTAAAAATTTTATGTTTCACAACATGGGTCAATGTTTAGGTTTAGTATTCATATAGCCCACATAATAATTATCATTCATTAGAAATTCATGAGGCACCGTGACGAGGATTATAGATCGGATTAGAAACGAACTTTGCGACGTGTTTACATATCAAATATGAGAGGTATTTCCCGACTGGTAACAATTCAATAACATAAGATTTATGAGCGTCCAGGTACGTCGCAACAGAAACGTTACGTCCTGTAACTAAATGATCACAATTTTATTAGCGAACATATGAGTCATTTTAAATTGCATCGAAAAAAATTACACCCACGGGTAGATCACCGATATAACCTGTAGTTATGCTAAGCTAATATTTCTTATTTACTCAGACTGATTATTAGAGTAAAAGTTTGAAAAACGATCGCAGTATTTATTTATATACAGGCGTCATAGAAATAAAAGCGCTAACCTAAGAAATACGAATGAAAACTTCAAACGATATGGATAAATATAATTATTATGAGAGACTCACCTCGAAAAGCTTCAAAAGTATGTTCACATATAATCTCCTAACCCCAAGGGATTTGCCAATGGACGCCAGGAATATAATGCACAGTATTAAAAGCAAAAACGGCGTGTAAAGTATCGAAATTGCAACAGACACTAACGGCGTGAGCAACGCCATCTTGCCGACTGATTGATTGAATGGATATTTGGGATTTTAACTGCTTTGATTACATTTTATTGATACCGAAACAACGTTATAACTGCATTGCGTTATCAGTTATTATAGTACAACCCGCTAAGAATGTAGCGGGGCTATACAACATTAGACGGAAGTTCTTTATAAAAACATTTTATATTCAAAAGAATAAAAGCGGTTTCCTTTATTATAAACAGAACATGATTAATTCATACAAATACTTTCATGAAATAAAGCTTACCTTGTAAATGTTAATTACCTTCATAAACTATAAATAGAAAATATACAGTCATGAAAACTGCGGACAGAAGTGAAAACTATGGAACACTTAATTTTTTTTATATGAAATAAAATGTTATGACATTTTTAAATAAAATATTTAAAAGTGGTTTAAACAACATTTTTTTAATAGTGATATTTATACCGATCTAATAATTTAATTAAATATATGATACATGAGATTACGTCTGTACATCAGATGCTAAGAAATAAAACAATTGTGATGAAGTCATTATCCAGTTTATTAGCTCAAAACCTTTATAAAAAGATTTAAATAATTCCAATATATTATCATAGCATAGTCTTTTTAAAGGCGTCGCAATTTATGGGTGAATATTAACAAGTTATAACTGCTACAAAATAAAATAGCAGGTACGTAACGTCAATAACCACTACATCCCTATTTTTATGATATTATATACTACAACAGCCTCAAAAACTATCGTATTGTATATCGGGGATATCGGTTGATAAATAATTGGCTCCACGATGGCCGGTTTAACCATCAACACAGTTCTTTCCAAAAATCTTAGAATTATTAATCACTAATATTTTTATAATAAAAATGGCATTAAATAGTAAAGGTCCCGAAGAAAACATTTCGTAAACGATAATGACAATATTTTTTTCGTGAATTTTGTAGTAATTTTATAAAGTAAACTTCAATAATAATTATTTTTAAGCAATAAAGAAAATTAAAAATTGCTTGTTTTTGAGGTAATAGGAAAATAGTGAATGTCATGAAATGTATCGATATTTGGAAAAAATATCGATAGATCGGTCAAATTTTTGGTTTTTAAAAAAAATGTATTTAGTTAAGTCTAATTCAATAATAAGTAATTTTTATTC
This sequence comes from Iphiclides podalirius, assembly GCA_933534255.1. Lineage (NCBI taxonomy): Eukaryota > Metazoa > Arthropoda > Insecta > Lepidoptera > Papilionidae > Iphiclides > Iphiclides podalirius. The sequence continues at coordinate 6,877,861 of OW152841.1, read as the reverse complement.
CAAATTCACATTATTTTAATGAATGAGAATTTTTAATAAAACAATAATTATTCATTAATTTTAATCAAATTTCTTTTATTAATCTAAATTTCTAAGTACATTATTGATCAAGATCATTGGAAAAAAACAAACAGCTTATTAATAAGATAAATCAATTTCTTTAACCCTGAATCGAATCAAAAAATAACTAGTAAAAAAACATATAACTTTGTAAAAAACTTAAAGAATTGTTTAAAACGAAGTTAATAATCTAACCTAGATCAGCAGAATTTAGTGGTTTGATTGACATGAAAATGCTGAACGACAATTTAAAAAACTACTTAGTAATTACAATGTTTAATGACAATAACTTTTATGACGTCAAATAATTTTTTTATGAAAATTTGATTATAATTAAATTTTGTTCACTTTATTTACATATTATATTAAAGGAACTTTAGTTAATGTCATTTATATTTTGCATGCTTTTTATAAATTTGGTTAGCATATAGTTCAATATTAATAATTTGTAACACCCCTATACCATGTTATACCTTGATAGTTTAAAGTTGTAGTATAAATAGCATAGTTATAGTAATAAATACAACACTCCGTAGGCAACAGTACTAGTCATAGACAACACTTGTTTTTCCGTTTATTTTTATATTTTACGGCTTTGAATTAGTTAATATTCAGCTGAATTAAATTTGATGAAAAATATCGTTTTTGATACGATTTTGGTATTAAATTTTTTATATCGATATATCGGATCAAAATATATCGGCCAAAAGTATTGATATATTTTTAAAAAATTTCGATTTGTGGCATCCATAGACGAAAATGGAAATAAGAATAACAGTTATTATAACGAATAACGATATTGCCATAGAAATGTTATCATTTTCATATTTTAAGTAACATTGAACTTGGGATAATGTTTAAATTATAAATAATTTATTACATTGCGTTTTACTTAATGTTTCTTGAAATATTTCAAGTGTACAAAGTCCGACTTTGTGTTTATATTTATTATGTTAAAGTAAGCTTATAAGTTTTCAATTTTGAATTTACCAATTCTGGTAACACCGTCACATAACTCACTTATAACCTCTGTAGAGTTTGTCCTGAAGATTTTGTTTCCAAAATCTCTTCAGAATTTATATTCTCCCTATAAAATAGTACAAAATGTCTGATCTTCCGTACGGACCGCCAGTTAGAGTTTCGCCTTTAATCCGGGTAAATATATAATCCATATATTTATTAAAAATGAATTATTATGTAACAAGGTACAAAACCTCTATTAATCAATTACGCGAAAAAAGTTTTTATATACTACAATTCATTGACTAGAAGATTGGCTGATTTGTCAATTCATTGACTAGAAGAATTGCAACTGTCTGTTAGATTCCTAAAACGTGTTTCCTATTATGTGCGATTGAAATAAATTTAACTAGTAACTTTACCAAGTGTACCAAATGTTTTAGATTGTAATATACCTGAAACTATAGTTGTATTGTATAGTTGTAATGTAATTATTAAAAAAAAGTTAGTGTAAATATTAATAGTTACTTTCTTCAGTGGTAATCATATATTTTTCTGTCTTGTATTACCTGAACTGTTTTGACAACCACAATTTTGAATTTTTGCTTATTGTAGTTAAAAAGAAGTAAAGAAACATACATTAACTTATATACCCTTCACTTTAAACAATCCTAGTTTTGCCCAATTTTCTCTTTTATCGATTACTTTTTCTATTTCTACAGTATTCTAAATTGACATGATAAAAAGCAATGAAACACGACAATGCACACAAAAACAGAACTTTTTACTCTTTAGATACAAATCCATATTTAGCAGTAGACTTGGTTGCTCAGGTCTGCTCTTATGTGATAATAGGATTGGTTTCACAACACAAGATTTGGTTAAACTTTCCAATATGGACAATCAATATATGAGGTTTTAGGGTTTGGGGGAGGGCTATTTCTTGGTGGTCATAAAAAAAATAACCGCCAAGGTTAAGGCGGTAACTCTGCTCCCCTTTACCTTTTATCTTCGTGGAACTTTCTAACCTAAACTATCCGAGTCGGATTCACTCTGTGTCGGTTCTGTGACTCATTAAATAAAAAAAAAAATCGAGCTATTGATATGAGTATGATGTCACCCGTTTCTTATATTTATCCTGTTGGCAGAACTGTGTATTGAGTTTATGAAGTCAAATTAATAAAATGGCAGATTTTCTTAGTGAAAACTAAGCAACCACCGAATTCTGCTTGATATAATATCACTAATGAGTGAAGTATTGACGTTTGACATCAATTATTTGTCAAATTTATTTTGTAATTGCATGTTATTTGCCAATTTGTATGAAAAAAAAATGTATCTCATGAACCAGAAGTTTCCGCAATCGAAAACTTTGCAAAACTTTAGTTTTGATTCTTTTAGTCTATAAAAAAATTTGGGCATTTAAATCGATGGAAAGTTTATCCCAAGATTGGATGATTCATTTCCATTACCTAAAATAAAAGAAATTCTATCTTTAAACCTATGTGGTGGAATAACCATTACTTAGCCAAATAAACTGTGGGTAATTTTTAAAGTGGTTTACCTAACTTCTATCTTATTAATCTTTAATGCAACAATAGTTTTTACTGTAATGTGTTAATCATCTTAGAATACATGCAGGGAAGATGTTTACTTTGTTACATGGTTGTCAGCCAAATGTGTTTAAATATTTTTTGTACTGTTATTTGAACATAACTTTTGCCAATTCCAGTTTGGCCGTTGGTCGTTCCTCACAGCGGGCATCCTGTATGGAGCCTTCCACCAGAACAGGCTCTCCAAGAAGGAGGCCAAGATCCGTGAAATCGAGGCCAAGGAGAAGGTCATCAGGGATGCGAAATTGAAGGAAGAGAAGGCAATTGCTGCAGCTGGTGTGTGGCTTAGAATGTTTCTTTGGGTTTTGGGAAATATTTATGAAAACAATAGATGAATGCATGTGCTGCTCTGTAGTTACATTATTCACCTTGTATATAGTACAGATACCTACCTTGTTGTATTTTGTGCTGAACGGGTTGGGTAACTTGTGAAGTTACTAAGTCCCAACAACCGCTGCAACCTAGATCTTTTGTAGTTTTTCCTTTGTGAACATTTCCCCTGTACCTTAGAATAGCACTATCCCATGTTGTAAGGGCAGGTTACGTACATAGATTTTATCTGTACAAACACCCAGATCTGAAACAGTTATCTGTGGGTCATTGAAATAGTTGTCTTGGGTGGAAATTGGGCCCTTGACTCTTGCGCCATAGCCGACACCTTGTCAACTGCGCCATGGAGTCATCCACTAGCCTTCACAATGTGATATTTATTTTTTTTATGAAAGCTGTCAAGCGAGCAGGCAGTTCATCTGATGTTAATTTCGTTAGGTTACCTCACTCAACAGACGCAACACGAAAGTTTAATACTTCCACTTCACGCCGATTCGTGCGACAGCAGAAGTTGTTGCATGGCCCTCCCATAGTATTTTTATATATATTATTTATTTTAATGATTATCGCACTAGCACATAACTCCTGTGTTTGAGAGAGCCACAAAAATATAAATCACTGTACACATTGATATAACAACTTTTGTCGGATACAAAGCCTTGTCACATGTGGGAATTGGCTGCCACAATTTTTATTTAGTGACTTAAATAATTGAGTTATCCCACTGCTGGGCAATTTTATTAAATTCTAGACATAAATAATATTATAAAATAACTGATAAATATTTAAAATAACTCTTAATTAATTAATTACATTAATTTGAACTTATCTCAAAATGTGCGTGATTCATGGGCAACTCATTTATTTTACGCGCGATCATTTATAACTAACACGCACACAAGTTCGTTTCAAAAGTATACGACGCATTTATGAATGATTACCGCATTGTCAACAAGTTCTGTTTCTTAGGGAATAGAATGACAATTTTTTTGAAAAAAAAAAGTTTGTTTTTATTTCAATAAACGATTATACTACCGTGTCTGAACCTCCTGTGTGAATTTGGCTTTTCTAAAGGTGCCCTTTAGAAAAGCAATCCCGTATAAGCATTTTTTTTAAATATGCAGTTGTTCACCGCTGTGATTTAAAATTGCTTCCAGCAGCTTGATTTGAACTCTGATTGGTCTAGTATATTATATAAAAATTAACTAATACTCAATATTGTTGTTTCAGCCGAGATGAAAGCGCTGGAAGAAATGATATCCACGAAGAAGTAGGCTGTTCTGTTTATATAGTTATAAGGTGACAGTGGATGACGCCATCTTTGTTTGTGCTGCCGTTGCGAAAAAACGTAACGTTGACGTTTTTAATGGCAACGCATTTTGAAAATTATGTATTTAACGAAATATAGGCGATAAATTAAATGCGTTTTATTTTATCATTTAATCTTCTGAATGGCAAATTTAACTTATCTATTTATTATATAGAAATCGTGCAAACCACTTCTTTTAAATCCAATAAACTGAAACCTGTTTGGAAGTTAGATGGAAAGAGCGACTTTGACAAGAGATATTTCTCATTTACTGTACTTTTTTATATTTGATTTCATTAATTCGGAATTCATGGGAGGAGGAGGTAACTTTCAGAATGCAAGGCGTATCCTACTCGGTGCATGGTGCGATTACATACACAATCCTCCATAAAGCTGCTTTACCTGTGGTAGGGCCTAGCAGCAGCCTCGGCTTTGCGCGAATGGGCAGGCTCGCCCGGGTAAGCACCACGACCACACAGAAGACCGGCGTAAAGTGGGAGTACATATTACTTAGTAGTATAATACTTTCGCGTTTCGTCTGGTGAGTGAGGTGGCCGGAGCCCAAATTTCATTAGTTTATCGACGCATCTGCAACCCTCGGGTGTAGCGGAGGTCTGGGCGGCGGTCAAGTTTATCTTTTGTTATAAATTGAAGCGAATTGAGGCTCTAAGCAAAAATATTAGTTTTTATTGTGTAAGTAGGTGGCTTAATTACGGGCGCAATTAATTTTATGCTATATTATATATTTTTCTTTATTTCACAACTCCGCCCGCGCGCCCCTTTGTATCCTCGCGCCCCTAGGCACATGCCTAGTTTGCCTTAGGGATAATCCGCCTTTGACTGCGGGCCGTAAGAGGAAACTCGAAATCGCTCAGCGAACTATGGAGGTATTTCTCTGCGTGATAAGATATTAGAAGTAAGTTATGAAACATAGCTTTTACCGACTTATACAACTATAATTCAACAATGACTCGATAATTGGACAACAATATTACTTAGCTTTTCCAGCAGAGCAACAGCCTTAACATCCAATAACCAAAAAAATAACCCGCGTACGTTGTGAGAGTTGAATTTATACCCCTCAAAAAAAAATACCAATTAAACCCCCCCCTCCCCCATTCTAGGGTGTAGGTATCAAACCAACAACTTTTAAATAAATTGCAATAAACTGTACTAATAAATTATTGATAAATTATTAATTAGATTAAATATGTACCATAATTATAACAAAGAGTTCGCAACGAAGACTTCTGCAGTAGAACAAAGCGATGTAGCTCTGATGATTAGAAGGGAAGTGACGATGGGCTGTACACACTAATCACCTAGCAAGAGTAGCATTGCTTCGGTTCTCGAATAATTAATTAAACGCACTCATTTATGTAATCTGTTTCTGAATATCTTTTTACAACTATAATTCGAACGAGAGATGTGACCATTGCTTTTTACAAATTTAAATTTTTATAGTGCTAATCTCTGCATTTAAGATTAAACATTTTTTTTTGTAGGAGGAACGAAATGATTTCTCGTTGCTGTGGTTATCGAACCCACGTCTTCAAGATTCGCGCCATGAAGGCACTAAGCGTGCTCTAAGGCACTAAGCTAAACGGCTGATTGCCACACTGGCGAAATTCTCAACGTCCTTTATCTACATAGTTTTCTAAAAATTTCAATGTTTAATCTAATGGCAAAGATAGGCACTATAAAAACTTTAATATATAAAAAGCTTACAAAAAGTCTGACGTATGCAAGCACTCACATCCGGTACTTAGTGTGGATGTACAACATGATGTGATGTGTAACAACAGAATTGAAATGGCTCGGTTTAAAGGTTTAAAATTATCTACTTATTTGTGATATTAAAGAATATAAAAAAAATTATATTTATATGTGATATAAAAAATTTATTTGTGATGTTATATCTTCATTATTTTTAGTATAATTTAGTAACCGTAGCATATCAAGGGCTCCTTGAAAGCTACTTGCTACGGGCCCCACGATTGCTTAATTCGGCACTGTGGGCCGGCCAGTTAGATAGAACCGATAATCTGTAGTTCTCGAGTGGCAGCCTCGTACTGGCCATCGCAGTGTAGGACGACCCCCATTAGATGGTGTGACGACCTGTGCAAATGTGCGGGAAGTCGATGGATGCTTGTGGCTCAGGATCGTGCTTCGTGGCAGTCTGAGGGAGGTCTATTTTCAGCAGTGGACTCAAAAAGGATGAAATGATGATGACGATTTATTATATTTATTTCATATTTTTTATTTATTTAGTTTAAATAGATAGACAATTCGCCTATCAAAAAGCTTTTGGTATTTAAATATCCATTAAAAACACAGTGATCCTTATCCTTGTATTGCCATTTTTTTTAAATGTGTGTTATAATATAGCGTATGAGGCCTATAAGGTAAAATGTGTAACAATTATATTGTACATATAATGTGTGTGTTATGGTCGCACGTAATATATTATACTGCTTTGGCATTACAAATAAAAATTAACAAAAACAAAGGTTTTGACGTTTATTTATATTGAAAACATTTCTAAACGGATTTTACCATCCGTCATTCGTTACAGGAGAAAAAACTAATTATACGTTATCGTCCTTCATGATGTTAATTATATGTTGCTGTGCGCGCGCTTCGCCAATATTTAGCTCACTGAATTTGTTCCCAAAGTAATTATAACTTAAAAAATTATAGAAGTTTATAATTTGAAAATCCTCGAATAAGCTGTAGAATTTCGCATCAAGTTTCTTAAAATGTAATCAGATATGTTTATAAGTAAATAATTATAGGATGACATCCGCGAAGGTCACCTCCCACGTTGTCCATTATCCCAAATTATCTTCTATCTTTTTATTGGTACCACTCCAGGTGTGAAGTAAATAAAGGGGTAGACCGCCAACTTTGCAGAATGACGGTAGCTTCTTGTTCAATTTGTATTTAATGGTTAATCTCTGAAAGGGTAAGTACCATAACCTCAAGGAAGGCCAGCGCAAAGTAGAAGTGTTACACTTTTGCGCTTCGCCAAGTGAGTAAGGTAGCCGGGCCCACTGATTTAAGGGTGGCGACGGTATCACTTAACATCAGGTGAACCGCCAGCTCGTTTGCCACTTTCTCACATAAAAAAAGTACTTCCATATGTGTGTCAGTATGTGAAGTTTTATTGTGGTAGGGCCACGCAACAGCTTCGGCTGTTTGCACGAACGGGGAGGTTTGTAAGTACCACGACCTCACAGAAGACTGGCATAAAGTGGAACCTCTGCGTTACGTCTGGTGAGTGAGGTAGCCGAGTCCCACTTTATTAAAAGGTGCACTGTCTCTACGTTATATCTTTGTTCTCTCTCATTTAACGAAATGTGCCTAAAGGTGAAAGTTCACTGCCAACTCTCGTCCCATTGTCAAATCGCTGCCGAAGATGTTAGAAAACCGTAAAAAATAAAAGCAAGCAGAATGAACGAGAACCCGATGGAAATTTGAATAAAAACAAGCATTTCATGTCTCACCTGCGGTTCGGTGCAACGTCTTCTATACAACGTTTGTACAGGCGGTCGTAAAATCGCCAAATTTATTGATCATACTGATTTTGTTGCGTAGTTTCAGAGTTATAAAATAGGTTGATTTCTTTTTAATGTGTTCCGTATTCCCTCGCGAAAATAAACTGTCTACAATTCGTCTGGAACACACAATGAATTTTTATAGACACATTTAACTTATAGACACTTGTGTCAAATTTTCGTAACGCTAAGCAGGCGCAGATGATGGACTTTCATCAGATTTATTATTAGAGAAGCCATTGCCAAACACGAATCTAAATAAATACGGAGTGACAATAAATGTTTAGTAGAAATACATTACGTTATGATATCTATAAACTCCCACGATCCTATTAAAAAGTCGGCGGTGATCTTCGTTTTTATTTACGTTTCTGTTGCTGATACCGACGCGGCAAAATGGCTAACCTCAAAATGGCCGATTGTCAATTGATGAGGTTTTGGCGGGAATCTGCCAGAATAGATTTTAATTTTTAACGCATGGAGGCATATATCGTTTTTTTTTTAATTTAACGAGTTCTTAAAGTGATTATTTATTTTAACCAAAAATTTATATAAGTGCATCCAAAGGTTGGCCTGGCGCCTAAATGGTCGTGTAATGTTTTTTGTACTTGACTTATACCAATGTCTTAACTTGCCCGAATCTGTAGGTAGTTCACAGGTTACTTCTCATCTCATCTTATCTTCCTCTATCATGGGTCGCGATTTCATTTTCAGATTTCACTGTTGCACACTCAGATACGGACCCACTGTCGGGGGTTCCGCCGGATAACACTACACCCACAGCTAGTGTAACAACAAAAACAATAGTTCGCCCTCGCCTCCGAGCACGGCGAGACCAACACAACGCGTACACACGGTATACCCGCGTTCCAGGGCGGTTCTCACCGCCCCCAGCCACCGATTGGCTAAGAACACAGTCGACGGCCATCGGGGTCTCAGTCCGCACCGGAACCTCGATGGCCCTTAGATTACATGCCGTAATTAAACGCACACATGAGCACATGCGCGGCCCTTCCCACAGCGGTTCTGCATCAGATGAAGCTTTAATAGTCTCGGGACTGAAAGCAAAAACATCAGTTAAAAAAAACCATGCGGCATGGTGCCATGGTAAGCCTTTGAGCGAGAAATCAACCAGCAGCGGCGTTAAGACTATGTTGTTGTAAATACTTTACCGAATAAATATATTTTATTTTATAAAAGAAATTAAATGAAATTCGCAAAATAAAAGTAACGAACTATCGTACAGACGAAGACAAATGCGTATGAGCGTATCTGTCTCTTTATTGTTGCATCATTTGTAAAACGGCTTAAACCATTTACCGCCACCATTCGCGTTCGATCCCCAGTGCCGGCACCAATGAAATTGTTAATTTTATTGCCGACTTATCACGTGCTCAGCGGTGAAGGAAAACATCGTGAGGAAATCGGCATGTATCATAATCGGGAATGCACACAGAAGTGAAAACATAAAACAATAATTTTGAATTAAAATTGTATAATATTTAATTCTATATTTTATAGGTACTTCGAACGGTAATAATAGTAGGTATTTATATATCCTTATCTACAAATATATTTTTGCGTATTCCTTTTTAGGGTTCCGTATTAAAAGGGTAAAACGGGATCCTATTACTAAGTCACAGCTGTCTGTCTGTCTGTCCGTCTGTATCTCATGAACCGTGACAGTTGAAATTTTCACAGATCATATATTTCTGTTGTCGCTATAACAGCAAATAATAAAAAAAAGAATTAAAATAATATTTAAGTGGGACACAAATACAACAGACATATACAGTGTGTCGTTACCATCGCGACAATAAATGAATACACGTCTATCGCTACTTGCCAATAATCATAAAAAAAATATTAACGTTAAACAAAATCCATAATTAAAAAAACATATTTTTCAAACAAACTAATTAAGTAAAAAAGAAACAAAATTTGTAACATCCTATATAACTCGCGCACAGCGTCGTATTACAAGCCTCTCCTTCTAACAGTATGTTTTGTCTCTTTTAAATTCATTCAACCCATTCATATGCTTTGTGACCTTTACAAATGAACTTTACGTTACGCTTTTATAGGTAAGGATGTTCTAAAATTTTTTGTTTTGGAAAATACCTCTGTAAATATTGATGTTTAAAGAATTTAAATGTTTAATACAACTTTAAAACGTTATCCCCTATATGTGTGTTCATTTATTGTCGCGATGGTAACGACACGCTGTATACAATAGACCTGGGAACCTTCAAAAAGAGAGCGTACTCTTTCTTAAAAGACCAGCAACGCATTTTTGAGCCCTTGGGTGTTGCAGGTGTTCATGGGCGGCGGTAATCACTCACCATTAGGTGAGCCTCCTGCTCGTTTGCCCTTTATGTCTATAAAAAAAAAAAAATCCGTTTTTATGCCTGCCTAAAGAAGTTTTCAATTCAAGAATATTTCCAGGATATGCGAAGTCTGCCGATCCGCAGTGGGGTAACCTGATGGAGTGTATAATACCTCTGTATAGAGGAGGATTTTGAACGGATATGGAACATTATGGCCGGTACTTTTATATGATTCACGGATTACAAATCAGCAATTTCCTTTACTTGTACCGTGAAATCATCTTTCTAACTCAAGGAGAATAAACTTTTTCAATATCAAAATATGTGAACGTGTGTGTGTAATCGTCGAATAACGAGTTGTCGTGAGGAAGCCTGAAAAAACAACGTCAGGAAACTTATTTTCGAAATAATGTTGGGCTGGCAACACTGTATACCGGATATGACGTTATCTACTAGAGCCAAGGGACACATGGTCGTATGGAGCAGCGGTCACTTGGATTTCGGCTGCGTTCTCGGACGGTGATATAGCCACTAGTGCTGCTTGTCGTTAATAGTTGTTAATATTCAAGTTCAGTAATAGTTAAAATATTAGAATGAAGGTAAAAACGTTAGGACTCTTATATCAGACGTGGGATTCAATACGAAAACTCGCATTTGGCTGTTCAAACGATCGGTGACATATTTTCTCCTTGTATACCTACCCTCGTAAAATAAAACAGTGTGCTTTATACTTACTATACGTAATGGTGATAAAATCTTTTAGTTAAATATAACGAAAGTTTTGGTGAGTACCTTCCAGTTAATTAATTACTTAACATATTTGAGAAAATGTTAAATAGCGATACACAACTGGTTTACCCGGTTAAGCTATTGAGCATTTTAGTAGTTGGAAAATTTAAGGCATGAACGTGGCGATATGCATCCCAGTTGTGAGGGATAAGCCACAGGGCAAGGTGTTCTGAACGTGGCGATATACATCCCAGTTGTGAGGGATAAGCCATAGGGTAAGTGTTTTTAACGTGGCGATATGCATCCCAGTTGAGGGAGATAAGCCGCAGGGTAAGGTGTTAATTTTATGAGGGTTACTTATACCAGACTACAACGCCATTCGAGGACGAAGGCGTGATGCAAGACGGCCGAATGTTGGCGCTGGCAACACTATACCGGATATGACGTTATCTACTCGAGCCAAGGGACACATGGTCGTATGGAGCAGCGGTCACTTGGATTTCGGCTGCGTTCTCGGACGGTGATATAGCCACTAGTGCTGCTTGTCGTTAATAGTTGTTAATATTCAAGTTCAGTAATAGTTAAAATATTAGAATGAAGGTAAAAACGTTAGAACTATAATAATAACAAAAAAAAATTCGAAGATATGTGAAGTCCGCCAATCCAAAGAGTACTTTTATATATCTGATGCGCCAATCCGCAGTGGGGCCGCGTGGTGGACTATGCCCTGATACCCACTGTACAGAGGAGGCCTTTGCCGGCAGCGGGACATGTATAGGCCGTTACTTTACTTTTTACCTCATAATTTGCCATTAATTCCAACTAGATACCTCCTGCTGTTGACTGAAAGGTTTTGCTGACGTATAAACAGACAATTAGAGGTCTGTTCTACCCGCCCGCGTTAGGGAACCCTAAAAAACAACACACAAACACAACAGCACACTAAAACAGTTCGGAACAGGTGCAGTCTATTACAAAACGTTCTTTTGGCGTTCCGGCGTAAAGTTAGATGAAAACAAACTTCTGTGTTATCCTGTAGACGATAGTAAATTTTGCTCGGAAACAATAAACAACTCGTTGATTTCTTTTTCGGGATTTTATAGTGGCCGGTTTGTTTATGGACGGGTGGCTGAAAAAATAAGCTTATCGTTGCCCTTAGGCGATGCATTAAAGAATATAATCTGGTTTGTAACGTTCGTAACTGTCCATGGATTATTAATACAATTCTCTCTCTATCTAGTTTTGCATCGCTATCTCGCAACTTTATTACCTACTAGCTGCTGCCCGCGACTACGTCTGCGTAGAATAGGCTGAAGGCGTAACGTTCAAACAGAAAGAAAGATATACATAAAATATGTACCTATATAAATTATAGTCTGTCTTATTCTGATGTATAAAGCTATATTATTGTAAAATTTCATTAAAATCCATTCAGTAGTATTTGCGTGAGAGTAACAAACATGCAAACTTTCGCCTTTATAATGTTAGTAAGGATATCCGGTACCCTAAGGTGGCCAGGAAGAAATAGCTATCTTAGCAATAAGGCCGCCTGTATGTACGCTATGTTTCCTGTATTTTCTTTCTCTGTATTTTCTCCCGTGCAATAAAGTATTTTCTATTCTATTCTACAATTCTATAACATATAACGTGCCGTGTTAACTCATTGTCCGGGCTTACTTTTAATCCATACTAAATATTATAAATGCGAAAGTAACTCTGTCTGTCTGTCGCGCTTTCACGCCAAAACTACTGAACCGATTTAAATGAAATTTGGTACACAGATAGTCTAGAGCCTGAGAAAGGGTTATAAAGGGTTCATAAAGGGGATAGATATTTATTTAAGGGCCTCAACGCGAGCGAAGCCGCTGGCGAAAGGCTAGTTCAATAAACTCGAGCGACCTCAGTACAAATCCCGGTGTCAGCACCAATGAAATTGTTAATTTTAAAGTGCTGACTTATCACGTGCTCAGCGGCGAAGGAAAATATCTTCAGGAAACCTGCATATTTTCGAAATAAAAACAGATGATAAACAACGTTTCGAAGATATGTGATGTCCACCCATTCGCATTGGGGTCGCGTGGTGGACTATGCCTTAATAACATCTGTATAGACGAGGCCTTTGCCCAGCAGTGGGAATTGTATAAGCTGTTACTTGCACCATACAACCTTCTACTAGAAGAATTTTAAATAGTTTCCGTTTCATCGAACTTGGTGAGTCCTATTAAATATCTGTGGATTGAATGTATGTAAACAGGTTTTGAATAAAGGTAAGGCTTTAATATTTCCCACATTTGGCATAACAAACGAAAAAAGCTTTTCTCACTCCAACTTTTCTCTTTTTATTTCGTCTTTTCTTTTCAATGCTCGTTTGCCGCTTTTTTCCCCATAAAATAAATGTTTCAGTAATGTACAACTTTTTATTTCTCATTCTTTTGTTATATATTTTTATTACAATTTTAACATTATTGTTAGGAAAAATATTAAAAACTATATGCGATTTTTCATAGCAATTGGATGACCGGCAATTTTTATTCTACATAATAGGCCAATTTTTTCGCGGTAATCTTTTTATCGGGAGCACTTGGGCCTTTTTGGTCGATACGAAGATATTATGATGGTTTCGACAATGCTTTTTTTGTTTCAATTAGGCAGCTCTGGAAAAGTCGCTGCATTTCCGTGCCTAAGATGCTTTGACAATAACGGATAGTAAATCCTGTTTATAATGTTTGCAACATAGGCAACATAGGTAGAAAAATGACTCCGTGGCGCATTTGTCAAGGTTTGGCTTCGGCGTTGAGGGTCGTGGGTTCGATTCCCACACGGGACTATTTGTGCGATCCACAGATAGTTGTTTCGCATCTGTTGTGTTTCTCCGCGTGATATTTATGTTTGTAAAATGTCCTTACAACACAGGATAATGTTATCCTAAAGTAAGGGCAACGTTTAAAAAAAAAAATATGTCCTTAGGAGTCAGTCAGAACATCTGAAAATTTGGCAGCATCAACATACCATTGCAACACACTGCGAATCGAACCCGCGACCGGCAATACTGAAGTGAATGAAAGTAGTAAAGAACGTTTGTGTGTTAAAGGCTATTATAATATTAATGGTTATTTTAATGATAACATACTCTGGTAATGAATTGATCGCTGCAGGCTCTTTCAATCGGAATTTTGATATTGTATTTAAAACATGTAGAAAAAGTACGAAAAGATTGTCGCCTCTGTGGGAATCGAACCCACATTCGCGGCCTGACGCTCTAGCCACTAAGCTAAACGGCTGATAGCCCCAGCGACGAAAATCTTAACGCCTTCTTTCCACATTGTTATTTAGCATTTGAAGCATTGATTCTACATGTTTTAATGTTCAATCTTAAGTGCAGAGATTAGCACTATAAAAAACTTTAAAATTGATATTGTATTTTTAATATATTCATGTCACACCGTGTATGTCAAGAAATGAAAAAAAAAACCCGCTTAGTTTCTTTCGCCGGTTCTTCTCATTCTCTTCGGTGGCTTTCTTTTCCGAACCAGTGGTAGTATTTTGACTATCAATAAGCGAGTGTAATATATGTAAATATTGAATAAAGATAGTTACACGATCTGCACCCGTTCCTGGCCCTTTGTTCCTCAATAATGCTTAGTTAGCGCCCGCGGTTCCCACGCATCGTAACGCGAAGTGGAATGTTCCGACAATGACGAAAATGCAGAGGCAGCAGTTCCAGCCCTCGTTTCTTTTAGTATTAAGTTTAGTCGTAAGGGCAGTCTGTATTGAACATCCAATTCTATCACTCACTTGTAATTTTTAATTAACAATAAATATTAAAATCCGATTTAGTGTCTTTTTCAAAAAGCAAGTTGCGCCTTCCTCAAACTTGACTAGATATTTGATTTGATTTTAATTTATTTTTTTTATTTTAAATTATGTTCTCTCAGCACTTACCCGAGCACAAATATCGTCCGGATTATAAAAACTTAAGGCGCAAAACCCCTGAGCTAGAGTAATGTTACTGACGCATTTAATATAACTCGCGAAGAAAACTAGACGCAACACAAATAGCACCCGCAGGTATAGAGTCAACGATAATTTACCGCTAAATCTCTCTGAGCGATCACAGTTTGCTTTTTCAACGTCCATTTATTAGACAAAAAAACATCAAAAGGAAATTGCATCGAGGCATCAATCAATGTTATTCCGACAAGCGTTGAAACGGTGAACACCTATTCCGCCATGTTCCACAGACGCATTCGATTTCGTTGATACAACACCATCGATAAAATCTAAATATAAAACACTCTTGCAGTCCGTGCTTGAACATTTCCAGTTCTCTGGAGCCCGCCACGGAGCTTTGACAGGCGAATTTTCGCGCCAAACGTTTGACAGTTGACTTTTTTCGCCACGAATATACCTCGTAATAATACAGCAAGAATATCCGCTCTGAAATACTTAATTCTAAGAAGATTTTATAAAAAAAAATTTTCTACAAATTTTAATTTTATCAAGTTTTGTTTGTTACAATAGTTACAATTTAAAATGGCTCTTTCAAAAGCCAATGGACGAAAAATTTGTGTATTAACATTTTTGGTTTTTTTGTGGCTAAGTGAGGCTAAGGTATCAGAAAATAAGACCCATTCGGCCGAAGCGAAAACTTCATTTAAGGTAATAATAGTTACTGTTATTTTTTATTATTTCTTTGCATGGCTTCAATTTTGTTCTTCCAATTAAAACTTAATATTTTTGTGAATATATCCATAATGAAATGTAAAGAAAATATTATTAAAAATAATGGAGATAGTTATATCATTTTTTTGTGCAATTTTAAGATAAACCGTAGATTTTTTTAACAAGCATGTTATCATTATGTCCCATATTTATATGATTTTTTATGACTGTCAATATTAAACAAATGAATAATTATAAATTATATTTATAATTTTACGTAACTTGGTTTTTGCTATTATGAAAAGTATTTGAGTCATAATATAGAGGCGAAAATAAAAATAGTTTGTCATTTTGTTTACATTAAGATTAAACACCGTACCTCTGTAACAAAGTAGCAAAGAAACATGCGTGCTAGAATGGTAGACTGGAATGAAGACTTGATTTATAAAAGTTATTTGCATAATCTAATAAAAAATAAAGTTATTTGCAAATTGTACCCACAGTACTTTTCAAACATTATTTTAAAATTTTTTAATAAATTTTACGACGGAAAACGTAACGTGTATCACTCACAATTTAACTTTGGAAAATATTTTAAAATTGATTATGTAAAAAAAAAAGAAAAAAGTTGAGGAGAAAAATAAAATACATTTAACACATTTAATGCATTCCTTTATAAAATAATTCTGTGATATCGGAAAACGAAATAAACTATTGACGATAATATTACGCATTAAGTTTTATTTTATCGTGACCATTAAATATCTAAAAATATTAAAAAAAATTATTCGATGAAAATTATTGACAAAACATTTGCACTTAGAAATAAAAGTATGTCCCTACGTTACTCGTGGTGTAGGCTTTGTAAAACTTGGATTCTTACTCGAACCAAATTCAAAATAAACGATATTTATTATGCAATGCAAATAGTAAACTTACACGTAATCAATGGAGCATAGATGGCAATGTATTTAAATTAAAAAAAAAGAAGATTCTTTTTTTGAACGTGCGAAAGGTACTTACTAAAATCAGGAAAAGGAAAATGGTGGCTATATTAATAATCACGCCATATATTTTTGATGGGAAACGCAGCCAATTGCAACAAGTGTAACTGCGTTATATGACCAGCGTAACATCCTCGTCTACTTAGTCAGAGAGGTCAAGAATAAAAGTAAATGAAAATTAAATTAATAGCCTTTATACGCCCACACCTGGACAAAGACTGGTATTGGGGCATAGTCCACCCCACGCGACTCCACTGCGGATTGGCGGTCTTCACATATCTTCGAAATATTAATTTTTTGTTATTATTTAGAAAACATGCAGGTTTTCGTGATGTTTTCACGCACCGCTGAGCAAGTGATAAATCAACACTTAAAATTTACATTTTTCTTGGTGCCAGCAACGGGATCTGAACTCAGGTTGCTCGAGTATATTGAATTATAGGCGAGTGTCCGGACACTGAGCTATCACGGAGCACAGTGTACAGTGTGTAGTAAATACAACACTTTAAAGATAGTCCTCGCTTACGAGCATGGCAAAAGTCCACTCACGTCAGCGGTTCTCTCCACAACAAAGAAATAACCGAAGACCACGGGAGTTGCGGTATACCCAGCTACCATGACCCTCCTCTGTAATAAAGCACGCTATTTTATACGAAAAATTACTCGCAGGGCCTTAAGGAGTCCACATAGTAAAATTTCTGCGTACCAGCTCCAGAGGCAATTTTTTTTTATGGTGCGCACGTAATGTAAAGACTCTGGGCCGCAGAAATAACGGGACACAGAAATATCGCGATGTCTTCCAAAGTTATTTTAATGGAGCGCTCGTATAAATACTTATGTAGTATTTTATGAGTAGATTAGTAATCGTAAGGATTACATATATTATTATTATTATAGGATTATATATTATTATAAACGCGAAATTTTGTATGTATGGATGGATGTTTGTTACTCTTTCACGCGAATACTACCGAGTGGATTTTAATGAAACTTTACAATAATATAGTTTATACATCAGAATAAGACGTAAGCTATAATTTATTATATATTTTTATGTATATCTGTCTTTCTGTCTGAATGTTACGCCTTCAGCCTATTCTACGCAGACGTAGTCGCGGGCAGCAGCTAGTGCTTATTATAAATCAGAACAGAGGATTGATTTGTACAACTTACGGCCGATTTCAATATTCTATCTACAGGTTACCAGCGATATGTATTTGACATTTAGCTCCATAATACTTATATCAAAATTCTATCTCCCGTAACCAAATCTATCTCTAGATTTAATATTGAAACCTGGGACCGGTCGTTAGAGTTTAAAAGAATAAAGTTACGAATTTTGAAAAATAACAAAGTGGTAAACTGGACCACGAATAAATTTTTCGGTTTTGTTTTAAACCTTTCATTAATAACATTTTAACGGATTGCATACATATATTAATTTGTGAAGTATCATGTCGCTAACACCCGAAGAAAATGCACGCATTATTACTATGGAGACAAGATGGGGAAGTTAACGTGGTACTGCTGGAATAACAGGAATATCTACAGCCCAAACTGTACTAATCCAATGATTTGGAGAGACCAGTAAGAACATTAATAGACCAGGTAATGGCAGATCAAAGTAAACTATAGTATAAGATGAATTCGTGAACACTACGCTAAGGTATTCTGAACGTTCGAAATTAGTTTCTAGAAATTCAATACAACATTGTGAGCTTACCCGACTCTATGATGACGCTTACTTGCTCCAGTATATGGAATTAAAGGCGAGCGCCCGGACACTGAGCTATCACGGCTTTGTACATATCGCTTGTCATTTGTTCCAATTGTCTCCATTATATTGTGTGTGCAATAAAGGAAACATACAAACAAACAAACAACATCTATGGGATGAGGGTGATGAGACTAATTTCTTGGCCCTTTCCACTTACCTTACACGAGTTGAAGAATGCGTTAGTGGAAGAAAAAGACCTATCATATTAAAGAACTATCACGATTCTTGAAGTTATACTTCTTTTGGCGATTGGAAATAATTATAAGAGTAAAATTTATGCGCGCGAAAAAAGCGACATGAAGTCGGTTGCAACCGTTATCAACTGCATTTAATGTATTTTTCACAAAAAAAGTACTGGCAGATGGCATAAAATTTTCTTTTGTTACGCTAAACAAGTATAAATTGTTACGTGCGTACAAGTACACACGCGTTATATTAACGCCCCAGCGTATTTTGTTTACATAATCTGTGACAATTGGGAAATCGAAGTCCAGGCTATAATAAGGTTCGCCGAAATAACATTTATCATTTAAAAAGTGCGGCGCGGGAGGCCGTGCCGTGACGCACGTGCTCTTGGCAAATGTTATCGAGTGTTGCCAGCTACAATCGTAATTTCCCGACAATCGGCCGCGACAGGTGGCCCGTGTAAACGAGGCCGGATTTGACACATCCATAAAACCGATGTGATTTTTACGAGGGAGATTTAAAAAAAACGAATTGCATCAATTTGCAATAACAGTTTAGGATGTTTATCTGTTGTGGTTTGTACTAATTGACGGAAAAAATAAGAGAAAACGCCAACGAATGCGTAATGACAACTGTCTGACTGGACCAAAAAGAAATATAGAACTCTCATATTTGATAAGAGGTCTACAATAATCTCTTATCCTTTAAACGAGCAATTCTTGTATATATATATAATCGGAATCTCGGAAACGGCTCCAGCGATTTTCATGAAATTTAGTATGTGCGTAGATTCGGGGGCGAAAAATCGATCTAGCTAGGTTTCATTTTTAGAAAATGTCCTTTTATCCCTGTTTTCAGGGAATGAAAAATATTATTCGAATATGACGGTAAATTTCGAAAACTTTTATAATAGCTCGGTCGGTAATCGGGCGCGCCCGAAACAGAAGGCCGTGGTTCGTGACACGATCATTTACATACTTATTTTTTTTATTTTTTTTCGATTCCAGATCATTGCTTTCTTTATTTATTTATTTTTTGTCCATCCAGACGATTTTATTCCTTTTTCCCTTTTTTTTAAAGTTATTTCTTTTGTCAAAAAAAAAAAACAAACCGGTCCTCCAGGTACTGATATCTAAAAGTAACAAACCTTTGTGTGTCCCACTCCTGGGCCAACACCTCCTCTGCACAGAGTATATTAGGGCACAGTTCACCACGCAACCCCACTGTGGATTGGCGGACTTCACGTATCTTCGAAATATTTTTTTATTAATTGCGGCCTCACAGAAGACCGGCGTGAAGTGGAAATATGATACTTACTCGTTTTTTGTTGTTAACTGAATAACTTTAGGCGACACGATAGGAAGGAATAAGGCTAAAATTACGCATTATTTCTCCCTATCGTGTTTACTGTTAATAGCTATGAAATAATTGTATATTGTAAACAAATGGTGCGACTTTCGCCACTCGAAAGCCTCATCAACTTCTTCTAAATGCTCGCGTGTATAAACAAGTCG
Source organism: Iphiclides podalirius (assembly GCA_933534255.1). Taxonomy (NCBI): domain Eukaryota; kingdom Metazoa; phylum Arthropoda; class Insecta; order Lepidoptera; family Papilionidae; genus Iphiclides; species Iphiclides podalirius. Next base: position 6,857,833 of record OW152841.1, on the reverse strand, counting down.
TACTAATTCCGCCGTACGATTCTCGTAAGAATTACGTCTTATCTTAACTGTGTCGGTTAACACAGTTAAAAATGTCATTCATTCAAATTTACAACTACAAAAACACGAATTCGCCCAACGATTAAGAAATAAACATAAAATAATCTTACCAAGAGTAAGAACTACTTACGGAAGGAAAACTGTACTGTGTACTGAAATTTGTGGGAGTACAGCTTTACAATAACTAACCTAATGAATTAAAAGAGTGTGAGAAAATAAATATTTATAAAGTGAAACTTAAGAACTACTTGCAAGAAAGCTCCAGTACATAGACCATTTATATACATACATATATATTCTTTTTCTTTCTTTCTTTTCTTCTTTATTTTTTGTTGTTTTGTAATGTACCTAATTTATAAAATTATATTGTACTAATTTAATGTGACCTCACCCTTAACGCAACTTGTTTATTGATATTTTATACTTTCATCTACCCCCAAAGTAATATTACTTCTTTTGTCTTCCACAATGCTAAAGAGGTTAAAATGAATTATAAATGTCGTATCTTGTAACATGTATCTCATTTTATGTAAAACTTTGTGTTTTTTATGAGAATAAAATTTTTTTAAACCTATAATCCTCGGAGAGCAATTCCCATCTTATCCAGGTGATGCACGGTGGAGAACTCAGCGTATCTTCCTTTTGTTTTATTAAAAACCGGCCAGCACTTGACTGCCATCCCACCTAATGGTAAGTGGCGATGCAGCCTTTGATGGTAAGCGCGCTAGCTCAGTAGAAACCTTTTCACTTTTGCCTCGAAGACGCCTACGTTGTAATCGGACGGAAAGACGGACGCCGGCGGGTTGTTCCATTCCTATTCAGCCTTCCGGTTCGGAGAGGGCACCTGGATTTCCTAAAGTCACAAATTTACACTCGAAACGATTCAGTCAAAAGTACAGAGCGATTTGTTAGTATCAACACTTGCGAATCGTCTCAACCGTGTCCAGCAGCTTTACGAATACTTGCCTGTACTCTAAACAATTTAAGAGGTGGGCGAGTCTCGCATTTGACATTCGATTATCGCTTAAATATTTTTGCCATAAAATGGTACTTGTGTTATATATATCATCATCATCCTCCTGCCCTTACCCCACATGGGTGGGGTCGGCACTACATGTGAACCACGTTGTAAGCGGTTTTGGCTATATTTTTCAAGATACAAGACAACAACTATATGTGGGTCACACAAACACTTGTCCCGTGTGGGATTCGAACCCACGACCCCCGACGCCGAAGCCAACAGCTTGGCATCGGCGCCGCCGAGTCATCGCTTATTATTTTTTTAATTATAATACGAATAGTTCTCAATACGCAAGTAGTATACGGAGCCCTTACTATGTGAACGCGCCAGATTCATAAGCGTGAAATCTTGGCACCGCGTATGACAAAACACTCATACACAAAGGCGCCCCCGTCATAAAGTCGTCGGCCGAGCGAATTTATTGCGAAAGGCACAATTTCATCCCGCCTGTAATAAAAGACGGCGCAAATAGAAATTGTACAATGATGTAGCGCTGTCATTTTTTTCGCGCCGTTTCTCAATATACGTGAAGGTTGCACAGAATATAAAACGCTAATTTTGCGGATGTTTTTTTTATTCTTCAGGGTTGCAACAATGCTCAATTTATGATTTAATATAATATTGAAGTAAATTCTGACGACCCGAATGGCGTTGTGGGCAGTGTACCTGCTTCCTGCGCCGGAGGGTGTGGGTTCGATCCCCACTACTGGAAAAATATTGTGTGATGAACATGGTGTTTTTCTAGTATCTGGGTGTTTATATATGTATAATACGTATTTATTTACAAAAGAAAAGTATGTTTAAGTATATTTATCAGTTTTCAGCTTAGCTTAGTTTGGCACTGGAAAATATTGTGTAAAAAATGTGTCCTAAAATATTTATTTATTATTATTATTATTTATCATTAATTGGAAGTTGTTCAGTAATATAATCTTTTCTCGAAGTTGTGACATTTTTCAAGCCACCTTAGAATCTCAAATCATTAAATTTTTACCATATGTCAAGTGTTCCTAATAAGCCTCTACAAGATCCAGGAGTGTACAAGCTTGACTGCGAAATTCTCTTATACAGAACAAACTAACAGATTAATAAAGACCATAATAAAAGAATACAAACCTGACGTGACGCACCGACGGTTGAAGAAGTCTGCAGATTGTGGTCTATAGTTTGTGGATATTTTAGACCGCTCCAATGATTCGTGAGGCTATTGAAATAAAGAAACATCCTAATTTCAATAAAGAAGATGGTTGGGGTTTATCATCAGCTCGGGATCCCATGATTTATACAATTAAATCCAAGACCTCCAGATACCACAAGCTCCTTTTGCGTAGATAATGGTAGCCGGGGTTAACTTTGACATCAAGACATGTAACAATTCGATCTGTTCCGTGACCATGAACGCTGGAAAGTGGTACCTGGGTTCGAAATATCAGGAAAAAAGTCAAAATTAAAAATTGCAATTTAAAAACCTCATATTTTATCACGTTTCAATTATGATTTTAATAATAAAGTTTCATTTAATAAGATAGACTAGAGTGTAGTGTTTATTTCCGAACGCCGTCTTTACCTGTAAACCAATTGCGTCATAAATATCAAGGAAAGTTGGATTTGTTACTCGGTTTTGCCGTTGGTCGTAAGTTTTTCTACGTGTTTAATGCTATCTCATAACTTTACATTAAAAACTGTTTGAATAATATCCCCAACCGTACGCCATTTTATCAACAAGAGCTATACAATTTCATAATAATTATGTGTATCGAAAGCAATATAAATTAGAAGAAGACAGTATCTAAAGAAAAGTCAATTTGCGCTTTAAGAATATTATTGTATTTTTGTATAATATCCTTATCGTATAATGTACAATATATTATAAATACACCATCAATGTAATAGTATAAAACAAAGTCGTCCCGCTGTCTGCTTAGATCTTTAAAACTACGCTACGGATATTGATGCGGTTTTTTTATTAGACAGAGTGATTCAAGAGGAAGGTATATGTATAAGACATTGCACCCGTGCGAAGCCGAGGCAGGTCGCTAGTCAGTAATAAATCTGTTGTATACCTTACACAAAAAATATTAAAGCGGTAATCACGTATCTTTACGCGAAACATCAACTAGTTTGCCACTTTCTATCCCAATTTTTGTAGAAAAAACGAAACACGAAAAGTTTTTCGCCGCTGGAATCGAGCCCACGTCTTCCTGATTCGCGCCCAGACGCTTTGGCCACTAAGCTAAGCGGCTGATTGTCATATCAGCGAATACCTCAACGTGTTTTGTCTACATTTTTTTTATTAAATTTCTTGGAATTATAGATATACTAGATGGTAATCGCGGCTTCGCCCGCGCGGCCAAAGGGAATAAACAATGAGTTTTTTTTTATACACCAGAATATGATGTCTGAATTTTTTCGTAATTAGTTGACACTTATCATTACCTATATTTTGGTGGTCACACAATATCTCTATAAATTATAGCCTATGTGTTATTCTGATGTATAAGCTAAGTATATTATTGTAAAGTTTCATTAAAATCTACTTTTTCGCTTTTACGTGTCGCGCGTCGATGAAAATTCACTCTCATAATTTTCCCAAACGCTCCAAAAGAAGAATAACTTGCTAAAATTACACCAATTGGTGCAATTAGATAGCAATTCTATGGACTATTTTTTCCGTATCATACGTTCTATATCATCTGTCACATTCACTTGTATATGTCATTTAATGAAAGCGGAACAATTTTAACGACACGCAGTCATTGAAACCACCACTGTTATTATTCGTCGACGTGGTGACAAACGATGTATTGAAACCATTCTCCGTTTTCCGTTTTCCGTTTAACAAGTTTATGAAACAGCTTTCTTACGATCAGTTTATGACGTCGATAAAACATTCGGAAAGTAAACTAATCGACAAATCGGTCATTTAGTCGATGTACTTAACATCAATTTACTACCACTTTATTCGTAGACGTTAAACTGTGACGTTACGAAAAGGGCTATAAGAACAGTTAGTTAATTTCTATAAATTTTTCCGATATGCAATACAAATGAAGCTGTTTAATGATAAATATTACTATCTACCTATATGACGTTTGTACAAGTGTGCGACAGAGATAACGCTCTACGAAGCTGACATTAGCCGATTGTCTCTTTCTAAAGGTCGATGTGCATTGAATGTTAATATACTCACTGTTGCTTCTCAATACATTTATTGTAATGTTTGTATATTCGTCATAACCTTAATATTTACCTAAAGAATAGTAAAAGACATAAAATAAACACTAGAAATAAGGACAAACTTACTACGCCATTGTTTCGCCTACAGAAAGTAAATAGGTCGTTCATGGGGCAAGGTGTGCGCATGTATAATAAAACCCCACAGTCGATATTAAGTCTGCCGCTTGATCAATTTAAACGTAAAATCAGAAGTCAACTTATGGTTAAAGCATTACAATATTGCGGAATATCTCGACGATGCCAATGTGTAGAGTTAATACCTACTGTTGATACTCACGTAGACTAGAATAAGACTATTATACCGGTATGTTATATTGTAAACTGATATTTTTGAAAAAGAGCAACTGTTGAGTTTCTTGCCGGTCTCTTCTCAACAGAAACTGCTTTCCGAACCACTGGTACCTTACGAACCTATATATAATTATAATTTTTTATGTAAAATTTGCCGATTCATAAGAACGCGCGAGCGTCTATATGAATAAAGATATTTGATTGATTGATTGAATGTTTTGACAAAATATAGCGTACAACATCCAATAATATATACAAATTCGAGGTAGATATGATAATTGAGCACCGAAATTGAGGAACTCAGATTAATTGGTGTAATTATATTGCAATTCTATAGGCTGCTATCTCTTTCCATATCATACTTTCTATATGTCATATACGTGTATTATATCTGTAACGTTCAAGTGAACGTGACAGATGATATATTACGTATGATTACGCTTTACTTACGTATTTCATATAATGTAAAACGGAACAATTTTTAAACGCTGTTCTTCTTTATTCAAACATCATTGGAGTGTAACATAATATCCTAGCTGTAGTAGGCTTTCACCCAGTCGTGAAATAAATTTCTTCGATATGTACTGCTCGTTTATTTCTGCTTTTCTACTAATGGTATCACATATACACGCCAATACTAGACATTGTATAACACATTAGTTCACTGATATCGTTGCGTATAATTTTACTTTCACAATTCCCGATGTCAGACTTTGACAATTGAACGTCAAACATCACAGTATTTATGCGATAAACTGCGTTTATTGTATGACTGCACGTCATTTACTAAATGGAAGCCTAGTGTCCGGGTGGTTGGACATTTAATTCATTATGTTCTAGCAACCTCAGTTCAAAACCGGTGTAGGGTACCAATGAAAGTGTTAACTGCAATTTTAAGTGCTGACTCATCACGTCTCGACTCAAATTTTAGTGCCTAGGCTAAAGTCTACTTAACCAGCTGGTAAATCCCCCACTGAGTGGGACATATTTATACATAACATGGCTAAAATAATAAACGAATTTAAAATTAACAATTAATAATCGCATATTATAATATGCGTATTATATGCGATTATTAATTTTAAAATCGTTTTAAATATTTTATAAACAAAAAATATTAGTATTATACTTTAACGTCTTCGGTTTTCTCCATACAGATAATACATCAACATTTTACCGCCATTTTTTCAACAAGCCAATTGTCTGTTCTAAATAATAAACATCTGTTCAATCACGGCGCCATCTTGAATCGCGCGTTCGGTAATCCATTCTACCAATCGACGGAGCATCAATTTATCCACCGACAGAACGTCGATAAGTTTGACTTAGCTTCTCTGCGGCGATTACTCGCACTTGTGGATATCGATAGAAATAATTTTCGCTGCACGGGCGAAGCGCCAAAAGCTGAATGGGCGCCCGGATTATCGGATACGCCGTACCGTATATCACCAGGTGTAATAAACACGCGATCGCTCGCAGTCGGCCGTAATTCATGAGTTGCTTTTGCCTCTCTCCGCACGCTGCAACGAAAGTGTAAACACAGATGTTTTTCAACGTTCGTAAAGTTTCGACGACAATCGAAAACTGTTGTGGTTGTCGTTGTGTATACGTCGCGGTGGTTGGGCGATCTAATACTTGAGTTTATTAAACACCTTGCGTGCTTAAATATAGATATCTAATTATATCCAAGCATCACCGAAAGTACATTAGTCTCGCAGGCGTATTACAACACTTGGGCAATAACTTTTGTTCTTAAGTATCTGAAAAGAGAAAACTAGTGCTTTGTGTTCAAACTCGCAATTTTTAGATCATAGTCCTCATCATCATCATCATTTCAGCCTGTTTGAGTCCACTGCTGAACATAGGCCTCCCCCATAGACTGCCACGAAGTACGATCCTGAGCCACCTGCATCCATCGACTTCCCGCACATTTGCACAGGTCGTCACTCCATCTAGTGGGGGGTCAACCCACACTGCGATGGCCAGTACGAGGCTGCCACTCGAGAACCTTTCTTCCCCAACGGTTATCGGTTCTACGAGCTATATGGCCGACCCATCGCCACTTCAGCTTGCTAATCCTCTGAGCTATGTCGGTTACCTTGGTTCTTCTGCGGATGTCTTCGTTACGAACTCTATCACGCAGAAAAATACCGAACATAGCCCGATCCATAGCTCACTGAGCGTGTTGATTGAAGACTTTAGTCTTCAAAGATTGAGGTATATTTGACGAGAAGATTCCTATATCATAGTCCTATATACGATTAAAAAGATCGACCCTGCAAGCTATTACTTTTCAGTTCTTTTCAATTTTGTGCGAATTCTGCCCAGAATAACTTATTTCAGCCTACTGATTCTGATTGGCTTAAGTCCTTTCTGGTTGATTTAAATCGATGCATATGTGATAGTTATACGTTGGTCCTACATTTATTTATTAGTGTATTAACACATCAAACTATAGTTAATTTATTAAGAAACCTTTCCAGAGCTTAGTTCGCGGAAAACTTTGTTTAAACCTTAGTAAAAAAAAATTAATGATTTATTTTCACAATATTTGGGCGCAGAGCATTGACAATAATTTTGTTTTCTCACCATATTTTCATATTTCTAAAACAGTAACGAGGAGAAATTGTGCTCTATATAGTAAGGTAGTACCTAAAATGCATTAAACATAAACTTGAATGCCAGTACGTTGGTTAAACTTCGGTGACTGACAATCTATATATACACATAATTATGTAGGTATATATGAGATTTCAACCGATAATTGACTCATCACGATATCTCTGGAACCATAAGGCGTAGAGACTTGAAATTTGGTAGGAATATTCCATTCGCCGAGTAGAGGTCAGCTAAGAACGGATTCTACGAAGTTCCACAAAACAACGTTTGCCTGAAGTACTGTACAGTACAGTACAGTACTGAATAAAATTCAACGCATTTAAATTTAAGTTATGAACATAGCGGATTGAGGTAGGCGAACAATATCTGTGTTTAAAACACCGAAAAGCAGTTAATTTGTGGCTCTACGGTAGTACGTGGGGTACTAGGCAGAAGCTACTTACTGGCTACTAAAAGTCATCTCGGTAAAGTATAATCATACACCTTTGTTAAGCTGATTCTCTGGTGGTGGTTTGTAAACCTTTATTTACAACTTTCACTTTAAGGATAAAATTTATACTAAAAAATATAATAAAAAAAATATTTTAGTGGGGCTGCCATACAACAGACATGATTTTTTTGTCGTTTTTGTACATAATGGTACGGAACAATTCGTGCTTTTGGTAGTCATAATTTGATGAGTCTCCGACTCATTGCCTTATTGTAAGTCCTGCCAATTTCAAAAGTCTTGCTGGCCGAAAATGAAAACGTTTCCTACGTATACAGAGATATTGAAAATTGCGTAATTTTTAAGCATTAATTGCAAAAGTTACATTTGTGATGAACGAAATATTATTTTATCAAACAGTCTCGCGACTAATTCTTATTTAATTTGGGAGACATGTTCATAAATGACCGGAAACGTATATAACTTTCGTTTTCTTAGAAATATCAATTTTTTATCTGGGTAATAAATATTTTAAATTTCATTTAACATGCAGTGCTATTTCGCGCGTTTCTTATTTATCTGTGGAAACTTCAAAGGCGTTGTCTTTCGCAAATGGGCGGGAAAAGGAAGCTGTCAAAATTGTAATGAGCTTAATCGTCCAGCGACGTCTATTATAAAAATATATTCAAAACGGCTTATTTCGTAAAAGTTATTTTCTTTTAACGGAATTTTCTAAACTAATCTGTTTAGGAAAAAATCCTTCAAAATCATTCATTATGAAATTGATGCTTAGGTTTCTCAATGTATAACATCCTGTAATAAGTAATCCTGGAAAAGCCGTGCATTTTTGTATAATTATGTACAGTACCCGGAGGACCGCTCGTTTAAAGGATAAGATTTATACCTCCACGTGTTCCTAAAAGAACGGGTTTGACAGACAGACAGACAGACGACGAAGTGGTCCTAAATGGTTCCTATTTTCCTTTGGAGGTATCCGTATATTCCGACCCTAAATCATCCTAGTCTTTATTATTATTGCACAGATATAGATAAATACATATAATTTTCACCAGCCTGTGATGCCAAAGTAAATATGCTAGGGCTAAGGTATCCCTTGTCTGTTGTAAAAAAACGACGAAAAGAGTTTTGGGCAATGTTTATCTATCAAAAAGATGACCCTACTTGATGAAGATTTCCGCTTTCCTCTCACAAGGAACGCCAGTGAACCTGGATTTCGGCTCGATGTCTCCCCTTACGGCCTTCTTCTAGATAAAACGCCTCCTCGCAAAATCTGAGTACGTCATTCTACGACCTCTCAATATGTACCGTAGCGCAAACCAGCACACAGAGGTGCTACGTCCAAGCTACAAGCTAAGGGTACAATTAAGGGTGCTTACAGAGCCGTCTAAATAGCATCAAACTGCTGTAAGCTGATGCCACTCCGCAGAGATTATACCGGGGACGAGGTGTATAACCACCACAGCTCTTCGCCTGGTGACGTGAATTGTGGTGGCCAATTCCTCTGTAGCCGCTTCAGACGGAATTTACGATCAAATGTCAAGCTCAAGAATTGCTTGAGTTTTAACGGAGGGAGGTGCTTGAATTTTAAACATTCGTGTTATACATGCATATAATCGCACATATGAAATCTATTATGAACGCACTGGATCCATTAATATGTTATTGGAACAGCTCCAGACGCTTTTACGCACTCGAACTTTAGCGAAATTAACACGCTGACTCAGCGGTCCGAGTGTTTGTTTGTTTTCTATGTAATCGGCGAGTGTATTTGCAACGATTATAAATCGACAAAATTAAAAATACAACTAAAATGTTAAATCAACGTGATCCATTAATTTCAGCCTTTGATTTACCTTAGCATACATTTTTAGGGTTCCGTACCCGAAGGGTAAAACGGGACACTATTACTAAGACTCCGCTGTTTGTATATCTGTCAGTCTGTCTTTCAGTCCGTCTGTCACCAGGCTGTATTGCATTAACCGTAATAGTTTGACAGTTGACATTTTCACAGTGACAATTTTTTTGGCGTTTTTATAGATAATGATACGGGACCCTTCGTGGGCGAGTCCGATCGAACTTGGCGAGCTGACGGTTCACCTGACGTTAAGTGATAACCGCCGCCCGTTGACATTTGCAACACCCGTAGATCGGAGCCACCCTGTAATAAAGTAGGCCCCGGCTACCTCACTCGGACGAGACGCAGAAGTATAACACGTCCACTTCACGCCAGTGTTCTGTACGGCCATAGTACTCCCATAAACCTTACTATCCGTGCAGTAGTATTAGCTGGCCCTACCGCAGTGGTTGACTCACCTACCAACAAATACCCTTTACACAGGACAAATCTGTACCTTTGAGGTAAACAGCATTTTTTTTCTATGTGAAAACTTGCCAAACGAGCAGATGATTCACCTGATGTTAAGTGAATACCGCCGCCCATGGACATCTGCTACACCCGAGGGTTAAAGATGCGTTGAAAACCTTTTTGGAAATTGGGCTCCGGCCACCTCACATATTAATAATATTGCAATTAGTTGCATATTAATAACGTTGTGTAAAAATATTTCGAGAATTTATTTAAAATATTGTCTATGGCCAAAACCAAGCTATGTTGGTTTGTATCACGAAGCGACTATGAACACGTAAACGTTTCAAATTTATTAATAATTTTATTAATTTTGTGAAATTTATTAATAATACGAGAAAATATCAATTCTGTCATTTCCGTAACCTGCCTCGTTGGTAAATATTTTTGATGTTTGTTAACATTAAATTAATCTAACCGTAATCAGTTAACAACCCAATACAGAATATTTTTATTGATAGCAAAGATTGCTGTAATTTCAGCTTTTCGTGCAAGAACTGTTCTAAGAAATTCGCAACTACGCGCCTGATCCAAAGAACATAAACATTTATTGCTTTTATTTGTTTTATTAACTATGTTTGAAACGTTTCAATTTTATGAGATAAACCAGAGTAATTTACATCATTGTTCATAGTCGCTTCGTGATACAAACCAACATAGCTTGGTTTTGGCCATAGACAATATTTTAAATAAATTCTCGAAATATTTTTACACAACGTTATTAATATGGTGTGTTAGTCTTTGATATACCATATCACTTCTACTTTAATTGTTCTACGATTAATTGTCTAATTATATAGAAAATCCACGTTAAAATATCCATAGACAAATATTACACAAAAATGGAGTGAAGCTCAAGTGTTCTGGACCAGAATGAGATATTCTTATTATGGGAGATATTTATTTATTTTCTCATCTGGTTGGGTCTATAAATTAAAATATACATAATATATTGTCTATAAAATATAAATAGGACCCAACCAGGCAGAAGCTCGAGGGCTTTGGCAGGGGAGACCAAACGGCCGAGGGTTAGGGCGAAAGCGAGGGAAACCGGCGGACGATCATATCCATCGATATCGAGGAGCACCGCCTTCTGAATTTGAGCTCGGATCAGTCCATCCCGGAGTCCCAGTCGTCTCACAAGCCAGGTACAGATACTTCGTCTTCTTATCTGTTTCGGCTTTCACGAAGTTTTCGTGATATGAAATGGTAATGTCAATTGTCTACCAAAAATAATGGTCTTGGGATTTCTCCATACAGACAATTCATCAATAGTTATACCGCCATTTTTAATGAGATATTCGGACGTTAGATTGACAGATCTTGAGATTACAATAAACTCTCGTATTGAAAACAACTTAATACCGTTATTAATGGGCTCATTGAAATCATTAATATGTTATGATGATTAATGTCTTCTTGGAACGTATTCACGCTATTATTTGGTTTGTCTTTAAATTTTTTTCTCAAATATTTTATCAATTCAATTCACACTGACGCTATCAGACTACTTCGATTGGAAGTACTGAAGAAAGAAGAAGAATTAATATTTGAAAAGTTTTCTTGAACCACGGAATAGAGAAAATAGAGAAATCGCGCCCGGAGTGAAGCTATGAAAACATCCCAATTGGGACGTTTTTGTGGCTTCACTCCTTGGCCCATTAACAACATATCCGTAGTATCTGGATTATTATCGAAAATCTTATAATTTAATATACTTGTACTCGAACAAAAGCATTATAACGGAAAATAAGATGCAATTCAACATTATATTATATTTTTCTGTGGTAGAGATAGAGTTAATTAAAACATTAGACCACGTTATTTTCCACTATTCTCTCTTTTGTCAATCTTACAAATGAAACTATAAGTATCTATATAGCGTCTAGTGGTTTAAACTTCGTACAATAAATTTTGTTCCGATTTTTTGCTGACGGTAACCTGTTATGTGTACTGCTGACGTTGCATTCAAAAAGAACATAAAAAAGAAACTACTTTTAGATCGTTCTTACTTCTATTCGTTTTATTTTATTAAATAAAAAGCACATTGATTATTAATGTAATGGTAAATACAACATTTCGTTGGTCATAATGTATATATCGTTATGATATATTGTACGTTGCCATTTTGCTATGACAGTACGACGTAATATACAACCTCACCGATACATAATCTCAAAAATTTAAGAACAAATAACCATTCAACATTAAACAGATAAAACTAACTGCGCCCAATAAAAAGAACTGCAATAAATTAAAACTCGCTTTCGCCGAATGCGAAAACAGATTTCTTTTAACGTTTGTTTGCAATTCCGCGTCATCGACCGCCATTAATTATGTGGCGCGAAACGAGATTTACTTCGTCTTTTGTAAACATATGGGAAAAGGATTTCGCATAAAATTATTTTGATTTAGTGTGTTCTTATTTCTCACGTGTAATTATTTATACAGTAATTAATCATTTAACTTACCCAGTTATATAATAAAAATGAAACTGAGCATAGTATAGAATGTTTTTCTCAGCCGTGATAGCTTAGTGGCCGGGCGCCCGCCTTTAATTCAATATACTCGAGCAACCTGAGTTCGATCCCCTGTCCCAGCACCAACGAAATTGTCAATTTTAGGTGCTGAATTGTCACGTGCTCAGCGGTGAAGGAAAACATCGTGAGGAAACCTGCATATTTTCGAAATAATAACAAAAAACCTGTTTCGAAGATATGTAAAGTCCGCCAATCCGCAGTGGGACCGCGTGGTGGTCTATGCCCTGAAAAGTGATACCCAATTATAATTGAACCATCATAAATCATATCTTGTGTATTGACAAATAAATAAATCAATAAAGTCTGTAGAGAGGAGGCCTTTGCCAAGCAGTGGGATATGTACAGGCTGTTACTATACTTTTTTATTTTACTTTTAGATTGTTTTTCTAAAATTAATAAATTGATCCATTGGAAAAAAATGTTAACACTTCCTCATTCAAAATTTCAAGGCAAAGGATAAATCAATAGGAGTGTACTTAATTTAAAATATAAATATATATAGATTTGTACTCTTAAAGTGTCTATAAATAAATCTATGTGTTATCTGTGCAGATGAGCGACGGAGCAGCTCTAATGTTTGCCGACGAGTTCAAACTCACGCTGGAGCGCTACCTCTTCGGCATTTGCCCACAAAGCTACAAGGTAAAAAAAATAACAAAACTGTCTTTATATGACTGTACGAAGATCCTATATTTTATCTGTTACCTTTATGCAGTGCCGTATTAAGCAATCGCAGGGCCCGTAGCAAATTCTTGCAAACAACCCTTTATCTCCTATTGGTTCTTAAGTATAAAATGGTAAAAAAACAATTTAACACTTTTACTTATTTAATAAGTTTTACTCATAAAACTACGGCTGAAGCAGATATGAGTAGTCCGGCAATGGCTGTATGTAGGCTTTAGTAAGCTTTATATTAATGTACCTTTACCTTACAACATAAGAAGCAATAATATGATTTCCTGACTTCAAGATAGAAAAAACTGTCGCAAAATTTTTCGCGGCTGAAAGGATTCGAACCAGCGGCTCTAACCACTAAGCTAAGTAGTCGACATCCTCACTGGGTGACATTCTCGATTATATTTTCTACCCAAATGGTAAAACCGGACCCTATGACTAAGATTCCGCTTTTCTTCTATCCGTCTGTCACCAAGCTGTATCTCATGAACCGTGATAATTAGGCGGTTGAAACTTTCACAGATGATGTATTTCTGTTGCCGCTATAACAACAAATACTAAAAAGCAGAATAAAGAATATTTCAGTTCGGCTCCCATACAACAGATATGATTTTTTCGCCGTTTTTATAGATAATGTTACGGAACCCTTCGTGGGCGAGTCCTACTTGCACTTTGCCGGTTTTTTTTAAAACAGCCGGTTTTTTTTACTGAAGGATAACATTATTCTGTGTTGTAAGGACGTTTTACATGACAACTACTTGGAAACAATTACTTGGGGGCACCCAGATAATGGTCCCGTGTGAGAATCGAACCCAGAGTCAAACAAATAGTGTTCACGTGTGGGAATCGAACCCAGGAGCCTCGGCGACTGCACCGCGAAGTCATTTTGTTTTTATTGCATTTGTAACAATGCTTGGCGATGTCTAATGTGATTCCTTTACGGCAATGACATTTTCAAGTGTTTGCTGGAAGAAACGTCTTTGTACTTTTGGTTTAAGTTGTGTGTGAACAACAAAAAAAAATGTTTTGACGCGCCGCGTACGTTATACTTATTATAATCTATGTCAATACAAGACATGAAATAAGTCGAAACAGAAAAAAATAGATGTTTCATTAAATATATGGTTATATTACGGCGAAAAGGCTCGCGGTCATTGCCTAAATAGATCAGATAAAAATCTGGTTTTGGCGCGCTTTTCCACGCATGAAGTGTCAAAATAAATATATAGTAGTAAGGCAGTGGCCTCTTCTGTACATCGGGTATTAGGGCATAGTCCATTACGCGACCCCACTACGGATTGGTGAACTTCACATACTTCCGAAATATCTCCGTTGCGTAGTTTTAAAGATCTAAGCATACAAAAGGACAGACAGCGCGCGACTTTATTTTATACTATGTAGTGAAGGTTAAAAGATTTCAAGCAAGGGCGGATCCAGCTTTGGTGCCAGGGGGGGTCACATAGTCTTGTTCAAGTGATAAGAAGTTATAATTTAATTTTTATAATCATAAATAAAAGTAAAAAGTAGGTATTTTTAACAGACTTCAAAAAGAAGGAGGTTATCAATTCGGATGTATATATTTTTTTATGTATGTTCGGGTCTAACTTGAAGTCGGTTCTTATTTGGGTAAAAAACTTTTTATATTGATGTATGTAAGTACTTATTGTTATTGAAAATACCTATCTTTAAATTACAAAATAAATTTTTGTTATACGTCTTCTCCCGAAACGCGTTATCTGTTAAAGTTAGTTACCAGAAATCCCACCATTAAATTAAAGGAGCAGATTCATTTTTAACCGATTTCAAAAAGAAGGAGGTTTCTCAATTCAACCGTGAATATTTTTTTTTATGTGTGTTCGCCGATAACTTCGTCATTTATGAACCGATTTTGATGATTCTTTTTTTGTTGGAAAGGAGATATCTCAAGGATGGCACCATGTTTAGGAAACCCGAATCTGGACATGGCATCCGAGAGAAATCAAGGGCAATCCTCGAATGTCATAGGTGTTGACAATGTTTTTAGTTTACTGTTTGAAGTCGGTTTTTTTTTTGTTCAAAATTATTAAGTATTAGTAGTCGCGGCAATTAGCACGTTTAACGGAAAAAAGTAGTAAATCGAATAGTTATTAGGTATACCTATTAAGCAATACTCTAGGTATAGAGTTAAAACAAGCAAAACGGTTTTAGCTTTTTTAATATTTTATAGCTTTTAAAAATCTATAAAAGGCATATATAGTAAAAAGTAGTAGGTAGATCATTAATATTACTATTTTGTTGTTGTAAACGCTCGTTGATAAAACGCAATGATTTTGTGTCGCGCAATAGTTTTGAATTGAAGATTTTTTTATTTTTAAAACTTCAACCAAGATTATCATATCCCAAATTTCTTTGTGTCACGAAGTGTCAGTGTAAGTGTAACACGAAATGTGACATCAGATGAAAGGTGGGGGTGGCGCGGTACTATCCAAATTTTCGATGCGTTCGTTCCCGAATAATGCGTTTGTAATCATACAAAAATAAAAAATAAACTACGTTTAAAAGGACCGACTTCAAAAACTAAAAGGTACAAAATAATTTAATAAAGTACTTGTAGAAGTAAGTACTTACGTAAATTACGTAAACCTTTCAATAAATAGCACATACAAGTTATGTGCTACTTATTGATAGGTTTGAAGTCGTATTTTATTAATATTAAAGGTTATTTTATACCTTTTAGTTTTTGAGTCGTTTTTTTTAAACGTAGTTTTTTTATTTTTTATTTTAATGTCTGCAATCGGTTGTTCTATAAACTACAGTAGGATTTTTCTAGATTACATCAGGTAAACTATATATAACATTTCGTTGCTTCTTATGTCATATATTAAATAGTATTTTTTTAAGTAGCTATTGGTAGGCTTACTTATTTTTGAAATTTCTTTTTATTTATTTCTTCGGTACCAGATTTTATGAAGTCGTATTGGTTATAATATTTTTCAATTTCTCTACTCCGCACGCTGGCTCCACTTTAATGACAAGTAGCCTAAGATCACTTGTCGGGACACGGGTAAATAATAATATACAATCAACCCAAATGAAAAGTCCTAAAATAACCGTACACAAACTAAAATTACATCGTCCACGTTAAAAAAATGTTCATAAATAACAAAAAAAATATTTATTCAGTCATCAATTCATTCATTCATAATATTCAGCGCTTATCCATATAATCCATCTAATCAAAGACAAAATCCACATTCATAACAAACGGAACGAACAAACTTTATTTCCCAAAGATGGGGTTGCATACTCACATCCATGAAATCACCAACGCTCACCACCCATCAAAAACGAGATCAAGACGAATCAAACAGCAGTTGTGTTCCTTAATTGCTGAGCTCCTATGGCCACAGTCCAGCTCTGTCATTAGACCCTGGTTACCATCCAGCACCAAAGAACTCGTCAAGACGAATCAAACGAGCCGAGACACAATTGGGTTGCATACCTTCCAGCTCCATCATCAGGTCAGACCCTGGAAACCATCTAAAAATAAAGTACTCGCCAAGACGAATCAAACGAGCCGAGACTCGATGGGATTGAGTCGTTTCATTACAGAGGAACCTTACAGAATAGCCTCATAGACCTCACAGAAGACCGGCGTAAAGTACTTCTGTGTTTTTTCTGGTGAGTTACGCAGCCGGGGCCCACTTTATTATAAGGAGGAAACGCATCTACAACCCTATGCATATGTCCATGGACTGCTGAAGATGGAGCTCTATCATCAGATCCTGGTTACCAATGAAAGACAAACTACTCGTCAATACGATTCAAATGTTTCCAAACGCGATGAGGCTCTGTCATTTCATTGCGAAATTCCTTTGGCCACCTTCCAGCTCCATCATCAGATCAGCACCACGTCATAATCATATTTTAATATCTTGCGATTTACACATGTATACAAAATTTCAGCTCTACCGGTAACCGGGAGGTGGATCAAATTTAATTTGCAAGATTTGATGACAAACATTAAAAGATTGTAAAAATGTTCATAAAATGAAAACTACTTGGCCAAACTATGTTCAATTTTTATGGGACCAAAAGACAACTATTCTGCATCAAACTTAAGAAGAATCACGTAAATCGGATCATAAATCTCAACGTAATCGAGGTGCATACATCGAAAAAAAATATACCAATCGAATCCAGAAACTCCTCCTTTTGAAGTCGGTTAAAAGTATTATATTAAATTAATTAAACATTGAAGGTAAATCATAAAAAAGGCAAAAAATATGTAAAACATTATGTTTAACAATTTTAATTAGTGGTCCACCTAGGTCCTGGACCAGCCCAGGGGGGGGTCATGACCCCCATGACCTGGATCCGCCCTTGAACACACGCGTTCTTTGAGTCACTCAAAGAACGCGTGTGTTCTCATACAGTTTCATTGGTCGCAGATGCCGCTGGTCGTCAAGGGCAGGAACGGCACGACCCTCGCCTGTGACCTAGACAAGGAGCAGCAAGACCTGGCGGGCAGGTGAGGTCCTTTACGTTACGCATTTAGGCCAGAATCGTTTGACAAGTCACAAGAAAAAAGCGATTCGCGTCGTCATTTATCATCCGTACAGCTAAGGAATGGAACAACGTTCCGGCGTCCGTCTATAACGTAGGCGTCTTCAAGGCAAGAGTGAAAAGGTTTTTACTCAGCTAGCGCACTTACCATCAAAGGCTGCGTCTATATACTATAATTATGCTAGCAAATGTTGCAAATTTCAATGGGCGGCGGTTGTCACTTAGCATCAGGTGAACCGCCAGCTCATTTGCCACCTTCTCACACAAAAAAAAGAACTTTCAGTGTGACCCGCGTAGTGTTATGAACACTAGGTGGTCAACGCTGATTTTTAGCGTAGTGACGTTACCTTATTGAGCACCAAAAAATAACATGATTAGTATATACGTGGGATTATATCAAACATTTGTGGCAGTTCTTACGACGTTTATGGACCGACTGGTGGTTGACAGTCGAGTAGCATTTACCCTCTATTATAAACATAACAATGATGATTTTGTTTATTTAGGCTAGCAACATTGGCATTGCGCGCGCATTCGGCCACGCGGTCCGATTGCTCTCGGCTCGGCGCGGCGCTCGCCAACACGCTCGGCGAGCTTGCTCGCACCGCGGCCGAAAGACACGCCTTTAACGCCGGTACAACTTCGCCTCTCTTTCTTACTCTACTGCTTTCTCCCTCGAACAGGATCCACAAGGGAATTCTACTTCTTCGTCGAGAACAGGTTACGCTGTACCTGTGTACTGAAACATCTTTCTCATTCTTCTCTGTTCCCTTTAGAAAAAACATTATTTAAAGAATTTCAACATCCTAACAACGCATAGAGGTTCTTACAATACATACATTGTATACTTTGTCAAAAATCTCTTTTATTCTTATGTCTTCCCATTCGAAAACTACACCCTTACTATTCTTTCATCTTTCTTTGTCGTACTACTGGACATATTTTAACTAAGAGACCTTTTATATTTTAACTAAAAAAAACTAACCAAAGCTTGCATTATGGATACCTGGTACCTACATATTAAAGATACTAGACACGCACTGACACTATAAAACAGTATGTTCATCACACAGTAATTCGTCGAATTCGAGATCGAACCCACGTTCTCTGGCGCAATAGGCTTGATATATAGATATAAAACATGAAGCATTTTTCGACACATCGAAATCAATATCAGTATTTTTTTATTGTCCGCCTCATGCACTGCATGCCTACACGCCACTATCCTTACAGCGGCCGCCATCGAGATAAAGAAGAGGAAGCTCTCAAAGAGCCAGAAGGCGAAGATCCAAGCGAAGCAGAGAACCGCTCTGGCCGTCAAGAAGAAGGCCGCCGCTGCAGCCGCCGCCGCTGCCGCCAAAATGGCCTCTTGAATCCCCGTCCAAACATCCAACTGAATACTAACATTAAATCCCGTGACGTCAGTACTCCCATATTACTGACAACGGGAATAATCCAAAGCTAAATATGAAGTGAGTTAGTCGATAAATATCGACCTTTAGAAAGAGACAATCGCTAGTTTCGTATAGCGTTATCTCTGTCACACATTACCTATGTGACGTCACACTACCTATGTATGCTTGCGGGGCATGAAATAAAATAGAATTGATTTTACTTATTGATATATATTTTGTCAACAACTTTTGTAACATATTCGGACAAATAAATTTATTCTATTCTATCCTATGCTAGATTTTCACAGGTTTTGTATAAGAAGAACCTTTCGTGAAATAATAAAAAAATCTATCATAAAAGCGTTCTTTTACAACTGTTGTCAATAGGCCGCTATCAATGCTTATCAGTTGTGAATTTTATGCCCATCCACTTTTCAGATAGAATGGAAAGTATTTTTCCACTCAAAGATAATTAATAATAGATAAAAACGCTACCACATTCATTATAATATTAAGCACACAAAATATTATCGGCGAGACAGTTAATGTAAAAAAAATAATATTAAATTATTTATACGATAATAAATTTCAAGACCCTCGTCGACTTCTAGTTCTATCTCGCAGTTATAAAATTAGTAGTGATTTAACAGACACATGTTACTGTTTCCGTAACTTTTATAACGGAAATTGTTGGAGTGGGTTATATATATAAAATTCTAATTTATGAAGGATGCCCCGAGAAGCTTTTTGGATATAGAAGCGGCCACTATTTTTATGTAACTTTTTTATTAGCTACTTTTTTATGATACCTACATAATACTCGGAATTCGTGACAAGTTTTTCGTCTAGTAATGAGAATAATTTATTTTTTTACAAAGTGACAGATGGTTTTCCCGCCAAATTTCTGGTCAAAATAATTAGGAAGGTATGTATATATTGTTTTATACTGAGCACATAGCTTTTACTTAGGATATTTTAACTTTATGTGTATAAGACTTAATACAATCTAATTATATTATAGGGAATAAGTGTCTGTCTGTATTGTAACATAATTTTTAACCTTTTGCTGTACTCGTTACTTACATTGTTTTACTCACAAATATGAGTCAATTTAATCTTTTGTCTGTCTTGTCTAGTTTATGAACATGTATGGAATTATAGTACTCTAGACTGTTATTTAATAAATGGTAACTGTTTGAACTGTTTTTCAATTTAAAATTCTGTTTAGGATTTTTTTTAATTATAGTTCTCATCTGCGATGACAGATGTCATTTAAATGTGAAATAAATTCTGATCTCTGCTGGATTCGAACCTGTGCCATTGACGTTGTAAGCGATCGATGTCCACAGGTCGCAAAAGTCTGAATAATTAGTTAATTTATGAATTAAACTCACATTTAACAGTCTGCCCATTGGATTGGAAATAGAAAGGAAATTCCAAAGGGTCTACTGCGCGGTCTACAGCGCCAGTGTTTACATATAAAACCAAATTTAAAAAACCTTTTCATTATTTCTAAATTTGCTGTTTTAAAAAGGGCGGGTATAAATCCTGATTAGCACAGAAGCTAAGGACACATGATAGCTCGTCCGGGGAAGTACCACGGCCTCGCCGAAGACCAACGGGAAGCGGAAACATTGTACTTTTGCATCACACTATAAAGTGAAACTTTTTATGTGAAAAAGGGGCAAGCGAGCAGACGGTTCATCTGATGGTAACTGAATACCGCCGCCCATGGACATCTGCTACATCCGAAGGTTACAGATGCGTTTACCTTTTGAAAATTGGGCTCCGGCTACCTCACTCACCAGACGAAACGCGAAAGTATTTGTCATACTGGTGGTACTTACCCGGACGGGCCTGCCCATTCGTGCAACAGCCGAGGCTGCTGCGTGGCCCTACCACCGTCAGTGTATCATGTTAAGTGATAACCGCCACCCATGGACATTTTGCAACACGTAGGGTGTCAGATACGTTGCCACGTAGGCCCTGGCAACCTCACACATCAGACGAAATGCAGAACAGAAGTGCAACACTTCCATCTTCCATTTCACGCCGGTCTTCTGTGTGGCCGTGGTTCTTTTCCTAAGACAAAACTTGATGCGCCACTTTTAAAATTTGGCAACGCTTCTGTAACATACTGGGCGGCAGTAATCATTTAAAATGAACCCCATGCTCGCTCGCCTCGTTTATCAACGCCTCCAAAAATTGTTAATTAATATGTAAATTCAAAGCGTTCGAAATAAACAAATACAACAAATTAAAATATGTAGAAAAAGTGAGAAAAGATTGTCGCCGCTGTGGGAATCGAATGTTTAATGTTTAATCTTAAGTGCAAAGATTAGCACTATAAACAATTTAAATTTCTAAAAAAAAAGCAATGGCGACATCTCTCGTTCGAATTATCGTTGTAAAACGATATTCGAAATTGTTTGTATGCTGGAAAGGATATAACATAGATGGCGCCAAGCATTGCTTCAAATGCTAAGAAAACAATGTAGAAGAATACGTTAAGATTTTCGTCGGTGTGGTAATCAGCCGTTTAGCTCAGTGGCTAGAGCGTCAGGCCGCGAATGCCGAAGACGTGGGTTCGATTCCCACAACGGCGACAATCTTTTCGCACTTTTCTACATATTTTAATGTTTAATCTTAAGTGCAAAGATTAGCACTATAAACAATTTAAATTTCTAAAAATACAACAAAGTTCTAAAAACACATTTTTTTTGAGGCCGCTTGTTCAAGCGTGACTTGTGATCGAAACAAGTGAAAGTGACAGATGATGTAAAACGTATGATACGGAAAGAGATGGCAGTCAATTGAATTGCAATCTAACTACATCAATTGGCGTAATTTCAGTGGCTCCTTGTCTGTGCACTTGTATAATACCTAATTCGTATTAATATATATAATATCATTGGTCAAATCAAACGAACACACATTACAAAAGATTTTTTTTATTTACATAATACTCGTACAAAATTACACGTCATAGTTAATTCTGAAGGGTTACAATAAGGTGTAAGGATTACTAGAGTATTCTCTCGAAGTCTTATTGTTCAAGCCGAAGCCGAAACTTACATAACATATAACATAGTATTGTCTATGGGAATCGTAAAATTGGCCATTTGACCATTCGGATACGGAAAATATTTTTTTGTCTATGGTACAGTTTTTGGTCGTCGATTTTAGAGCAGAACACCATTACCATAGGTGGCATTAAAAATTTCGTCAAAAAGTACAAAACGTAATTCAAATTTAATCCTGGAAAAACGACAACACACAAATGTCAAAGTCAATAGCTTTACGCGCGCTAAAGACGTTCCAATTCGTTTAGACAGATAAGAAATCAAAACAATTACAAAATCATCAAACGGCCAAATTCATCGAGTTAACAAAAACATGCTTTAAAGAAATCATACAAATTGCACGGACATTAATATTTCAATTAACTACAGAGTTTTAGTAAATCGATCGAAAAACCGCGCTGCATGGGATAAATCAATCGATTTTGCAAAACCATGTAGTTACATGCACACAGACTACAGTAACTCCGAGTTGCAATTATAAAATATGCCAGTTGGCAATCTAATCATTCCGTCTCGCTCTTACCCATAGCGTTTTCATGACCTTTCTCGCTCCAACTACGTAGGATTTAATTTCCAACGAACGTTAGCTACAATTAAATAATTTTAGCAAGTAAAAGGCCGCACGGATAAGTCAATTTAGGCTTAACAAGATGTGTCAAATAACGTCTAATATGAAGTATATACGAGTAAACTTCGCTCTCCAATCAATATACTTTAAAGCATGTACATACAACACTCCTACAAAAATACAATGCGTGGCATTCGTAAACGCTCTTAAGAAAATATTGTGTTGCCAGAATGAACCCTTACACATTTAAATGTATCATCACAATCTAAGTTTAAAGCGTGTCTGATTTGTTGCAAAACGCACTTTATTAAAATACATTAGAGGGCAATCATTGTGTATTATTATTCTTTCACATCATGGAGTACTACATTTATTTACTAGATAACGGACTCCCACGACGAAAAACATTATATATAGCACAGGCACTACGAGAGGAACAGATACATTATTGCTCATATATAACCATAGTGTACAGAATATTACTGATATTAAAATATGTAGAAAAACTATTACTGATATTCTCGATTTAAACATGTGTCATTTTTGTTTGGTCGATGCATAAATACAAATCTGTTAATAAATATTAAAATTACTAATAAATATTTAATTACCCATTTAGAATAATTGTCGCAAAGACAGTCCGCCAGTGTTTGAAGATGCGGCAAACTGGTGAAAAATATGAAATGTCTACAAAAAAAAAACCTTCAGAATATGCAGGGCTGTACTGTTATTAACATCAAAATTAATTTACAGTCTGTTTGAAAAATACATTTTACCAAAAAGCACACAGTTTTTCGACACAGAGAGTTTGAACTGTATTCTGCGCAGGAATCTTAGCTAATTACGAAAAGCGGTAGAACAGATCATTTGTATATTAGGTACTTATTTACAATAGCTCGGACCAATAATAAGGTCGTTAAGGCTCGTCTCAGTCTACTTTTATAAGACTCAAGAAGAATCTATCGCGTGAACACTATGGTGACATTGAAGCGTATATTACTCGAGTCATCGATAGTTATTAAGTTAGTTCAAAATTATATCACCACAATATCCGGTCAACGGAACCGTTTGCAATTAATATAACATGTCATAAAAAACGAATGTGTAGTCAACTCTAATTGTCAATTGATTTTGTCATTATCATAATTTTTACGGGATTAGCTACTGACCCTTGCTATCTACCACTTTCGAAAATCAGTAGAAATTTTGAAACCTTCTCGACGATTCACGAAAAAATCAACCTTCCAAATATCATCACACATTAATGCCAGTTATTCCATTTTACGCAATGACGATTCATTTTCGCGCGCAAGACATCGATAAACTAACACATTGAAATAACAAAAGAAACGTGTTATATTCAATCTACAATAAATGTTCGTAATTAAATTAGAAATCGCCTATCAATTAAAAATAATCCGTTATCGTATTAAGATAACAAGATACATAAATAAATTTATCACAAATTATTATTATATTTTCTTCTAAATTGGCAAACACATAAACGGAAGTCATTAAGTCATATTGCATTTCAGTTTTAAATTATCGATCTTTTCTTGAATGCTGTTTTTATCATGGAACAGTTTTTTTTTTTAATTTTAAGAAAGCCAAATTGACAGTAAAATTAACTGACTACGTAACTATAACTATGAAATTGTTGTATTGTCAATGGCGTAACGTAAGGAAGAAAGTATTGTACATAGTATTGTAATATGTACAATACTTTCTTCCTTACGTTACGCCATTGACAATACAACTAGTTCCTAAAACATTTTTTAAACGCGTGAAAAATCGCATAAAATCTTTTTGTATACAGTACAGAACTAATAAAAGCGTGTTAAAAATATCTTATTAAATAGTCGTTGGTTATAAATAAGCGATGGTTGGTTAGTGTCATAGTAAATTTTATACGCGTCACGAATAACATACAAATAACGAATTAACGAATCGTAAGAATTATAAGGAACTATGCGGGGAAACGTTGGAGCATTAGATATTTTTTTTACATTTATTAAACATAAAACAGGTCCCAAAACACTTCCTTTGCACGATATTTTAACCGAAACTCGAATTTCTTTTTTACCGAGTTAATTTTATATATATATATATTTTTTTTTTTTTTTTTTCTAATTATGACCTATTTTTATGTTAGAGTTACGTGATTTATTTCTGCGTAATTTTTTTCTATTTTTTCGTTTCGTTATTTTCATTTATGAATATAAATAACCCAAAAAAAAAAAAAAAAAACGTTTCAATCAATAAGAAAATAAATTACTCTAAATTTGAAAGAAAAAATGCCCAGGCATGCTTTACTAAAGTACCAGGGCGACATGGGTGTGAAAGAGTCGTGACGCTTACTGATCTCGTATTTTATGTTGGTCATACTGCCTATATTTTTATTAGTTAAACGGCTTGGGATTTCTCTATACAGCCTAATCGTCCTTAATTTTTTTTTTACTTTTTTCAATCAGTCATCATCGACCGCCACTTCTTCAATCCTTCTACCGCATATCTATCACAACTTGACGATGCTGAATAAATATCAAAAAACATATCGATCGATTTAATATAATTTATGAAAAGCCGCTTGAATATTTTTTTCCCTCATTTTATTATTTGTAGACGTCATACACAATCTTTAATTGATAGTATGTTGATATTACTTTGATTATTTCTCTAAATAAATCCCAAAGATTTCCCGCTTTATAGCTGCCATATCCTACAATAAGTTAAAAAAGAAATTGTACTCGCCTTTGGATTATTAGAAGACAATTGTATAAATGTAACCTTCAAAATTATAAGAAACAAAGCCTATCGTCAATTGCATAACTTCGTCCCTCTTCGAAGTCAACGCTGATATAATCCGAATTATTTAAGATATTGCATAAATGCTTTCAAGTCATTGAGTTAGCGTGCAATCCTTACAAGCATCCAATAATTAATTATTACAGGGTAGTGTAAATTGCATCTAAGGTGGGATGCACTTTTCTGCACTGTTCTAGCCTGTGTTCCTACATCGGACAGGCAGAAAAGTTAAAGGAATCGCAAGTTTGTATCATATACAGGTATCTTACACTAAGAAGCATTCCATGTGTATATAATCGGAAATTAATGTAACTTAAAAAGTATTTATATAAAAAAAACATTAATACTGCAATCCATTTGGTCTATTGTCTCAATTTACATTCGAATAGCCTAGTAAATGCATTCAAAAAATTCATATAAAAAATACTGGTACCTATACTCGTTCCTTTTTGTACGTCAGTTAACTCTAAACACTATTTATTTACACTAAATCACTAATCTCGTATGTATACAGCTAAAATGGCATATAAAAATTATTCATATAGTATATCGTATTAATAGCCTTGTGATCGAACTTTAGATTAGTGGCGACGATTAAACATGGATCAAATTATTTACATACACAAATAAAATCTTTGACAGAACTCGACATGTCAAAAAAAAAACGCGCGAAAGGATGAAACTACAGGTTTTTAATTTTGACTTCTTTATTTTTCATTTTTTACGCCCAAGCATAAAGGCGATTAAGTCAATACACATTACAAGTTAAGCACTAAACTTATTTGTTCATTTTGTTTCTTAATATCTTCATTTATTAATATTTTATTCATTATCGTCGTTACTCTATACGTGTAAACAGGTACAAATAGCGGTCAGAAGTCGTTAAATGTATCAATTTGATTGTATAGGTAAATAATTGATTATATTACAACCAGGAAAATTGAAGAACTTTCACTAAACAATACACTATAATTGGCACAAAACTAAATGCCATAAAAAAGAAAAGAGTATTTGATCCATATTGCAATGCCGCCATTTTGTTGATCCATCCGAATATAAATACGCAACACAAATATACATTTATGGTCATTATTCTACATCGAATCGTTCATTAATGTAAATAGTTATATTTTCAATTAATTTTCCTAATTTAATTACGCTTTTTCCAACAATTTCTAAATATAACACGCCATTATTCGGATGTTTCATTTGCATTCGATATCATATGGAATGTTCTTTATCATAATTAAAACGAATCGCCATCCATAGCGTACAAGGCACATATCGATTATCAGTGCGAACATGATTTCATTAATTTTAATTTACAATCAATCATTAACGTCATAGGGGCAAATATATACAAAAAAAAAAAATAATAACCAATGTGATGCATCCAACATATAGGGGGGGGAAAAACGATTAACATCTTAGCATGCTGTATACTGTTGCATGCATTCATAAGTACAATCAAACAAATTAAATTGATTTAACGACGATTTTAAACAAAAACACGCCGAAAACGTTAATTTGCTCTGGCTGCCGTCACTCCAAGTAATACTTCTAAACGCCGCTTGAATTGCCACATAACAATCGGTGTTGCCACTTTCAAACACCTTCAAACTTTTTAAAACTACCCAAGATACTCATCCCAACGCGAAAGTAGCCAGCTTTAAAATAATAAAATACCAAACATGGCCGTATCCTGTGGGTTGGTTGGGCAATTAGCTGTTGGGGATGCTCTCACCCCACGTGCAGAACCAATTGTAGTTGAACATGGCCGCATACGGGTGTTTCCTCTTCTTGTGCAGCCGCAGGGACTCCTCGGAGGCATACCAGAACTGGGGGTACTTGTCGAACGGATACTTCTCTGCCTCCTTCACGTAGGGCTCCGAGCTGTCTCCTGTAGGTGAAACAAACATTTATTTATTGATAATGGAAATAACAGCATATAAATATAACAAACTATCCTTATAAAGAAATCATACCGCCACTAACAGATTGTTATTTTTTGAAAATAATTCGATATGTTTTGAGAAAGTTATAAATTAAAAAAATATAAAGACTAACAGTAAGAAAATGTGAAGAAGAATAATTCAAAATACAAATATAAAAATTAATGTAAGTCAGCTAGTTAGTAGGGTTCCATACGCAAAGGGTTAGGGTCCCTATTAATAATACTCCTCTGTCTGTCAGTCTGTCAACTGGCCGTTTTTTACTGACATTTTATTATAATTACAGCGGCTTTGTAGAACATGTAAAAGTAAGTCTTGTACTTTGGAAGAGAGACAAAAAATCTGAACTATCAATTTTCGAATCAAGCACACCATCCATAAATGGATAAAATAAATGTGGCATTAAAACTAGTTATTTGAGCCGCTGATAGAATCACTACACAAGTCTCTAAAAAAATATAATAAATTTTACTGTGGTTGGGCCACACAGCTCAGCAACAGTAGTCTTTGCTGTTGCATAAACGGGCGGGGTAGTCCAGGGAAGTACCAAAACCTCATAGATAACTGATGTTTTGTGGAAGTGCTGTATTTCGGCGTTTCGTCTGGTGAGTGAGGTAATCGGGGCCTACTTCATTAAAAAGCATCTGCAACCCTACTGTGTTGAAGATGTCCATGAACAGTAGATATCACTTATCATCAGGTGAACCACCACCTTCCCCTGCTAACTTCTCACATAAAAAAATACATTAACATTTTTTTTAATGTAAGGAAACTTCTATGAATTACGGAATATTTGGTTTCACCGTTCATTAGATGCAAATGTAATATGATTTTTGCATATTAAAAATCAGCATGTTATAGGAAATGGGATTTCAACTTGCAATCTAAAATATGAAATCCAACATCTCAGAAAGTCTTCTCAATATCTATTAGAACAAAGTTTTAATAGGTTTCAACAGTGGTAGGGCCACGCAGCAGCCTCGGCTGTTGCACGAATGGGCAGGCTCGTCCGGATAAGTAACACAACCTCACAGAAGACCGGAAAGTGGAAGTATAATACTTTCGCGTTTCGTCTGGTGAGTGAGGTGGCCGGAGCCAAATCTTTCAAAAGGTTGTCAACGCATCTGGAACCCTCGGGTGTGGCAGATGTCCATGGGCGGCGTTATTCACTTAACATCAGATGAACCGTCTGCTCGTTTGGTATCTGTTAACATAAAAAAAGGACATTTAACAAAGATTTTAATTCTAACTGAGCATATTTTATTTGCCGTTTGGTGGTACACAAATCATCAGATTATAATCGGTGGATAGTACCCAAGTTCGGATTAAGAATCATCATGAAGATTGATATAATTTACACAAATAACAGGCTGACATGACTTACTTGGTGGGAGGCAGTAGAGGCAGAATATCCTATGCCTTCGGCCCTCGTGTGACTCTAGGTGCTTCTTGTGGTGCTTGCGACGCGTGGAGACGTGTGGACAGCAAGGGCACGGGATTGCCAGGTCCTTCGGCACGGTGCCGTGCCTCTCTGCAGCGTGGGTCAAAAGCGTTGACACCACCCGGTAGCCCTGGTGATACGGAATTATCATCTCATTATATATTTCTTTTAGAAGATTTTTTTGTATTTAAGAAAACAAATGAACAAAAACTTCGATTCGAACCCGCGTCTTCTTATTTCGTTATTTTGAGTGTAGAGACTTACTAACTTTTAGCTTCACATTATATTATAATAATCTCAAGGGTAATCTCAAGAAGTTCTTAACCAATTCTGAAAATTTTCACTAAAGCAAATTTATATCTTTGGACCAAAGACTTATATTACTACTTATATTTGACAACCCGAATGGCGTAGTGGGTAGTGTACCTGCCTCCTGCGCCAGAGGGTGTGGGTTCGATCCCCACTACTGGAAAAATATTGTGTGATGAGCACAGTGTTTTTCTAGTGTCTGGGTGTTTATGTATGTATAATGTGTATTTATCTACAAAAGAAAAGTATGTTTAGGTATGTTTATAAGTTATATAGTAGCCATAGTTCAAGCGTTGCTTAGTTTGGAACTAGAAAATGTTGTCTAGAAATGTGTCCTAAAATATTAGATTGATTCAATAGTGGCATTGAAAATCTCGATATTTATTGACAATATTTAGCCGATCACAATTGGAGCTATAATTGACCTTAAATTTGCAAGATTATCTCTAACGCCTGACTGTTGCAACGTTAACAGAATAGAATGTTTTTGGATCGATATTTCACTATTAAAAAATAAATAGTTCACAATAGAAAAAAAATATTACTTTATAGAATCATTTACGTACTGAACAGATGTGGATTGCTGGTCATTAGTAGGTATTGGATATGCTGAAGTGTCCCCAAAAAGTCTTTACCAAAAATTATACAGGGAAACAAGTAACATGCCAAAAATAAACATAAACTCGTTGTTTTTAATTGTAAATTTTTGTAGATAAATGGTCCGAAACTTTCGGCGCTGCGGGATTCGAACCCGCATCTTCTGGTTTCGCGCCCAGTCGCTTTACCAACTAAGCTAAGCGGTCGATGACCTCACGAAGCGAAACCGTTGTATTTAGGTATCAATATTATTAACGCCCGGTTTCTGAAACACTGATCATAGTAGAAGTTAACTAATCAACTGTCAAATGACTTTTCAAATGTCATTTGAGTTTGGCAAATGGATGGTTAAACTCTTTGAATTGATCATTCTGATCATCTTAATCAATTGTGACACAACCCATAGCTGGACATTCTATTTTCTTGTCTTTATACATACATACCTTAAAACAATATTCACATCTGTAGGGGAAGTTTTTCCACTTGGGGTTTTTCTTCCTGCTGAACACCATTTTGTAGGGCTCCGCCGGAAACCAATCCGCTGGGTCAAGGTCCAGTTCGACAACTTCAACGCCTGAAAGGTTAAAGCAGGATTATTGGAAAGACATCCACTTGCAACGCATCTGCAACTCTACAGATGTATGGGTAACAATATCAATTAACATCAAGCAAATGGTAAGCTCACTAATGTCCGGTTCCTATATTCAACGAACGGCCGTTAGTTACGTAGCTTCGTATCTTACACAACGACTCGTTGTAACTTGACTTTGTAATGACAATCTAACTAACGACCGTTCGTTGAATATAGGAACCGGGCTTTAATCAATATGTTCATCAGAAAATATTTCTCCCATTGTGGGGATCGAATCTGCACCCCCTGGCGCAAGAGACAGGTGCACTATCTATTACGCCAATCGGGTAAGTAATTAAAAAAACTAAACAAGTGCGGACCTATTATGTATTTATTCACCTGGTGGTATTTTGACTTGTGGCAGGGGCTGCGGTTGGGCGACCTGAGCCGGTGACGTCCCCGCCCCCGTGAGAGAACTGCTAGTGGCCGCTAGAAGGCTGGTCAGGATAGTGTTTTGTGCCTGCAATGATATGAGGACCATTTGTGATATCTCTTTTGTATGTAGCACCAATCCGACTAAAGTTTACCCACCATCTTATTCAAAAAAGGGATGCAAACATTGGCAGTAAATGCAATAAGTCAGTAGAAGTTTAATCCCTCATAAATCGTCTCCAAAACTAGTTATTTTAAATGTGGATGAGAGTCATGGACTGCGGTCTCCATCTGCCTTAAGACCTATGGAGAGTTTAAACTGAGATTTTATGCTAAAAGTTCGCGTCATTTCTTTTTAATAATGATGGACTGGTAATATCTGTAAATATCCATTATATTTACAGATATTACAAGTCCAGATTTATTAACATAATAACTTCATAATGACAAATGAATTATATATATATATATAATGACTAAGATTAACATAAATTATCTTCAGAAAAAAAATTGTCTGGGTTTGTTGTCGTCATCATTTTGTCTGGGTTTGTTGTCGTCATCATTTTGTCTGGGTTTGCTGTCGTCATCATTTTATCTGGGTTTTCATTTCGACTTGACCAACAGTGGGTCCAATATCCAGATGAGCCCATAACACCAAATGCAATTAGTTCACCTATTCCAAAGTGCGGACAAATTAAAACAGATCACACACCTGCAAGAGGGCTCCATTGCTCAGGCTCTGCGACAGGTCCACTTTCGGCTTCCGCTTGTAGCCCTTCGGTGGTCCCCGCTTCTTAGCGATCTCGCCATTCTTCTTGTACCTCACTATGTCGCCGTTGGCGTGCCTGTGCACTGGGGTGATTGTGAGCTTCGCAGGCAGGGAGTATCTGGAGTGGAGGTTCTTCACCATGCTGCTGGCCTGGAGCCCACTGGCGAAGGCGAGCGGGTTGGCCAGGTTCAGCGGGTTGTTCACGAACTTCGGGAGGCGCGCGGGGGGCGAGTACGAGGGGAGGGGCGAGGGCTGGCTGTATGCGGGGATCTGGTACACCTTCAGGTTCAGCGAGGGGCTGCCGAAGGGCTTGGGCCGCTTGGCGGCTGGTTCATCGTCGCTGGAGGACGTGTGGCCCACGACGCTCAGGGGATCCTTGTCGCCGGAGTAAGGGCCCGAGCGCGGCGGCTCGGTCTCTTGTATGCAGAACATCTGAAAATATAAAGATGGTTATCGCACTGATACTTTTTATATGAAAAGTTGACAAGCATTATACTACCCTTGGACATCTATACTACCTGGACCATTGCACATGCGTTGCCAGCGTTTTAAACAGGGGTAACCAGAGCATGGATGTCATGCAGACGAAACGCGAAATTATAATACGTTCACATTATACAAGTCCTATGTGACGCAATTGTACTTCCCCCGATAAACCT
The DNA here is from genome assembly GCA_933534255.1 of Iphiclides podalirius. Lineage (NCBI taxonomy): Eukaryota > Metazoa > Arthropoda > Insecta > Lepidoptera > Papilionidae > Iphiclides > Iphiclides podalirius. The sequence continues at coordinate 6,825,473 of OW152841.1, read as the reverse complement.
ACCCAACTGCAAAAGCTGTTGCGAGGCCCTAACGCATTTTACTGTAGTGTGTTCAGGTCCTACTGTTCACAATTATTGTCACAGCTTAAACAACATTTACTATAGTGGCGTTCTATTTATAACTCATACAGCGTGTCTTTACCACCGCGACAATAAATGAACACATGGCTAACGCTACTTGCCAATAATCATAAAAAATATTAATGTTAAAAAAATCCATAATTAAAAAAATATTTTTCAAACAAACTAATTAAGTAAATAAGAAACAAAATTTGTAACATCCTATACAACTACAACTGACTGATTCATACATTCAGAGACTTTTCATTCATTGCCACAACGTCGCATTACAAATCTCTTCTTCAAACAGTATGTTTTATCTCTTTTAAATTCATTTAACCCATTCATATGCTTTGTGACCTGTAGAAATGAACCTTATATTGCAGTTTTATACGTAAGGGTGTTCTAAAAATGTTTGTTTAGTAAAATTTTATAACTCGGTAAATATTGATGTTTAAAGAATGTAAATACTTAATACAATTTTTTAAAAATCATCCTGTATATGTGTGTTCATTTATTGTAACGACACACTGTATATGCTGAAATTTATGTTCCCACACAATTGGGCCAACTAGAATTAACAATTAGGGGATAGCTCTTAAAAATTGCCAATGCAAAAGCAACCCCAACTATAGTGACTTTACTCTTAGTATGGGGATTATTACCTCTTACGATCTGGTGAAGAGTTCACCATTCTAACAGTTGGTTATTTCAAGTACACTGATGCTGCAGAGAAATGCCATATTGATTTGAATCTACATTGGAAAAATAACATTGTTTATAACATTATTTCAATAACATAATATCAGCTGCATGTTTATGTCATGTAGCCCTACTGTGCATTAAAATATTCTACATTTAAGATGTGTTTTACAAATTCAAAGTAGACAAGGAAACAATTTCCTGTATTTAGACTTTAAACATTATTTTTAAAACATAACATTAGTTTTGTAGTTTATAATGTTCTCTAGGCTTTATTATCATATGATAGAAATTTTTTATTATTTATTGTATATACAATATATTAATGTACAATATATATATTGTATAAAATAAATAATATGTGTCTGTACGGTTAAAATACAATAAATAAATTGAATATTTGTAATTCAATTGCATCAATAGAGTGGCTTGAGTGGTCTTCTCTGAACTTGTTATTTCATTAACTGTGTTGGGGTTCCGGAGCCAGAGAAACCAAAAAATATGTGAGTTTCAGTAGTCGCAATTACATATGTATGTTTTATATCAAACACTTTGCTATACAGTGATATGCCCAATACATGTTCAAAATAAAGAGAGAGATGAACAAATACAATTGATCGTTACATAATTATATTGTCGTATAAAATCTGAATATGTTATGTACTTGTGTACTACACTACTACTTTTAGTGTGTTTACTTGTACTTATCATAAGTTGACAAATATTACCACAATCATATAACATCTAAATGATGAACATGGTCATGCTGATCAATTCCTGTTTTGTCATATAAATCATACTTTCAACAAACATGGCCTTGATTTTATTATTTATTAATCCAGTCCTTGAAAAAATCCTAATTTTAGGATATGTTTAAACATAATAATAAAGTGTTTTGTTTATATTAAATTTTCAAGCTTTTATTGATAATTATGCAAGTCTAATCTTAAGCTATTGAGTACTCTAAATAATTACAAGGTATAAAGTTATGACAGACAATATAGTTTTTTTGGACTCTCAAATTCACAGCAGCTTTTACTGAAATTATATTAAATTTTTCAAAATAAATGATAAATTAAATTTTACTCCCACACTTTATCTTAGAGAGAGAAAATCGTGCATAAGTTAATTTTTATTATTTTTGTTGATCGCTTATTTAAAAGTAATAAATTAATCAGTAGTGCATGTATTAGTGAATTGCTTGCCAATAATACAACCTTAAAGCTGCAATTATAATAACACTATAGCCTATCGGCAAATTATTCATTATTTTACTGAAGCTTGAAGCGTCGGTTTAAGTTTAGTGTTTATTTAAATGAATGGAATATTTATATTACTTACGTTCACTCCCAACGAATTAAAAATATGTAAAACGCAATAGACAATTACAAATTTCACTAGAACATTACGAATACACAGTGCCGATCACAAAATGGCGTATTAATTTATAAAAGTAACGAAACAATTAGAGCCGTCTCATGAAATAACTGCACATGCCAGTGAAAAGTTACACACAAGTACACCATTTACTCATAATTAAGTTAACTACAAATCACGATGTTTTGACTTAACAACCCACCTTTTAACGTGCAAACCAACACGCACCGTAAAAATTGGCACGAAAACACACAACAAGTTCTATTTTAACTCGGTTTCCTGGGTTTGTTGGATAAAATAAAATCGAAAAGTAGGAATAAAAGGTTATACTCGCGTATAATAATAACAGAACACAAGATCCATTCAATCTGACGCTACAGCCGCGTTCCGCTTACTAGCGGTCAAAAAACTTTACATCCGCTGCCTGTATGACAAATATATACTTTGCTGCATCACAATAAGGACTAGATTAGGATATAACTAAGATAAAATAAAGCGCTTGAAGCGCCTAAACAATCGTGGTTCTTTAACGCTCTGACGTTTCAAATGGCCGGATAAAAATGAAAATGTTTTCACTTTTATAGTATTATTTTTATGCCACAAATATTTATATTAAACAAATGTATACTAAAGGCATAATTTTCAAATAGCAATTTTAACATAAATGATAATATTAATAAAAAAATATTTAAAAGCAGATTAAAAATATTTTGTTTTCCTTATCACAGACGAAAAGGCTTGTCAATATTTTGTCCGTCGATTCGGATTCTCTTTTATATTTTATGAACTGAATGGCTACTAAAAATAACATATGCAATCAAAATAAATATTTTTATGCCACTAAACACCTAATGTTAATCCAATCCAATTACTGATGTGTTATATATTTTGACGACCTGAATGGCGTAGTGGTTAATTTACCTGCCCTCCTGCGCCAGAGGGTGTGGGTTCGATCCCCACTACTGGAAAAATATTGTGTGATGAACATAGTGTTTTTCTAGTGTCTGGGTGTTTATATATCTATAATATGTATTTATTTACAAAAGAAAAGTATGTTTAAGTATGTTTATCATCAGTTTTCTAGTACCCATAGTACAAGCGTTGCTTAGTTTGGGACTAGAAAATGTTGTGTAAAAATGTGTCCTAAAAATATTTATTTATTATTTATATATGTCAGTTTTTGACCAATACATTACACATCAGTTTTACAAATAAATTAATCTATTGATGGTTCAATTAATTGCTCTCTGATATTTTATAATATTTATCTCGGTGCAAAAACAGAGGGACATGCAAATTAGTTAAATTCGTAAGTCTCTTTGTTCAGATTATATATATTTGCCATTTGTCATTGACACCTCAGCGTCAGCTCCCCGCACCTAGAACCCCCCGCAGTTGGGCAATGTTCAGCAAGCTACGGTTTTTGCGACTAGAATACCTTAAAGTCTAAAAAGAAAAGTCTGACCAATGCGTGCTATCAGTGGTGACATACGATCATGTCTCTAATTATCGGCTCCCCAAAGAGCTCAGCGGGCAATGGACACGGCTATGTTCGGTGTTTTTCTGCGAGCTCGAACGAGAAGTGAGGAGAATCACAGACGAACGAAAGTTACCGACATAGTCAATCGACTCTGCAAGTTGAAGTGGAAATGGACAGGGCAAATAGCTCGCAGAACTAATAAGAATCGCAGATTGAGCAAGGTGCTCGAGTGGAGACCGTGTGCGGGAAGCGCAGCGTACAAAGAGTACCGGCAGGAGAGGATAAACTTTTTAGTTGTTTTTCTTTTGTTATGCTAAAGAAGTACAACTTCATACGTGCACGTATACACACACGTTTGTTTTGTTAATTAGGGAACTTATTTCTTGACAAACATAACAACGCATAGCGTTTTTATACTCTTAATGAGTATTCGTTACATATTATACTCTAAGAGAAATATATGAAAGGAACCAAGATATTTTTTTCAAAATAAGTTACCGTTTATTCTATTGATTTTATAGAACTTACAACCGTTTAAAAGTTATTAAAGAAAGTCCATCGACTTCTCTGATATTTCTCTGATGGTCACTATTTTTTTTGTAAATCTTTTTAATTTTCAACCCATTTGTTTTCTTGTATTCCACATGTAATTTTCGCCTGTGAGTCTTGCTCTTTTAGATTTTCCAAGTATTTTTTTTTTCTTAACAGTTTATTAATTATTATAGTACTTATCGAATAGGTACTATTGTAAATTTTTGTAGATGAATGAACAAAAACTTACGTCTTCTGATTTTCAGGGAGAATAGTAAGAGGACGCAGGTTCGAATCCCGCAGCGCCAAAAGTTTTTGTTTATTTATCTACAATAAAAATAAAAATTAATCCTAAAAACGTAGATAATTATATTTAATTCTTCGCTTATGATGAAAAATAGTTTCGTATTGTGGTTTTCATGTAAAAACTAAAAACTTTAAATTGATCTCAGATTTCAAAAAATAATATTAGGCGCCATCTATTAGCTTGTTGAAATCCCATGATATTTAAGGTATTTATGTTTTTACTAGCTGCTGCCCGCGATTAGGTCGGCGTAGAATAGGCGGAAGTCGTAACATTCAGACAGAAAGACAGATATACATAAAATATGTATATAAATTATAGCCTATGTCTTATTCTGATGTATAAGTTATATTATTGTAAAATTTCATTAAAATCCATTCAGTAGTAGTTGCGGGAAAGAGTAACAAACATCCATCCATACATACAAACTTTCACCTTTATAATATGATTGTACACACTCCAAAGCAAATGACGGTTACTTAGCTGCTAACAATATTTTGATGGATGTTAAATCTAATATGTAAAATTCTCTTGTCACGGTGTTTGTAATTGAACTCCTCCGAAACGGCTCGACCGATTTTCGTGAAATTTCGAAATTGCCAATCGGTCAGGGTGGAGAATCGGACAACATCTATTTTTCATCCCCCTAAATTATAAGGGGGGGTCCACACCTAAATTTTTTTCTACCCTACAATTAATTTATATGGCAAAACAACGTTTGGTGGGTCAGCTTGTATTAATATAGAAACACTCTACTGTTAAAACCTATATCATTTTTATTAAGCAATAATTAAATCATATATTGTTAATTTATGCAGTCACTGTAACTCAATTACCTACATGGTATTCCTTAATAATTAATTAATTAACTGCACTCTACAATGAGAACAATAATCTATAATTTAACCTTTTTTGTGCTTTAATTCATGTCTCTCGGTGCCAGTTGCACAGTCAACATTACCAGTAGTATCTTTATCTACATTGAACTGATGTTAACGGATTTCATTAATACCTCACGAAAGTTTTAATAATTTTATGAACTGATGTTGCTCTCAGCCCGTAAACCTTCTTCAAAAGCCTAGCTCATGGAGTTGATGGAGAACAAAACTATATAATTTTTTTTCCTCTGTTAACACTGTAAAGTTTTGCCACCTCAATCAAGGTTTTTTTACTATATTATTGTTTCGCTATCAGGCCATAAAGACTAATAAAGCTTCAGCAAACGCAGAGCTCGTGATGTATAAAAGACAGATCCCTTGAGCATGAGCCAGCCAACCGCGTTAGGTTAGAAGGATTAGAGTAATTCGATTAGAGGAATGTTACAGGCCATCATGGTTTCGTACGGTCTGTGACCCTTACGGCGATTCGCTGTAAGCTATTAATCGGCTGGGATCTGTCAACCATCCTGGAAGGTGGGCGTCCCATATACGCCATACTCGTATGCGAGAATGAACTAATTGGTCGTGCGTGCTATGACTACATTTGTGATTTTTTTATGTGAAAAGTTGCCAAACGAGCAGACGGTTCACTTAATGTTAAGTGAATACCGCCGCCCATGGACATCTGCCACACCCGAGGGTTCCTTTTGAAAAATTGGGCTCCGGCCACCTCACTGCGAAAGTATTATACTTCCACTTTACGCCGGTCTTCTATGAGGTCGTGGTACTCAGCGGAGCGGAACCATTTTTTTTTCCCATTATTTGGTAGAGATTACGATGTGAGTTTTAAATGACATAAAAAGTAAATTATCAGCCTATAGTTGTCCCACAGCTGGGCAAAGGCCTCCTCTGTACAGATGGTATCAGGGCATAGTCCACCACGCGGCCTTCACATATCTTCGAAATATGTTTTTTTGTTATTATTTCGAACGACATTTATATACAGGTTTCCTCGCGATGTTTGTCTTCACCGCTGAGCACGTGATAATTCGGCACTTAAAATTTAGAATTTCAGTGGTGTCGGCACCGGGGATCGAAATCAAGTTGCTGGAGTATATTGAATTAAAGGCGACCGCCCGGACACTGAGCTAGCATGGCAAATTACATTCCGGAGTCGAAATTCATCCTAAGATATTTGACTTTTTTCCTCCCAAGGAATCGGATGACCGTACACGGCGATTGATCCTAGATTATTTAGAGTTAGGTTAGATTTGGCTGTGGCGGTGGCGTTTTTCCAAATGTATTGCTGGTTTCGCGAAATGTCCCAAATCTATTTGGTACATTTCGCGGTTGACGTCTATCCTCCATTTGCGAAAACAGACACAGAGGCGATTGGCGGAGATTTATAGTCGAACAATAATAATCGCCCTGAATGTATTTTGTTAGCAGCAGCAGAAAAGCTGGTGTATGTAAGGGCAGGCTCGTTCGCGATACGACGGGCGTGAGTCTGTCATCACATCCCAGGATGTGCAAGTTCTTGACATGTCACTTGTCACCGCTTTAGTAAGTCACATTTAGAGCTCAATAAGGTTGAGTTTCCGTCTACCCTTATTATTATATAAGTGCGTTTGTATTGAGTGTTTTTAATTTTATCGAGATCTCATTTCGTTTTATTCTGCTTTCCTTACTTGTAATGCGTGGGCCCTTTATGTTCCTATTCCACTGGTAATGTATATCATATAAAAAAAATCAAATATATGAATAAAACCTCAATCGTTCGTCGTGGGTAGAAAAATAAAACAGATTGTTTGTTCGATAAACATTTTTAATTAAAAACTTAATCTATTATCCAACATCGTATCCAAAGAGTGAACTTGCTCAGTGAAAAAAAAAAATAATAATAAATTACTAACGACTAGACGATCTGCGCGGACCAAACACAAAATATAACTTAAAAGAAAAATGTCAAAAAGAGAAAAAAAAAAAAAAACAAGTCGCTCGTATCACAATCATTTCGGGTTCATAATGCTCTTTTTGTAAATGTCTATGTACACTCAAAGCCGAAGTTTTTCGATATTATCATAGAAATTTTCAAGGACAGATGAGAAATGATATGTGTCAAATCAAAAAAAAAATATTTTCTTTTTGGCCTTCTCGCTACATATATGTATAAAATATAAAAGGTCTATGAATTAGTTTCTTATCAGTGGTGACAAATTCGAATATAAGAAATGATTAGGATATCCAAAAGCACGAAATTCAACAACTTTTACAGTGTACATTAAACATTTAGATTCATAATTATAAATATTTACAATATGTCAACTTAAACAGAATCGGTTATGATTAATTACGCATAATTGAATTATATTTAGAACGGTTCAAAATTCAATAGACTGGTCACAATGTTTTGGTATAAAAGTGTTTTTTTTTTTTTCTGTCCTTAAATTTATAAAATAAATACGCCGTCATTACATATAGGTACTATAGAGATTCCGAAGCTATGTAACATCGCTTCGTTCAACAATCTCGCTAACTTATTTATTCTTACAATAAACTATCGATAAAACGTTAAATAGATAAAAACTGGCTGCAATTGTTTGGTTTGAATATTGGTAATATAGAAAAAAATAAAAAAATCGCCCCAAAAACTACAGGAATGGCTTTTATAAATCAATTGTACACAACAAATGGAGTACATAGTAAATGATATGCAAAAAGTTTTCTAAACGACGAATTTTGAGCAAACTACTAATCATTTTCCCGCCAAAAAGTGACGGCTGTCATTTCGGAATGTCATCGGCGTTTTTCCAAGGCGCAATCGAACTTAATTATTATAATAATAGTTATAATAATCCAAAAATCAATTTTCAAATCAAAATTCATTAAGCTTAGCGCATGGAGCGGGACGCGGTAGCGCGATATCTACGGGCCGATCTGTGCTAAACTCCCATACATCCCAGGCCACTGCAGATGAAGGACAATCGAAAACTTCGACCAACGGCATCCATGCAGTAACCAAACCATACGTACATTCTTTCGCAGCACGATTTTCATAGTTATTTATGTTGTTTTCTTAACACGAACAAAAAACTCTTCGCCGGCTCTAAGGGTGTGAAACTAACATGATACTATTTTGTAAGAACATAATGATTTAATTACTGAACAAAACTCGACGAGTTCATGCATTTGCTTTCGCAGCTGGAACGACGCCCGAATTATAAAATTTATTTTTAAATGTACTAAAAACAGACTCAAACGTGCAACAACAACTAGACTGTAGCTTAGATCTTTGTAGTCACGCGCTTAAGGGAAATATTTTAAGTTATATAACAAATCAAACTTAAATGCATCTACTCTATGGAACAAAGCGCCGAGGGCATTCCCAGGAATATGACAGTGGCTTATCTACGACAGAGAACTTAGTGATATGACGTAAATTATTAAATGCATACTGCTCACTGCACACTTCTTATAATATATATGGACATTATCTGCAGCCTATACATGCCCTAACAAACGATTTGGTTTAGGAACCCCCCTATCACTTATTGAAGCCCTAGCAGAAATACTACTAAGCACTGTGTAATTACTGAAATGGATAGAGTGCCACATAAATTATGAAAAAAACGTTTCAAATTGGAATATATTCATTCTGGCACCAGTAAGGTACGTGGATACAACTCAAAAAACCAAACCGACACTGTCACAATAGACTGGATAAAATTTTGTACAATATGGATTTGGTTTTTAAAATAATATACCTTACTCTAGTAATGGTGCCTTTTTTGTACAAACAATATAGCAGAAGCTGCTTATTTAATAGAAATGATTTATAAACAAAATACAAAATTACTTTCTGTTTTTCAACCAAACAGTTATGTGGCAGTCAATCCAGAATTACATTTTCTAAATAACATACCATAAATATGACATTATGCTACAAATTTGCTTTATATCAACAAACCTCTCAGTATAATTTATAAATAGACACAAATAAGACAAGGAGTACAAATGAGATAACCCATATTCTAAATTCTTAATATTATGCATTAGTTATAATATGTGAATTGCAATTATTTTAAAACAGGGCTATACCTACAAAATATAATTAAATGATTCTGCAATCCAATTCACCATTTGATCAACAGAAACAATTCTATGATTTATTTCTGTTCTTGACCATGTTGTCTATGCATTATTTCTTTAAGTCTTGCTATAGCCCCGTTATAACAACATAATACTATAATAATAATTATGGACAGAAATTTGCTTCATGGAAAGGTATAATTATTTGTTTCAATGCAATAAAATCAAAACTTTAGTTTCTACATATAAAACCTTTTTAAGCACATTAAATTATTCAATATTCGATTGATCAACTATTAAGTGCATATTTTATATATATACAGAAGGCTATTTGGCTTTTTATAATATTTTCAAGCTTTTATCTGTGAGGTAATTGTACAAATTGACAAAGAAACTTTTTGGACTTTAAATAAAAAGTGAAACTTTTGTAAAAATCGTATTTGAATGAAATTTGGACAGTTCTTTCATCAAAATACTAAATATACTCGAACAATATAAGTCAAAACTCCTTAATACAATGGAAACTAACATAATTATATCTTAATACAAACATTAAATCCGTTTCAAAAATGTCAAGTAATGTCTCGTACAATAAATAAAGTCAACATATTTTTGGGATTCACGTGATATATTATTACTTTTAAACCATTTTTTTTTTAAATACCCTCCTATACAAGACAAGTAAGACAGCATTATATGTATAGTATAAAACACAGTTGCGCGTGGGAATATCAATCGATCAATATTCCAACGGACAAATGCTCAATTACAATTAATTCTATTTACATATGCTTTTTTTTTTTGAAAACTACCACTACTTGTTTAAGGAATATATTAAGGTCAAATCCAGCATCCGTCACCGTGCGCGTACCATACTCTTTTTGGCATAAATTTGTTCCGACGGACGACGTGGGCCGTGCCTTTGTTAACTATACTGCCGGTCGCGTCTGTCAAAATTTGGCGCGAAACTGACGCCACAGACGCGCACGGCGCGGGGCAAAGGCACGCGGGGATTCTGCCGCCACGGCTGCGCCGCTCACGCATCACGACTTGTACGTGCGTATCACGTCCTTGATCTGGGCCCGGCACAGCGGGCACTGGCCGCCCCCCTTGCCCCGCCACTGCTGCACCGCGCACCTGTAGCACATGCACATGTGGCCGCACATGTACAGGACGCTGTCGATTGGGTTCTCGTAGCATATCGTGCACTCGGCGCCGGTGAGGTTCCCCTCGCCGATGATCGAGTAGACCGGCTGGTGCGACGTGGACGCCACCTGGCGGCTGGTCGACGGTCCAGGGGGCCTCTCGAGCCTGAGCTCGCCGTGGCCGTTGGGCAGCTGCTCGTTGACGCTGTTCTGGCTGCTGCACTGCGCCTCGGTGCGCTGCCGCTGCTGCTGGTAGGACTGCGGCTGCTGCTGGGGGCAGGGCGCCGGCTGGGCGGCGAGCTGCTGGAAGTTGGCGAGGCACAGCTGCGAGGACGCCTGGATCGGCTGCGGGGAAACAAACTCATTAGACGGGGCATAGTTAGTGTAGGGGACGCTTGGGAAGCAACATTAGTGATTCTTAACAGACTAGAAAATGGTTAGAAGTAGGCTTGTCATTGCATATAGATGAGGCAATGTCATAGGATTGAAGCAATAAAAGTGATTGTTAACGGACTAGAAAATGAAATTTATATATGTTCGATGGAAATAAGAACAATAAGACGCTTTTCAGTGACTTCTATTGTAAGAAAAGGCTTTTCAAGGCAGTTTAAAATATTTTTAGGACACATGCTTACACAACATTCTCTAGTCCCAAACTGAGCAACGCTTGTACTATGGGCGCCAGATAACTGATTGTGAGTAGAATTGAAGATCAAACCCACACCCTCTGGCGCAAGAGGCGGGTTCACTACTCCGCACGCCAATTGTGTGATGAACATAATATTTTTCCAGTGTTTGGGTGTTTATATATGTGTATTATGTTCATCACTTACCTAGTACAAGCGTTGCTTAGTTTGGGACTACAGAACGCTGTGAAAACGCACTTAAACCCTTGCCTACCTCGATGTAATGCGCGCTCGCCAAGGTCAGCCCCTGCTGGTGGCCCATCATCTGTCCGTTCTGCTGCGGCGGCAGACTGACCACGAGCACCGTCCCGCCCCCCCCGGCGGCGGCGATCGGGCCCGCCGACCCCGCCAGCACCCTCAGCTGCTGAGGAGGGGTCTGCGCCGGGGGCTGGCTGCACAGCAACCGCACCCGCTGCGTCGCCCCGTATATGTCCACGAACGCCCACAGCCTGAGCGTGTGGTCCACGTGCATGACCGTCGCGGCGGCGCTGCCGTTGCGGCTGACCCTGACCTCGCCGTCCGCGGTCAGGGTCACGGCGAGCTCGTCGCCGCGCCGCAGCCCGTTGGCCGCGTCCCTCCTCACCACCCAGTACTCGGGCCTGTCGAGCAGCTGTTCCGCGTCGTCCGGCAGATCGCAGGGGCGGAGAGTGGCCGGGTCGCACGAGGTCAGCCCCACGGCCAGGCTGCCGGCGTACGCGCACTCGGTCGCCAGGATCTGGACGACTATCGTCTGGCCGGGCCGCATGGGGCGCGCGGTGAACACGTAGCCCTGGCAGAACTCCGCGTCCAACCTGGCCGCGACGCCCCTGTCGTTTACAAACTGGACGTTTCGGCCCCTCGTTCTGTGCAAACTGAGCGGCGCCAGAGGGCTCTGGTGGCGGGGCGCCGGCAGGGGCTCCTCGACGCTGAGCGATCTCATGCCGCCCACCAGCCTCTCCTCCTCCGCCACGGGGCTCTGGACGGCGCGTCGGCCCTGGCTCGGCGCGCGCGGGTCCGCAAACTGGACCGCGGTACAGTTCCCGTAGACGTCCACGAGCGCCCACAGCGGGCTCCTAGTGTCCACGCCGGAGAAGAACAGCCCCTTGTCCTCGCCGTTGATCCCGAAATGGACGTCGCCCGCCGAGTTCACGTAGTAGTGGAGCACGTTGTCCTTCTCGCAGAACCTCTCGCCGAGGGCCTTCGCCCAGTTGCCCGGCTTGTTGGTCAGGTCGGGGCACGCGTACTTGGGCAAAGCGTGCGCCAGGCTAGTGGGGTCGTGGGTGGTGAAGCCGAAGCGGATCACGCCGCTCCAGCTGTTCGAGATCTCGACGAAACGCACGCACACCTGAAGGTGGAGGGGGAACATTGTTGTTAAACGAGCGGACGGTTCACCTGATGTTAAGTAATTCCGTGGCGTAGTCGCGAATGTTTCGGCTTCGACGTCGGGTATCGTGGGTTCAATTCCCACACGAGACAACTATTTCTGTGACCCACTGATAGTTGTTTCGCATCTGGGCGTTTGTCCATGTGAAGTTTATATTTGTAAAACGTCTTCACAACACAGGACAATGATATCCTAAAGGGCAATGTTTGAAAAAAAAAATAGTATGTAAAATACGTATACATGTAAAATATCTTGTTCTAATCTAATTGTCATTTGCAGTCAACGACAAGAAATCTTTTAGCAGAGTACTACATAGAATATGAAGTTTTATTTACGTTAATAATCAACCAATTTAAGGGCGTTTTGAATGAATGAATCCGAACGGAATCTATCCGAAACGATCATCTGGCGGGTTGCCTCGCGCGTGAATCGAACCCACGAGCCCCGGCGACCGAGTAGGGAGCCGCTACTTCCACCCACCTTCTCGTTGACCCTGACTGGCCTCGCGCTGAAGGCGACGCCCTTGCAGAAGGACTCCACGCGGCGGGCGGTTGTGCCGTCGCGCGAGATCCTAACGTTCTCGCCGTGCACCGCGTGGAAGCTGAGGGGCGGCAGGTTGTTGGGGGCGCCGCCGGTGCACGAGGTGCGAGGAGCTGTGGGGAGATGGAGGAGAATCAGCAACACGCCCAATCCGTGGCAAGCGAGCCGGCGGTTCACCTGTTGACAGTTGCCGCACCCGAAGCGTTGCCACCTTTTAATAACCGGACCTCGATCACGTCGCTTCACAGGCGAAAAGCCGCAACGCACCTGCAACCCTACACCGGTTGGGTTGCATGTGCGTTGCGTCCTAATAAAGCGGACCTAGATCACATCGCTCCCCAGGCGAAACGTATCAGCCACACGCACAGTTCTACCCGATGCTAAGAGTTCACCGCCGCACACTGACATTTGCAACACCCATAGTGTTTCAGATGCGTTGCCAACATTTAATAAAGCTGGCCCCGGCTACATCTCTCACCAGACGCAGAAGTATAAGGCATCCACTTCACGCCGTTCTTATGTAAGGACGTGGTACTTCCCCGGACGGACCTGCCCATTTGTGCAACAGCGAAGGCTGTTGCGTGGCCCTAAAGAATATAAAGAGGAATGCCTTAATCAGGAAGACCAGTCCTAATGGATCTAATAGCTGCTTATTTCGAAGAACGGAACTATTTTTTTTAATTTTATACAGCATTCATGGTCACGGACATAATTGGTACGTAATATTTAACAATAGTAAGGCGAAACGAAGGGGAATTTAAGCATAAAAAAGCGACACAACCAGTGAAATCAGTTTCTCAGAAAGCTTGTTGACAATACTCCATTTGACAATGAAACGATATTAAATGGCAACACTAATTTACGTAATTTTAGCAGAATTTTTTACGCTTTATTAATAAACTTGTTTTACTTACTTATCAAAATATTTACTAAAATCATACAGTTTTCATTGAAGAATATTCAAACGAACAACGCAGCCGCCATAAAATTTATTTGTCCCCACAAAAAGCTCCTTTGGCGCCCTTTTTGACAGTGAAGTCAAAATTTTTATTATTACTCTTACATCTCCCTATCGACGATTAAAACACTTTTAAATTTCGAATGCGCGTCTGCAATGTTGAATCGAACAACGGGATCCATTGTCGAGCTCACCCCTCGTTAGGTTTCTGAACGACAAGATGGCCACCGTTCAAGATGGCGGACACCTGCGCGGCAGATGCGCGCGCCAGCTTGCGCCAGCGCCGAAATGATACGCGTTTATTAACAGACGCTAATACTATTGAAGTATGTTACTTTTCTATATCATTGAGAGCTGGAAAATGGGCGCGGGCTGCATCTGAGGTGAGGATGGCCTAGGGACTCTTACAGCATGGGGGGGTATTCAGTTACCCAGTTAAGTACATTCTTCCCGCGAGGATGTGGTTGCGGTTGGGGTTGCGCTGGCCAAACCAAGCAGCAGAAGATATTATGTAAACCTTCGTTGCTTTACCTATTGCTAGCATAAACAATGAATATTTAAATGTTGGCAACTGGATGATTGCTTTTTGGAGCTGTATTGCAAAGGCGTACAGTATTGCATTGGGACAATTAGGTATTTGTTTATCGATATAAATACTTATTAATAATCTGTATGGTTGCTTGAGTTTCTTTGTTGCACGCAACACTCTGAGACAGAATGGTTTTGTAAGAGCGAGGGAGCGATTACAGGTAACCTTGACTAATTACCAGTTGTTACTCGAGCATTCCGATTTCACCTAACAATGGTTAATTAAGTGTATTTCGGTCACCACATATATATCGCGAATTTTCTCGAAGACTGCCTATTCGCGCTTTAGAGGGCTTTGACCTTACACAGCGAGGAATACCGCCATATTTGAGTTAAATTACATTGAGAAGCGTTCTAACGTGTAGACACGGAAACCGGCGTGCTCCGGGCTTCACGCAACGCTGAACTTTTGCCCGGTGAATGGAGGAGAAAAAAAACAACATTACCACACACAAGCCCGCATCGGGCAGCCCTCCGCCGGCCAAGGGGAACGGGAGCATTGTGCGCGCACGTGCTTCCGACGCCTCTGAAGCGATTTAAGAGGGATACGCGTATCGTGTTTACTCTGTGACACGATCGACGACGCCGCGAGAAAATTGGCGCGAACCTTGACAGTTGGACGCGCTTTATTACACGGCTTTATAAAATCAATTTTTGATCTGTTTATGAATAGGGACACTGCGAATTTTCATTTATCTGAGTAACTTTAATTAAATTTAAATAAGTAGACGGATATTTGGGTTAAATTGATCTTCAACCTTCGGGTCTCAGAATTGAAATGTCGATAAATGAGGCAGCCTAAATAAAACTGCTTTAATTGGACAACTGCTCAGGACTTCAGTATCTTTAGGGGAGCAAAGCCAGGTGTGCTGACGTCGTATGAAAAAATCGGAGGGTGTGCGCCATTTTGATTCGAGAGTGGGGGACCACACATCCGGCGGATGTAAATCGATGGATGTATCGCGCTTACGATTTCGGGGGTGGGGAGAAAATCGGAAGTGAACGACATCTTTTGTGACTTGCGATCTATTAATTTTTTTGGCTAGGCAAAAGTGTAATTTGACGACGACTTCCGGTCCACATTCGTATATTGTCACAGATAAATAAATAATATAGCTCGAATTTCGCATATAGCCCTAAGATATTGGCATTATGGGGTACCGGCGTAGGTGCTTTTTACATAACAAAGCAATCACACCCACATTGAGAAGAAAAAAACACCAGAGGAACCAAACACCGCAGACCCAAAATCACATCCTCGAAGTGTTACTACCTCGCTGCCATGATACCCTGGTCTTTTAACATACATTGGTAACGCCCATGGTAGGCCAACTAGATAACAACCAGTCAGCCGGATAAAGGCTGGACTAGCCTCACTGAGATGCCATTTAGTTATTTTAGGGTTCCGTACCCAAAAGGGACCCTATTACTAGGGCTCCGCTGTCTGTCTGTCTGTCTGGCACCAGCCTGTATCTCACGAAACGTGATTGTTAGAAAGTTGATTTTTTTATTGAGGTATTTCTGTTGCCGCTATAACAACAAATGCTAAAAACAGAGTAAAAAAAATATTTAAGTGGGGCTCCCATACAATAGACATGATTTTCCCCCCGTTTATATAGATAACGACGATTTTTCCTATTATAACACGTTTCGCAGTCTTATTAGGTTTCCTTAGCCCGCTGCCGCGACGGAGCCTGGCAACGAATGACGGGAATGTCGCCGGAGTTCCCCTCGCGCGTGCCACGTTGCCCAACACGTCGCTAAATGTCACCGCTGACGTCACAGACGCTTCCGGCTGCCGGCGCGGCGCCGAGTTTAGACGCGAATGACGTCAGCGCCGGTCTAGATCCCGCCGTAGACTTAGGAAGTAGACGGGCAACGGGCCGCGGGAGGTAAGGCTGTTCAAGAAGACAGGAGAAAGCGCTAACCAGACTACACGATTACACGAAGGGTACCGAACCCCATTCTATATCTATGAAAACGACATAAAAATCATTTCGGTTATATTGCAGCCCTACTTAAATATTTTTTTATTCAGTTTTTTAGTATTTCTTATTACGGCGGCAGCAGAAATACATCATCTGTTAAAATTTCAACTGTCAAACTATCACGGCTCACGAGATACAGCCTGGTGACAGACGGTCAGACAGACAGACAGCGAAGTCTTAGTATAAGGTTCCGTTATTCCCTTCGCGTACGGAACCCTCAAAATCACCAAAGTACCAGGCAATCATAACTCCATTTTCGGTAATCGAGTCTAGTTCATCCTCTGGGGCATCAGACGTGTAGATGGGAAACTGATCTGTCGAGAAAGAGCCAGCGTGATCATATGAGATCCGTGGATCTACCAGGAGAGCATAGCATAGAGAAAGTTACGAAAGAATCGTGATATATTCTAAGAACGATGCAATTCAATCTTGCCAGCTTCAAAGTTGTAGCGCGCCAAGTCTCCCGAGACAGGGTTAGTCAGGCTTTTTAAAAGATAGACTAAAAACTTTTAAAATATAGAGTGTATACTAGACAGGCATAACTATAGTCGGTACGGGTCAAAAGTAATTTAGTGTAAATTGTATCTCGTAAGACAGGTAGCCAGCTAGCCAGACCGCGACAATTTTTGCTGCCTCCTCATTATACAACGCTAGCATTCTCCTTATTTTCATTGATGTGGTTACCAGGGTCCCATACTAAGACTAGGTTAATTCAACGCTATTCTATTTCGAAACATTCAACCCCCGGAGCTGACAATCTTGAACAGATGCACGACCGCCCCCAATCTCTCAAGGGGATGTGGCGAAATTAAGTGTGTATTGTTCGTACGCCGAGGGGGCGGTTTCCAGTAATAGCTTTCTTGTTGGAAGTAAATAAACCGCTTGCACTTTGTGGGGCATGCGGTTAGAATAGACTCTTTATTCGACGAGTCATCTTGCGAGAGTAACTTTATGGGCGACGTTTATATATGCATACCGACTCCACACGATCCTGGCTAAGTCTGTTCAAGTTTCTTTGAAGTAAGGTTATCGATACGAAGAGATGTCAAAGTAATCTAAAATCAATCTATTTTCAATTTTAACGAGGTTTTTTTTAATTTATAAACGATTTCGATATCGAATTACGAATCGAAATACGAATTACTAATAAGATCAGTGTTTGGACCAAACTTATACTCGACCAGGAAGAATATAAATCGTCATGATGTACCTTACCGCTTTGGGAGGCATTTTTAGCATAACTAAAATAAACAATTACATAAAGATATTTCATAGCTGCAAGATTACCACACTACGTATTGTAAACAGTTCAATTTCGACCGTGCCAAGGATTTGGACGCGTCCGTGGCATCGACACTATACGGGAGACCATATATACCATCGATCCGGGACAATTGGGAAACAAATCGAGGTGTAACGACGTGTGATTTAACATGTCAATTCAAATATCGTTTAGTATCCTCCTAACACGATATTCTGGCTCTAATAACCAGAGATAGACAGCAAAATATGTTTTTAAAAGTTTCGGTAGAGACCATCGGATTTCGGCTCGAGTGCACAACCCCAGCTGGCGTGTGGGGTGTCGACTCCAATACCTCACAGCGGACGCGTTGCCATAACCGGTCTTCCGGTCTCCTTAAAATACACTTCCTCTAGCTGCAACAGTTATATCGTAACATGTCCTCCATACAAATGAAAACTAACATTAATTATGTATAGAGCGGGCAATTAGTTAATTCTGCAAAGAACCAATTGTATTTAATTTGACGATAAGCACTCTTTCTTGAAGTAGAGTACAACTTTGTTTTTAACCGACTTCAAAAATAAGGAGGTTACCAATTCGGATGTATATATATATTTTTTTTTATGTATGTTCGGCCATAACTTCGTCATATATAACGCATTTGCAAAATTCTTTTTTTTGTTCGAAAGCGAAAGTGAATGTATAATACTTTCGCGTTTCGTCTGGTGAGTGAGGTGACCGGAGCCCAATTTTCAAAAGGTTGTCAACGCATCTGCAAACCCTCGAGTGTAGCAGATGTCTATGGGCGGCGGTATTCACTTAACATCAGGTGAACCGTCTGCTCGTTTGACAACTTTTCACATAAAAAAAAAAAAAAAGCGTTTCATTCCGAAATGGTCTCCTACAAATTTCACATAGATCTGATTATTACACAATTTATTTATTGATACAACCGCGATTGCTGCATGTAACGTTGTATTAGTTACGTACATAATTTTATTTGAAACCGGTTCTTTTTTTGTTAAAAAAACTTTTAATTATAAATACTCAAGACAAGCCAACAACGAAAATGTCGTCAGAATTATGCCACAATGACATACTATACTGACGAGAATGTCGCGTCCGCCAAATAGTATTGTTTGTGTGTGCCAAATTTTTAGAGACTTTAGACGGGGAAGAACGCATTTATTAAAGGCCCATTTACATGGTGCCAGTTTCTTGCCTGTTGTATACAATTAAATTGAAGCAATAAATGAGTTGCATGGTCTAAACAACAAATGGTCTAAACAATTATTGCGCGCAATTTATTGCATTCAATTATTGCTCTTGTATGTTCAAGAAAATGGCATCGTGTAAATGGGCCTTAAACCTATATTTTCAGATGCGAGTTTATGAAAGTCCATTTTTCTTAATTAACGAAAAACAAAACAGACTTCAAATATCTCGCTCTGTATTCATTGTATAATTGATTTTCAGGAGTTCCCCAAGTATCTCCGTAGCCCAAGATCCAATACGAATAAAATTAATACGGGACCACATGGGAAGCACCAGATTTCAAATAAAAATAGAATCATCAAAATAGATTCGCTCAGTCGAAAGTTCTGAGCAACAAACAAAAAAAATAACAGTCGAATTGAGAACCATCTCCTTAAGTTTACGCGCTGCCTGAAGCTGTTATAAATTTGGTTATTAATAAAGATATTTTCAATCGAACCAGGCATCCTTGCATGAATTGTTTACAGTTTTTGAAACCCATAGGCGGTCGTGCGTTGAACCGCGGTTAATTATAAACTTGCATCGGCTAACAAAGCGGCCATGTTTATCGGTGGTTTTGAAGTATATATTTCAGCGATTTCACTAGTTTAACACAGCTCCGATCAAAAGGATTAGGATGAAGAATTCTAGAGATTAACCTGGTATTTTTGGTACTTATAATTTCTACACAGCGGCAGTATTGAATTATGTATTTTAGCGATACCACTAGTATAACAGTCTCGATGAAAAGGATTAGGATAAAGAATTCTTGAGATTAAGCCGGTCTTTTTTGTAATGATAATTTCTACATTGGAATCGTATTACCAGGATTAGAACGCGTGTTTGAAGGTCGACACCTCTACCTTCTATCGATTGACAGCGGGTTATAACTTAACATAACTTATAACAAAACGACAATTCCGATTAGGGACTAATTTGATATTAAGACACGCTTAGTGGGCGGGCGTAAGCGGAAATGTGAAATATTAAAGTTGAATTTGTGACAGTGGGAGGTCTATTAACCTCGATACATTTTTGTGAGTTTTCTTATATTTTCTTTATTAAAAAAAACTTAATTTTACTTGCATTTAGTTTCATAGACCTGAACAAAACATCAGTTTTGGTAGTAGACTATTAGAAGTTGGCACCCAAAAAGCAGTTGAGAGAATTTTATTGACTATAAATCCATACTAATAATTATTTTTAATAACTTACTTTTACTAATAATTACTGTTTGTCTGTTCGTCTGTCTCGCTTTCACGCCGAAACTACTGAACAGATTTAAATGAAATTTGGTACACAGATAGTCTAGAGCTTTTTAATTGGAATTTTTTTTTTAAAGAAAGATATTTATTTAAGGCCTAAACGCGAGGGAAGCCGCGGGGGAAAAGCTAGTACTTGATAAAATTAACCTCTGCAACAGTTTCATATTAACAGAAAAGCGGGAAAGACTTACGCGCTTTTGAAATTCGAACCGGCGACGCGGCACCGTGAGTCTACCACCCACTAAGCCACCGGGGTCGTCCTTCCACAAACCTGCGATTATTATGAGATCCGCCTAAACAGTAACCCCGTGTAGACATTAATTAAGAACATCCGCCCACTACCGGTAGATTGCATTGAAATCTCCCAAATACGGATGGCAATCGACGTAGGCAGAGATTGGGATATTAATTAATTACGTTTGTAATACACGCATGTTGGCGGAGATTACCATGCGAATTGGAAGAGAAAACGGCGTAGGCACACTTTATGAATACGTTATGTACCAGGCGGGCATAAAATCTAGCGAAGAGGTATCAAAATATACGTTTTTGATGATTCCGTGGCGCAGTCACCAAGGTATCGGCTTCGGCGTCTGGGGTCGTGGGTTCGATTCCCACACGGGACAACTATTTGTGTGCCACACAGATAGTTGTTGCGCATCTGGATGTTTGTCCGCGTGAAATTTATGTTTGTAAAATCGTCCTTACAACACAGGATAATGTTATCCCAAAGTAAGAGCCAATGTTTAAAATATATATATATATATATATATACGTGATCATACCCGGAAAGCATAAATCAATCAATCAATCAATCATTTATTTGCCATCTAAGTATACTATACTGAACTAAATAAGTATAAGAAAGAATAGGCTTAAAATTAAAAAGCTATTTTGTACGAGAAGAACGATATGTTATAGAACCAACATGTATGGTAACATGGCGAGTATAACTTATACTCAAATTTAATATTTTACGTATGAGTTGTTACCCAATATCGGTGCTATGAGTCTATACAGATTTCCTTATTAAAATAGCAACCCTACCTTTTAAGGGTACGTCTTCAATAAAAATGCTATAAATTCAGACCCAATTTAAAAACACGCCAACCGCCGACGCAATTTCAAGGTCCCCTACGTGCCCCATTGGCCGGGAGTGATCCGACCTACATTACTACCCCATCTGGAACCCTCATTCGAAGATTAAACCGGACTCCTAAGGGATTGCCTCCCTCAATAATATTTTATGTATTAATGAAGTGAAAGTTACGATTTATATGTCTATATGCGCGTTTTTGTTTGATATTTACGATATGTGCATTATTTACGTAAAAAAATAATTGACTATACTTGCGTATCCAACTTTGATTAGATCGGTGTGTTGAATTTGAAGTATCTCAGATTTCTCCGTGCCGTAACAGCAAAATAAATATAATTATCTGTTCTGTATTGATTTGTATTAACTTTTACTTTAATACAAAACAGTTACGCCATGTTTCTGAAACACTGATCATCGTCGAAGTTAACTAATCAGCTGTCAAATGACTTTTCAAATGTCAATGAGTTTCCAAAAGGATGGTGAAACTCTCTGACTTAATCAGAATGATCTTAAGGATTAGTTAACTTCTACAATAATCAGTGTTTCAGAAACCGGGCGTAAAGAACAGATAATTAATATTAGCAGCGAACTCGATACGGGCATTCGATCCGTCTAGTCGCTGGTCGAGCGGAGCTAAACGTTTAATTGCCGCACAAAAACGCCAGTTCCGCCGCGGTCCCCGGTTCGATCCGGTGCGCTCGCGTCGCTTTCGTCACGGCCGCCGAGCCGAGGTGAGGTGGTCGACCCCAAAACGGTGGTCACCGTTCCTTGACCATCGTGTATGACCACCCATTAATTAAATCAAGCCGGTGGAACCCAGCTCGTAACAGCGTGTTGATTCCGGCACCTACCAGGGGCGCATAAACGAGTGCCGGTGCCCACAAACAAACAGACCGTCCCCGACGTATAAACATCCTAATTGACTTACAAAACGTGCGGTGCGCGAAGCACGGACAAATATAGACGTCGGTTTAAAGCAAACAAACAAACAAAGGAACAATGCTGCACACAAGTTTTCCCAAATCGCATGACTAAGACTAAAAGAGCAGACGAAATTGACACTTCGAATAATAGCAGTTAAGGGTAATTTTGGTTTGAATAAAGGCGCGCTTTACGACCGATTCAAGGTCGGCGGTATAATGAAAATGGGGTCAAAATTTCAAACAAAAGATGTGGTGACGACAGACAAATGAAAATAAAAACAATGGGGTCGGAAAGTTGCCCTCCTTTTGTTGTTTAGGTACTAGAAGGCCATAACCAAAAGGAGTTTATGTACCTATTTCATTTTCACTTAGCATTACACTATACTATACTATTTCATTTTTCGAAACTGTCGTGGAAACAGCGCTCACGAGTTAGAAGAGCCGCAGATTATAAATTTCCACACGCGGTCGTTGCAACAGATACAAAACGCAACGCGAAAGAGGTTTTATTGCCTCGCTATACAGACTTTACCGAGTGAGGGGGAATAAATAGTTAGATGCTCACTCGGTGTGACGATCTAAAAACCTACGAAGCGCGACCAACGCATGCCGCGGCGGTCACCACTTTCAATGAGCGAACGAGACCATCATCTGCCCCTTGCGAAAGACAAGGACGAGGATATTAACTACGCTTTAAATACAAATTCTAATAAGAGAACAAATGAAAGGCTTACGTGTGATCTATAAAGCTTTTGTTAGACATTAATATGTAATTTTACATTTTAAGGGCACACATCTATAGTCTTGTTTATAGTACAGTATTTTTAACGGCAATAAAAAAAAACTATTTAAAATATAGATATTCCTGGCCACTTGCGAGTGTCGCACGAAACGAAAAAAAAAGAAAACAACGCGACGCGTCACTTTCCACTTGTCAAAGATTGCCGCGCGTTTTCCCGCCGAGAATAAACCGCGAGGGGTGCGCTCGTGTCTGCGGGGGAGTATAATGCGTAGGTAAAGCGCTAATTCCGTCGCAAATGTCGCGCGCACATGTCGCCCGGCCCACGGGGATCGTTCTTGGGGGTTGGGGGGTTTATTTACGATTATCAACGGTCGTGTACCAATATAGTACCTATATAGTATCCGAGACGAGGCGCGGGCGAACTACGCGTCGCGGACTGGAAATAATTTCGGCCCTTTGGTCCATCGACTTTAAGAGAACGGTGATAACATTGTAAATACAACTATTATGCGGATTTTTGCTGTTTAACTTGTTTTTTTTTAAATCCACATCCAGTGCACGCTGACGATGGAAAAAATATTATCTCTGCACCACCCACCAATGTACACAGCATCATAACACTAGTAAAAATACTATAAAAATCATCAAACACAACGCTGTTTTGACAGCTAATGAAAAAAAAAAACATAATACGTCATTACTGTCAATCACAAAGATGATACAGGTTGTTTTTGCATAATCTGTACTTAACCGATTTCAAAATCGGTTCGCTGATCCTAAACTCACAATGTCTCAGAAAAATACAGGGTTCCATTGATTTAATAAATGTATTTTTGTATCCAAATCGGACGAAACTGGTACTACATATTTTAAGCTTCCTTTCACTTTTGAATATAAAATATAACATTTAGTTTCGTATATTTCCAATCACGCTGATCAAAGAAAATGACTTACATTAAAGCACTTTGTTTAAGAGAAATAACAAAAGCTTTCGCGAGGGAGAATCACAAATTGCGGTCAGGATGATTGATCAGATAAGCAGCCTGCGTCATACATACAGCACGCATAGCTACGCGGGTCAGAAGTCAATGTAGACATATCTATCTCTGTCTTTTTTTTATGTCAAAAGTTGCCAGCGTGCAGGCTGGTTCACCTGATGTTAAGCGAATACCGCCACCCGTGGACATCTGCTATACCAGAGGCTGACAACCTTTTGAAAATTGGTCTCCGGCCACCTCACTCGACGCGAAAGTATTATACTTCCACTTTACGCCGGTCTTCTGAGAGGTCGTGGTAATTACCCGGACGAGCCTGCCCATTCGTGCAACAGCCGAGGCTACTGCGTGGCCCTACCACAAATACGTTGGAGTAGCTGTAGAAGACGCCAAAACTTCACATAGTCCATGGTAAAGCAGCGAACGGATTAGAAAAATAAATGCAGGAATTTATTTCTGTAAAACAGTGTTCTCAAACAGTATAGGCAGCAATCGAAAAGTTCTAATAGCTAAAATAATCTGAATCAAAGTAATATAAATCAGAAACAACGGTCTAATTTCAAGTTTCTTCATTTGCTATTAAATAGGAACAGAAAATATTTTGGTCTTGTTGTCTTGTTGCCGTCACAAATGTCAAGCTACTAATACCAGTAGGGTACTTAGCTGTTTTAACAGCATGCAATGTCCAAAAGATATATTTATAACTAGCTGTGCCTGCGACTTTACCCGCGTGGAATTTAAAATAAAAAAAAATCTAAAATAACAGTAGCCTAAGTTACTCCTTATTTCATCAGCCATCTGCCAGTGAAAGTCCAGTCCAAATCGGTCCAGCCGTATCAGAGATTAGCCGGAACAAACAGACAGACAGACAGATAAAATTTGTAAAAAATGTTATTTTGGTATATGTACCGTGTATACATCCATATGCATTTAGTAAAAAGTGGTTATTTTAATATTACAAACGGACACTCCAATTTTATTTATCTGTATAGATACAGTCTAACAACCGAACTTTTTAACTGAAACGCTAAAAAATCGATGAAACAAATAGGAAAACAACGATTCGTGTACCAGGAGCGCACAACAATGAGGGAGAGATAAAAGGAATAAAAAAAAATAAAATCCCTCATTGACCGTGGTCATATCGGGGAGATAAAAAACAAAACACGCAGCCACTGACCGCGGGCAGGATGGTGCCGCCGGACGCGATATGGATACGGTGTCATACCATAGAGAACGTAAAAAAACCATAGATGTAATTTAAAAAAAATACACGAATTTTGACATTTTACGCGTCTTTTACGTTTCGAAATACTCGACAGCACAATTACAGATCGTTCCAACCCTTTAATCGCCTACTAATTGGGTCCTTAAAAGGTCAAATCAAAAACACAAAGGTGTAATTTTTTAAACTTTAACACACTCTGCTAATAATGCATTCAAATAAGTAATAGTGTTATTACATTCTGACGATCATAAAGAAAGCTTATTAAAAAAAATCAGACCACCAAATTTCGGGGACACCGTCAACATTTCAAACTTTCTTCTTCGTAATGATACCACAGATAAAATCTTGAAGCGTTAGGCATTAAAACGTTAGGCCGTTAGATAATTCGAACGGCGCGCTATATGGGTAATGATATCATTACGCTCATTAGACGAAACGGTGCCGCCAGAGGCGGTGTGATGCACGATCTACGTCCAAAACGACAGAGCGTGGGAAGGCTTTTCTTTGTATCCACTAAGACAACACGACGAGCCGCCGAATAATTATGTAGATTTATTAAAATGCACAAGGTACATTTACCATTTAGCCAGTAACAAAAGAGGTTCGAGCTTGAAACAGTTTAAAAGAAAAATATTAATACGACGAAGATAAAAGAAAAAACGTTAATTTGAAATTGGAACGCGATAAAAGGCATAACAATCACCATCCTTTGTTTTTCACGTCGTACCGGAGCGGTCGACCGGCGGTACAGCTCCAGAGGAAAAAGTGAACGGGTTGAGGTTAAAAATAACCTCGATCCGGATTGATGCTTGCCGATTAGGTTAACGGGATCCCGCGCAGTTTCTCACGTACTAGCCCGCGCTTGGGGCTTTTTTCTACGCTCGCGGTAACGCCGCCCCGTCTATTATCAAGACAAAGGTAACTCGCGTCAGGCTTACTCGTGCTGTCGCGTTCTTTTTAATTGACAGACAAAGACCTGTAGTCGTCGTCCTACGATCTCTTTCAAGTCTCTTTTTGATTTGAAGAAAACGACGTACTTCATATCTGTATATATCAGAATAATTCAAGTTATATTTCAAATCAGCGACAATGTTATTAACTATTTATAACATACGTATATTTATTGTTTATAGCCCAATTTTATCGTGTACATTATTTACCTATTTAATAGACTTCCAAACAGTGTCAAAGTACTAGGCAACCATAACTTAAATACACATCGCATCTGGGCCGTACTGACGCTCTGAAACCGAAAGGCTAAAACCAGAAACTCGCTTCTTGGATAGCGGCATAATGCCGTAAATTATAAAGTTGCGCTACACCGTATGCTATGCTGTTGAGACGTTTCATTTTGACACGATTTAATGAGCAGATCAGTTGACTCCTACGATGATAGTGTTTCAGAAGCCGTACTAAGTGTGATGATGCACGTCAATTCAAATTTCAATAGCGGATTCGATTCCAGGGGTCGTGATAGCTTAGTGTTCCGGAGCGCTCGCTTTTAATTCAATTTATTCGAGCAACCCGAGTTCGATCCCCGGTGGCGGCACCAATGAAATTGTTAATTTTAAGTGACCTATCATGTGCTCCGCGGTGAAGGAAAACACCGTGAGGAAACCTGAATACTTTCAAAATAAGGTGATAAGAAATAAGATAATATTTCGAAGATGACGTAATACCCGCAAATCCGCAGTGGGGCCGCGTGGTGGACCTTTGCCCAGCAGTGGGACATATAGGCTGTTAGTTTCAGATACTTTTTTCGATTCCAGAGTCTTTCCTGTACCTCAGAGGCATACAATAGTAACTCCACATTTTTCAAAACAATTTTTCTTACACCATTAGAATCGCAAGAACAAATTCTTCACAATAGTATGAAACATCAAGTCCTACGACGCCTATTTAATAAAATATCCAATCGTATATGACATCATAATCAATAATGGATTCACTCTTTTTTTATGTGAAAGAGTGACAAACGAACCGACGGTTCACCTGATGTTAAGTGATAACCGCCTCCCATGAACATTTGCAACAACCGTAAGGTTTCAAATGCGGTGCCGCCTTTAAATAAAGTGGGCCCCGGCTACCTCACTCACCGGACGAAACGCAGAGGTGCAACACTTCTGCTTTACGCCGGTCTTCTGTGAGGTCGTGGTACTTACCCGGACGGACCTGCCCATTCGTGCAACAGTGAACACTGTTGCGTGGCCCTAACACAGTTAAACACATACTCTCGCACATATTTGCCTCTCCCGTAAGATTTGTCTTGTGTCACATAGTACAATTTTGAATAGGGCCCACTGCCTTTGGGGGCCTGAGTGGGCGGCGGAACTCACCACTGCCCACCCCGTCGAGAGCTGGTTCTTATTGATATTGTCGTGTTTACGATAGCTCCGCTTCTGCTCGATAAGTTTGTGTGACGCAGGCACCGGTCAAGCGAGTCTGTATTAACGCGGCGTGGGAAACGAATATCACTCTCGATTCTTTTGTTTCATCTACCGTTAACGGATTTTTTTCCATGGCATAACACTTAATTGGATGAAGGAGCGTAGTAAGGCGACGCCTACCGCGTTTGGGAGATAATGCACGGTTTGGTGGATTTTCTCACGCGCGAAACCGGCCATTCCATTTCTATCGCGCGTCGCATTTTTATCTAGAGCCGGACACTTTAAGAATTTCAGTGGTTATTTTTGATAGAGCTCAATACGCTTACAAAAGTGTTTATGGTAAGCAACTCTAGAGACATGATACTACTACAAGTAGCCAGTGACAAATGAAGATCTTTTCTTAAAAGAAAAAAAGAACAAGTGCGGAGCGTACAAAAATTTCGATTATCCCCAAAATGAATTTTTCACGTTAGATTTCACGATTCGCCTCCACTCCAATCTCAACTCTAACACGAGTGCGATCGAGTCTAAAACTGCGTGACGAGCTGAGCGGAGCGCTTACGTAATTGGAACGCGCCCGCGGCCGTCCCTTTCTAGCGCGCGGTCGCCGCTATCGGCGTCCCGCTCGCGCGCGCCCCGGTCGATTCTCACGGACCGTGGGAACTTCACCTTTCCGATTGACGACGATGTATCGCTATCGTCTCTCGCTGCTCAATGGCTCTAGTTAATCGATGCGCTCCTGGTACTCCAGACACCAAATACGTACGGGCAGGTGAGCGAGTCAAGTGGGCTTTTGAACGCCTCAAGCACGACCGAGAATGATCGCTCAAATTGCCATACAAATAAAGTTTATTTTATGAAACACCACCAATCCACGTAGAAAAACCTTATAATTTGAAGCGAATAGAGTCAAACACTCGTTGTTTGCTACAAACCATAACATACAATATTTTTTTAAAATTGAAAACAGCCCATTTCACTGAAACATTATTAACATCTCACATCCCACTATCTAAGCATAGACACATATTTCCTACAATGACATTAGAACACATTTTTTTTCTTTTCTCGTCATGTATCAGGAGAGCTTAAACAATATGAGAGCAGTAGACTTTAGAACATTGTCCCGGAAGTGTAGCAATCTCTTGTAAAAGAATTAGCAATTCACAACCCGTGCCGACTGAACAAATGATACATTCACAAGCGCAACGTGAATCGAACCGTATCCTTATTAAAATAAGGGCCGAAATGGATCGCGATAGGAGATCCGAAAAAGCAACATTGTTCCATCCGACCACAAAACCCGTAATGCACCTTAATACGAAGGCACTAAGGTAAGAATAAAACCACCGCAAGCGCGATAAAAACGATTTGACGTCTCCATTCCCACGCGCGGGTTCGAAGAACTTCGAAATTTGAAAAATTCTACGGAAGGGTTGCCATAAATCATCTGGTAGGCAGATGAATTTTACCATGCTAAGGGGAAAAATACCCAAAAAGTGTGGGAAAGCAAGCCCCGCGACAATGGAATAGACAATGCAAAAAACCCAATAGTTTATGAATGGGGAGCTTTTTGTTTTAGCGTAGATACGGATAATAGCTGTAACAAAATGCTGTGTACAAAATGCCCTTTCTTTTTGTGAACAAAGTATAAGGCTAATGTAACAAGAATATTTTATGAATGGCTGTCGAAACGGAGAGAAACAGAATTCCTAAGATTGGAAGTCCAAAGTACTTCCGATTTTTACTTCTTTTAACGGTGGTAGGGCCAGGCAGCAGCCTCGGCTGTTGCACGAATGGGCAGGTCCGTCCGGGTTAGTACCACGACCTCACAGAAGACCAGCGTAAAGTGGAAGTATGACAAATACTTTCGCGTTTCGTCTGGTGAGTGAGGTGGCCGGAGCCCAATTTTCAAAAGGTTGTCAACGCATCTGTCACCCTCGGGTGAAGCAGATGTCCACGGGCGGCGGTATTCACTTACCACCAGGTGAACCATCTGCTCGTTTGACAAAATTTGCTTGCACGGCGATACCCGTTTCGAGCCTGCATGTGCTTTGTCTCTATGCGATTGTAAAACCTTTACGCAAAAGCAATCATACAAACGACCAGAGTCCGTTCCACGTTTTTCATCTCATGCTCTCCTAGTATCTTGTATCTTGTATTAACTGATGTTTGTGCTTTCAGTCCAGAGACTATTAAAGCTTCATCTGACGCAGAACCGGTGGGCTAGCCAGAACCCACGGGTTTGGGCCCTCCGCTGTGGGTAGGGCCGCGCATGTGCTCATGCGTGCGTTTAACTACGGCATGTCATCTAAGGGCCATCGAAGTAGCGGTGCGGACCGAGACCCCGATGGCCGTCGACTGTGTTTTTAGCTAATCGGTGGCTGGGGGCGGTGAGAACCGCCCTGGAACGCGGGTGTACCTTGTGTACGCGTTGTGTTGGTCTCGCCGTGCTCGGAGGCGAGGGCGAACTAATGTGTTTGTTGCTACACTAACTGTGTGTGTAGTGTTATCCGGCGGGACCCCCGACGGTGGGTCCGACGTACCTAAGTCCCCTTCCTCGACCAGGTCGATGAGGACGTTTCGCGGGCGGCGCTTGTTGACGCTCGCGTTTAGATCGGGTTGGTAATTTGCTGCGCTTACCACCAGAGGGTTGGGATGATGTTCGGCTCTATCGAAGAACCGTTTGGTCAGGTCTTTGAAAAATTCGCGAATCATCGGGAGTCTGCAATCACTGTGCAGGTCGACGTTGCGTTGATACCACTGCGCACCGGTTGCGCGGCGGATGAACTTATTTTGCACTACTTGCAACTTGTGCAAGCGAGTAGGGTGCGTGTGGGCGAAAATCATGCATGCGTAGGACATGATTGGCCGTACGCAAGCTTTGTATAAAAGTAATTTGTGTCTTAAGGACATTTTACTTGACTGGTTAGTTAAAGTGCTCAGCCGGCCGGAGACGAACGCGGCTCTGTTACGGACGTTATTAATATGCGCTGTGAATGACATACGCGAGTCGAAAGTGACTCCTAAATATTTTTACCTTTTTCTCCCAGGGGAGCGGTTGGCCATAAAGAGATATTTGCCCTAGCTTTCTGCATTGGCGACGACCTTTATAAAGATGTGACGGGTAAGTACTTCGTGTGAAGTGAATCGCCACACTCTTTTCGGGATTTACTTCAATTCTCCATTTGCGGAACCAATCGCCGAGGCGGTTGGCGGCGCTTTGGAGTCGAGTGGTTAGTTGACTAAGGTTGCGGTCTGAATAAAAGAGCGCCGTGTCATCCGCGAAAAGCGCGAGATTGACGTGGGGGTCTTTTGGTATATCGCTCGTGTAGAGCGTAAAAAGTAAGGGTGAGAGGCAGGAGCCTTGTGGAACGCCAGCCGTGAGGCGGCGGCTAGTGGATAGGGCGCCTTCAACTCGATATCGAAAGGAACGGTTCGACAAGAAGGCCTGAATGGTGTGTACAAGCCTGTCTGGCACTTTGAGTGAGAACAGCTTGTAAAGCAAGCCGTTGTGCCAGACTTTGTCGAATGCCTTTGCGACATCGAAGAAAAGAGCCCCCGTGCTAATATGTTTAGGGTGATTTAGGCCTTTTAGGATATGTTCCGTTAGGCGGTATAATTGATCGGGACAGGAATGTCTTGCTCGAAAGCCGAATTGTTCCGCCGGTAGAAGGCCGTTGGAAAACACGTGGTCTTTGAGCCTGTTTAATAGAAGCCGCTCGTAAAGCTTCCCCAGGCAACTAAGGAGGCTGATGGGACGATAACTAGAGGGCTGATTGGCTGGTTTATTCGGCTTGCGAATGCCGATAACCGTGGCTTCTTTCCAGTCGTCCGGAAAGGAACAACTGGAGAGTAAAGTGTTGTAAATGGTCGCCAGTAAACAGATAAGTGGGCCAGGGAGAGCTTTAAGGATTTTATTACTAATATTGTCTGGGCCCGGGGCGGATTTGGGTTTTAAATTTTTGATAATATCTTGGACCTCTTCGGGGGTCACTGAGTTTAATGGATCGCCTTCCGGTGGAAGCGCAGCCCTAGTTTCGATAACGCGGTCCACCTCCGTTAAGTGGGCTGTGTCGATGTGTTCGCGCGATGGCGTACATTGCTGCTCTAGGTTGTCCGCAAGGCATTCGGCTTTTTCGGAGTCATCTAGGGCTAATGAAGTGCTATTAGGCATTGCTAACGGCGGTAGAGATTCGCGGGGCTCTGCTTTCAGACTGCGGGCCAACCGCCAGTAGGCGGTGTGCGATGGCTCGATGTCCTCTAGGAGATTGTCCCACGTTGTATGTCGGTGTTCCGATACACGATCTTTGACTTCTAGCTGAAGGCGTCGAAGTAGGGTTCGGTTCGATTCCGATCGGTATCGGTCGAAGGCGCGTTTGGCTGCATTTTTCTGTCTAATTAGCAGTCTTAGGTCGGGCGGAAAGTTAAACCGTCGGTCGCCCGACAGTTTCACCGTCCGTTCCGAGTCTGTGACTGCGGAAGTAATGGTTTCTCGGAGACTTGCTATCGCTCGATTTGCGTCATCGAACGTAGCTATCGTCTCGGGTAAGTCTACTAAGTCCTGGGGGTCCAAGGCCTTGAGTTTGACCTCAAGGCGATGCCAGTCCACTACGGTTTTGGTCGGAGGGACCGCGCCGGCGTTCTGGCCCAGTTTGCACAGGACCGGCCTGTGGTCTGATTCTAATTCTTGGATTGTCTCTATCGACGCGATGTCGAGGGAGACCTCCTTGAACAACATGATATCAAGAATACTCGGTGTCGAATGCTGGTAATCGTCCACCGTAGGATATCTTGTGGGAGTCACAGGAGCGATTATGCTATAATTTAAATCGTCAGATAAGTTAAAGAGCTGTCTACCGTTGTTGTTAGCGTAAGTTTGGGGGTCCCATGAGCCGTGTTTGCAGTTTAGATCTCCTGCAATTATCACGGAAGGGCCTAAGCTAAGTAGCGTTTCTAAATCGCTTTGTAGAAGAGTTTTATTCCCCGAGAGGTAGGCTGAAACTAGTACAAGCGGCCTGTGGCCGGTGAGCGCTAACCTACACGCGGATGCCTCTATATGTCTTAGCTCTGGGATATCGAGCGGGCTACAGTGCAAGGACCGTTTATAATATATTAAGGTACCGCCCAGACGGTTTGCTAACCGGTCGTGGCGGACCATATTATAATTTGCGATTTTTGGATCGCGTCTGCTAGGTTTCAAGAAGGTCTCTTGCACTAGAAATATATCGACGTTATAATCGCGAAGGAATTCTGCGATTTCGTCCCTTTGGCCCCTAATGCCGTTTGCGTTAAAGTACGAAACAACCAGAGCCCGAGGTTTTAATCTACCTGCGGTTGTACTTTCCATTTTAGTTTTAGTAGCGGTTCTAGGTAACGACGCGGCGAAGCGTGGTTTTATTGCCCGGACTATAAACCTTTATGGTTGATTTGTAAACACCCAAAGGGCGTCTACAAGTTTTTTGTGCTCGTTGAGCGCATTAAGTCGATCGGTGCCACATGTGGCGGCCGATAACTTTGTAGATAGGACGGCGAGCTCTTCCCGGTTTATGCGTTCCAGGAAGCTGCAGATGTTTGCCATTTGGGCAAAAGGGTCGTCTTGGTTCGCGGAAACGACCGGTGTAATAAAATGCACCTGCGGCCTCGGTGCTTGTTGTTTGACAGGCTGCGGTTGGAATGTCGTCGGTCGTGAGGCGACCGGAGGCGCGGCTACCTGCGCGACTGCCTGAGGTTTCGCCCAGGCGTTTACGACGGGTGCGGGCGCGGGAATGTACTTCGCCGGCGCGGATTTCGGGGCCGCGATTTTCGCGAGCGTAATTTTTGCGGGTGCTTTCCTCGCGGGGGTTTTTGGAGCTTTAGCGCAGCCCCTGTAGCTAGCCGGGTGGCCGGTAGTCAAACAATTTACGCAGTCCGGTGGATCTGCGCAATCTTTAGGACGCGTGCAATCTGTCGTGCCGTGGTCACCGATGCATTTGACGCACCTAGGGTGAGCAAAACAGTTGCGGGCTGTGTGGCCATAGTGTTGGCAGTTATGACACTGCGCAACAACGCCTGACTTCCGTGGAGGCTCAACGACGAGTTCGCTAAGCCCACAGAGCCTCTTCAAATTAAAAATTGCCTTACCTTCCGGGGTAGGGTCCAACTCCACCATTACAATGTCCATCGGGACACGGGTTCTGGGGTGACGTAGGCGACGAACGGCGTGCACCGGGTATCCCTGAGTGCGGATGTCGATTTTTACATTGTCGACATCCGACTCTTTCGGGATTCCCTTTATGACTACCCGAAGTTTGCGTTCTTCAGGCAGCGAGTAGGTATGGAAACCTACTTTGTTTTCGCGTAAATATTTAGTGACGCGGCGGAAGTCATCGATGCTATCGAGGTATACACGGATACCTTGATGGGTGTTCTTCGACCGGGGGTCTCGAATATTGTGGCGTTCGAACCACACGCAAATTTGATGCCATTTAGCTTTCTCCTGGATGATGATAGGCGGAGGAGGCTTGGCTTTTCTTTCGGCGGCGTATTCGGGTGCCGGTTGGACTGCCGCGGCCGCCTTTTTGGCGGGCGTCGCAGTGGATCTATTAATTGAGGTGGCGGCCTCGCTTTCGGGGTCGCTATCTACAGCGGGGCGTTTCTTGCCCTTCTTTTTTCGTCCAGTGACGACGGTGAAGCCGTCGTCATTGGGTTTACCGGCGGGAGTTAAATCTACCTCCATATCCGATCCGCCGTCCGAGTATGAGTCGAGTACGACGGTGCACAAGGAGGCCGGGGTAGCTTGCGAGGAAGGCTCGACGGGCGTGTTCGCAGCGGCGGATGTCGACGCGACGGGCGCTTCTTGCGTCGCGGAAGGCAACGGGGTTACGGACGCAGAGGGCGCTGGAGATGGCGGCGATGCGATTGCCGGTGAAGGCGGGCTGTCGTTGGCGTATTCAACGACTAATCGTTGTTCGGATTCGAACGCTAGGTAGCTTTCCCAAATGTCGGGACAGCGTTGTCGGACGAACTCCTCGAAAAGGGAGCCCATCGTAACGTATGTGCCTTTGGGGCTTAGGCCCCGCCGGCGTGTGTAAACTTAATAAGCCTCCCCACCTTGCGGCAGGGAGGAGTGTGCCTAAAAATAACACTTAATTCGCCTGCGCTTTAGGTGCGCTAGGGTGAGTACCTAGCTGTCGCCCAATGCAACAAGCACACAGTTAAAAATTAGGCAATGCCGCCTCTAAGGCGAGAAATGTGTGTAGAATTCTACTTACGGACAGGAACCTGCCTACGAGCACAACACTACACTAACAACTAAACTATTGCACTACTTGCACGAATATTTAAATTGCAACCAAAGTTGCGAGTAGCGTCTAATTCGGGTGGCATGTGCCCTCCGTCTTAGAGAGACGTCCTTTCCGTACGAGAGCACGAAGCGGAATGGCTCTCCTAGTACTTCATCTAATAGCCGTACGATAAATCAACCACAAAATGTACGCATAAACTAATTTAATCGAACGCAATTAAATCGATATTTCATATCCGACTGTGACCAGATGATTCCGGCGCGAGATCTTCCCTCTCGCTCGCACGTCAGCCGCGAAGCCTCCGCGATCATTATCGTTTCCGTGAGCGAGAAACATTTGGCCCAACAATTGAACGTCACGGTTTTATGCCTATTATAAATTAACGTTACGATTACAATCTTTAACGAGAACGAGATAGACAATATGATTACACAGAGCTTATCAACTAAACGTGCTAAGCGATAAAACATTCGACAATAAATCCTCTCCACTAAACTGCCGTCCCGTTCCTAAATATCCAAAACGAACAAAATACTACAGTCATAATCGTGCACGTTTGTCACAAGTCAATTTTTGTTTAGTAACGATAAACAAAACCGTCTTCAAATATCTCGCTCTGTATTCATTTTATAATTGATTTTCAAGAGCTCTCTTCGTATCTCAGGATAGGATGGGGTTGTGACATCGCGCGGGGATCGTGTACACAACGACAGATATATTGCGCAATCACTTGCTCAGTCGTGGTGCATTTCGCAGCACAAACCCGGGTCCACATTGGAAATCAATTGCGCAACTTGAACCCCGGAAGGCGCTGCGTGCTAATCTCTCCCACGACCCGGCCGACCCGCGCGCTGACGTGCATTTGGCGGGAACAACTGACCCGACCATAGACAATTAATGACGATTATCATAGCAATTACAAACCAATAATTAATATGACATCGCGTCTTCGTGTTTAACAAGATTACTAACAGAAAGTGAGTGTGTAAGTATTAATCTTATTACTATAGATAACATTACCATTGAACATCCATACTACTACTATCTAGTTACTGGTTTGGGCTCTAGTACCCCCTAAAAATGAATGGAAGATTCCAAGAATTAAGGACTACGCTACATGGGCTCCGAAAGCGGATTTCGAACCAACACACCCGAGTATCGGATCTCACCGTGCCCACTGAAAAGAGGCAACCGGATATCATTTCCGTCGTCGACACCGGAGTACTTAGAATGCCGATAACATATCTAGCTTTCTAGCTTCCTTTTCCAATTGAAGACTTACTTAATAACTGAATACTTATTCTGATCATTAAGAAGATCATTCTGGTCAATACAAAGAGTTTAACCATCCTTTTGGCAACTCAAATAACATTTGGAAATCCATTTGAATGCCGATTTATTGTATCTACCATCACGCCCGGTTTCTGAAACACTGATCAACGTAGATGTCAACTACTCAGCTGTCAAATGGCTTCTCAAATTTCATTTTAGTTGCCAAAAGGATGGAAGCCGGGCGTCAGTGTTTCAAATAACAGGCGCTAGCTTCACAATTTTTATACCGTATCCCGTTTTCTATGTTGAGGGCAGTAGCACTAAATAATTAAAAAAATAACTCATCAAAAACCAAAGCATTTCTTAAACGACACAACTCACAAAAAGTGACGCTTAAAAAAAATTACCATCTATGTATACTTTATGATGAGAGCTAAATTAAAAATTAAAAAGTATAGAAAATCATTCAAAAGGATACAAAATAACTTAACCAAAAAAAAAATTCATTTCTTAACCGAACCGACAGTTACTCACAAAGTGACATTTAAAAAAACACTGGCAAAACAAAAAAAACTACACTGATCTCCGAAATGGCAACACCTTTTCCCGCATTGTTGTAATCAATAGCGCCTGCGTCCCAAATGGCGAACGCGCTCCCACGATCTCCCGCATAGCAGGATACATAACTCGCGAAGCAAACTCCAAATCATATATCTGCGCTAAGCTCCGTCAGCTTTCTACGCTCCTTAAGGAAACCCGCTCGAATCTCACGGGATAGATATGTGGTTTAAAATTCGAACAATTTTAAGTCTTCTCGTCAAAAATCCATTTTACGAGAATATTTCTTGATAGGTACATTATTGGCACCTAATGCAGAAATAAGAGAAACGCAGAAAAAAAAAAGATACATGTAGATAATATGCGAAATTAATAAATTAATTCTTCCCGTTTCAAATTTAGAACATTCTGGAAAACAAAGCAAATATAATTTTCTTTTGTATTCGAGAGTACTGGCGATATTTACAAATAAGCATCACTAGGGGTACGTCAGAGTGATGCTTCCGAGAAAAAAAAAAACATTCAGCAATTTATCGCAAATGGCGCGAACGCATCAGCTGGCGTTACACCTTTCGCGGTCGTCGGTCCCTTTCTGGTGAAGGTACATTCCGTATCTTGCGTTTCACATCGAATACTTCGGGGAACGCCGATACAGTTAGCCGTTGCGAAGAAATAACAACTTTAACACGACCGCGGAAGTTTGGAAATACGACGAATCTTTCTATATTCGGGCTATCGGTTGATTGTTATGTACATCTCTTCACCTGGAGCCTTAGAAACCACTTTAAAATAAACCTGCTACCACAGACGGAGAGCTCAAATTTCGATGCGCCGTCGCAATACAGAACCTAACGTACCTCAAGCTAAGTAGCAGCTGATTCCAACGCATTGATATACATAAATATCGATAACCTAAAAAAAATCGAGCAGATGTATGTCTTCAATATGTAAAGGAAAAAGTTTTTACACGAAATACAGAAACTTCTATCGCCGTATTCTCTTTGTCTAGTAGTTTAATCGTCAGAGTTGAATAAAGCGGTCGTCGGTTCAAACCTAGCGTGCTATACGGACGTCACGTTTACTATAAGCCCGGCTAAGCTTGACATTTATGTACTTAAAAGAAATGGACTTAAGAAAAAGCTATAAATAGTTGTCAAAAATGTTATGTACTTATATCTTATACATAAAACAATGTCTTTTAGATCCTTTAAACAGATGGCGTTGTCGAAATAAATACCCCATAGACGGATAACCGCCATACTTTATGAATTTAAAAAGGTCCTTGCCCTCCGTTATCTAGAAAAAAAAAACGACGAAATATATTTTTTCAGCGGCTCTTATTATCGCGAGACGAGCATATGCTATATCACTGTCTCTTTCGCCCAATGCAGTCCTTTTCTCGCGTATTGTGAATAAGAACAGCTGTTAGGAACGAGAACGGGATCGCGCGCCGTGCGCGTGCGCATGCCGGATTAGGGCTGTCACTTTGCGGGGTTAATTTTACAACAATTGGATCTTTTTTTGCTATTGGCTCTTGTAATTGGCTACAAATACAGGTTACTAGTGTAAATTATTCATTAAATTTCAACGCTATCTAAAATAAAAACTACAGAGGAGTTTACAAAGGTAGCTACGCGGATATTTAAGATTGCATTTTTTCGAAATACTAATGATAGTAAAATATTTCGAAGATATGTTAAGTGAGCCATTTCTCGATGGGGTGGGAGTCGACTATGCCCTAAGACCCACTTTACAGAGAAGGCCTTTGCCCAGTACATATGAGCTGCCATATATATTATATAGGTTGTTACTTTACTTTAAATGTTTTTTTTTTATTTGAGAAAGTGGCAAACGAGCTGACGGTTCACCTGATGTTAAGTAATAACCGCCGCCCGTGAACAGTTGCAGCACCCGTAGGGTAGCAAATGCGTTGCCACCTTTTAATAAAGTGGGCCCCGGCTACCTCACTCACCGGACGAAACGCAGAAGTGTAACATTTTTACGCCGGTCTTCTGTGAGGTCGTGGTACTTACCCGGACTGACCTGCCCATTCATGCAACAGTTAAAACTGTTGCGTGGCCCTACCACCGTAAAAATATGCATGTATACTTCTTAATTTAACTATTAAAATCCAAAGAAATGCAATTACAACTAAAAGTGCCAACCCTAGAGCAAAACGCATCAATAGCGGGCAGTCAGCTGCTAAACGCGTAAATGGCTCCCGAAATGGCGTTCCTTTTTTCATCTTTTTCCACTCGCGACAAGGTCGATTGCCAGTATCGAAGCGGAAACGGGATTATTCCTATTAAACGAGGTTTCCTTTCGCTCTCCAGTATAGGACCTCCTTTATGCGGAGCTGTTAGTTTCCCTTTGCTTGCTTGCTTTGCTAATTTCTTCGCGATTGTAAAGTGGTGGCGAAGACGCACTTGAGATCATAGGGTCACAGGTTTCAGTACCAGCGGTGCGATTTTAATTTTTCATCGAATTGGCACTGTCACGTTTGAGACTCAAATGAGCCCCATGAAACGGGCGACAGCTTTGAATTTTGTAGCTTTCAGTTAATAAATAAATTAGTTACAAAGAAAGGCAGTTTTGTGATAGGAAATATTTCAAATCTAAATAATATCTTATTCTCAGGTACCAGGGTAAAATAAACAAGAAGCGCTTAGAGTTAATAACAGTTCTGGGGTTCTGAAACACTAGTACATATAAATGTGGGATGGGAGGATAAAAGTTGTAGAAACCGATAAAGGATAGATATATATAAATAATTCTCCATATTTTAATAACTTGTAACGAAGATATAGGATATAAAAAGAATGACTAATTAACATTTTATACGTACTTAATTGCTTAAAGATTATTAAAATTGCAAATTTACCTAATTAATGCCAAGATAAATAAATATTAATAGATATCTAATAATTTATTCACTCTAAAAATATATATTTGTCACATGGCAACATTTCAGTAATATTATAAACGAGATTCTGAGTTTTGGAGCTGGGAATGGAGTAAGCTGTTGACCACATAAGCGGTTACAGTCATCTGAAGACATCCCTAGATTCCATGATTGGTTTTTTTTTTTTCAGAACTTACTTATAAAATACACGAGACCGAATACAGTACAGAAGAAAAAAGCCTTAGGGGCCAAGTATAAGAAGATATGTGCGAAACTAGATTCTATTAAGTGCAAAATTTATCAATTGCTTTATTACGATTGTTATTATGTTACGTTGAATCGATTCGTTCATAAACTACACATTTTTAATTGAATGGTGCGGTAGGGCCGCGCAAGTTTCCTCTGTTGCACGAATGGGCAGGTCCGTCCGGGTGAGTACCACGACTTCACGGAAGACCGGCGTGATGTGGTAGTGTCATACTTCTGCGTTTCGTCTGGTGAGCGAGGTAGCCGGGGCCCACTTTATTAGAAGGTGGCAAAGCATCTGCCATCCTACGGGTGTTGCAAATGTCCATTGGCGGCGGCTGTCACTTACCATCAGGTGAAACGCGAGCTCGCTTTCCATCTTCTCACATAAAAAAAAAACAATAAATTTTAAAACAGTCCTAACCCCCGATGTCCTGCGATGACCGCTTGATATACTCGTAATTAAACTTGTAAGGAGGCTGGTGTATGCCGGATGTCCAGGTTAGGTCGGTAATTGGGCCAATTGGACCATTGGGTCGTTCAATGAGAGAAATTCCAGTCGGCACGGGCAGATGGCCGTGCATCTTGCAATCGCCACCAATTAAAGCATTGATAAACTTAAGTGTGCCCAATAATTAGAAAAGGTGCATGGAACAGCTGTAGTCACCACCACATGTTGGGGGCAGATGGCCGGCGAGACGGCCGCGAAATAGGATCTTATTGCGTAAAGATAGAGCGCATTTTTCCGTGAGCAAGGCGAGTTACGACAGAGCGACATTCTCTGATTTCGGCTTAGATCTGGTCGAAATGCAAAGTGTGGTTGAGAAAAAAAAAACACTCACCGTAAGACAAAGGCTGCACGGTTGCGACCATTGCTCATATACTTTAAAAGCATCTAACCATATTTATTCACTATATATTAAACAACAAATGCGTATAACATCACAAATAAATCAATAAAGAAGCAGAAACGACACATCAATAATCAACAAAATCCAAATTCGAAACAACTGACATTAAATAAACCAAAATGGCGTCGTAAGCGCAATGGTTCTAATCTACCGTCAATTTGAAAAGACCGGAAAAAAGTGACGAATGCGTTTCCTTGTATTATGTACCTTTTCCAAGGCGTAGTAAGAGGAACTATTTTTATACCTTCGTTTTTACTAAATAAAACCATAAGACAAAATAAATACTTAAGTGTTATGAAATAAGCACATTACATAAATAACGTTAAGTTATTTTCTGACGTATAATTAAAATATGGTTATCATTTACAGGGACATCACTCGGATTAATATCAGATGTATTAAAAAATAAATAACATTTATGAATTGAAGCATTATTAAGTAGTCGAAGATTTGATATGCGAAACAGTTCACAAGAACATGCATTTATTTATAAATTAAATTTGGACATACAATCGTACTTTTCAGGAAGGATAATATCACTGTCAATGAATTATGTATCGGACATTCGACACCTTCAGCAGATTTTGATGAATTTGATTTTTTTTTAAAACACCGATAAACATGCAACTGTAAATCAAAAAATGAGTTTAACGTGTTCATGTGCCGACGGCGGTTACAGTATAAAAAAACGAGGAATTGTTTTTCAGGGCCAGATATACAAAATAAGCTTATCCCTGCAATCTATTAGCTATATTATGCTTTACGAAGTGCTTTTTGTATAATAGGTATACAGTACCTGGAAGACCGAGCTTTGCTCGGTTTATTTTTTTTTTTGTAAATCGTGTATTTTGGAAATTACATTCAGATACAAATTACTGAATA
This sequence comes from Iphiclides podalirius, assembly GCA_933534255.1. Classification (NCBI taxonomy): domain Eukaryota; kingdom Metazoa; phylum Arthropoda; class Insecta; order Lepidoptera; family Papilionidae; genus Iphiclides; species Iphiclides podalirius. The sequence continues at coordinate 6,783,591 of OW152841.1, read as the reverse complement.
ATTAAATATGCATAATATTTTTCGATCTTACCGACCTAATAATAAGAAAATATGAAGTGGTGTTTCTCACAAAAGAAAAAACTTTAAAAAAAAAGGAAAAAAATAATAAAATCATCTGGATCAACAAAAAATAAAAAATAAAGAAAGCAATGATCTGGAATCGAAAAAAAAGTAAAAAAAAAGAGTGTGTAAATGATCGTGACATTAGCCACGGCCGTCTGTTTTGTGGCCGCCCGATTACCGACCGAGCTATTATATTTATTCGAATGATATTTTTCATTCCCTAAAAACAGGGATAAAAGGTCATTTTCTAAAAATTAAACCTAGCTAGATCGATTTTTCGCCCCCGAATCTACGCAAATACTAAATTTCATGAAAATCGCTGGAGCCGTTTCCGAGATTCCGATTATATGTATATATATATATATATACACAAGAATTTCTCGTTTAAAGGATAAGATATTATTGGAAATATAAGTTGGATGCATAGGAACTGGAATCGATTGGCAGTACAAGCTTGTATTGATCTCTGATGTCCTAGGATATTCTATTAACATATCGCGATAATAAGAGGAATTATAATAACTATGCCAAACTATAACATGTAGTAGTGATCAGGATTGCATAATGTCAACGCTTATTAATTGTTAAAGTAGCGAAAGGAGACAAAGCCGTCGAATTGGCAATATTAGACAACAGAAAAAGTTATGCGACTACGTATTACGGTATCGGCGACGGATGCTATTGATCGATTTAAGTTATTTGTAACATTATTATGTATTAGCACTAAGTCCAAAATTGTATAACCAAAAGGAAAATAAAAATTATTATTACGAGTTAGCTGATTAACAAATATTACGAAAAGAAATCGATAAAAATATTGTGATGAATTGAATGTATCGATAAAAAATCATAATTAAAACGGCGCATATGCATACGTAAATGTGTAAATTTTAGAGTTAAATCCTGTAACGGCCTTTTTTATATACCTAGCCGGTAAAAACCGTTACTCGCGTCCAGTACAGATAGGGTTGATAAGTTCGATAACAGAGTTTGCAAACGGTGCAGCGAAAAAGTTTAAATTAACCGTGTACTTTCGACGTGTAAAACATTAGGGTAAATAAAATTTTGTTCATAAAAATTCCGTTTAATTTTTACGAGCTTTTTTACACGTCGAAATCGAATCTGTAAAAATGCAAATCTGTTGCAGTCTGGTAGAATACAGTTAATTAAAAAAAAAAAAGAGAGTTCGAGCACGAAATTTGCAATATCCCTTACCGAGGCCCATTTTCTTTTTGATCTTCTTCAGCACCTTCATCTTGGAGCCCTTCTTGTCCTTGACCGGCGTGGTCTCGGGCTCCGGGAGCGCCATCGGGGGCAGCGCGAGGCTCGGGGGCGGCATCGGAGCCCCGTGGCCCGAAGCCCTGGGGCAGGCGGGGCAGTGGCAGGCGCCCCTGGCCTGCCTCACACTCATACAACCACTGACACCCATCATCGGTCCCGTTTCCCGTTAATACGTTACAAAGCGTACCGATTCTAATTCATGTCAGACCGCGGACAGTCACGATGAAACGATTTACTTCGGACACGAAGTTTGTGCGCGTGTTTTTAATCGTTCGGCGATAGTCACGAAACGCGGCGTGTTTGTGTGCGGTGTGGACGCGACGCGAAAGACATCCGCTCGCTGCGACGGTTCGCGGCGGAGTGGCGGCGAGGGCGACGCGCGCCAAGGGCTCGCGGTTGCGTACGCACGAATCCCTTTAAGTAGGTGGGCCACGGGTCCGGTGGGAATTTTTGGGATTTCTACTAGGACATTGATACAGCGAATATACTATATAAAGTAAAAGCCTGAACATCTTTTGATGTATATAATTCATCTGTACGCGTGTATGTCACTGCACTCCTCCTTAACGGCAGGACCGATTTTAATGAAATTTTTTGTGTGTATTCAGGTCGATTCGTGAATGGTTTAGATTTATAATTCGGTCCACTACAACTTTTTTTCATATTTTTATTTCTAAGTTGTCGAATTTAAGTCGAGTATTTACAGGAAAACGTCTATCCGGTCCGCTAGTATTATTGTACGTGATATACGCTTGGCGAAGAGTTACTCATTGTCAATCCATCGAATCAAATAAATTATACTAAATATGTATCGTCGGAACGAAAATGTTACGTAGGATTGGGCGTAAATTCCTACAAATCAGAATTAGCCTTCCAAATATTTTTTTTTGTCAAATTAAGACTCATCGTCATCCTCCTGCCCTCGTCCAGTAAGGTCAGGTTGGCAAGCATGTGAATTATGTCGCAAGTGGTTTTGGTTAGGTTCTACGTCAACCCTCCTTGGTAACAAAAACCCAGACCCTGAACCATGGGGACACACCTAAAATACCTGTCTCGGGTTTTAATTGAACCCATTGCACCCGGTGGTGAAGCCAAGCTTGGCAACTGCACCACCGAATCAATTAATACCAAAGAATAAAAACAGGGACTGTCCCCACTGTACTGCTATCTTACACACCCTATTTTACACCGCCCATCCCGCTCTTTCGTGTGTAGTGCAAGCGAGACGGCGCGCCGTGGTTTTCAGCTGTCGCGGAACAAATGCCGGGCGGGGCTTGCGCGTATCGCTTACACGCTGAGCACACCTTTGGACCAACTGCGCCAAAATCAAATGTGCAAAACGCTTCCAACATTCGACGGCCAACATTTGTTGTTCGAACCAAATATCATAAAAAAAGTAGAATAAAGTAACAACCTACATATGCCTGTTGTTTTTTTTAGTATTAGTTGTTATAGCGGCAACGGAAATACATCATCTGTGAAAATTTCAACTGTCTAACTATCAAGTTTTATGAGATTCAGCCTGGTGATAGATGGACAGACGGAGAGACAGACAGACAGCGAAGTAAAAGACAAATTACCCCTAAAATCATCGCCGCGTGTACAACAAATTAGAAATAAACTCGTTCATAAAAAAAATCGATAAACAATATATTTTTTGTATACGACTACATTTTACAAACAAAAGCTTTTATTCTCTTGGATGCCCTTAGGAGATGAATTTAAAAAAAATAAACTTGTCTCAAACGGAATATTCCTTTAAGAATTTACTGAAACAGTTATGATCAATTCGTGTCACATTAAATATAATTATATACATCATATACGTAAAAGTAAAACCGATCTGCAAGCAACCAAGTACTAGGACAACAGCAATAAGTAAAGTAAAGTAAAGTAACAGCCTATACATGTCCCACTGCTGGGCAAAGGCCTCCTCTATACAGAGGGTATCAGGGCATAGTCCACCACGCGGCCCTGCTGCGGATTGGCGGACTTCACATATCTTCGAAATATATGTATTTTTTTGTTATTATTTCGAAAATATGCAGGTTTCCTCACGATGTTTTCCTTCACCGTGGAGCACGTGATAACCAATGGTCACTGCACATTGCAACAGCAACGGTCTTCCTAAATTAAAAAAGGTTAAAATAAAAAAAAAGCATTTGATTTGATTTGTTTAGGAATAACAGGATATAGTTTTGTCCCGTTTTCTTAAATTTTTCAGATTGGGAACGGAATTTTATTTAGGCAATTCAATCAAAAACCGAAATATGTGTAGCCTTTTTAATGTTACTAAGTTTTGATTGTTTCTGGAATAACTACAATTTTCAATAACTGTTATTTTATGAACATTGTTGTTGTTTAATTTTCTCGCTCCCCCTGTGATTATGTTTTATTGTTTTAATCGAAATAATTTAATATCAAATTGACATTTGCATGCCGAAGTAAGTAGGTTGCACCAATTTAAAAAAAATATATTTTTCAAATTACCATATTCTACTACCATATTCTGGCAATAAAGGCATATTTATTCATTCAATCACATTGATCGAAATGATTATGTGATCATAGTACCAAAGACGTTTCTGCCAATATTGCGTACTCAATATTTTCTAAATTCTGCCAACTCTACGATTAAGTTCTAATTAAGTAATTTACAAGTTGGTTAAATTAACTGGAATTCCGTTTCGTTAATTACGAAGACAAACCAACGAATTTGAGTTACGCGGAAAGGGATAAGAAACTAAATTACCTAAAACTAATTAAAATATAGATTACCGAAAACTAAAGCTAGGGTTATGGAAATTAGCGTAGTTAATGACGGACAATAAAGGCCGTGGTTGCTTAGTGTTACAATATTTGTCAAAATTCAGCCACTTTATCCGCGGGGTCATAGAAATACTTATGCCGTGTGGAAATCGAACCAACGACCCCGAAGCCAATAGCTTAGCCACTGTGCCACAGGGTCATAATTCTATGTGTAATTGATACCTTTCGATGAAGTTATTTTGAGAAATTTTCCCACGGTTTATTCTAGTATTATCTGAGTTTTACGTTCTAAAATTATACAAATACTAGCTTTTCGCCTGCGGCTTCGCTCGTGTTGAAGAAACATTTACAACACTTTTCCAATTAAAAATGTCCTTTCTCAAGCTCTAGACTATCTGTGAACCAAATTTCATTTAAATCCGTTCAGTAGTTTTGGCGTGAAAGCGAGACAGACAGACAGTGTTACCTTCACATTTATAGTATTAGTATGGATAAATCACCATTCCTCAATCCTTGAACTCGGATTAACGAAGATCACAACACAACCCTGCTCAATACTTTCCAACAAAAAAGAGGAAAAATCATTTTGAAGTTATACTTCTTTTGGCGCGTTAGGGAAAAAATGATGAGAGTAAATTTTTATGATGCGCGCACACACACTCACGAAAAACCGACACCCTGAAGTTAGCTACACATCTGTTTCCGTGAGAACTGACAACTGTATTCACGATATTTATTTTGTGATATTTAAATAAATTTTATTGAACTAGATAATGCGTTATAATAAAACTTTCAATGTATTAAATACTTACCTTTTTTCTATTGTTAGTGTCGTTTTGTCTACAAACGTAGAATAATCATCAATATGGCAAAGTGATTTTAAATGTATTACACACAGCGATTGTCGAATTTCCAACTCCTAAAAAGTTTGAAGCCCTTTAGGGGCTTCTCGGTCGAATATTCATTTTCTTTTTTTTTCTTTCCTTTACAGTTACCTAGTTTCTTTAACAGAAAGCGTTTGCCCTGCCGTGGTAATTTGCGCAAATGTCGCAGACACATTTTTTTTTTAAAAAACACTGCCCTTACTTTAGGATAATATTATCCTGTGTTGTAAAGGACGTTTTACAAACATAAATTTCACGCGGACAAACACCCAGATGCGAAACAACTATCTGTGGGTCACACAAATAGTTTTCCCGTGTGGGAATCGAATCGACGACCCCCCGACGCCGAAGCCAATACCTTGGCAACTGCGCCACGGAGTCATCAAACATTCCGAACGGTCTGTCACACTCATACGTTTACTTGGGAAATTAAGCCACGACCCTCGGCGCGGGAGCCGCCTGCCAAGGAGCTGAGCAGGCGGAGTCATCCGATGTAAAATCGAGTGTTCAAAGATCTCCTATTGAATCTTGTCTACTTTCGGTGAAAGGTTTCTAAACGCGGCTTACGGCAGACGGGTCGGTAGAAATCGTCACGAAAACTTTTTTATTTTATTTTATGCGAGAATATGACAAGCGAGGCGGAGGTTCGCCCGATGTTCAGTGATAACCCAGTTGCACAGCGCCACGGGTTGTTGTTTCGATTCCGGACAAGCGTTCCCATGGCGATAACTTAAGTATGCGCTTTTGTCTTGGCCTTATAGTCGCTACCGTAAAAACAACGCAGTGCGTTCTAATGACATCTAGATTGGTGATGTCAGGTTCGTTGACTGTGGGTTCGATTTTTTTTTAAGTGAAAGCTTGCCAAGCGAGCAGGCGGCTGATGTTAAGTGGAAACCGCTACCCATGGACATCTGCTACACCCGAGGGTTGCAGATGCGTTGACAACCGTTTGAAAATTGGGCTCCGGCCACCTCGCTCACCAGACGAAGCGCGATAGTATTATAGTTCCACTTTACGCCGGTCTTCTGCGAGGTCGTGGTACTTACCCGGACGAGCCTGCCCATTCGTGCAACAGCCGAGGCTGCAGCGTGGCCCTACCGCCGTTAAAACTGTCAAACGGGACAGCTATTTGTGCGACCGACAGACGATAGTTTCGGATCGCGGTAATCTTTTCCAAGGAGGATTGTAGTCAGGCAGCCTTTTACGGCTGGTCGTAAACAGTTTAACCGTGAACATGTTACACACGGTGACCACGCATAGATGGGCCAAGGGCGGATTCGATCCCCGCACGGGACATATATTTGTGTGACCCACAGATAGCTGTTTCGCATCTGGGCGTTTGTCCGCGTGAAATTTATGTTTGTAAAACGTCCTTGCAACACAGGATAATGTTATCCTGAAATAAGGGCAACGTTTAAAAAAAAAAATCTAAAATCTAATCTAAAAAGGAGAAGTTCGCAACGAACCCACGACCGCGGCGCCGGAGCCAACGGCTTAGCGACTGCACCGATGGATCATATGAGACTAAACTAGATTACGGAGTCCGGGCCGTTGACGTGGACTCCGTAGCGAAAATCCGAAATAAGAGGCGAGCAGCGATTGGATTCATTCGACAAATGCAGTCGTCCCGACGAAGACATCGGCCAGAAAGCGGGTTCGATAGAGCCAAGGTCATCAGATCTCGACGGGAGCGGCCTCAGAACGGTGGGGTAATTGCTCAATACCGAAGAGCTGGGGACAAAGGTCCGCGGCGCGCATTCCGCCGCCTAAATGTCGACGGGGCGCGGGCCTATTGCAATTCAGCGGGGTGACCACGCGGGCCGCATTCCCGGGACTGTCCGCATTTGCAGACGAATCCCTTAGGCCTGGTAGGGTATTCAAAGGTGTTTTTTGTCAACATAACCTTAATTATTCTTTACGAAAAAATGATTCGAACACCAGTCTAAAGCTTATGTTTGCGCCATTGTCGAGAAATAGACAGGTAGAAGGAAGTTAATTTTTATTAGATTTCATTTAAAAAAACTTTGATTTGAAAAATTTTCTTGATAGACAAAACTGAATTTTACCGTTAATCTTGTCACGGCATAAGATGTAGTACATGCGGTCGGAGCCGCGGGCGAAAAGCTAGCTAGATATAAAAAAAAAACTCGTAGACATTAGAAAAACACTACGTTCGTCACACAATATCATTCCCGTAGGCCATCGGCCCAACTGGTATGTATTTGTAAGTCGATGGATGCTCAGGGTCGTGCTCCGTGACGGTCTTTGGGGCTTATTCAGCAACGAACTCTTACTTTTATTTTATTTCATTTTTATTTATTTTTCTTTTTAAAACATTGCCCTCACTTTAGGATAACATTATCCTGTGTTGCCAGGACGTTTTACATACATAGATTTCACGCGGACAAACGCCCAGATGCGAAACAACTATCTGTGGGTCGCACAAACAGTTGTCCCGTGTGGGAATCGAACCCACGACCCCCGACGCGGAGGCCGATACGTCGACGACTGCCACAGAGTCACCGCAACTCTTATGCTGAAATTATGATGACGCTGATACTAGTACACAATCACGTTTAGACTGTCGTGTCGTGTCTTTCTCTACTTCACCGGGACTTAGCTTCGGTGGGGCCACGCAACGGTACGCCGTTGCACGAACGGGCAGCTCCGTCCGGTTAAGTGCGGCGACCCCACCGAAGACCGGCGTAAAGTGGAAGTGTTATCCTTCTGCGTTTCGTCTGGTGAGCGAGGTGGCCGGGGCCGACTTTGTTGAAAGGTGGCAACGCATCTGCAACCGTACGGCTGTTGAATGTCCATGGGCGACGGCCATCGCTTAACATCGGGTCGAAATTCAAAATCATTTATTCGTCGACATAAGAAACTTGTATTACACCTATCGATAGTCATATTTCTTTTTCTAAATCTACCATCGTTTCGTAATGAGGCTCCTCTGGGGGAGAAGAAACAGGCGAAAGGAACTCCGTAGGTATCCTCTTTTTTGTTATATTGAAGGGCGAACCACTGCTTTGATGACTCCGTGGCGCAGTTGCCAAGGTTTTGGCTTTAGATTCGGGGGTCGTGGGTTCGATTCCCACACGGGACAACGGTTTGTGCGACCCACAGATAGTTGTTTCGCATCTGGGCGTTTGTTCGCGTGAAATCTATGTATGTAAATCGTCCTTGCAACACAGGATAATGTTATTCTAAAGTGGGGGCAAAGTTTTTTTAAACAAGAAAAAAAAAGCTCGCTCGCCACGTTCCCGCGTGGAAAAAAAAGCTGTCCACACTCCTGGACCATGCCCGTGGACACCCCACTGGGACAGATGCGCGGCCGCACCTTGCCGCGGAGGCTGCGCCGCGGGCATCTGTTGCATCGGCGGGGGCCCGTTGACCCCGCATTCGTCGGCATTGTCGCGGCGGCCATGTCCGGAAGCGACACTTCCGGGGGGGGGGGGGGGGGGGGGGGGGGGGGGCGGGGTGCACCCGACGGCGCAGCGGCCGCGGCTACCGTCGGCCACGGGTTCGAAGCCCAACTGTCCGGATAGAGCCGGCTTTAGACTGCATATAAGGGGACACGTGGGACATATAGGCCGTTACTAGACTAGATAAGTACCATTTCAAGCGTTGAGCATCCACAGAAATGGCACCATGCGCTGTGCATGTTGCAAACGAACTCTCGACGCATTAAAAGCAATTAGCACGTAATTGACTCAGCAGTTAAGGCAGTTAGAAGGTCCCGGGGTCGACTCCGGCGATGGGAGGTCGACGACCCGCGTGACGTCACCACGCACCCGACTTCACGGCGGTTAGACATCCCAAGTCTTAAGTACCAGTATGCTAGATCAAGTCCTCCGTTTGATATTTGATTCGCGGCCGAATTTTTGCGTTAACTTAGCTAGTTACCCGCGATACGTTTGCGTTGTTTATTATATTAACAATGTATTGTATCTATGCCCAGCAAGAAATGCACATCGCTGAACATGTGGTGTGCTTGTAAAAATCATTGCTTTATTTAAATAATTTTACACAACATTTTTTTAGATAATGCCCAAAGGTTTAAGAAGCTTAGACGAACCAATTGAAATATATCCAGTAGTTTCTCCGTACGCGCGCACCATTTCATTTATACTGAGAAAAACTTATTGGCAAGACTTCACTTGACAAATAAACTAAGTTTATGTGAGTTTACTTTAACTTTCCTTATTATTTTTTTTAAACATTGCCCTTACTTTAGGATAATGTTTTTTTAAGAGAAAATCATTTTACAAACATTAATTTCACGCGGACAGACAGCCAGAAGCGAAACAACTACGTGGTGGGTAACACGAATAGTTGTCTCGTGTGGGAATCGAACCCACGACGCGCGACGCCGAAGCCGATACCTTGGCAACTGCGCCACGGAGTAATAATATGTATCCACTTAAAAACAAATAGACTTATGCCTCTTTTCACCATCGACCCGTCACTTTAAGGGACACCTAGAAAAATTTATTCTCAACGGTGTGGCAACCAGCCGTTTAGCTTAGAAACTGGTCAAGTGCGAGTCGGAACTCGCGCACGAAGGTTTCCGTACCATTATCTGTAAAAACGGCAAAAATATCATATCTGTTGTATGGGAGCCCAACTTAAATATTTTTTAATCTGGTATTTGTTGTTATAGAGTCAATAGAAATACATCATCTATATAAATTGCAACTCTCTAACTAACACATGAGATACAGTCTGGTGATAGACGGACGGACGGACGCGATCGCAGCGCCACCGAGGCACAGCCTCCGTACCATATGCCAGACACGTTGGCGTAGTAACAGATTCGTCTCGAGGCAAGGGTAACCTTCAAAAAAACAAGTCGCATCAGCTGATCGAAAATGTTCATATGCTGTGAGTTAAGACAAACTCAACCTTAAAGCTCAGTCATAGAAGCTGTTTTAAGATACCTTCATATTCTATCTAGACCATTTCTATCGAAACACCTTCTGCCATACACGGAGAATGTATTTTGGTTAAAAATTGTTTTTAACAATCGTAATGTGAACAATAAATACATATTCAAAATAATTAGTAAAAAAAATATTACACGTTTCAACACACAGTAAAGAATGTAACATTTTTATATTTTGAATTATTTATAAAGCGCCATTTTATCTTTTAAATTAAATTGAGTTACATATTTTGTAAGGTAACTTTGTAAGGTTACTTTGTAAGGTAGACGCCATTCAACCCATATTTATGATAACAGAACATTTGCAAAGTATTTTTTTCTTGTTATTAAACCATAGACAATGTATCTTCTATGTAGCGACGACATATTTATTCATTTGCAACATTATTAAAAGAAAAAAAAAACAATAAAATTCAATTTAGCAACGGGAACAGACGCTATGCGCGGAATGCATTCGATTCGGCGTTCCACATTTGAAAAACGCCCTCGCGAGGACAACAACAAGCGACTGGCAGGAAAGAGTGCGTTAAGAAAAAAAAAAAAACTTGTCGCTCGAAACATCTTTCCGCGGGGGCGTTCGTACTGTCGACCCTATTTCTAACGCCACTAGGCTCACAATCGCAAATCTCGAACGGCAAAGGTGCACATTTTCCGAAGTGTATACTGCATTTGTGGAAAGGGCGCACGGGAGCGTTCGGCCAGCAACTAGGGATGCCGAAATAATATTGGTATATCGATATTTTTTGCCGATATTTTGATCCAATATAGATATAAAATATACAACATCGAAATCGTATCGAAAAAGATATTTATTCAAATTCGATTCCGGGACAGAGTGCGCACATTCAAATATTTTATGCTTACCATAAATTTTTTGTTTTTTTGGAGAACAGGGCCTAAAAATAAAATATAGATATATCGAGGTCAATATTGATATTTATATAAACATCGATATATGGATATATTCCTTCACCTTCGGCATCCCTACCAGCGATGCCTAGGCAGATGGCGGGGCGGCGCGTGGCGGGCCCGGGCCAAATGGCGCTGCACCTGCCGAAGAAAGTCGACTACGTTGCGGGCGAACAGCATGGCGACCTTTATTTTTTTTATCGGCACACGGGGGCAACGATCCCCGGGTGGATGGAGCCTTTCCAATATCTAATGTCGCCCTAATGATGATCACCAACTAGCAATAACGCAGGCTGGGTTGTATTGCCCTCTCGTTCGCACCGCATCACGAGCGGCGTACGTTCTATCTCACTTTTTATATCCATAGTTTTTTTTTTTTTTTTTTTTATTAAACTTTGACCTTACTTTAGGATAAAATCATCCTGTGTTGAAGGGACGATTATACAAACATAAATTTCATGTGTATAAACACCCAGATGCGAAACAGCTATCTGTGGGTCACACAAATAGTTGTCCCGTGTGGGAATCGAACCCGCAACCCCCGACGCCGAAGCCAACGCCTTGGCAACTGCGCCACGGAGTCATCAGGACGTAGACAGGATAGATGTAGACGTACAATCGCGAATATTCACACAACTATTTCTAAATTTGATATACACAATAGAACTATTTCTTCGCTCGACTGACAGAGGGTATCGTTTGCACCGGGGTGTTAGCGGCGATGTCCCATTCTGCCTCGCTCAGTACAGTCGCGAACATTCACGAAGCTATTCGTGATTGAAATTTGTACTGGACGGTACTTCCGTGGTAAAAACTTGACATCTATGTCACCACCACGAGCGCAGTGCGATAGGGATGTCAACAGAGCCTTTGGATAAGAACCGGAGACCTCACCGAAGACATACATTCGACAACAAACCACTAGGTAAACCGACCAATTAGAAGCAGTAGGTAGTAAGGATTACTCCACTTAAATACTATTTTATTGTATTTGTTGTTATAGCGGCAACAGAGTTACATCCTGGTGACAGACGGACAGACGGACAGATAGCGGAGTCTTAGCAACAGAGTCCCGTTTTATCCTTTGGGTACGGAACCCTAAAAACCACAAACAAATAGTTTGGACAAAATGGCAAAAATTACATTCAGGGCAAAACCAAAGATTGATTTACAACAAAACCTGTTGACCTAGAGACGACCGGTACAGACTTATGTGATCCTGGTAATCACAGAAGTCAGTTACGGTGGTAAGGCCACACAGCAGCCTCGGCTGTCGCACGAATAGGCAGGCTCGTCCGGGTAAGTACCACGACCTCACAGAAGACGAGCGTAAAGTGGAAGTATAATACTTTCGCGTTTGGTCTGGTGAGTGAGGTGGCCGGAGCCCAATTTTCAAAAGGTTGTCAACGCATCTGCAACCCTCGGGTGTAGCGGATGTCCATGGGCGGCGGTATTCACTTAACATCAGTTGGACCGTCTGCTCGCTTGGTAACTTTTCACAAAAAAAAAAAAAACGAAATCATCCGCTATGCGGCAAACAATATAGTTTCATTAAAACTTTTTCCTGCTCCATAAAACACTAAGTGTGATGATGCGAATCAATTCAAATTTAAATAGCGGATTTGTATCCTAAACATCACGGTTCATGAGATACAGCCTGGTAATAGAATACAACCGTCTATCAAATACTAGGGCCCGTACGTGAAAAAATAGATAGTACGTATTTTTTTATGCTGTATCATAAAAAAATAAAAACAAAAAATTTTGTGCCCAAAAATTAAAAAATTATGTTAAGGGCGAACAACCCTTATCACTTAATGAAAAATAGATAGTAGCCGATTCTCAGACCTACTGAATATGCATATAACAATTGATAAAAATCAGTAAAGCCGTTTCGGGGGAGTAAGGTAACTAACATTATGACACGAGAATTTTATATATAAGATATTAAAGGTGATAGGGAAGATTTGTGCGCAATGAAGGAAAGGACAACCGCAAATTCGACCGCAAATTCGACCGCCACCTCGACAACATCTGCATCTGGAGCTTTTTTTTTTCTTTATTAGGTCTACAAAACTGAATACAACCTTTACATAAGTTTATATAAGCTTCCAATTATTCCAAACACAAAAGTGCATTCTTCTAGATGTAGACACAGCATTTAAATCGAACAGAAAAAGGACAATAGGTAATACAACTTATCTTAATAACTAATATAAACAGTTAATATAAACATTAAATTTAAATGGGAAAAACTAAACAAAAACTAAATAGAAAACAAATAAAACAAAATAGCTTAAACTTAAAAAAAATACATTACTTAAAAAATACTTTACTTTAACTTATTATTTATTTATGCCAATACTTGAATCCTGAAGTGGCTACGGAGAAGGCGCCTTGCAGTTACTAAGGTGGGCGTTCAATTTATGTAATGAACGCCCTTTCATTTACACCAGCATCCTTTTTACAGTCCGGGATCGAAGGGACACAAGCCTCTTGAAATTATCTAGTCCATTATCGACCACCTTATTATTTGGTCTTATTATTCTTCTTACCATTTGGTCTTGAGTCTTAGTGAACTCTAAAATTACTCCAAAATCGGCCAATTGGGAGCAGTGATTACAACAGGGGGAGATCCTTTGTAATCCCCCCCCCCCCCCCCCCATTTCATGTCTATAAGGGTGGAAAGACAGGATGTCGCATCGCTCTGAGCTATTCTCAGCAATCCACGAAGTTTTCGCGACATTTGTCCGAAACAGAAAACGTCCATAAAAACCGGCCAAGTGCGAGTCGGACCCGCGAGGGTTCCGTACCGTCATCTATAAAAACGGCAATAAAGTAATGTCCGCTGTATGCCCCACTCAAATGTTTTTTTCATTCTGTTCTTTAGTATTTGTTGTTGTAACGGCAACAGAAATACATGATCTGTAAAATTTCAACTGACAACTATCCCGGTTAAAGAGATACAGCCTGGTGACAGACGGACAGACAGACAGAAAACGGAGTCTTAGCAACAGGGTCCCACCCTGTTGCTAAGACCCGTTTGGGTACGGAACCCTAAAAACAGAGTGGACGTTTACGTGTTAAAAACATCGTTAGCACGGACGACACTAGTGATTTGCAAGTATCAAGCGCCCAGTTAAGCGGTTAATAACATTTCAACTAAGGCCTAACTCGATTGTTTCGTGTAAATATCCAATTATGTTAAAGTTCATAGATAACATTTTATCGGTATAAGGTACAAAAAACATCGCATGTAACATTTGAGCGTGGACGACGACAGACAGACAGACAGTGGAATCTTAGTAATTGCGTCTCGTAGTAGTCTTTTTGGGTACGGAACCATGGAAACAAGTAGGTATGATGATTTTTATGTAATATTTTTTTTTATTAAGTTTTTACAGTGCTATGAACGAAGATTCGAACCCACGTCTTCCGCAATCGCTCCCAGCCGCTGCAACAACTAAACTAAATGGCTGATTAAAAACATAACGAAGATCTCAACATATTTTATCTACATTGTTTTTTCGCATCCCAAGCGATACGGTATATTTGTCATATAACAAATGGTCCAACAGAGCTCTTTATTCGAAAACGACGCCGGCATCGCCAGCGGCGAAGCCTAGTGCGTGGGCTCCTTGGCAACTATTTGGCGAAAAGAGAGAAAAAAAAACATTCACGCAAAAAAACTACAGGTAAATTGGGAGTATTTCTTCGTATCGAAATTCGCCCTTATTGCGTACGGCGTAAGGTCCTTCAGATGTCATTGTCGCGAATTGTATAGGTTTTTAGTTAACAGCTGACAGTCAGCTGTCGCTCGGACAATGCGCCCGTTTAGAAGTTGGACGTTTTGAACCTTAATGCATATACAATAGGGCGCAATGTCGAATGACTCGGACGTAAGCCTCCAAGTACTTGTCGGTCGTAATAAGCGGCACTAGTCATTTTCCACGGATCCGCGCGCGTAGATGAGTTCAGGACACTTCAAATATTTCTTATCACCTTCTTCTCTCTTTCGCTCTTATCCAACCTCGGTAAGGTATTTTTTTGTCAACCTTCGTCGCGAACAAACAACCAGATCTTGAACAATTATCTGTGGGTCGCGGATATACTTGTCCCGTGTGGGAATCGAACCCACGACGTCGACACTAAGTTTTAGGAACTACGCCACTGAGTCATCTATTTCGTATCGCCATCGATGACCTAAATATTCCTAATTCAAAACCTTTCATAAATATTACCTAGAGATTCTTCAGCTCTTCCTAATCGACTTATTCTAAAGAATATAGGCCCATTTACACGATGCCATTTTCTTGTACATACAAGAGCAATAATTGAATGCAATAAATTGCGCGCAATAATTTGTTAGACCATTTGTTGTTTAGACCATGCAACTCATTTATTGCTTCAATTTAATTGTATACAACAGGCAAGAAACTTGCACCGTGTAAATGGGTCTTATAAGTTTTCAACAGATTTGGTATTGTTTAAAAATCAAGAACAAATGGTATTTGTTAAGTGGCTCCTTAGAATGTCTACGTACAAAGGAACAACAGTAATTTTTCCATTATTATTTTTTTTATGTGAAAAGTTTCCAAGCGAGCAGACGGTTCACCTGATGTTAAGTGAATACCGCCGCCCATGGACATCTGCTACATCCGAGTGTTGCAGATGCGTTGACAACCTTTTGGAAATTGGGCTCCAAACGCGAAAGTATTATACTTCCACTTTACCCGGGTCTTCTGTGAGGTGGTGGTACTTACCCGGACGAGCCTGCCCATTCGTGCAACAGCCGAGGCTGCTGCGTGGCCCTACCACCGTGTATATATTGCCATGTAGTACCAACACCCATGTTTGGTGTATTATATCTTTTTCCTTTTTGGTTATTTTTTAAAGATGCAACGCATTCACACCGCTTCAGTGGCAATTGGGGATAGAAATTTAATGATCACATTCATCACTTATATTGATAAGTGATGAATGTGATCATTAAATTTCTCTTTCTTTCTCCCGCCTTACCCCAACTAGGTGGAGTCGGCAAAAGTTGTACATCACATCGCCAATGGTATTAGCTTAAGACAACGCTCTTTGGGGGAAAAAGTACACCCGGATCCGGAAATCTGTCAACATATCTGTGGGTCAAACAAATACTCGTCCCGGGCGGGGATCGAACCCACGACTCACGGCGCCGAATGCAATGGCTTATCGACTGCGCCACACGGTATCATTTACCAGTCTACGATGTGGTTTACTGCCTAGGCAGTTACAACAAACATTTAGATATGATACAGCTATGGGAGAAAAGGCTCGTCCGGGGTATCGCCACGACCTCGCGGAAGACAGACTTGAAGTAGAAGTATTATATTGTGGGTTTCTGCAAAATCACCGGGGTTGTTAATCCATGGGCAGTACTCGCTTCATCATTATCATCGTCTAAGCACGTTAGTCCACCGCTGGACATAGACCTCTCTCATAGACTGCCACTCGCTTATCGTCAGTCGTAAACTGCTAGTTCAGATCTTATAAATAGGAATGAATAAAACAAATTTGGCCCTTAAGAAATAATTAAAAAAAAAAAAAAAAAACTCCACGACCACAGACCGCCGCTGGTGGAAACCTACCAATAGGCCGCCCGTACATTCCTTTCTCATGCTTATTCCGGTAATTTGTGAATGCCTTATTATAACGAGAGAAAAAAAAGAAAATAATAAAAAAAAAAGTCACACGAACAGAAGTGACATTAGAGCGCTCGCGCGTCGCCTTTGTCCGCCCCATCAGCTGATCGCGAAAAAAGTACAGGTACTAAGGTTTTGCATAGAGTGCGTTGCGCAAAGCGCACCTTCGCGTAGCGTGAAAACGCACCTTATTTCTTCTAACGTAAAGCTCATTTTGCGTAAGACATAAAGCTCGTTGGAGAGTTAATATTTGGCAAGGAAAAAAAACAAACGGAGCTCACGGAGCGGACGAATTTAGACTTCAGCGTCGCGAAGTTAAAGCTGAATTTGCAATGCGAACACGATGTCCATTTCGCATTGCATGAATAGTGCTGGCCGTATACACGTGCGCTCCGCAGAAAAAAACAAAAGAATGACAGGTAGAGTTGCGCTACAGATGATCGTCAGCTGTTTGCGCAAAGAAAGTTATTTATTATGGTGCATATAACGCGGCGCAATCGAAATTGAGTGTTAAACCATGTAGATAGAGTTCTATATACTTTATCAACTGTATACATAACGTTAAAATGACATTAACAAGATTTTAATAAGGTTCTTTGGCGCAGACAGTCTCGTAAATTTGACATTTGACAAAGTTCAAATGAGTTTTAATTAATAATAATGAGAGGTACATTCTCCATTTTTGAATAATATTACATTTGACATTTGTTTGACGTCATAACATACCTTAAATTTTGACAAGTTTACAACAAAAAAGAAAGGCACATAACTAAAGCAACACAAAGATGGTATCAATTACGAAGTAGGTATTTCAGTATAGTATTGTGAGATGAGAGAAATAAATCAATTTCTAGTAATCCAGGCTTACATAAACAAATGTAATGATAGTAGTAATAATATGCTTTATTGTACACCTAAAAATAAAAAGAGCAATAAACAAAATATCAAATATTGGTCAACAAAAAATTTCATTATTGCTAAATGATAAAAATAATGTAATGTTTATTTGAAATGCATGGGGTCTGGAATTTAGTGCCCTACTATTCTATTAATTTAAAGTACAGTAACAGTGTATTAATATTTCGATGCTGTGCATCTACTGTACAAAAGATTTTTAGGTGATCCAACAGGGAGTTGGCAGACTCCATAATTTTCAAATTTATTGTTATGTTGTTAATACATATTTCTTCATCTGGTTGTGTTTATAAACAAAATTTATAACATCTGAAATATCCTGTTTCATCACAAGGTGTTTGTAGTATTTGTATAATATTTCTAGTCCATAAGTGATCAATTGGTTGGTTATATTGACGACCCAATTGGTGTGGGGAGTAGTGAACCTGACTCTCGCGCCAGAGGTTGTGGGTTCAATCCCCACTACTGAAAAATTTGAAAAATATTGTGCGATGAACCTAGTCTCTTTCCAGGACTGGGTGTTTATATATTTATAAGTATTTATTTACAAAAGAGAAGTATGTTTATGAGTTTTCTAGTATGCATATTACAAGCATTGCTTTCTTTGGGACTAGAGAATGTTGTGTAAAAGAAAATGTTTCCGAATATATTTATTTATTTTATGTAATTTTGTATAACAACATCTCATTTCGTAATTATTATTTTGGACCCCAATGAAGATATATGTTTCAGGCATTTACATGTTAAATTGTAACATCACAATGTAAGGGTCAATTCATATAGCAAGTGCATTTGGTGAAACCATGGGAAACCAACACTAAAACACCTCATATATATTATACAGGGTGGCTTTCCTAAAGGTGCATATTCACACAGGAGGTTCATCGTAACATGACTTGGTAGTATAATCGTTTATTGAAATAAAAACAACCTTTTTTTTTTCAATAAAATTGCCATTCCATTCCTTAGTCATTCAAAAATGCGTCGTATACTTTTGAAATGAACTTGTGTGCGTGTCAGCTATGAATGATCGCGCGTAAAATAAATGAGTACCCATAAATCACGCACTTTTTGAGATAAGTTCAAATGAATGTATTTAATTAATTACAAGCGATTTTAAATATTTATCATTTTTTATATAACATTATGTATGTCTAGAATTTGATATAAAAGAATGGATACACCTAAAAAAGCCTCCATGTATACATATCACATACATCCATTACAAAAAAGTGTACCCTTCAGAGAACACAATTCTGTTATACAAAATACCCAGCAGTTGTAATGATTGGGTTGTTCAACTCTGCACTTCGTATTAAACTTCATAGAATTTGAAAATTAAATTGATTTAATTTTTACTTGATCTCCTTGCCATCAAGCAAGATATTGGTGAAATATAAACAATACTTTGGATTCCTGTCTTATAACTTAAACTAGTTAATCACAATTATCTTAATGATAAGTATAATTAATTGATAAGGTTTAAACCTGTGACCCCAGATTGCATGTAATTTAACCAACTATTTGGCCACGGCTGCCATCTCATATCAAAACAGGCTTATAAGAACAATACATAGTAGAGCAGGTCAATAATAAGTAATTGCGGTCATAGCTTATTGGAATTATTTTTGAATCGGTAATATGCTTAAATGGACTAGCAGGCCAGTTTCAAAGCTGCATTCAAACAATCTTGATAACATTCCTTATACACAGGCCTCCCAAAGTTTAGCATACAATTATTCTTAGATGGGCCGGGTCCGATTGCTTTGTAACATTAAGCATTGTATTAGATCCATATAAAGACTATAATGGCATATTATACTAACATATAGAAGTGCACAAGCGCTTTTATACACGTCGAAATAACTGCGTGTGTTAATTTATTTGACATCGGGCATTACACGATTGACGTAAGAAGACAATCTTTTATGTCTATGATAGAAAATTGGTTATTTTTGAATTAGGTA
Organism: Iphiclides podalirius; assembly: GCA_933534255.1. Classification (NCBI taxonomy): domain Eukaryota; kingdom Metazoa; phylum Arthropoda; class Insecta; order Lepidoptera; family Papilionidae; genus Iphiclides; species Iphiclides podalirius. The sequence continues at coordinate 6,764,186 of OW152841.1, read as the reverse complement.
CATATGTTTTTATTTGTTGTGAGAATTCAAATTCATCAGAATGCGTACCAATATTTACACGCACGTTTACACGTTTATAGCATGAATGTAGATTACATGACGCGACAATGTGTACGCTGTACCTAGTAAACAGTATCCGACGTAAGGCATATAGGTTATGAGAGAATAGAAAACGACAAAACCAATTAGGCTCCAATTAGAGCGGGTTGGGGTATTCAAGAGAACAATTAACATCACTTACCGGGCATCGCGCTCCCCGTTTGGCCCATTTCTTCCAGAAGTTCGAGCTCCTTGTACACACTTTGCAGCACTGATTATCGACCTATTACGGCTGTTTGGACAAGACTTATGCACCTTTTAACAGTTCCTTGTCTAAGTACAGTCCTTTCACACTGGAGTCTGCTCATCGAAACTCAATTCAGAAGTGTAACACATTCTAATAACATAAGTTTAATAGATTATTTATAAAACGCAATTTTTTTAATTGTTCAATTTTCTTATAAGAATCTCATTATTAAAATCTAAATTGGGTTAAAGTTGGGTAACCATTGTAATTGTTTGCGTGAGGCGTTTTTTGTTTACATGATAGCAATAACAAAAATATTTTGCAAACAATATTTTGTTGAATAAGGCCCTGTTTCTGTATTTGACTAATTTGACATTTCGACATATTTTTTAATGCTACCGACATTGGTCTGAATCACGAGGTCATCTCATCAATTGTTTAATATAATTTAACAAAAATTTAACAATATATATGTATAGTGGAAAATGGAAAAAAACAATTTTCGTTATTCTAGCACAAGAGGTGCTTTGTTAGTTCTGAAAAGGCATTAGTAACGTTTTATCGCGATCTTGAAATATTGCATTACCAACGATGAAGCCTCGTTGAGAAGTCATATTCAAACTTATAATATTTTCAATTTTAAAAATTCATTGTTTTATACCTTTTTTACTCCATTAGTTTGAGATTTTCCTCAGCGTGGCAACTAGCCGTTTAACTTAGTGTTTAAAGCATTTAGACGCGATATCAGGAAGACGCAAGTTAGATTCCCATAGCGGTGAAATAGTTGTCCATTTTTCTAAAGATTTTAATATTTAATCTTTAGTGCACAGGTAACCATGATAAAAACTTAATTTAAAAGTTAAATTTCAGTGGTAGAGCTTTTTTTCTGTTTTGTTGAAACCAATGATTTAATAACTAATATCGCTCGTGGGTTTGGTTCTCAAACTTTTAGCTCATTACGTCAAGAGCTTTCACACCAACAGTGTTGGTCCCAAAATTTGTAGTTAGTACGACTAAGCCTTAATTTTTATATAGTGGTAATGCAGTACTACTGTGTTACTGTGAAACCATTTCTTTTGTTGTAGAGCAACAGCAGTTAAAAATAGCTCATGCTAAACGAATAAGCTAGTTTAATCGACAAAATTTAGTCGTTATTAATTAGTGCATACTTTCTAGTTCTTCTATAAAAAAAAACAATATTATTGTGTTAATCCTCTATGAGTTTCTAAATTATTATCGATTTTCAAGTGCGTACGGTCATGAAGGTACCTGACTTGAGGATTTTTTTCTTTGCATGATTGAACAATCATTGCAAAAACTTAAATATTATTATTAAAAAAATTTCACTTTAATAGTTATTTCAAGTCATACCGAGTAGTATATAAAATCGGATCCAGTATATGAATATGGGACACCTGTGGAGATTTTAATGAGATTATTGATGCCGTCCATTATTGTTATGCTAATAATTTATGACAATATAAATCCCTTTTTTTGAAATTGTAACTAACTTGGATTTTTTTTGTCAATTGTCTATATTAATATATTTCTAATTTCAAGAATTAATCCTAATAATTGATGGTACTGAAAGTAAACATTTAATTTAATTTAATTTAATGAAATTTGTTAACGTAAGTTGATTTTTATAAAGGATTGTTTAAATTTACCTTTATTTTATAATATAACTAAAACAATGGCAGAAAGTTCGAAACCATCGACCATCATCGATACCCCTAAAAAAAATTGCTGAAGCGTACGTTATTTGAAAAAGAAAACAAAGCTCGAATTTGATCCACCATGATGGATTTTTGAAGTTTTTATTTGCCTATTACAATTTTAATGTGAATATTATAAAATTGAGAATTTTACTTAAAGGCGTTTGTGATTGAAGAAGAAGAAAGAAAACAAAGTTTACAATTTACATACTTAAAGGTTTATTGATTAATTTTAAATAAAATCTAGTTTTTTTATTATAAAGCTACATCTATTAATATATAAAATATAAATAACTTGAAGAACTCGAGAATAACTTTTAAAATATAGTTTATATAAAATGTCACGAATGAATAGTGTTGACAACAAGAAAAAGGCTTTAACTTTACAAAGAGAAAAGCTCCTTAGAGAATTGAATTATTTTGAAAGGCAAATCGAAGACGCAAAACTTACCGAACTAAATCAAATCAAATATGAAGAAAGGTAAAAGTGACATGGCATCCTAAAAATATTTAAGAATCTGTTTTGCTTCGCCAACGTTAAGAAACATTTGAACTCAAACGGATGTTGCCTAATATTGTAACTCAAATACAAATAGAATCCTTTGTGGAGTTAAACAGAATTCTATTTCCTTTTTTTCACGGTGTATAAATAACATTCATTGGCATGTAAGATTTGTTGTTGGGCATGTAGTAGAGGCAGGGTGCATGTTAAATCTGCTAGAAATACTGGTTTTACCATATCCATGCCATTGGCATTAAAAAATTTATGATTTATTATTTAGCAAAAATTATATGATGGCATAAAAATTAATATATTTTAGTGAAACTTGTATAGTTTACAAGTGTTCAGCAGTTAAACAAATTATCAAATGAAGTGTCTAGTCTGCCATCAGTGGCAAGTTAAGATATAATGTTATTCTGTTGTAATTGGTAGAACAAGAGATAATAGTATTCTGTTGTCTTGTATTAGATTAGGTTCGGTTCAAAGTGACCCACAGACCCGACTCAGAGCACTCCAATTCTATGTGGTCCTGTCATCACATGAATGAATATAAAGTGCGGAGCCAGAAGCTCTCGTTGAAGAGTGCATGCATGAGTCAAATTTGGCTAACGGAAGTTTTTTTACATCTAATAAAACATAAATATTTAAGTCCGATTACTGTTTTTTCCCATTCAACCCAACATTCTCAAACAACTGCTAATTTTATAGTCTGGTTAAAAAAATTTTAAATGAATAAAATATTCGAATGAGTAGTCTTGTGGCAGACTGGCATTTTATGTTAGACTGCCACTATAAGAACTAAAAGTAAAGTATCAGCCGATACATGTCCCACTGCTGGGCAAAGGCCTCCTCTATACAGAGGGTATCAGGGCATAGTCCCCCACACGGCCCCACTGCAGATTGGTGGACTTCACATATCTTTGAAATATTTTTTTTTTGTTATTATTTCGAAAATATACAAGGTTTATTGACCTTGCATTCCTAAATTATTTTTAAACAATAAAAATCATATCAATATTTTTTGTCAACTTAGTGAAAGAATTTGTTTTTATTAATAAGGCCATTGTACTCTGTAATACTGAATAGCTATTATGCTTGAACCCTTTCTTGCAGTGAAGTTCATTTTGTGTCATATTTTTTTTGGTATTGTTGTGTTTAAAACAAGTGCAAACTAATGTTATACTGTTCTCTTTACTTTCCAGTTCAGATTCTGATTCGGAGCTTTCAATCCCACTTGATATTGAACCGTCTATACCCAACTTGAAGATTGAATATTCCACGCTTCAAACATGCCTCGATGCGACCCAAGAGCTGACAGGCCTCCAGGTTCTGCAGTCTGAAGTCAACATTCTTGTTGGAGATCCAAAATTTGATGGGTAAATAAAGATGAGAAATCAATTTACTTTAGCAGAAGTGTTGCTTTAATATTTTCATCTACAGCCGTAAAGGGTTATCCGCTGTTGAAGGGCGAGGCCCTCTTAGAACTTCACATCAAACAACACTTTGTCATATTCACCATTTGCCATGACTCCTGTGATGTCGTCAGTCCACTAATTTATGTTTTCTTATGTGAGAAGGCGGCAACCAAGTGGTTCACGTGATGTTAAGTGATAACCGCCGCCCATTGACATTTGCAACACCCGTAGGGTTACAGATGCGTTGTCGTCTATTAATTAAGTGGGCTCTGGCTACCTCACCCACCAGACGAAACATAGAAGTATAACACTTTCACTTCACGCCGGTCTTCTGTGAGGTTGTGGTACTTACCTGACTGTTGCATGGTCCTTCCACAGTAGTCTTTTAATGTCACAACTCCAGTCGTAATTAATTAAATACATTCATTTGAACTTATTTCAATAACTGTGCGTTTTGTGGGCAACTCATTTATTTTACGCGCGATCATTCATAACTAACGCACACAAGTTCGTTTCAAAAGTATACGACGCATTTATGAATGATTACCACATTGTCAACAAATTCTGTTTTTTAGGGAATGGAATGGCAATTTTTTTGAAGAAAAAAAATGTTTTTATTTCAATAAACGATTATAATACAGAGTCTGAACCTCCTGTGTGAATTTGGGCATCTTTAGAAAAGCCACCCTGTATATCCTCTGATTACCCAAATTAAAAAATAAGCAGAGAGGCAGATTACAGAAGAGATTTAAAACACCCTATGTTATATATTATAAATCACCTAATAAAGCTGTCCACCAGACACGTGTAAGACAAAATGTCGCAACAAAGAATTAAAACCTTCAACCACCTAAATGTTACCAATAATTACATTACAGGGAGCTCCCGGTGACCGAAGAAGGTGTATGGAGGGAGGTGACCGTCGAGTGTAGAGTTGACCTGGTGCCTTTCTCCATGACATTCTTCGTGCACCAACCGGTAATACTGTAGTACTTAAGATTGTTTACATGGGACATGCAGAGCACGTCAAAGGCCTCTGAACAGCCCTAATACTCATCTTCTCTATATACAGCGTGTCGTTACCATCGCGACAATGAATGAACACACGTCTAACGCTACTTGCCAATAATCATAAAAAAATATTAACGTTAAACAAAATCCATAATTATAAAAAAAATTTTTTCAAACAAACTAATTAAGTAAAAAAGAAACAAAATTTGTAACATCCTATACATCTCGCGTCACAGCGTCGTATTACAAGCCTCTCCTTCTAACAGTATGTTTTGTCTCTTTTAAATTCATTCAACCCATTCATATGCTTTGTGACCTTTACGTTACGCTTCTATACGTTTATAGGTAAGGGTGTTCTAAAATTCTGTGTTTTAGAAAATTTAATAACTCTGTAAATATTGATGTTTAAAGAATTTAAATGTTTAATACAACTTTAAAAAGTTATCCCCTATATGTGTGTTCATTTATTGTTGCGATGGTAACGACACGCTGTATATAAGAGATTTCCACCGATAATTGACTCATCACGATATCTCTGGAACCATAAAGCTTAGAGACTTGAAATTTGCTAGGAATATTCTGACACCCCGATTGGCGTGGGGAGTAGTGACCCTGCCTCTTGCGCCAGAGGGTGTGGGTTCGATCCCCACTACTGGAAAAATATTGTGCGATGAACATAGTGTTTTTCCAGTGTCTGGGTGTTTTCATATGTATAATATGTATTTATTTACAAAAGAAAAGTACGTTTAAGTATGTTTATCAGTTTTCTAGTACCCATAGTACAAGCGTTGCTTAGTTTGGGACTAGAGAATGTTGTGTAAAAAATGTGTCCGAAAGAAAATATTCCGTTCGCCGAGTAGAGGGCAGCTAAGAACGGATTTTACGAAATTCCACAAAACAACGTTTGTTTTTTAATATTTCAAACCTGGTCCTGTCTATGAAGAAAGTTGACCGTGTGCGAAAAATTGTCGCCGCTGTGGGATTGAACCCACGTCTTCGGCATTCAAACGCTCTAGCCACTGAGCTAAACGGCTGATGACCACACCGACGAAAATCTTAACGCATTCCTCTACATTGTTTTCTTAGCATTTGAAGCAATGCCATCTATTGTTATATCCTTTCCAGCATACAAACTTGACCGTGTAAAAATATAGGTTCAAAGCTCAAACACAGCAGTAAGAGCGTGTACATATTATTATCATAGTTGACTCTCAAAAAGGGGCTCCTTTATTATATCTTGCTTCTCCGTTTCCAGAACAGGCGATTCGGTCCGCTGTCCTACCGCGGCTTATCTGTCACCGCCCTAAAGAAGCCTCACGAGGCTGAGCTGAACAACTCCATACTCCATGAGTTGACCAGGCCGAGTGACGCTTTCGAGGTCAGTCTTAAGAACCCGAGGTCATTATTAAGAACCCATAATATTGTCTAAAAAATTTCAACTGTCTGACTATCACGAGATACGTTCATGAGATACAGGCTGGTGACAGACGGACAGACAGACAGATAGACAGACAGATAGATAGATAGATAGATAGAGAGACATCATAGTATTAGTTATAGGGTCTTGTTTTACCCTTTGGGTAGGAAACCCTAAAAAGAATTTAAAGACGGTCTGACTGTTGTCTATTACAATACTAGAAACATGTTTTTAATGTGAGGATGTGGCAAAAGAGCTGGCGGTTCGCCTTATGATAACCGCCGCCGATGGACATTTGCAACACCCGTGGGGTTGCAGATGCGTTAATATTATTCGTCGCCTTATAATAAAACGCAGAAGTGTAACGTTTCTTAGTGTAACTTTACGCCGGTATTCTGTGAGGCTCATTTTAACTTTTTTTTATGTGAAGTGGCAAACGAGCTGGCGGTTCACCCGGTTTTAGGTAATAACGGCCGCCCAACGCGGCATTTGCAACACCCGTGGGATTTCAAATGTGTTGCCATCTTTAAATAAAGTGGGCCCCGGCTACCTCACTCACGCCTCTACTTTACGCCGGTCTTCTGTAATCTCGTGGTACTTATCCGGACGTACTAGCCCATTCGTGCAACAGCCGAAAGTGGCTTGTCCTACCACGGTAAGACACACACACACCCTCCCAATTCCCGTGACGTGACGCGTCCTGACATATCTCGACGCGTACGTCGGCCTGCTCCACGCAAGCCTCTGGTCAGACGCAGTGTCACGTTACCAGACGTGTTGCGATCCCATGACCCTCCTCAATTACCGTGACGTGACGCGTCCAGACATATCTCGACGCGTACGTCGTCGGCCTGCACAACGGACGCTTCTCGTTAGACGCAGTGTCACGTGATCTGACCCAGTGCGGTGTCACGTGACACGCAAATCCCGTGTCGTGACGTGTCGTGACACATCGTGACGTGACGCAGGTTCTGAAGGCGTACTCCAGCGCTCACCGCTCGCGTCGCTGCACCCTCGCCCAGTTGGCGGCCACGCACTCGGCCGTCCTCCGGATGGCGCCTCTGGTGAGTCTTTACGTTTGGAGGAAGGGGGGGGGGGGGGGGGTAAGGGTTTGATCCAAATCTCTTAGAACAAAATTAAAACATGATTTCATACCAACACTGCTTGTGTGAGGTTGTGTTGCAGGTGTTCCCATATTTTCTAAACAATATCTATATTGGTTTAATTTTGATATATTTTGATAGATAAACGTAAATAACTGAAAAAAAAGATGCTAAAGGAGAGAAAAAGAACATATTTTCTTTTTGGTTAAACTAGTATAGAACTTTTCGCACTTTTTCTACAAATTTTATTGTATAGAACTTGTTCATTTACAAAATATACAAAAATATTGTTTCTTTGCCACAATCAATAAGTTCCATGACTTATATATTGGCTATGCTAAATTTTCAATTTTTCGGATTTATACACTCGAAGGGGTCAAAACTTCTCCGGTGAAGATAACAAGTAAAAGAAGTAACCACATTTAGTCCTTCCGGCAATCGTTTATGGGGAATCTTAAACCTGGGTCTAGTGCTAACACCAACCACTACGGTCCACCAGCCCGAGGGTGGTTACCAGCTGAAGTGCGGGGACCTCTTGCAAATATCCTGGATGCTGCAGAACACCTCTTCGCCCGTCGCGCCGTTCCACCATCGCATGAAGTTCGATCTGGAGTATGTGGGTGAGGGCTTCATAATAGCACTTGTTACAAGAACAATAAATGTATTGGGATTGAGTAGAGTTTAGAAAAACCAATATGGTTGATAGTTCTGCCTTGATATAACACGGAGTATGTGTAACGATTGTGTTGTCACTGTGGTAGGGCCCGCAACAGTTTTCCCTGTTGCACGAATGGGCAGGTCCGTCCGGGTAAGTGCCACGATATCACAGAAGACCGGCGTAAAGTAGAAGTGCTACACTTCTGCGTTTCGTTTGGTGAGTGAGGTAGCCGGGGCTCACTTTATTTAAAGGTGGCGAAGCATTTGCAACCCTACGGCTGTTGGAAATGCCGTGTTGGGCGGCCGTTAATACTTAAAAACAGGTGAACCGCCAGCTCGTTCGCTACATCACATAAAAAAAAAGTTAAAATGAGCCTCACAGAATACAATGTAAGTTTGGGTCGTGTATCAGTTTGATCAAGCCGAGCTGATCTTGGAAAGTCACAAATGGTTAGAGATTATTTCATCACACCATTTCTCTCCATAGATGTTGCTATAAATGCAATAGAAACAGACTTAGATACACGTCGGAATTTTCGCACCGAGAAATACTGCTTACTTGTCAACCGACTTTAAAAAAGGAGGTCCTCAATTCGACTGTATTTCTTTATGTTTGTTACCTCAGAACTTTCTACTGAGGGAACCGCTTGATGATTCATTTTTATTTGAAAGCTGACGCTTCCCATGTGGTCCCATATTAATTTCATTGGTATTGGATCTTGGGCTCAGCAGATACGTGGGAAGCTCCTGAAAATCAATTGTAAAATGAATACTCGAAGTAGGTTTTGTTTTTCGTTAATAAAAAAAAATGACCTGCATAAGAGACGAGATCTTTCGCGTTTCCAGACGAGGCTCACATCCACACAATTAAGGAGGCCCACAAGGCGCTCTCGGATCCCACCATCGACACGGACGAGAGGACTGGCCTGCTCTCGAAGATCATCAACGTATGCCTCGAGGTCCAGGGCCTAAACCTACCGGAGAGTACGGCCTCCGAATCCGAGACCGCAACGCAGAAGGGCGACCAGCCGACCAAGAGGAAGAGAGAAGACAGCGAGGCTATGGCACCACCCAAGGCGCCCCCAAAGAAATCCAGACCGAAGGGGAAAGAGAATAAAGGCGAAAATCGAAACGGCGGAAGCGGCAAGGGAGACAGAGATGCCGGGATCGGGGGGAGTGGGGTAAATAATGCGGGAGGCGAAAGGGCCGGTGAGAGAACCGGCGCTGCAGCTGGTGCCGGTGAACAGATGGCGAGGAAACCTAAAGACATTGACGATGAGCGTATAAAAAAAGTATCCGAACCAAAAATAGATGGCCACAACAGTGCAGCTGATGTTGTCCATTCAAAAGTCAAAGATAAACATGCACAGAAGAAGACCGAGCAAGTTACTGATGGAAGAAGTGATAGACGACCAGCGGGTACCATCAAGAGGAGTGGTCATGATAAACAAGACCCCAAAAGCGACAATGATAGAGTCGTAAAGGAAAACGTCGAACACACAAAAGGCTTCAAGACGACAAATCAACCTAGCTTGAATAAAGACCATAAACCTAAAAAGAACCATGCAGAAGATAAGTTGAAACAGCAGGTCGCGTCTAGTATGAACAAAAACTCGAACAAAGAGACACAGAAGTCGAAGAAGAATGCAGAATTAAACAGAGACAACACAGAAAGACCGAAAACTATTGGGCCGTCCAAGGCAGTTGGCAAAAAGTCTTCTGGGCCAGCGGGTTTCAAAGACAAGTCACTGAAGACGAAACAGTTGTCTCATAGAAGAAGTAATGTTGTGAACGGTGCGATTTTGAAGAACACGAGGATCCCTCAGATGGCGCCCAACAGCGTTCAGAAGATAGTGAAGAAGAATCTACTAAGGAGCAGTCCGAGTGAGTAATGTCTTTGATAAACATATTCGAGTCTTAATTAGCAGTATGAGGCTAGAGATAGTATTAAAGTATTTTTTTGTTAGAAATGGATCGTAACGCCTTGCAGACGAAGGGTTCCATACCATTGTGTATAAAAACGGCGAAAAAAAAATCATGTCTGTTGTATGGAACCACTAATTTTTTATCCTGTTTTACGGTATTGGTTGGTAGACATCATCTGTGATAATTTCAACTAACTATCACAGTTCATAAAATACATCCCTGAGACAGATATACAGACAGACAGTGGAGTCTTAGTGACAGGATCCCGTTTTACCCTTTGGGTATGAAACCAGAATAAGTATTAAAGATTACGACATTTATCTACCACATTATTAAATTTTAAATCAAGAATATCAGTGGCGGATTTGTGTCCGAATCTTAAAAGTGTAATCTTTTCTACAATTTTTTTAATGTTTCGCCTTAAATGCAGATATTAGCTCACTATAAACTTAACATAAAATTAAATATGAGTAACATGTGTTTCTTTAATTTTACAGGGATGAGCGCTTCGAAGTTTGCTGGCATTTCACAAAGCATCCGACGGCCACATACACATATACCGAGTGAGTGCAAGCTTTGTTTTGGTACATTAAGCTCTTTTTTCATAGTAGAGCAAGGCAGCATTATCTCCCGTTGTATGTATGGGTTAGCTCTATCCGTACTGTCTGAACACATAGACTTTCTTGGTATGAAATGGATAGAAAAAAGCGTTACTTCCGTCAGAAAAAAATCTGAGTTACTCCCTAGTCGCGCCTAAAGAAGTTTTACTTCAACTCAAAGTACTCAAAGCAATAAACTCAAAGTACAGGGATGCCCGATCTTTGCTCGGTTTGTTTCGGTTTTGTTTCTCAATAAACAAGGATCTTGAATAAGAAAAGGGAAAAAACGTGTTTATTGTATTTGTGGAAGTGGTTGGGTAGTAAGTTCCAACAATTCAAGTTCAATTTGGTGTCTTCCCTTCAGGAACATGACCCTTACTGTAGAACAAGATTATCCTGTGTTGTAACATTTTACATTATAACTTTCACGAGAACAAACACCCAGATCAGAAACAACTACCTGTGGGTCACACAAATACTTGTCTTATGAGGGATCGAACCTACAATCGAACGCCTGGCCGAAGCCAATACCTTGGCAACTGCGGTTACTAAATTGCTTGTTCTTTCGCAGGGTTGGTGAGCAAGCCTCTGGCGAAATCGTGACGCTTTGAGGCTACAATATTAATTTGTGTATATATTTAACTGACAATATTGTTAAATAGTTTATACTTCATATTGTGAGGAAGCTATTTTACTTTTATTAGTATAACGTTGGTAATGTAATTGTGATTAAGTAAAAATTGATTTCATATAAATTCAGTGTTGTTGGATACAAATCATCCATACAATTTTACATGTTTAACTCCCTAAATGAAGTTTTGAATGGTTGAAAAAAAGGCTTGTTTATTGTGTTTTGTGAAATGACATTAATTAATGTTCTTTTTGCAATCTAAGATCCATATTATGTCATGACCATGGAGTGAGATAAATTTTTTCCGAGCAGTTTGGTCGAATTTTTAACATATTTTAACTATTCGTTCATGTTATTATGAATAATTATATCAATAAAAGATATTAATGATTATGTTTATAATACAGCAAGAGTAAGGCAGGGCTTTGCCCAATAGTGGGACGAATATAATTATGGCTACCTGAAAATATTTTATAATAAGAAGATTGTCGCTTGTAACATTTGATCCCACCTGTAAATGCATTTTAATGTTTTTCGAATTTGAGTTAATTAAATGTTTCTTTAAATAAGACTTGTGTTTTGATAACAAAAGGGACAGAGATAGGTGACAAGTGCGACATTAGCTATCTCTGTCTTATTTGTACCCTGGTTTACTTTATCCTCTTCTTCTTCTTCTTAATAATGGCTTGCTTTGTGAGTTATCACAATTCCGCCAATGTCAAGTTGTTAGCCATTACACGTAGGGGAATGTACTTTATCCTCTGAACTTGTCCAGTTTCAGTATATATGTCTTATCTATGACTTAGTCATTGTGAAGTAGTTTCATAAGCGGGGTATAGCTGTCTCGTTCTCGCTCCCTGTCTGAGTTTCTGTCTGTCTCGCTCTTACTACACGTTAGTGACCTTGGTACAGGAATCGGGTTTGTGTTTAGATTTTACGATATCAGGTAAGATTTTAGGGACATAGATTTGATCATGCAGAATAAAAGAAATCTGTATTAATAATTATGTACCTAGTCTGAGAGCCAAGCGCCAGTTTTTCTTGATAATATTTTTCCATATGAAATGATTTTTGGTGCTAGAAAATGTAGTTTCTATTTAAGAGGGCAATTTTTATGAAAACGTTTTTTCGTTGGCAATAAAATTCGGATGTACCAAAAAAACAATTTATTTAAAATTATTGATAGTATTTAGAAAAGCTATATTACGAGCACATGATATTAGAAAATCCATTGATTTTATTTAATAACAAAATTTTACTCTAGGTCGCGGTTACAATACCTTGATCTAATATATGGAGTGTAAAGATAAAGAGTAGTATCTCAGTCAATACATTAAAAAGTTTTTTTTTTGTAGAAAGCGACAATTATTGTTAGAGTAGGACAAAAAAGGAGACAGACATTGTGAAGGTTTACAAGCTAAGAATAATGATCATAGTTAATTATAATTCACTAGTAATATAATAATATTAGTTATTGCTGTTTAATTTTTAGTTATTTTTTTACGTTTTTCTCACACTAGGATAGTAATTTAATTATAAGTAAGTAAGGATTTTTATTGGGTATAAGTTTATTTATTTAGTTTATACTTGTATATTATGTTAGAAAGATGTGTTCATCTATAATTGTTGGAACATTTAAGAGCTTTTTTTAATTCCTTTATAATAACTAATTAGCTTGTTTAATTTGTTCTATTCTGGCATAACTTAAGAGGTAAATAGAAAAAATATTTATGTCTAAACAAAATAAGTTTTTAAGATAATGTCTTGGATATTTGGCCGTTTTAGGTAGCAGTTTCATAAAGTTTTTGTGACTGCTCAAAAGTTTGCCTAAAGCACTAATTTATTTTTCCATTCTTTACTTAGTTTACTATCGTCTTATACTACATAATTATATCTTATACTACATAAGCGCCATTCTTGTCATTACATATGAGATACTTCCTTATCTCTACACCCCATAACACGCTTAAAATATTCCATATAAAATACCAATAAATATACAACATAAAACCTCCATATCTAATCTATTATTATTAAACAATATTTTAATATAAATATTAAATAATATTTCAATATTTTTTAATACAAATTATATCATGTATTTTAATTTTCTACATATTTCATAAAAATGTGTTGTTAAAATTGAAATTATTCTCTACAAAAATATTATTAGGGCTATAAAACCTGCCTTTATTAATTTTAATCTATGTACTAGGAATAATGCATACATTGTAATTTAATAAATACGCAAACATAAAAGATAAATAGGCGAAGAACAAATTATTATTTACTTATTATAAATAAGAAATTGTTCCTTAAAATCGTTTATACAATAAACACGATATTGTTTAATGCTATTGAAAAGAAAATAAATATTGGAAATATAAAAATATATTAATGTTTTCATCCATTCACATAATTGGAAATTTTCTACTTTCTAAGCATATGAGAACATAGGAGAAAGAGATGGTATCGATCATGAAGCCATTAGCTCAAGTTATAGTCATTCTAAGTCGCTAATTTAAAATAAAGGACGTCAAAATTTAAAACTAAACTAAAAATGTACATATAATGCGTACATAATTACGCACGTAAGATAGCATATAAGAAGTTGAACTTCTTTAGCGTAACAAAATAAAAATTCCGCCACGCTGCCCCACTGCGAATTGGTGGCCTTCACATATCTTCGAAATTTTTTTGTTATTATTTCGAAAATATGCAGGTTTCATCACGATGTTTTCCTTCACCGCGGAGCACTTGAAAAAACTAGCACTTAAAATTAACAATTTCATTGTTGCTGGCACTGAGCTATCCAGGCTCTAGTAGTTATAGTACGGCTATAGTTTTTAATTGCATGCAAATAATTAATTACAATAAAATAATAAAAAGACTGGAATAGGATATAAGTAATAAAAATATATAAAAATCGCGAAAATATATAAGGCGCGCTTCTTAAAATTTAACTCTCATCATTTTGTCTCACCTGTACATAAAAATATAACTTTAAAAAAAATGCGACTGTAAAATCCTAATACGTCATAATATCCACTGGCATGGTTGTTGTATAAAAAAATTAAAAAAAAATTTGCAATCCACATATACGGTGTTTCAAACTTCAAAAGGCAATTTTGAAAGGATAGTTTTTGTGGGTCTCGCCAAAGCTGAAAGAGAAGAGAGTCCAGTGTCATTAATTTATTTGCTACAATACTGTGCGAAGGCGTATTAACAATTATAGTGATGTTCCTCAGACATTGAATTTTTCTGATCTGTGCATTCCTTAATCGATAATTAAAATTGTCTAATTAAGGGAATTAAAATAAATTGAATATATTTAAATAGAAATTGCGGAGGACTATGGTAACAAAAATGTAGGGGTGACAATGAACATTACGATAAATGATGAGTGACCATTTATAATGATGACGATTAATACTTGATAATTGTGATGATTTTGATGATGAGTGAATAGTACCTGAAGGACCGAGCTTGCTCGGTTTGTTTTTTTTTTGATAAATCGTGTAATGAAATATGTATAATATTTTTGGATCGTACCGACGTAATAATAACAAAATATGAACTGCTGTTTTTCACAAAAGAAAGAACTTTAAAAGAAAGGGAAAAATAACAAAATCATCTGGATCGACAAAAATAAAAAATAAAGAAATCATGATCTGGTATAGAAAAAAAGTAAAAAAAAAAATAAGTGTGTAAATGATCGTGATTCGTGATACGAACCACGGCCGTCTGTTTTGGGGCCGCCCGACTACCGACCGAGCTATTATAACATTTTTTTTGCGGCGAAATTTACCGTCATATTCGAATGATATTTTTCATTCCCTGAAAACAGGGATAAAAGGACATTTTCTAAAAATGAAACCTAGCTAGATCGATTTTTCGCCCCCGAATCTACGCACATAGTAAATTTCATGAAAATCGCTGGAGCCGTTTCCGATACATATATGTACAAGAATTGCTTGTTTAAAAGATGAGATAACGTCAATGAAGATGATTTCGGTGAGGAATTACAATGAAAATGATGAGTGACTGTGGTGATGACAAATATGACGATTAAGGTGATAATGACTTCGGTTCTGTGGTAGGGCCGCCACGCAACAGCTCAAGCTGTTGCACGAATGGGCAGGCACGTCCGGGGAAGTGCCATAGCCTCACCGAAGCCCGGCGTGAAGTGGTAATACAAGTAGTATACTTTCGTTTCGTTTCATGAGTGAGGTATTCGGTGTGTTGTAGACCATGGGCGGTCGATTATCATCAGGTGAACCACCAGCTCGCTTGCTGCCGTTTCACAAAAAAGACAATTAGGACGATAACTAATGTATGATGATCACAATGACGAACGAACAACATGAATGGCAATTGTGATTATTATGATCACAACAACAAACAGACAACGTTGGGGCCTTACCCCTCGAGGGTGTAGGTCCTTTTGTGGCGGTCGAGGGCACTCAGGGCGGTCAATTGGCCAGCCGCCAGGGGCACCCTCTGCGCTAGTAGGTTCTCGTGCAGGCGGCCGGCGCTGGAGGCCTTGGCCACCACGGCCCGGCCCTTCCGCACCTGGAACCTGTGGGCGCGGCTTCAGACCCTCGTCGGGCTCGTAGTAGGAGTCACGTGTTTATCGCAACAGGCAAACATAACAGATATCCCGAGTTAACAGCCTGTACCTGTTACGAACAAGCTTAAATGACAGTTCCTTAATACGCTGTCACAAGCTATTCTTTACTGATTCTTTACTTTACTTTAGTTAGATAGAGATAGAAACTGTTACACCTTATCACAGTTGTTCCTGAACACTCACTGTCCCAAGCTCTCTCTTTCTTGCATCGGTCATAAGACCTCGTGCTTCCCTTTCTAACAAAGCCATAAACCACAGAGTCACAACATAGTATGAAATAACAGGCTGTCATTTTGTAACAGGTATTTGTCACTGTTACTTTTATGTACAGCGACAGTACTTTTAAGTTCGACGAAACAGGTACTCGATTCAACTTAGTATAGTTCACTCCTATCGTACTGCGTCGTACAAGTGCGAACCTTTTATTTAACGTGGGGGAAAACCCTTCATGAATCCTCACCGCCTTGCGGATAGAGTAAGTAGGGCGGGCTATGCGGGATTCCCCGATAACGGAGAGCCCACTAAAATACCTACGTTAAACGTTCGCATAAGCAAGGTCAACGTGCCCGGGGAATACCTGTATCCCTAGCCATTCATCAGTAAAGAAGAAAGAAACGTTTATTAGTTACAAGCTGCTATTAGGCTAAAGGCGTAATATTCAGACAGAAAGACAGATATACATAAAATATGTATATAAATTATATTGTTGCCTATGTTTTATTCTGATGTATAAGCTATATTATTGTAAAGTTTCATTAAAATACATTCAGTATCTAGTATTTGCGTGAAAGAGTAACAGACATCCATCCATACATACCTACAAACGCCTTTATCATATTAGTAAGGAAGTAAGGATAGTATCATGTTTTATCGCAATATCTAATGGCATTTCGCAACTTATTGGTGTGCGATGAATTTTACTATTTTAATTACATTTTATCATCGAAATAATGATAGATATTTTTTTTTTTTTTTTTTTTTTTTTTATGTGAAAAGTTGTCAAACGAGCAGACGGTTCACCTGATGTTTGCCACACCCGAGGGTTACAGATGCGTTGACAACCTTTTCAAAATTGGGCTCCGTCTACCTCACTCACCAGACGAAACGCGAAAGTATTTGTCATACTTCCACTTTACGCTGGTCTTCTGTGAGGTCGTGGTACTTACCCGGACGGGCCTGCCCATTCGTGCAACAGCCGAGGCTGCTGCGTGGCCCTACCACCGTAAAAAATATGTTCGCGATGGCGTCGGGAGGTGGATTATTCTCTGCACTGTGGAGGAATTTGCCTCGCAGAGGGACATATATAGTCTGTTACTTTTGCATTGCCATAAGATACTGGGCAATTCCAGCTGTATAAACATTTATTTAATTTCATTCGACATAGCACAATGGTCACCTTGATGTGGCACTTTATGGGGATTATTTTACTGTAATTGCTTTTTTTAAAAAAAATATTAAAAATATAAATATGTAATAATCAGTGATGTTCAAATCCGATTAAAAGAATTTTTAAAATCGGTTCAGGAATGACGGAGTTATGAGGTAATAACATACAAATGACAACCGAATTGAGGACCTCCTTTTTTGAAGTCGGTTGACAAAGCGGCGTTATCTGTCGTGACTGCTGACTCGGCAAGGTGACTTGTGGTGCAGCTGCTAAGCTGTTGGCCTCGACGCCTTGGGCCGTGGGTTCGATTCTCACGCAAGTTTCGTATCCCGTGGATAACTGTTCGGGATGGGTTTCTTCCCAAGGATAGTTGATAACAGGCGGCCGGTCGTAAAAATCCTTATATTTAAAGACATTTATTCCGTCACCTTAAAATAGTACAGAACTTAATCAATAAAATTACAAAAAATAAAAACACAGAAAAAAAATGTTTAGGTA
Source organism: Iphiclides podalirius (assembly GCA_933534255.1). NCBI lineage: Eukaryota > Metazoa > Arthropoda > Insecta > Lepidoptera > Papilionidae > Iphiclides > Iphiclides podalirius. Next base: position 6,746,409 of record OW152841.1, on the reverse strand, counting down.
AAGGAAAAAATATATCAAAAAAGAAAAAAAAATGGGTAGTAAAGTATTATAATAAATATTATAAAGTATTATAATAAATATTATAATACTTTATAATATTATATATATTTTTTAAATTCAAAACTGGCCAGCACTTGACTGCCATCCCACCTGATGGTAAGTGGCGATGCAGCCGTTGATGGGAAGCGCGCTGACCACTTAGCACCTAGCCGATGAATGCTTACAACATGTATTACATGTTGCCATCCTAGATGGGGTAAGGGCAGGAATGTGGCGACTCACGCTAGCAGCAGCTGGGCCGGCGTGATCCCCAAGCCGGCGGCCATCACTTGCACGAGGGGGTCCTCGATGGCTGGTGGCAGCGCGCTCTTGAACGCCTTCGGGGTGCCTTTGGACCCTAAGGCGCCGTAGCAGACCAGCTTGATGCCGAACGCCTCGCAGAAGCCGGAGAGCCGGTCCTGGCTGAGGTAGGGGTGGCACTCCACCTGTCCCGTTTCAAAGCCAAAGTCTTTTAACTTAAGCTCTTATTGAACGTCAAAGTAAGAACTACCACCGGTTCACTAAACTAGAACTGAACAGAGAAGAACCGGCAAGAAACTCTACGGTCTTGTTCTTTTTGTTATTTCTTTTTTTGTTATGGAACTATACAAACTTATTTAGGTATAAAATTGGCAGCAGCCAGAGCAAGAGTCATTTCGACACATCCTGCTCCTCGACGTATTCTTCGACACTATAATAGATCCTTGCAATTAGGGTAGCTTTTAAAAAAATTGAAATTGTTTATAATTAGTTGTTTGTGGATATCACCTATTTTATTATAAAAGTTAATGCACCTACCAAGAAACGACTTTCTGGTTTTAGCCAGTCCAAACCTCGGTACCAGAGTTCACCTATTTACTTTTTTGTAAGTAGGCGGATATTATTTCGTACATACATTATGTTCTGGAGTATGTAAAGCGACGGGAGCGTTTGGGGCGGGGAAGCGGTGTTTTTTTTTTTATGGGAAAAGGAGGCAAACGAGCATGCGGGTCACCTGATGATACAACCTCTGCTTCAGATGTGTCGACAACCTTTAAAAAGTGGGCCTTGGCTCCGTCTTGGAACTTCCTCGGACGGACCTGTCAATTCGTGCAACAGTCGAATCTGCTGCACAGAATCGTATAATATTTATCATCATCATCGTCGTTTTCTTCTTCGTCTTTTCATTATCATCATAATTTTCATGAACCATCGTCATTTGTGATTTGATCACTCATCATTTTCATCACCTGCATGCAACGACTTCCCGCACACTTGCACAGGTCGTCACTCCATCTAGTGGCTGTCCGAGTACGAGGCTGCCGCTCGAGAACCATATTTAGACTGACCAAGAAGCAGCGGCGACCTTTCCACAACCGCATCTGTAATACCCTCACCTGGTTCACGACCGGCTTCAGCCGCCCCTAGTCCGTGACCTTGTGCACCTGTAATGACCTCACCTGGTCCACGGCTTTAGCCGCCCTTGAGGGCAACCGCCTTATAATGACCTCACCTGGTTCACGACCGGCTTCTAGCGCCCCGTAATGACCTCACCTGGTTCAATACCGGCTTCTAGCGCCCCGTAATGACCTCACCTGGTTCACTACCGGCTTCTAGCGCCCCGTAATGACCTGACCTGGTTCACTACCGGCTTCTAGCGCCCCGTAATGACCTCACCTGGTCCACGGCTTTAGCCGCCCTTGATTGACCTCACCTGGTGGTTCACTACCGGCTTCTAGCACCCCGTAATGACCTCACCTGGTCCACGGCTTTAGCCGCCCTTGAGGGCAACCGCCCTATAATGACCTCACCTGGTTCACGACCGGCTTCTAGCGCCCCGTAATGACCTCACCTGGTTCACGACCGGCTTCTAGCGCCCCGTAATGACCTCACCTGGTTCACTACCGGCTTCTAGCGCCCCGTAATGACCTCACCTGGTTCACTACCGGCTTCTAGCGCCCCGTAATGACCTGACCTGGTTCACTACCGGCTTCTAGCGCCCCGTAATGACCTCACCTGGTCCACGGCTTTAGCCGCCCTTGAGGGCAACCGCCCTATAATGACCTCACCTGGTTCACGACCGGCTTCTAGCGCCCCGTAATGACCTCACCTGGTTCAATACCGGCTTCTAGCGCCCCGTAATGACCTCACCTGGTTCACTACCGGCTTCTAGCGCCCCGTAATGACCTGACCTGGTTCACTACCGGCTTCTAGCGCCCCGTAATGACCTCACCTGGTTCACGACCGCCTTCAAGCGCCCCGTAATGACCTCACCTGATTCACCACCGGCTTCAAACGCCCCGTAATGACCTCACCTGATTCACCACCGGCTTCAAACGCCCCGTAATGACCTCACCTGATTCACCACCGGCTTCAAACGCCCCGTAATGACCTCACCTGATTCACCACCGGCTTCAAACGCCCCGTAATGACCTCACCTGATTCACCACCGGCTTCAAACGCCCCGTAATGACCTCACCTGATTCACCACCGGCTTCAAACGCCCCGTAATGACCTCACCTGATTCACCACCGGCTTCAGCCGCCCCTTGTCCGCGACCCTGTGCACCTGCTCCGAGTTGAAGTTGCTGAGGCCCCCGCTGACCGCCAGCCCGCCGGAGACCAGACCTTCAATCCCGTACCACGCGTCCATGAAGTCGTGCTCGGAGAACTGCAGCACGTTCGCTATCTTCGGCAGCGGGTCGCCGCCCTCCTTCGGTTTGAGGAAACGTGACGGCTTTTACGTCGCTTTTTTGTGGAGAGTTTACGTGAAGCCGTTTTTTTTAATGTAGACACGGGGCAAACGAGAACGAGGCTCATCCGACGGTGAGTGATTACCGCCACCCATCGACACCTGCAACACCCGAGGGCTTACAAATGCGTGTCCGGCCTTTTGTGAAAGAGTATGGTCTCTCTTTTTAGACGGAAAATGTGATAGCTCAGTGTCCGGGCGCTCAACTTTATTTACATTTAGTCGAGCAACCCGAGTTCGATTATCGGTGCCGACACCGATGAAATTGAATGAAGATATGTGAAGTCATCAATCTGCAGTGGGGTCGCGTGGTGGACTGTGCCCTGATAACCATTGTGCAAAAGAAATTGGGGCTCATGGACTATACCCATTTTGTTAACGAATAGAAGAACCCAATATCATATGAATTAATAGGTTAATAAAATCTCTTTCTTAAAGGGTGAGGCTAAAAAATTTTCTACGTCAACTCGTGGAGTTAATCGTCATTTTAATTAAATTTTATCCGCTAGAACTCATTCTCGTTGGAATTGTTTTGTTTATCCATCTCTTAAAAGCTTAGGCTAGAATATTTTCATCGTCTGTACCTAAACTTGTTTCAGAGTAGCTAATGCATATGTGTAATCGATTCATCCGTCATTTCATAATTTACTACAGCATCATCTGCCTGCCGTTGCAATGTTAGTTTCATCAATCGAATGTTGAGGAACACTAATAGGACATACAATAATTCAACTTTATTTATGATAAGAAAAATACAGTCAACTTAGTTCTCCTTTGAATTTCCTCTCTATAGACCTACATATTCAGGCAGAACTGATCTTAAATATAAAGTTCTTAAAAAATATGTTCCTACCTTTAGGGACATAGGGTTATGTATGAGATATAGGTCGAAATAGGTAAGACCCATGGCCTCTAACGAGGCCCTGCAAGCGCGCTCAACCAGGTCCCGCCGGTGGAAGGTGCTCCAGAGCTTGGAGATGATGTAGAGGTCCTCCCTGCAGCATTAACGTCTGATGCGTCAACATTATTGACGTGCAACATCAACTCAATTGTCGAGAGAACATGTCCCGACAATTGAAGATGTTTGGAGAGGAGACGGATTGTAAGGTGTAACAAAGGTTTAGAAAATTCTTCCTATTTTTGCCTCTTTTAAAAATTTTTAAAAGAGGCAAAAATAGGAAGCCTGAAAAAACAAGCGGGGGTTTTGTGGTTTTTTTATATATGTTTCTAGCTGCTAAACATAATCTGATTATTATAACACATATAATATAACACAATTTATATTAATAACATCAGCGTTAGCGATTATGGACATACTGAATCGAAATCAAGTTTCCTTGAATAATCAATATTCACTTGTAAAAAGTACCTTTCAGCTTAATATTTTCCATGTTATAAGCAACTCTGAGCTCTTGCTCTTTTTTATGTGAGAAAGTGGCAAATGAGCTGGCGGTTCACCTGATGTTAAGTGATAACCGCCGCCCACGGAGGTGGCAACACATCTGCAACACCGATTGCAGATGTGTTGCCACCTTTTAATAAGGTGGGCCCCGGCTACCTCACTCACCAGACGAAACGAGGAAGTGTAACACTTCTACTTTACGCCGGTCTTCTGTGAGGTCGTGGTACTAACCCGGAGGGACCTGATCCAAACAAATCTTGCCAGAAAGGTCAAATCTTGTTTTATAAAAAGCTGGCAAACGAGCATGGGGGTCAGTTGATGAAAAGCGATCAACGTCGCCCATGGACATTTGCAACATCTGTTGAGTCGCAATTGCATTGCCGGCCTTAAGATAGGAGTGGGCTACCGATAAGGTAAGACTAACCGAAGAAAGAAACGATAAGGTAGGGTTACCGATGTACTCGTATCCACTAGTGCGTTCCCTAAGAGATCCCAGAGTCCCTCCAAATGTACAGAAGGTGGCCGAACCCCACATAACCCTGTCATTGATATCTTTTTAATCCCCCCCCCCCCCCCGATTCCATAAAAAAGGTAGGGGGGGTTAATGAACACTCTTCTTGAAGATCCCTCCTAAGTCTGTCGAAAGGTCTCTTCACCTTTTGACCGTTCCATCGCGGATCTTCGAGTTGATCCCCTCGCCTACCTCCCTCTCGTTGCCGTAGATGAAGGCGGTGTCGATGGCGCGGTAGCCCAGGTCGATGGCCGCCTCCACGACGTGCCTCACCAGACGCTTGTCAATCTTGAACGAGAACACCAGAGCTAGGACTGTGCACTGCTCGACGAGTCCAGGAATGAGCCCGAAACGTTTGGACAATTCGAACAATTTCGAAGTGACCGTGAACTTGCATCGACTTGAAGAGCTCATGTGATTGCCGTTTAGCAATGTGAGCTTAAGGTGTCAGACGCTATCCGGACCACGCCCCCAATGTTGGAGAATACCTGCTGTGCGAACTAACTGAGTCGTACAGAATCAAACAAATACAGTTATACCAAATAAAATTTGAAGGAATTTATCCTTAAGTAAGGTATATCAAACAGACAGGCTTACGGAGTAAGGGGTAATATTAAGTTTGCCTAAGGATATCATGACTATAGGTGAGAAAGTCGATTTGAAAGTTGGTTGCTCACACACATGCTTGTTGGAGGTTTTACACAATTTATCAAACCACCCAATATAGATTGGAAAAATTGGTCTCCCCGGTGCCTAATCATTCTATCATCGGAGACATTGAATAATGTCTGTCTAATGATAATGTCACCAATATACGACTAAGGTAACAGTGCAGTCTTCAATATGAAAGTGAAGACTTTCATCCCGTCTATCGTCAAGAAATACGGTCTGGTAACGCTTCAAGAATTTGTTTATTTTATGTGAAAAGTTGCCAAACGAGCAGACAGTTCACCTGATGTTAAACGAATACCGCCGCCCATGGACATCTGCTACACCCGAGGGTTACAGATGCGTTGACAACCTTTTGAAAATTGGGCTCCGGCTACCTCACTCACCAGACGAAACGCGAAAGTATTTGTCATACATCCACTTTACACTGGTCTTCTGTGAGGTCGTGGTACTTACCCGGACGGGCCTGCCCATTCGTGCAACAGCCGAGGCTGCTGCGTGGCCCTACCACCGCAAAGCTTCAGGAAAAAGCTTTAAAGGTTTCTTAGCGTTACCTTTTAGCATTCTTAGGATTCCTACATACCAAAGCGGTGCCCAAAGCGATCACAGGCATCTTGGTGCCGTCCCTTAGCTCCATGTAGCTTGAACTCGTCGATCCGTAAGTATTCTTCGCTTCCTTCAGCTCTGCTATTCTTTTTGAGCACGCTTCCTCGTCGATTTCCTGGGGTACGGTTTCCACGGCCCTGTACGTCCTCCGCACCACTGTGCTCCTCTCCGCTTTCGCTGTGGACACCTTACCCTGGAGAGCAATCGGAAGTTACCTAGGTGACAGCCCTGGCATCTAACACTGGATGGTTTGGAACGGCTCGCTAGGTGGTCGTTCAGGTAGATTTACCGGGTGTCGCTGCTTGTGTTACAACCCTAGCCAGTCTTCTAAAGATTCAAAGAAGACGGATCAAAGACAGGCCATCAAGTCTTTTGCCACCGCGACGGAATCCCAAAGGGCTCTCAAATTGAAGATGACTGTTATGTATTTATTGTATGATACGAGATTGTAACCCGATGACTTTGTGGTGTTGTGGTTGTGAAACGTAAATATACTTAAGCTTACCTAAATGGTAACTAAGTACGAGGAAGGCCCGAGTAAATAGGATCAGATCAAGGAGGAAGAAGAAAAGGACGCCTTCGGTGTATTGAGTGTTAATAAATGTACCATGTATTTGACACGCAACCGCCTCTGATTATACTCTTTTGTTAATGTGTATTGTATTTTTTATTTTATTTATTTTTATATATAATATATGTACACAGAGAATTATGACAGAGAACCTTGCGCTAGAGGGTATGAGTTCTATCCCAACAACTGGAAAAATATTCTGTGATGAGCATAGTGTTTTCTAATTTAGGTGAACCCTTTTAAAATAAAATCAGTCAACTTTTTTTTTAATTTAAACAAAAATATTGCTCTTACTTTGGGATAACATTATCCTGTGCTGTAGGGACGTTTTACAGACATAAATTACACGCGGACAAACACCCAGATGCGAAACAACTATCCGTGGGTCACACAAATAGTTGTCCCATGTGGGAATCGAACCCACGACCCCCGACGCCGAAGCCGATACCTTGGCCACTGCGCCACGGAGTCATCGAATAAGTTCCATTTAATGCTTCATTGCTTAGTCCTTTAACTGTAGAAGGCGACATTTTCTTCATCCTTCTTGATCTATTTACTCGGGCCTTCCCCATACTTAGTTACCATTTAGGTAAACTTAGGTATATTTAGATTTTAGATCGGGTTGCAATCTCGTATCATACAATTTTTAATGTGATTTTTTTTTAATGTGAGAAAGTGGCAAACTCGCTGGCGGTTCACCTGAAGTTAAGTGATAACCGCCGCCCACGGATATTTGCAACACCGATTGCAGATGTGTTGCCAATTTTTAATAATCTCGGCCCTAGATACCTCACCCATCAGACGAAACGCAGAAGTAAGACACTTCAACTTTACCTCGTCAAAAAGAGGTTTGGTTTCGGCAAGTCAGACATTTTTACGAATTTGATACAAGGCTCTATAAGATTGAGAGAAATATTTGTTAAAATCGTTTATTTAAATATCCCCATAGCTCATAGTTTCTTTATTTGCTGGTAAACAGGCACAGAAAATATTTTGGTCTTGTTATCTAGTTGTTTTCACAAATGTCAAGCTAACTAATCTATTTAGCTGTTTTAACCAGCATGCAAATGTCCAAAGATATATTTATAATACAGTTAATTCTAATTTTTTTTTACACATAACTAGAAACGTCCTTATACAATTTTAATAGATATATTATTTAATTAATTAGAGCCGTGATAGCTGAGTGTCCGGGCGCTCGCCTTTAATTCAATATACTCGAGCAACCTGAGTTCGATCCCCGGTGCCGGCACCAATGTAGTTTTTAACTTTAAGTGCTGACTTATCACTTGCTCCGCGGTGAAGGAAAACATCGTGAGGAAACCTGCATATTTTCGAAATAATAACAAAAAAAATATATTTCGAAAATATGTGAAGTCCGCCAATCCGCAGTGGGGCCGAGTGGTGGACTATGCCCTGATACCCTCTGTATAGAGGAGGCCTTTGCCCAGCAGTGGGACATGTATAGGCTGATACTTTACTTCACTTTTATTAATTAAATAATGCATCGATTTTTAGCAAAAAATAAATAAAATAATGGGAACAACATTTAGGCATTACAATTTAAAAACTCATTTATGGTGTAAAATGGTTTCTATAACAGCCATCGTCGTAACGAAAGGCGGCTTTCCGGTACCGTTAGAGTTTAGGAATCTCCTATAACAGATTGGCTTCGATTACTGAGAGAATCGTGGAAATAGCTCCTATTTTCATTTCTACAGATACGATTGCAGTGGTTTCGCAGCACTTTAAAATATTTTAGGTTTTTCTCGGTAGGACAACGCTTGTATTTTCTTTTGGCTTTGTCCCGAAGAGCCATTAATTACTTTATGTCATTATTGAGCCATGGTGCAGGATTTCGTTTAATTCTTCGGATCGGTGCATGCTTATTAAACAAATTTAATATAATCTCCGTGAAACTAGGACCCTTTTCACCGACACTATTGACGATTAGCATTATAAAGCAGCGGAATCACATTGCCATGCTTTAAGTCTACGCCCTTATTACTACGAAGAAGGAGATATTGCGGTTTGCGCATAGGGACATGAAAGCGATAGGAAAGGTAGATCAGGTCGTGGTAAGAAGAGGAAGTGGCCAGTTGGCCATGTGGCCAGTTAGCCATGAGAGATTACGCTACTAGGCGATGACACGCTTATTAGGTTGAGAAGAGAGGGGGTGCAATTTAGAAAGTAAGTAAGTAGCCGAAAGAGGTAACAGATTAAGATTAAAATAATTAAAGACAGATTTTAGCAAAGAAGCACGGAAATAATTTTCTTTTATGTGAAAAAATGGCAAGCGAGCTGACGGTTCACCTGATGTTAAGCAATAACCGCCGCCCATGGACATTTGAAACACCCGTAGGGTTGCAAATGCTTTGCCACTTTTAAATAAAGCGGGCCCCGGCCACCTTACTCACCAGACGAAACGCAGGTACAGGTGTAACACTTGTACTTTACGCCTTTTATAACAATTTTTAACAAACAAGCGGTAAAATCACTCATCAAAATTATATGATCATATACAGCGTGTCGTTACCAACGCGACAATAAATGAACACGTCTAACGCTACTTGCCAATAATCGTAAAAAAATCTTTATGTCAAAAAAATCCATAATTAAAAAAAATATTTTTCAAACAAAGTAATTAAGTAAAAAAGAAACAAAATTTGTAACATCCTATACAACTACAACTGACTGATTCATATATTCAGAGACTTTTTCATTCGTTGCCACAGTGTCGCATTACAAGCCTCTCCTTCTAAAAGCAAGTTTTGTCTCTTTAAAATTATTCAACCCATTTATATGGTTTGTGACCAAATTTTACTTGTTAACTTTTTATTGTGAACTTTACGTTACAGTTTTATACGTAAGGGTGTTCTAAAATTCTGTTTTTTGGAAAATTTATAACTCGGTAAATATTGATGTTTAAAAAATGTAAATGTTTAATACAATTTTAAAAATTTATCCTCTATAAGTGTGTTCATTTATTGTCGAGATTGTAAAGACACGCTGTATAAATATTAATGATCTTAACGAAACTGATTTTAACGAAAGCTAGTTTTATCAGTGAGGATAATGCGTATATTTAATCAATAACAAATAAATAAGTCGAAAATATCGTTAATATTAAGCTATATTAATAATATAAGATAATAAAAATAGAAGAAAATAAAATAAAATAAAAACAGGCCTCTACCTGGTTTTATTTTTTTTTTTTATTTTTATAGTTTATTGGTATAGTCGAAGGAATTTGTAATTCTAGTAGATGTATTCAAAATTAAGTAAAAAGTAAGTGTATCGAATTGTATATCTATAACTAGGATTTTTCATTAGGATAAAAACTTAAATATCCATAGAAATTATTTACTTCTAATGTCGTTTTGACAATATGCGGTTTTTGAACACAACTGTCTACTGTCAGTTGTCGACGTCAAGTGAAAAGTAATGAAACATTTAACAGCCCATTAATCAAAGAAGAATAAGAAGAACATCAAACAGCGACAAGTCACAAAGCAAAAAAAAAAATGCACCTTCCGAAGTTGAAGTGTATAATAATAAAATTAAGTATTACCTACGATATCTAAACCTTGTCTACTTGGGATATATAATAATACCAAAAAATATTAAAAAAAAAAACATTGCCATTAATTTAGGATAACATTAACCTGTGTTGTAAGAGTGTTTTACAAGCATAATTTTCACGTGGACAAATATCCAGATTCGGCACATTTATATATGGATCACAAAAATATTGGTTCCATGTGGGAATAGAACCCACGACCCCCGGCGCTCAATAATTGAAGAATAGACATATACAAAAGTATTAATATCGATATGCTAAAGAAAATATATCGATTATCGATATTTTCTGTTAAGATATTGAATATTTTATATTGATATATCGGATCAAAATATATCAGCCAAAAATATCGATACATTTTTAAAAAAATATCGATATATCGATATATTTTCGGCATCTCTAGGAGACACCAATGACATCAGTGATGCTTTATTGAATATGACACATGCGCATATTGCGCGGCGTTTAAAAATTGTTCCAATTTACATTCTGTGACACATCTGTCTATCTCTTTCCGTATCATACTTTCTATATCGTCATATAGAACATATGATACTGAAAGAGATAGCAGTATATAAAGTTGTACTTCCACCAATTCACAATTGCATAATTTGAGTGCCTAACTTTCGGGGCGCTAGTGTCACATTCAATCTATCATTAATTTCGACAATTGTTACAAGAAATGATAACACGACATGTTGCATTTAAAATTCAAATTCAACATTTCTTTATTCCATAAAGGCTTATTCTATTGAAAGTCTAAAAACTAGCACCTTTGAATGCCAATTTCATATGCCAATTGGCGCGAATTACATTTATACAGTTAAACTAAGGCTCACTCGTTTGTAGTTAGTTCTTATTTGTTTTTTCTTCTTCTTTATTGTATAATTAAGTAATAACATTGAAAGTTAATGCAATTTCAGAAATCCGATAGTCCTCCATTCTGATTTCGCAAAAAGGCAACCATATGTAAGTGGATTTACGAAAAAAAAAACAACAATGTCAAACGATTTTTGACATAGACAGCTGAAAAATAGATTTGAAAGGTGACAATTATTTCTGGTTTAGATCGATGGATAACAATATTTGCATAAAAAGTTTCCGTCGTTATGCGTCCAATGGCATATATGACGTCCTTTTATTTCAAGTAAAACATGCTTAAAGCAGTAACCTCCGATAACTAAATTTATATTTTAAAACTGTCATTCCCCTACGTGTAATGGCTAACAACCTTGACATTGGCGGAATTGTGATAACTTTTTTGAGTGACAAAGCAAGCATTATTAAGACAGGTGGAAGAATATTTTCCCATGTGAAAAAAGTTTCCGTCGTTATGCGTCCAATGGGTGGCGCTATGGTAGCATGTGGGAATTAGGCAGTGGTAGTGAATTAATAGGTACCATGACGTTTTAAATACTGCATTTTCATCAACTACAGTAGTCAGCACATAAACAATCTTAAATACCTCAACTCAGCAAACTTCACTGCGTTGACAACTGCCGAGTTCATTTTAACCTTCTAGCTACTCTAGCGCTGCTGTGGAGAGTTGATGAACTTTTTTGAGTGAGCAGTCAACAAGACAAGGTGGACACTTTCAACTATTTTCCCATGTGAGATGGTTCTCCTTACCTTTACACTCCAAAGATTGCATGACTAGTTATCTAAATGTTGCCACACTGCTTTATTAAATTATTGTTTTGGCCGTAAGGCTTTGAACCAAATAAATAAGTTTTTTCAACATTATTACATTTAAGTTTTTTCAACATCAACCAAAAAAAGACAGTTGAAAAAAAAAAAAAATAAACAGTTTATATAACACAATTATTATCATAAATGAAGTAATAATATAAATAATTCAAAAAATACGAAAAGAAAAGAATAGAAATCTAAGCAACACGAAATAATATTTTTTCTTCATTTCATAGGGTTCAAGTCAAGAGGTACATAATCACTTCTGTTAAATATTGTCATTACAATATTACTACAGACAAACACCCGTTTAAGCACATGCTTGTCAAACCTTGCTAGTCTTAGAAACGACTGCTGATTTTCTTCCTATTACAGATTAATATGGGGGTATTTTCACAATCAGAAAGAAAGAAAGAGAGGTGAATAGTAATTTATTCATATAAAATAAGCTAAGACAAGGAACGCCGTCTCGCTATCCGAATTTTTATACAATACTTACTGAGGTTAATAATTTAAAAAAAACGTGTGTACTTATGTAGGCACGTAAGAAGTTATACTAATAATAATACTTCTATAACGTGACAAAAGAAAAGAAATAACTATTTTATAACCTGTGCCAGCACTCTTTGTGAAAAGGGCATTAAATGATGACAATTGACAGTTTAATTAAATAACTTGGAATTATAGGTAAATCTCAAAAAGTTGTTATTGGTTGCCATGGTGAAGTTGGTCGCTTTGCAACCAATTATTGCAGACTATTTAGCTGTCAGCGTGCACGCGAAATGCGTCCAAATAAGTATAACTTCAATAAAAAAAACGACACTAACAATAGAAAAAAGGTATTTAATACATTGAAAGTTTTATTATAACGCATTATCTAATTAAATAAAGTTTATTTAAATATCACAAAATAAATATCGTGAATACAGTTGTCAGTTCTCACGCAAACATACGTAGATATCTAGCTAACATCAGGGTGTCGGTTTTTCGTAACGGTGTGCGCGCGCATCGTAAAAATTTATTCTCATCATTTTTCCCTAACGCACCGAAAGATCTATAACTTGAAAAAAATCTAAGACCATTTCGACCTTCTATATTCTAAGACGATGTAAAATCAGTAAAAAAGAAATTGAAAATGGTCAAGAAAAGGATCATTACTTTCAGGGATAACCCATTTGATCCAAGCAAAGAAACAAATTCCGTCTTTCTATGTAGTAAATTCATCTCTTACCTCGAACATAGCGATCCTCTCCGATACTGATCCCCTGGGTCTTTCTTTGTCTTCTATCTTCTTTGACGTCTGTTCTATCCTCTCCATAGAATTAATCCTCGTAATGATCCCTTTCACCTTCCCTTTGATGACATCGCCCAAATCCTGTTCTACAACTGAGGTAGCCCTTCTTAAATCAGAATCTCTTCTCCGCACTTCTCTTATTCTCTCCGTCTTCTCTGTCGTTCTAAATTCTTTGGTAACGTCTTTGTATGATGAATCGATTGTCTCATTTCCGTTAGTTCTCGACGATTCTTTGAGTTGTACGCTATCAGATATTGGGGCAACAAATGTATTTTCGTCGAGAACCTTGGACTTTTCTTTTCTTAATTCTGTTTTCGTTGTATAAGAGTGTTTAAGTGCGTTTAAATCTTCCTGTGAAATATTAGTTTTACTTATAGTCACGCTATTGGTGATTTTAAAACTTGATTCATACTGTCCGTTAAAAAGTTTTCCTTCTGAACTTGCTTGTGATCTTTTTTCTTCAATTTCTTGTGGATTTGTACCGTTCGTAGGTGAGGGACTGCTAGAGCTGACAGTAGTCTTTTCTACCTCAAGTAGTTTCCCTTCTGTTCTCACATCTTCTCGAGAAGATCTGTTAAGTTGGGTCTTTGCAACTTGCAGTTCGCTAAAGTCCTTGACTGTTTTATAGTCGTATAGTTTGGATTTAAATGTGGAATCGGATCGATTTAGATCTTTTTCATTCTTAATTTCTATTGTTATTTCTTCTTCATGCTTATTTGTGTTTGTTAAGTTCGAGGTACTATTAAATTTTCTACGTTCACTGTATTCTTTGAATATTTCGTCCACAATTCTAGGGCTCCTTGAGTCTCTGCTAATTTGTCGTAGAGCAGCGAGACCACGAGGCTGTTTTGATTCTGATTGCGGCATTGGGACCTTTGGGTATGGTTCATTTGGCTCGTCACGCTGAAATATAAAAGCAGCCTTTATTTTGTCATAAGCGTGTTCTATGAATGTGTGATTTGTGTACGTGTTTGAGGTTGAAAAACCAACAATTTTAATTACTTACTAGAGTAAATAAATAAACACAAACATTTCAGGGTATGCTTCTATACAACGTTGTCTAGTCGTACTTTCAATTCAATCTCATCTTTGATTGTCTAACTTGAATTATTTGAAATAACTTAAATAAAAATATTTACAAATAGTTTACATAAAAATGTTACAATAACTTTACATTATCCTTAATATATGTAGAAGAAGTACGAAAAGATTGTCGGCGTTGTGGGAATCGAACCCACGTCTTCGGCATTCGCGGCCTGACGCTCTAGCCACTGAGCTAAACGGCTGATTGCCACACCGACGAAAACCTTAACGCATCCTTCTACATTGTTTTCTTAGCATTTGAAGCAATGCTTGGCGCCATCTATTGTTATATCCTTTCCAGCATACAAACAATTTCGAATATCGTTTTACAACGATAATTCGAACGAGAGATGTCGCCATTGCTTTTTTAGAAATTTAAATTGTTTATAGTGCTGTTGTGTTGTGTTGTGTAATGTTCAATCTTAAGTGCAAAGATTAGCACTATAAACAATTGAAATTTTTACATTATCCTGTTTTTTTGCAATACAGAAAAGGCATTGCTTAATCTCAAGGGCTAGTGAACTGATATGGCACTTCTATTCGCAGAGAATTCAAATCAATCAAATGAATCTATTACGATTGGAAGGAGTTACCTCAAACATGGCGATTCTGGACAAAATCGTCTTCTTCTTCGGCACGTCTTTTACGACCTTACTCTCGTCTACCTTCGAATTATCGATAGAGCTTATCCTTCTAATGATTCTACTGACCTTCCCTCTTAAAATCGGTATGTTCTCCTCCGAATCGATTTCGTTTTCTGGTACGGACATATCCCTCACCGTGTCTGTTTTCGTACCGGGTTCCTCGACTACGGTATTCTTTTCAGTTTTAGTTTCGTATCCAGTCGATATTTTACGCGCCGCAGAGATTTTAGTGAAGACGTCGGAGTATATTTTGTATGTTTCTTCGTCGTGATCTGTTCTATTGCCGTTGACATCTGATTTTGCGGTTTTAGCGATCCGCGGGGCGGAAGTTTGCTTCGTCATATCATAAGAGTCGTCGGTAGCTTTGACAGCAGCTGTTTGTGATGAAGATTGTCTGTCGAAATTGTGGTAGTTTATAGTTGTTGTAGGAAGTTCTGTTTTATTAGCAGCGTTATAAGATGCTTTTATTTCCTTTTTGTCTGAAGCTAATAAGTCAGTAGTGCTGTCTTCCGTATCTTCTCTTACATATTTTTTGAATTTTTTTGCAACAGAAACAGTTTTCCGTTCATCGTTAGATGTATATACTTTTGTAACTTGTTTCAATGTTTCTTTTTCTTCCTCTGTGCCGACTTTAGTGACTAATTCTGAAGCAGTATATTTTACATCTTTTATGGTATCATTGGTGACTAGGTCCGTTATTACTTTTGATGTATGCTTTATTTCTTTTGTGCTGTCTTTGGTGAATGAATTAACATTTTCCCTTGTATCTTTTAATTCCTTTGCACTGTCTTCAGTGACCAAACTGCTCACTATTCCTTTTATTTCCTTAGTGCTGTTCCCAATGACTAAATCTTTAGAGATCTCTAAGTCATCATTTTTGACATTAACTCTGCAGACCGTATAATCTTCCACTGGACTTGAGTTCTCGGTTATACGATTTGAATCACTTTTGTTAGATACCTGATATTGTAGCAAATCTTGGTCGGTCATAACAGAAGATTGCGATGATTCAATTAAGTAAGATTTTGATACACTTTTCTTGTTGACATCATTATATTCATGTTTCATTTCAGAGATATCTATCTTTTGTGCGGTATTTTCGAAATCATTAATAGTGGATACTGTTTTCTTTTCCGTTTTGCCTTCGTTAATGACCGTAGACATTGGATCGTTTTTGGAAATCGAACTCACTATCATTTCTTTACGTTCCTTCCCATCCAACTGTTGTGTGAAGTTGGACACGTCAAGTGCTTCCGAGTCGGTCAACTCAAAAGTGTTTTCGGTGAAATCGATCTTGTAGATTTTCGAAACTATTTGTTTGTCGAAACGCACTTGCTCGCTCGTGATTTTGGTGAGTTGTGTATCTGACGACATATTTATGTCGTCATAACTCTCGGTGACTTCACTCGGTACTACCGCCTCAGTTCCATCTATAGTTAGCATGTGCGTCAGTTTCATCGAAAACAGGAACTGTGGCTTCAATAGAATCTACATCTACCCTCTCTTCAGCAACCTTGTCTCGGTCCTCGTCCTTGTTTTCTAGAGTTTCGCCTGTTCCTACCATTCTGTCATAAATATCCCCCTCATTAGTAATTCTTTGACGCTTCTCAACAGAAAGGTCATTGCTATATGACTTCTTGCTTCTGTAAGTAACTCTTTCAGTGCTCGTATCAGCGAATGCTTTCGTTTCTGTCGTGGTATACCTCTCGGCGGTATAAGTAGTTTGGTTGGTAGGACTGCTAACTTGATCCGTATCAACGGAAATGCTCTTTCTGAATTTCTCTCTGTTTTGTGACAATTCAATCTCATGTTCGCTTCGTCGTTTCAGCAACGGGATCCTAGATTGCTTGATTTTTTCTCCACCCATTTGAGTTGTGTTCTCCTCGTAAGCGTGTATGATCTCTTCAAAGCTGCTCTCAATTTGACTCTGGTCTCGACTGCTTGAAATCTCAAAGGTGGTCTCCTTTTCGCTTATCTCGCGGAAGATTTTGTCGAATTCGTCTTCATCTGCTACTGCGACCGATTCCTCTCTATCAACTACTGTTACCTCTTTGCTGACAGTTGGATGTGGTATTTTACTGTCTTTAAGCCTCGGTATCGAGGACTTGCGATGGGTGTTTGGAATGGTCTGCAAATAAAGGTGTGACAGAGTTAAGAATTTGGACGTTTTCTCAATTTTGCTTTTCGGTTTATCGTACTAATATTTATGACAAAAAGATGACGAAAGAAAGGAGGTTTCAACGACGTCAACACGTCGTACATATTGACAATCTAAATCAAACGAAATCATATAATTTAAAAGACATAAACGATTAAATTTTATGATATTGAATCGACTAATAACTTGAACCCCAAGTAATAGCTTTTGGATGTAACTCATTTCATGTACCTTCTCTGCGTTCTTCATTTCTTTCCTCTCTCTTTTAACTCTGTCAACTGCTTGCCTGAATCGAGCCATCGGGATTCTTGACCTGCCTCTTTTAGATTCAGTACTTTCTTTTTCTGGAAATAGAAATAAATAGATAAACTTATTTAGGGATATTATCAATTTGCGTTATATAGTCAATGGAAGGACTGGCTGGTAACTCTTGTTAATTTTTTTTAATCATTACATACTAGTTTCAAGTGTTTAGACAGACTACGTACTACCTATGTCGTAATTCTTATGATGATGTGTGGCATTAATTATAAATAATTAATTATTTCAGAAGAAACTACGCTATATTTTGACGGAAGAATGCTACTATTAGGTAATGTAATTTTACTAAGCAATATTTTTATAACATTTCCGGTATTAAAGACATACAACTTAACTAATCGACTATTTAATTTAAGATTCAGTATTTATCTATTGCTTTTATTACTTTGTTGACGCGAGACATTATTTGTCCACTTTATAATGTAGCGATATAAATAGTAACCAACACCAATTATTAATATTAAAATATAATTACCTTGAGTGTTCGGTCCTTTCGGATCGTCTCTTTTGGAACCGTATGCGGTAGGCGCTGGATGGGGTATCTTCGTGTGTATCTCGTAGGTTAAGCGGCGGTTTATAACAGCACCTTCCGTCTCTGACGTCCGCTGGAACGATTGTAAGACATACATGAGTTCTCGTGAAAAACCGAATAAGATTTTACCGAAAAAAAAATTCTCTTTAGTTTGATATAAGAACAACCACTAAAAATATTATCTCATCTGCCAGTATTCTTTGTTTGTGAAAAAGACATTAACAGTTTAATTAAATAAATTGGAATTATAGGTAAACTAGCGACTCGCCCCGGCTTCACACGGGTGCAATATTATACGTATAAACCTTCCTCTTGAATCATTCTATCTAGTAAAAAAATCGCGTCAAGATCTGTTGCGCCGTTTTAAAGATCTATGCATACATAGGGAAAGACAGACAGCGGGACGACTTTGTTTTTAACCGACTTCAAAAAAGGGCGAGGTTTCTCAATTCGACCGTATATATATATATATTTGTTTATGTGTGTTCGTGAATAACTTCGTCGTTTATGAACCGATTTTGATGATTCTTTTTTTGTTTGCAAAGAAATATCTCAAGGGTGGTACCATGATAAGGAAACCCGGATCTGATGATGGCATCCCAGAGAAATCGAGGGCCATCGTTGAATGTAATAGGTATTAACAATGTTTTTTAATTTTCTGTTTGACGTCGGTTTTTTTTGTTAAAAATTATACTTGTATATTGTGTAGTGATGTCAAAAAGTTGTTATTGGTATCCACGGTATAAACGAGAAGTTCATCACGTCGCTTATCCGCTGTGATGTGCTCGTGCATCGTAAAATTTTATACTTATAATTTTTTCCAACGCTCCAAAAGAAGTACGGCATCAAAAAGGGCAATTGTTTTCTGATTGATTAATCTGAAGATATGTTATTTAGTAAAAATATTATAGGGATCATTGTCTTCATATTTTGTCGTCTATTAGATTGAAGGTAAAACTGTCAAAAGTCCTGAACACAAGGTCTTCACACCTTTCAGGGTGTGGTTACCTAAGGACCTTGTGTTCGAAACGCAAAATAGTTTTATTTAACAATATGGCAGTTGTGTTTAACAATCCGTTGTAGTTGCATGGGTGCAAGAAATCATCAAAGAAATATTTTGTAATTTTCGAAAATTATTATGACGGCTAACAAAAATTAGTAATTATTGCCAACTTGGCATGTTAATTATTTTCTTAGGTACGTAACGAATGTAATATTGTGGGAAACGATCGAGTTGAAAATCGTGTTCGAAACATTCATAGTAATAGTTTTTTTTATGCGATAAGTTGCCAAACGCGCAGACGGGTCCTGATGGTAAGTGAATATCGCCGCCCATGGACATCTGCTACACCCGAGGGTTACAGATGCGTTGACAACCTTTTGAAAATTGGGCTCCGGCTACCTCACTCACCAGACGAAACGCGAAAGTATTTGTCATACTTCCACTTTACGCTGGTCTTCTGTGAGGTCGTGGTAGTTACCCGGACTGGCCTGCCCATTCGTGCAACAGCCGAGGCTGCTGCGTGGCCCTACCACCGTTATTCAAATTAATGAATTCGTGTAATTGAAAAATATCCTAACTAATTTAGCGCGACTGCCAACCAATCAGAGCGGTCTGCAAATGACGTCGTAATACTAATTGATAATTCTCACCTTGAAGTGCACAGATTAGAAAAATATAAAAATTCGTTTATAAATTGAATATGGAAAATTATATCTAGCCGTGTGAAAGTGAGGCCGGCCATATTTAGTATAAAACAACAAATCTTTATAATTAATCTCTTGCCATTAGTTGTTTTCGAGAGACGACCCGCGCCAGAGTTGTGTAAAAATGTGTCCTAAATATTTATTTAAATTCTCAACCACTTCAAACTGTTTTGTCCTAAATATTTACTTTATTATGATGGATATTTTTAGAACATCTAAGTTACTAGTTTATAAATGAATTCTGTCAAGTTCACGCCACAATGAATTGAATTAATTATATTTGACATAAGCACAACTTATTTTCATATCAATTTATAGTATAGGCTAATTATTGTTATTATTTGATTATTAATATATAAATTTAAACTTAGAATCTTTAATGAAATGACTTAATCGCATATATTTTTTTTTGTAATATTGACTAATTTATATTTGCATGCTATTTATAAGTGGCTATACATGTAGAAATAAAATAGTTATAATTGTACCATCATAAATTGTACCTTGTGTAATGGCAAATAAATAAATAAATAAATAAACAGTCTTCGCTGCTTTACGAATGGGCTGGTCCGTCCGAGGAGGCACCACGACCTCACGAACAGTATGAAGTGGAAATGTACACCTCTGCGTTTCGTCTGGCGAGTGAGGTAGCCGGGGCCCACTTTGTTAACAGGTAGTGACGCATCTGCAACCCTACGGGTGTGGCAAATATCCTTGGACGGTAGTTATCTCTTAAAATCCAGTGAACCGCCAGTTCGTTTGTCTTTGTTTGTTTGTTGTTTGATTTTTCTTACAATGATATGGTTCAGTTATTAATTTTGCCATAGAGTAAATAAGAGGGCCTCTTTAATGTGAGCGAGACAGACAGGGATTAACGCTCGGTTTCTGAAACACTGATTAGAAGTCAACTAATCAGCTGTCAAATGGCTTTTTAAATATTATTTCCGTCGCCAAAAGGATAAGGATCATTCTGATCGATTCAAAGAGTTTACCCATCGTGGGAAAAATCGCGATATTCAATTTAGTTTATTTCTATTATTTTTTAATTTAATGAGTAACAGAACCAACACAGAGCAATCCGACTCGGATAGATTAGGTTAGAACGTTCGCGGTTATTTTTTTTTATGACCTCCCAGAAATAGGAGCAGAATTTACATATTGATAACAAAAAAATGGCGGATTTCTATAGTGAAAATCACACTATTTCATTATGTGTACATTGTGACCGGCGAAGCCGGGGCGGGTCGCTAGTCTGCAATAAAGTAGAATAACTAGCCCTACATAAATGAAAGACATGTCATTGTTCCAAGTTTATTGATTCCACTATATTCAGTACTTGTAATCCAACCTCTGTACGGTGGTCACCACGGTTTTGCCGGGCGTCGTTTGCTTTTTGAACAAGTGCTGGTATCTTACCGATATGTCCTCCGTAACGGTCACTTTCTGCAGCTTCATCTCGCCTTTGGTCAGCGTGGACTCCTGCTTAGTGACTGTTATGACGGGCTCTAGGGTGAAGTCGTCTGGCGTTGCGATTTCACCCGTGTCGCCTGTACTTAGAGTTGCATTTCGCTCGGACGCACCCTCTTGCAGCGAAGTTTGAGCCTTAGCGCCCGTTATCAAAGTTGAGTTTTCTTTGTCTGCGCGAGCCTCACCCTCTCGGAGTTTCTGCTCGCCTGGTACTTCGGACTCAATGCTAGTAGACTCTGACATCTTTCTAAAGTGATGGAAGATATAGTTTTATTAAGAAAGTAAAAAAATTAGTTTCAGTGAACCAAAAAGTGAATCTTTAACTATTGCGAAAGTTTATGTTTAACGGACAGAGGACTCAGGGACGTCAATTAATTCTTACTAAAGGCCAAGTGGAAACATCGCAGGGTAAGCAATTTAACAGCAGTTAACTAGCACAAGCAAGTTACAAGCAGTTTAGGTCTCTGAGTGCGAGTGTCTATCCTCGCCTTTATATACTCTAACTAAAGGGATTCAACGAATTTAATTTCATTCTTTGAATAATACTTAAAATAATGACATTTGCATTTATATACATTGGTGTAACACATTTTTATAACACATTGGATATTCCTTATGCCTTATCATATCATATTATGCCTTAAATCTTTTTCTATAATTAAAACACGGGGCACACACAGGTGAAGATTGCACCGCAATACAACATTATTATTTATTTATTTATACTTTATTGTACACCAAAAAAAAAAAAAAAAATATATATAAAGCAAATTACAAATCAATATAAAAGGAAGTACAATTGGCGGTCTTATCACCTCTTATTGTTAATGAGACATGAAGAAGAGAGCGGAGGGAGGTGTATATGAATCACTTATAAACATCGGCATTAATACATCAATGAGATAGTCAAACAACATCTTAAATATGTAACAATAAAAGCAAAAGAAATTGACTGAGATATTTATTCGTACACGGAAACAGTATTACATGTTATTTACAGACAATATTTCGAAAAGCCAGTGACCCAGTTTAAGGATTTTTATAATATTTCTGTAATCATTTCGGGCTTAGTAACTGATGATGTTTTCATTAAGACATAAACATCATCCAGTTGGGATAAAGGTCTTTTCAAGTTGAATTAGGACATAGTTCATGAGAAGTTTTATGTTTATTTTATTGCTACTACAGAATTGCACGATATCTTACGTTATCTAAACGAGCGGGCGCGTGATGTATTGGCATTAATTGCTTAATATATTTTAATTTCGTTCGTGTTGACTCTGGATTGGAACCCGAATTGGCCGAATATTGTGAATTCAATAACATACATGATGCTAAAAATGTTTTATTAAACATGTATTGACAAGGCCTTAAATTACCAAGTATTCCAAAAAGTATCTGTTGTCTGCCCTTTGCAAGGTAACTGCAATGAAAGATAATAAATAAAACTTTTTCGTATTGATTTTGCCTCAAAAATAAAAAATAAAACTAGTCTGTAATCTGTGGATTGTTCTTTTTAACTTCGTTTACACAGCATAAGATCTCGAAAAAGTATTGCATATCTATGAAATATATAAAAATTAAAGAACCTCGTTTTTCATGAAACTTACTTAATTAAAAAGGTACTGTGTCCATTGCGACGTAAAAAAAAAGTTTCTTGCCATTAAGGCAAATGAAATATACATAATATTAAAAGTATTTTTGCTTTAAGGCATCAAATAAGACTGTCCTTATCACGCCCTTGGCTGTACGAGCTTAGATTCCCATTGCCTTCGCGCGGGAAAATGTTTAAAAAGAAAGCACGAATTACCCCACATAACGGACAACACAGACAATGCTATAAATAATTCACTCACGTTTTTCCGCTCACGAAGAACTTCAACAAAGGACTATGTCCGACGTCTTCCATTAACGAACTCTTTTATCACAGATAACGAATAATCTTTCTTTACGTGTAATTGTATCCGATAACGGTCAGCTACGTTGGATTGATTTGATTTCGTATCCTTGGTTGTTTTAATCGATTAAATGCTATAACGGCACATTATTTGTTTTTAAATTAATGGGGGGCGGGGGGGGGGGGGGGGGGTAGGTTAATCTCATTTTCTTGGGGATTTTCGGTGCTATTCGTAATAAAACGTGAAACATCGCTACATATGTTATTTTATTAAATGCAGACAAAATTTTAAAATTCATTTGAACTAAAATTCGTCATTGTTTGAACGGCCAGGTCCGGGGTAAGTGGGACCTCGCAGAAGACCGGTGCGAAGTGGAAGTGTATGTAAGTACTTCTGCGTTTCGTCTGGCGAGTGAGGTAGCCGGGGCCGACTTTATTTAAAGGTTCACGCATTACGGACAAAATGTTGCAAAGGTCAAAGGTCGACGGTGATCCCTTAACATTAACATCAGTTGGACAGCCACCTACTCACATAAAGAAGAGGATTGAACACGCATTACGTAATCTCATTACGTTACTGTTATTTTGTCACACAATTATTTTGCGCCAATTAAAAACAAGAAACGCATTCTTATCGAAGAATGATTTAGATATATGATACGATAATGTCACGAGTGAACTAAATTATTGAATCGACATTGAAAACAAATTGATTAAATAATTTAAAATTAATTAAGTTATTGAAATATCTTAATATATACTTATATTACAATTATTCTGTGCGTGTGCGTCACTGAACTCCCTAAACGGCTGGACCGATTTTAATGAAATTTTTTGTGTCTTCGAGGACAATTGGAGAATGGTTTAGATTCACAAAGTTCCTTAGTTATGTAGTAAAAATGTAACCAAATTTTGAAAACTAAATATGTATTCATTCGCATAATAGTAGGGCCAATACAAAATGCCAGCGCTTTATAGTATTTGTTGTGGAGCGAAGCATTCTTTGCACTTGGTCGTATAAAAGCTCTGCGTAATAATATACTAATAAAATTAAAATCATTGCTTAGTCTATGCGATTCATTGTTAATGGTAAAGATATATCGTCTACTGCTGAAAATATTACTTCACAAACGATTTCTAGACAATAATGATTAGGAAAATTAGTGAAACACTAACATACATGTTGCGTTTAGAACTCACATCCCTTGACAGCCGTTAATACATTTAATTGGGTGTTAAAAAATTACAGCGTATATGGCTTAATTCACCCTGAATCTTTTTAGGACGAATCACACTTAAATCACAATAAACACATCACTATAAACACTGAACGAATTTAATTTTCCTTATAATTATATCTCGCCTAAATTGTTAACTTTTTCTTTCGAAATCGGGCAATCGACAGATTGCTATTGGAGTTTTGGTATAGTTTTCTTCTTATCTTAATTTATCCCGAAATATTATCGCTTACTTTTAGCGCTTTATTGGTTTAATTTTTATCTATAATCTTTATTTTAGGTTATAGTTTCGCGCCTAAATGGTTTTTTTTTTATTTAACGCACGGTCGCGGACCACTGAGCCAGTAACGAGGTAAGCTATCCGCAGGATTGTTGTTTTATCTGTCAGCCGATTCGCGATAGCGTTATGATAATTGTTGATTAGTCCCAGATAAAATATGTCGATATTAGCTAGTGGCGTGTTTGGAACGGAATGTGTCCGGAGCGGTGACTAGTTCACAAGTTCACCTGGTTGTGAACCGCCGCCCATGGGGCCAACCATGGAGAATGTGGTGTGAGCCTCACTCTTTATCCACTTGCCGTAATGCAAGAGTATAAATGTTCTACTGCACACTGGTCTTCTGTGAAACCTCCACACCGTTCACTGGCGTCTTCTTGCAGCAGAACAGAACATCAACGACGGGTTGAAAATGATTTGCTTATTAATTTTGGTCAGTAAACTATTTCAAAAATAGAGAATTTATATTCGATTTAACAATACTATCTGCAAAAATAGATTCATAACTTGATCGTTGTGTCAATCAAGCGAATCGCCGAATCTCAGCGTTGCCAGTCCCAATTCGAGGCCAAAACCTTCAGGATACGGTGCCGGAAAAGACCCTTAGAGCTGGTATTATCTTCGGAGCATCACAGAACAATTGAAAACGTTTGGTCTATTTAAAGTTTTTAATTTTTTTTATTTAATTCAAAGCGCTAATAAACGTCTGAAATTTAAAAAAAATCATATCAGCTACGATTCCTAGAATTTTTTTGATCGTATTAACTCTTTTGGAATAAGCAGTATGTACAAATTAATATAAAAAAAACTGTCTAACAAACCCACTCCATACGCTATGGTGCAAATAATGTTAGGTGCAGTCCCTCGCTGTATAGTTATAGTTAGCCTTTGAGAGAATAAATAAACAGCCATATTGTCAAAAGTCACATGACTAAATCAAAGATAATCGCTCTTTAAAGACTACAAGAGTAATAAAATTTCATTGTGGCACGAAATAATGTGGTAGGCCACGCAGCATCTTCGGATGTTGCATAAATGGGCAGGCTCGTATATTACTTTCGCGTTCTGTCTGGTGACTGAGGTAACAGGGGCCCACTTGTTAAATGTTGTCCAGGCGTCTAAAACTCGTTAGATGTTGTTGTGTTCAAACTGCACTTTTTTTTTAATTTTGTTACGTTTAAAAATGTATATAGATAAAAGGTAAAAACCAGTAAACATAAATAAACTATTATCAAATTATTTCTTAATTTTTGAGTCTGATCTGTAGAAATTAAACTAAAAATGTGTAGATAAAACTATCACTTAATTGGCAGTAAAAATTAAAAATTTAATGTCAATAGCAAAGGTGACATCTGACAGTTTTTAAATATTGATTGTAAAAAAAAAATTGAGACTCGGTTCACAAATCGGTGAATATACATAAAAAATACAGTTGAACATAGAACTTTCTCCTTTTTTGAAGTCGGTTAAAATGTAGATATTTAAGAAAGAGTGATTTGCTGTAAAAGGAATGACATTAGATAATGTCAAGCGTTGCTACAAATGCAATGATAACGTAGTAGGTAAGACGTCGAGAATTTCGCGTGGTGAGGATGATGATCGCTTCGTTTAGTTTCTAGAGCGTCTGAAATTAAATTTATTGCTTTAAACCAAGAAATACGAAGCATTGACCAACATCTTCATCGATATCACTATCCTTACTTAATAATATTCCTTACTAATATTATAGAGGCGACAGTTTGTGTATATGGATGGATGCTTGTTACTCTTTCACGCAAATACTAATGAGTGGATTCTAATGAAACTTTACAATAATATAGCTTATACATCAGAATCAGACATAGGCTATAATTAGATACATATTTTTATGAATATATGTCTTTCTGTCTGAATGTTACGCCTTCAGCCTATTCTACGCAGACGTAGTCGCGGGCAGCAGCTAGTAATAAATAAATTCACTGCTTTTTGTTCTTTTATAAATTCCTTTATCAAGTACAAAAGACAAATCCGCATTGTCTCCAGTCTAAATAACCTCGAAATAACCTTTACACGTATAAAATTTAGCTTGACAAGTAATCTGTGGCTGTTAACCGTTTTTGACCGTCATTATATAATTTTTAATAAGTTTATTATATAATAAACTTGTTAATAATTAATAACACAAAATATAAATTCACTTGACTGGTAACTTTTTAACACAATTACCGTTCTGCGACATCTGCCGCAGCTAATCTATGCCGTTCCTGTCATGGCGCCTCAATTATTCCCGCCATTGTTCGATCCACTCGGCGGCCATTTATGATTTCTGTGCGCCATTCAACGTCATACCCAGTCAAGTCAATGCGTGCACAATTCAGCGCACGGAACTATCTTAGTGAATGGGTGAAAGATATAATATTATCGTGCGACATTAAACCGTGCCTTCTATACCACTCAGCTCATTTTCAATTTGTTTGTACTTTTTTATGTTCGTTTTCTAAAGAGTACGTTTCAGGCTACGTTTATGAACCGACTTTCGCCTTTTTAATATTAGTAAGGATTTATTTTGTTAATAAAAATGGACTTGTTTACGTAAGGTGTCAATAAGGACACCAGCAGTACATGCATTTCACGTTTAAACAATAAGATTACAAAAAAAAAAAAAATCTGATATATGTAAAATATTTAACAGCAAATAATTACAGTAAAATTAAGAAAAAAAAATTAAAGAATAACGAGCAAAAATACAAATACAAAAATAAATTTTTAGGTGACACAACATTGTTTCAGCTATATAAGAATAATCGAGAACAATAAATGCAAAAACTAACTGTAAAAAATATAATAATAATAATAATAATAATATAAAGTGACGACCCCATCGCCCACCGGCGTAACAGTTCAAGTGACAGAACTGTTGCGTCGGCGCAATCAGTCAGCGCCTTGCCAAGAGGTGTCTGCACCGTGCCTCGGCAAAAGTTAGGGTGCATAGGCCCGCCTGTGCGTATGGCCACACAATAGTGTTTCAATAGAAAACGGTGCCGGTCTGGGGGCGTCTTCCGTTAAACGACGCCCTAAACAATAATGGATGATGGACTCTCAAAGAAAGCGCATAGGGCCGCTGCCTGGGGGCCGCCAGGGCGCGTCTGGAGCTGGCGCTGGACGTAGCAGCATGCGGGACGCCAGCCGATCGCGGGGTACTGCACGACCACCATGCAGTACCTCGCATCCATCATCCCCACCAGTTGGCTTGGTGTCGGCAGGGTCCTCTCGGATCCAGCAATCGGCACCCGCCGCTGGTGGAATACGCCGCTTGCGCTGGACGAAGAAGATGAATGAGAACGCAATGCGGGCGTATCTTAGGGCGAAAGGGAGTGAAACTGGAGGGTTTGCGTATCGGGCAAGGATGCATCGCTTTTTTGCTGAGCTGGAGCCGTCTGTAACCGTCACCGAGCAAAACCTGGCAGACCGAGTTCGGTACATCACGCGTTCGAAAATATTTGATGATGCCGAACTCGAACGACTTCGACGTGAGGCTGTTCCCTCATCGGACGAAAATGCAGTAGCTGGAAATGCGAACCCGCAAGCTGCGGATCTCGCGGGGTTACAAGCGGAAGCGGAGGCCGCGTTTTACCCCCCAGCTCCTGTAGATTCGTTCGATGATGGAATAGTCGCCCAAGATATAGAGCAGATGAGAAGCATATTGGAGGAGGCAATTCTGGAGGTGCGCGAAAACGCCTCTCGAGAATCGACCACGTCTCCCCCGCATACCCCTAAGTAAGCGAAGTCGGTCTGTCGTGAGGTCTCTTAACCCGATGCTGGCAACCTATTTGGAAGCTAGCCGGGACCTGTGCGATACGGACTCAATTCTCTTTGGCGCTGCACTGGCAGTATGCCGAATCGTTGGCGCCAAACTTCCCAATTCTGGACGTGCTACCAGACCAGGTAGCACTATCCCAGCATGGAGAAAAAGAATTGAGGATCGTATCGCAAAGGTAAGGGCCATCATCGGCAGGCTGATAAGCTTCAGGTCGGGTAATAATAGGCCCAGAATTGTGCGCACCGTTAGGATGGCGTTCGCTGGGACCAATATCAACTTGTCCCAGCCGGATATTACGCAAAAAACTAACGGAGCGCATAGATGACCTGAAGCAGAGGATCGCTGCTTGGGGGAAGCGGATTCGGAGATATTCCGAGAGGACGGCGCGGTTTAGCCAGAATCGCCTCTTCCAGAGTGACCAAAAGAGGCTCTACAAATCTTTGGAGCGACCAATGAGTTGTGGAACGGGCCAAGGACCGGACCAGGCAAACACTGTCGCCTTCTGGCGCAGCCTGTGGTCAGAGCCCGTAGACCACAGTGAGGGCCCTTGGACACAAGTCGTGGCGAGCCAATGTGCAGACATTACACCCATGGACCCCGTCGTCATAACACCCGACGACGTATCCGAGGCAGTCCGTAGAGCCCCGAACTGGAAAAGTCCGGGACTCGACGGGCTGCATCACTACTGGCTGAAGGGGTTCGTGGTGTGTCATGCTGTGCTCGCCCGGCAGTTCCAAGAGGCTCTCGATCAGAGGTCGCTCCCGAGCCTCTTTACTACTGGGGTCACTCATTTGGTTCCTAAAGATCAGGTTACCACAGACCCGAGTAAGTACCGCCCCATTACGTGTCTACCTACCATCTATAAGACACTGACATCTATTCTGAGTATGAGAATCACCCGGCATATTAATGTGAATCGGATTATGTCTCGTACTCAGAATGGATGTCGGGGCGGCGGTCGTGGAACCAAGGAACCGCTTCTCATCGACGCGGTCATTGGTAAAATGGTTAAACGCAACCGTCGGAACCTCTCCGCCGCCTGGATAGACTACAAAAAGGCATTCGACTCGGTGCCCCATACATGGCTAAAGAGGGTCCTCGAACTGTACAAAGTAGACTGTACAGTAAGAGACTTCCTCGAGCACTGTATGGGGCAATGGAGTACGATCCTTTGTCATCTAGGCGAGCGGATGACGGCTGCGGAATACCGGATAAGGATACGACGGGGTATTTTCCAGGGCGACTGTTTGAGTCCAATATGGTTTTGCCTCTCCCTGAATCCTCTCAGCGTATTACTGGAGGGCTCGGGGGGAGGATTTCAGCTTCGGAGAGGAGGGACAAAAGTGACCCACCTTTTCTACATGGATGACCTCAAGTTATTCGCCTCCAATCGCTCCCATTTTATGGAATGCTTAAAGTCACTTGTGATTTCAGCAATTCTATCAAAATGGAGCTCGGGACGGATAAGTGTGCGGTCCTTCATGTCGAAAGGGGTAAGGTCACTAATACGGCGGGCATAGACTTATCTATGCCCGTTAACATAAGGACCCTCTCTGAGGCTGAAACATACCGATACCTGGGTATGTCACAAAACATGTGTATCGATGAGGCTGGCATGAAACAGTCAGTTCGTGATGTGTTTTTTGCACGCCTGACAAAGGTGTTTGACAGCCATTTGTCAGGCGTGAACAAGGCACGCGCATTTAACGGCTGGGTCATGCCAGTCCTCATGTATACCTTTGGCATACTCAGGTGGACTCAAACTGAGCTCAATGCCCTGGACCGAAAAGTCCGCACAACTATGACGTCCCACAGAATGCATCATCCGAGATCGTCAGTGATGAGGCTGTACCTGCCGCGGAAGCATGGCGGGAGGGGCTTTTTGAGCGCCCTTACCGTGCACAATCGCGAGGTGTGCAGCCTCCGCAACTACTTCCTGGCGAGATCGGATGAGTCAATCTACACGGACGTCATTAGTTGTGATAAAGGACTTACCCCTCTATCCTTAGCCAACGAGCAATGGCAGGACCCGGGAGTAGTACTGAGCGTTTCCGACCGAGAGGCCGTATGGAAGGAGAAAGAGCTCCACGGGAGGTTCTACAAGGCTCTACACGAGCCTTTCGTAGATACTGTTGCCTCCCTTAACTGGCTACGTTTCGGTGACCTCTTTGGGGAAACCGAAGGTTTTGTCTGTGCGATACAGGATCAGGTTATTAAGACGAACAACTATCGGAGATACATCCTAAAGGATGGCACCGTCGACATCTGTCGAGCTTGTCGCCATCCCGGGGAGTCGCTTCGGCATGTTATCTCCGGTTGATCCATGCTTTCTAACTCTGAGTATCTGCATAGACACAACCTAGTAGCCAGAATCCTACACCAGGAGCTCGCTCTGAAATACGGCCTCGTGGAACGGAAACTGCCGTATTATAAGTACTCTCCGGAGGCCGTGCTCGAAAATGACCGCGCCAGGCTCTATTGGGACCGGTCCATCATTACGGACAGGACGATTGTCGCGAACAAACCTGATATCGTGTTGATGGACCGGGCACAGTCGCGGGTATTTTTTGGTCGACATTACCATTCCATATGACGAGAACCTCGTGAAAGCCGAAACAGATAAGAAGACGAAGTATCTGGACCTGGCTCACGAGGTGACCGACATGTGGGGTGGTGTGCCGACCGAAATTATCCCGATAGTCGTGTCTGCGAATGGGTTGATCCCAGTCAGCCTCTCTAAACATCTGAGGCGACTGGGACTCCGGGACGGATCGCTCCAGGCTCAAATGCAGAAGGCGGTGCTCCTCGATACCGCCCGCATCGTCCGCCGGTTTCTCTCCCTTTCGCCCTAACCCTCGGCCGTTTGGTCTCCCCTGCCGAGGGCTTCCGTCTGGTTGGGTCCTATTTATATATGTATTATATAAAATATATATATATATATATATATATATATATATATATATATATATATATATATATATATATATATATATGTATTTTAGTTTATCCATAATATTTATTTCATATATGCAATATATATCTATATCTTTATTTTTATTTTTATTTATAAACCCAACCAGACGAGAAAACAAATGAATATCCCCCATAATAATAATAATAATAAAAGACGAACAACTATCGGAGATACATCCTAAAGGATGGCACCGTCGACATCTGTCGAGCTTGTCGCCATCCCGGGGAGTCGCTACGGCATGTTATCTCCGGTTGTTCCATGCTTTCTAACTCTGAGTATCTGCATAGACACAACCTAGTAGCCAGAATTATACACCAGGAGCTCGCTCTGAAATACGGACTCGTGGAACGGAAACTGCCGTACTACAAGTACTCTCCGGAGGCCGTGCTCGAAAATGACCGCGCCAGGCTCTATTGGGACCGGCCCATCATATCGGACAGGACGATTGTCGCGAACAAACCTGACATCGTGGTGATGGACCGGGCACAGTCGCGGGTATTTTTGGTCGACATTACCATTCCATATGACGAGAACCTCGTGAAAGCCGAAACAGATAAGAAGACGAAGTATCTGGACCTGGCTCACGAGGTGACCGACATGTGGGGTGGTGTGCCGACCGAAATTATCCCGATAGTCGTGTCTGCGAATGGGTTGATCCCAGTCAGCCTCTCTAAACATCTGAGGCGACTGGGACTCCGGGACGGATATTGTAAATTAACACGTTCATAAGTTACCACCGGTTCGGAAAGCAGTTTCTGTTGAGAAGAAGCCGGCAAGAAACTCAACAGTTGCTCTTTTTTAAAAAAATCAGTTTACAATATAATAGTACAGGTACAATAGTCTTGTTTTAGCCTACGTGAGTATCAACAGTATTAACCCCACACATTGGCGTCGTCAAGATATTCGGCAATAGTATAATAGGCTTAGCCATAAGTGTACTTTTAATTTTTCGTTTAAATTCATCAAGTGGCAGACTTAACATCGACTGTGGGATTTTATTATACATGCGCACACTTTGCCCCATGAACGATCTGTTTACTTTTTGTAGGCGAAATAATGGCGTAGTTAGTTTGTCCTTATTTCTAGTATTTAGTTTATGTCTGTCACTATTCTTTTGATAATTATTAATATTCTGTTTAACATACAAAATATTACAATAAATATATTGAGACGCAACAGTGAGTATATTAATCTCTTTAAAAAGATCTCTGAGTGTATTCCGGGCTCCGATGTTATAAATTGCTCGGACAGCTCTTTTTTGAATAATAAATATTGAATTTATATCAGATGCACTACCCCACAACAAAATGCCGTACGACAAGATGCTGTGAAAATAACTGTTGTAAACAAGTCTGGCAGTGTCGATGTCTGATAGCTGCCTAACCTTCCTAATTGCAAAAACAGCGGAGCTTAACCTATTCGCAAGAGATGATAGATGGGGACTCCATTGGAGCTTTGAATCTACTGTGATTCCCAAGAATATATATAATATACTAGACAGAATATATATAATATAATTATACTAGACTAATCGCAAAAGTATTAATAATTCATCACTTCACGCCCGTATACTGAATGGTCGTGTTACTTCCCCCGACGGACCCCCATTCGTGCAACAGACAAGACTATTGCGTGGCTCCACCATCGCCAAAACCTAAATAAAAAAATTACCTCGACTTTGAGGAGCCGTGATAGCTCAGTGTGCGGGCGCTCGCCTTCAATTCAATATACTCGAGCAACCTGAGATCGACCCCCGGCACCAATTAAATTGTTATTTTTAAGTGCAGACTTATTACGTGTGCTCAGCGGTGAAGGAAAACATCGTGTGGAAGGCTGTATTTTCCAAATAAAAAGAAAAAATATTTCGAATATAATTATGTAACTATATAAGTTGGCCAATCCGCAGTGGGGCCGTGTGGTAGACTATGCCCTGATACCCTCTTTACAGAGGAGGCCTTTGCTCAGCAGTGGGACATTTATAGGCTGTTACTTTACTTAAACAGCTAGATTAGGTCTCTGGGTTCGACCGTGAGTGTCTATCGCCTTTAAGACTCCAAAGGGATTTTAGAGTTTAATACCCTATTTTGAAGAATAGGAGATTTACTTAGAAGAATAAAATTCGCAGAGGAGGCCTTTGCCCAACATACTTTCCTTTTGACTTTGACACGGTAAAAGTCGAGCGGCGTCGGGCGGTCGGCCTAGTGTCGTTCGGTAGCTCAACAAGTGTTCGAAGGCACGCGGGATGCTGGAGCTTCTTCCCTCTTATTAAATATCTCGCGTGCGTTGCATTGCAGACGGATGGCGGTGTGGTGTGACAACACGGCTGTAAATCGGTGGACAGTCCTGCTTTGTAACAACTACCCGCGTTTATCATTCCCTGGTCATGGGTAGAAAAAAAGACAGTTTAAGCCACCAAGCTACCTATTTGCATAAATAAAACGAATGAATCCCCCGTTGTTCGATACGCAAGGGCCCCAACATATTACGTGGCACGGCAATCGGTATAATGACAAGTTGTGATACACAAGGTACACTACACAAGGTACACTACACAAGGTACACTACACAAGGTACACTACACAAGATACACTACACAAGGTACACTCGCGTTCCAGGGCGGTTCTCACCGCCGCCGGCCATCGATTAGCTAAAAACATAGTCGACGACCATCGGGGTCCCGGTCCGAACCGCGACCTCGATGGCCCTTAGATGACACACCATAGTTAAACGCACGTATGAGCACATGCGTGGCCCTACCAACAGCGGAGGGCCCAAACCCGTGGGTTCTGGCTAGCCCACCGGTTCTGCGTCAGATGAAGCTTTAATAGTATCGGGACTGAAAGCAAAAACATCAGTTAATACCAGATACAAGAAGACCAGTTGTGATTATAAAAGCTTGCGGTGCAATGTCGCAAGGAGATAGAAGAGAGAAGAGGAGATTATAAAATCGAATCAATCGCCTACAGTATAATTTAAGGGCCTCCTTAATATAGTGCCAGGTGAGGCAAGCGCGGGGCCCGTAGCAAATTCTTTCAAACAGCCCTCGATCTGCAATGGGTTTTTATGTATAAAGTGGTAAAAAAACAATTCAATACTCCTAATTAATAAGTTTCAAGTCTCCTAATTTAGTAATGAGAAGTAGAATGGTCAATGTGACAATTTGTGTGCATAGATAATACACAATTTAAAAAATTGACTGTAAAAAACATATCCACGAATTAATAAATATATGAAAACCGCATGCATACGGCAAATTTTTGTTTACGTAAATAATTTTGAATTTATACTTCTTTTGGCGCGTTAAAAATTATGAAAATAAAATTTGTGCCCGCGCGCATAAAAGCGAAATGATGAAGATGGTTGCAAAGCGACCAACATCAACTAACTTCACGGTATTACCATGGCAACCAATAACAATTTTTGACATTTATCCATCGTTCCAAGTTATTTAATTAAACCGTTATCAATCCCACTTACATGTCTTCTTTACAAGCATAGAGTACGAGAGGCGGCACAGACTGCAAATATTTAACTATTTTTCTTTTGCTGGAGAAGAATAACTTCTTACTTGCTTACAATCAATCAATAAAGACAGACCCCAAATCAGTAAAACCAAAAGAATATGATATAAACTTGGCCATAAAAAATATTCCTTAAACACAACTACAGCTGTGTGGTAGACCTATCCCAAAAAAGCGTAAATATGTACTTACAACGAAATAAAACCTCTTTCTTAATAGGAATAGAGTCGAATATCTCATGCACCCTTTTTCGCCAACACAAGAATTAAACCCTATTTACGTGTGCACGCTAAGTTTTATTTTATGTACTTGATAACAAAGTAACTTTTCCTTTGCTTTATAAAAGGGGAAGAATTTCCTCCGCAATAAAGACGTGACACCATAATGGGGAATGGAAATGGAAATAAATTTCGCCGTAAATAGGTTATTGGGGTGGTTTCGAACTCCTTACGTTTCTTTCGCTCATCCGTGAGTTCCTAAACGACCTAAATTTGTTTGTGTGTGTACCCGACCGTATAACCGACGGCACACACACGTACGACGGTTCTTTGTCCATCAATAGTTGGAACAAGCTGCATACAAATTTAGAGAAAGACATTCGTATATTTATGTAGCTTGTATGGGGCAATTTATTTTATTTATTTATTTATTTATAATTCATTGTTACTCCTTAGGCTAAAGGCTACAATGGGCGGACATAATGCCTAATAGCATTCTCTACCAGTCAACCCTTGTCATGGTGAGAAGATGGCAGGTGCTAAACCGAAGAGTTAATATAATAAATAAATAAATTTCCTTTAAAGTTGATGATTGTAGGCAAAAATAAACATAAAAATTGTATATAATATGTGTGTAAAATTATATATAATAACTAGCTGCTACCCGCGACTACGTCTGCGTAGAGGGGTGAAAATTTAGGGTTGTATGAATTTTTGTATGCTGTGTCATAAAAAAATAAAAACAAAAAATTTTGCCTAAAAAATAAAAGAAAAAATTTAGGGGTGGACTACCCTTAACATTTAGGGGGATGAAAAATAGATGTTGGCCGATTCTCCACCCTGGCCGACAATCACGCTAAGGATCCCAAAAATCGGTCAAGCCAAGTTCAAACCCCGTGACACGAGAATTTTATATATTAGATTTTACAATTATATACCTACAATATGTAATATTGTGCATGATTGTCGGTAATTTTGTCAAGTGTAACCAAACGAAACTGTAATAACGGATATAAATAAATATTTAGGACACATTTGTACACAACATTTTCTAGTCCCAAACTAAGCATAGCTTGAACTATGAGTACTAGAAAACTGAATACTTAAACATACTTTTCTTTTGTTAATAAATACAAATTACACATATCGAAACACCCAGACACTAGAAAAACACCATGTTCATCACACAATATTTTTCCAGTAGTGGGGATCGAACCCACACCCTCTGGCGGCAGGAGGCAGGTACACTACTCACTACGCCATTCGGGTCGTCATAAATTCTACATACATGTTTAATGGAACCGAATTACTGATTTTTTCGCGTTTTTATGTTATAATTCCCGACGTTTTCGAACCCTTTCCAGCGTTCATTGTCACGGGACAGAGTTTTCATGTCAAAGTTAACCCGAACCACCGTCAATTATTTTTTGCAATTTAAATGGTTTAGCTTACGAATGCGTAGTTGTGTCCTATAATATTTCATTTTTTTATTAAACAAGCGTATGTAAATAAGCTGGACAACGTCTAGCGAATAGGGACTAAAAGCGGGGTTTGGGAATACTAAATACCCTTTTCGTAAGTAGAGAGAAGTTTGAGATTTTTATGCACGTGAAGGAGAGATTTAAGGATGAACAGCTGCCTAACTCTAAGAACGGGAAATTCCTTGTAGAGTGTCTCAGTAGGAAATCGAAAAAAAAAAAACACGCTTTGGACCATTTGTTGTGCACTCATTATGTCGTCAGACGTTCTCTCATTGCATATGTTAATAACCATTTTTTTACTAACGAAAAAAAATCGACTTCAATATCTCGCTCTGCATTCATTTTATAATTGATTTTCAGGAGTTCCCTAAGCATCTCCGGAGCCCAAGATCCAATACCGATGAAGTTAATATGGGACCACATGGGAAGCGTCAGCTTTCAAATAAAAATGAATCATCAAGCGGTTCACTCCGTAGAAAGTTCTGAGTTGAGTTACGAAAACGTAAAAAAAAACACAGTTGAATTGAGATCCTTTCAAAGTCGGTTGAAAATGATTCTAAAATAAAACCGTTTAAAAACTTTTAAGTTAAACGGTTTTATTTTATGGTTTTTTTTGTGCACTGAAAACTACAATATTGTATTGTCATCTAAATTGAATGTGTGTACGAAATTTCAGATCAATCTGACGACGGGAAGGTGCTTAAATTTCAATTTCTAATTTTGACCCAAATAAATAAACAAATTCCGTACGTCCGTGTCGAGCTAAATAAAACCGTTTAATAAGCCGATAAGATCAAAGACTTCAAAATTCGAACATCGCTCCGCACTGGACGACATTAATATAACTATTACCCTTTACCGTAAAATCTAAAAAATCTATGAACAATATCATGAAGTTTGTTTTTTAGTACGTATATTATCAGTTGAACTATTATGTTACGGATTCCTTCGCGTTTTATTATGTTTTCAGTTGCCGACGTCTCGAACACCATACAACGTTTATGATAACGGGACAGATAATGAATGTTTCTCGGTGGTAGGGCCACGCAGCAGCCTCGGCTGTTGCACGAATGGGCAGGCTCGTCCGGGTAAGTACCACGACCTCACAGAAGGCCGGCGTAAAGTGGAAGTATAATACTTTCGCGTTTCGTCTGGTGAGTGAGGTGGCCGGAGTCCAATTTTCAAAAGATAGTCAACGCATCTGTAGCCCTCGGGTGTAGCAGATGTCCATGGGCGGCACTATTCACTTAACATCAGGTAAACCGTCTGCTCGCTTGGCAACTTTTCTCATAAAAAAAAAGTTGTGTGAACCATGAAGGTGGTAAATTCTGTCTTGGGCACAAAGCGAGTGTTTTGGGCATAAAAATTAGATTTAACGCGCGCCTCTTAGATTCTTCCCGTTTTTTTGAAAAAGGAAAAAAAATGAGTTTTTACCTTTTACGACCACTTAGAATTACATACAATAAAAATGCATTTTACGATATATCCTGAGTACATTGCAATGACATCACTTGTATTACTTGGCTGGGATATAGGGTCCGAACAGAATCCGACTAGAAGGTAAACCGCCGAAAAGTACCAGGAGATCATAAATCGTAGCCGCTACTAACGTACGTAGCTGCATACGTAGAACTCGTAGGCTAATCATTTGTAGACGATGCATTCGTAGCGGGTACTTGTAGCGCGAGGAGGTTTTTTGAATTCTTCCACTTATTAGGGGTTCATAAATGTTTGATTCAATATTTATTTTAACTTAGTAAAAAGTAGTTCTAATACAATATTAAACATAAATAACAATAATAAATGAAACTGATACACAAAATTAAAAAAAAATGTATCTTTTAATATGGAAATTTGAACAAGATGTGATCTTTACAGTTTTATTGCATGATGCTTTTATTAATTTATTTTTAATTTATTAACTTTTAAATTGCATTTATAAACTGGTGTATTTGTGTGTTTTATCGTATGTAAAGAAGGTCATTCAGCTGTATGAAAATTACGAAGAAAGTGGTAAACCAGATACATGTCTCCAACAATTGTATTATAGCGAATTGTGATAAGTAAAATGTTTCAGTTTCAGATTTATGAACTTTGGAATATTAATAGATAACCTAACAAAGACCTAATGTTTGCAGAACTATTGCGTAAAAGTCTTTATGGAGTATAAAATAAAAACAAACAATTTCAAGCGAAATCTACGCTATAAAATGTAATACGGTTTTATTACCTTCTGTATTTACGTTAATAACGGCGCAATAAAATATTTCGGTGCAATTTTCATATCCTATCATTTTTATTATTACAGTTAGCTCGTAGTACAATCGTAGCTCTTATCATAATTTAAACAATAATAATAATTTTGAATGTCACTCTAATAGAATATTCGCCACTTATCGTTCGGTTGATGTCTCTATATGTTTAACCGTTAACCATTTATGGCTGAAAAGATGGTGAAAGTAATAAATAGATAATAAATATTTTAGAAAAATTTTTACACAACGTTCTCTAGTTCCAAACTAAGCAACGCTTTCACTATGGGTACTAGGTAACTGAAAAAATACTTAAACATACTTTTCTTTTGTAAATGAACACATAGGAGCCGTGATAGCTCAGTGTCCGGGCGCTCGCCTTTAATTCTCCCTCAACTCGAGCAACCTGAGTTCGATCCCCGGTGCCGGCACCAATGAAGTTTTTAACTTTAAGTGCTGACTTATCACGTGCTCCGCGGTGAAGGAAAACATCGTGAGGAAACCTGCATATTTTCGAAATAATAACAAAAAAAAAATATTTCGAAGATATGTGAAGTCCGCCAATCCGCAGTGGGGCCGCGTGGTGGACTATGCCCTGATTTCTGTATAGAGGAGGCCTTTGCCCAACAGTGGGACATGTATAGGCTGTTACTGTACTGTAAACACCCAGACACCAGAAAAACACTATGTTCATCGCAATATTTTTCCAGTAGCGTGGATCGAACCCACACCCTCTGGCGCAAGAAGCACCACTCACTACGCCAAACGGGTCGTCATTACTAGTAGTTAAGTAGTAAGTCTACGCAAAGTTTACCCAAGGTCTACGCAATGTCTACGTATAAACTACGCACAAATAATCTATGTGCCTAGAGAAAGCAAGCTAGCTGGTTATCGATAAATGCATTAGCCGTGCGTCCTTTAGAGACGCGGACCCACCCAGCGTCCCGAGACGAACCTGACTTTGCCGTGATTAACGGGAAGTGCCCTCCGCTGTTCCCTCTTAGCGTCTAATGCCGGAACAGAGACATACACGGAGAGGGTGTAGTACTAAAAATATTGTCTTACAAAAATTATTATACTCCCCGTTCTTTTTCAACATCATCATTTTGGCCTGTTTTAGTCCACTGCTGAACATAGACCTCCCCCATAGACTGCCACGAAGTTCGATCCTGAGCCACCTGCATTTATCGACTTTCGGCACACCTTAACAGGTCGTCACTCCGTGAGGGGTAGTCCTACACTGCGATGGCGTTATATTATTTAAATTATGATTATTTAAGTTAACTCTAAACTTTATTCTTAGTGCCGCTACCACTCTCTCTCCATCAGTGCAATCATACTCTCAGTTTCCGCACTCAAAATGAAACTTAAAATGTTTGAGAAATTTGAGATGCCTGGAATAATGTTTGTTACTTTTTTTATGTACGAAAGTGGCAAACGAGTTGGCGGTTCACCTGATGTTAAGTGATAACCGCCGTTCTTGGACATTTGCAACACCCGTAAGGTTGAAGATGACCTTTTAATCAAGTGGGCCCCGGATACCTCACTCACCAGATGAAAAGAAACCGTGTAACTTTTCTACTTCACGTCGGGCTTCTGTGAGGTCGTGGTCGACTATCCCGGACGGACCTGCCCATTTGTGCAACAGCGAACACTGTTGCGTGGCCCTGCCACTTGGTTAAATCAGTTTCAATTTATAAATATACACGGTACGGCTTCTTTTTCGCCAAGAATGGCGGTAATTTACGAAAAGAAAAACAAAAAAGCTGGTAGATTTCAAACTTCGACTCCGTGCATTGCCCCGTCCATTTTCCAGTCCCCGAGGGTTGGTTTAAGTGGTAGAAAGAGAGGGGGTGTGGTCTCCCCGTGCGTGCGACAAGGACGGGCGGCGTGACGGATTATACAGGACACGGAATGATAGTTTTCCCATACCTCTTGTCCACCATTACACTGGCGAAGGTGATAATTCCCGGTGGAGTGTGCTTCGAGTTCAATTTCATGGTACAAATTCCGATATTCCTCAATTGCATTTTCCGTTTCAGTTAAGCGACGCTATATTTAGTATGTCTTATGATGAGAAAGTATAACGATATTTTCGATAAATTTAATATTGATCTCCTTAGTGATGGTCGGAATTCCGAAAAAAAGAAACTATTTCTATACTACACTCGAAATGGAAATAAAAACCATAAATTATATAATCTTAAGCTCTCTACCAAATTAGAATAGTACTTGTATTACATAGAATAGTGTTTTTGTTTTTATATTTCGAGTATATTGTGTTATCGGTTAATCTTGTAAGTAATTTTAAGTTTCATATATAAATGTTTTGCATATCTTTAGGTTATTAACACATATAAATATAGCATAATTCTGTTAGTAATTACTGTAAATGTTTAATAGTAATGTTATATATGTGTTTAGAGCGTAAGCCTAAGAAAAAATAAGTGTTCAAGTCACTTTCGATCGACACTTGTTGCGTTTGTTTCATAATGCTCTTTGAAATGATTAATTAATTAATTAAATTGATTGATTAATTAGGTGCTGAAATCAGTTTCTCGATACATGATGTTTGACGACCCGAATGGCGTTGTGGGTAGTGTACCTGCCTCCTGCGCCAGAGAGCGTGGGTTCGATCCCCACTACTGGATAAATATTGTGCGACGAACATGGTGTTTTTCTAGTGTCTGGGTGTTTATATATGTTTAATATGTATTTATTTACAAAAGAAAAGTATGTTTAAGTATGTTTATCAGTTTTCTACTGCCCATAGTACAAGCTTTACTTAGTTTGGGACTGGAGAATGTTGTGTAAAAAAAAATGTATTCTAAAAAAAAAATAAAAAAAAATGTTGCGTTTGGGACTTTAAGCTCTTTAATGTGATTCATAAGATCCGTCTTTAAATTAGGTGACACGAAATCTTGTTGCTTGTGAAGACTATGAATTAAGCTGAACTCCATTGCTTGCAATTAATTGGTAAACTAATCTTATAGGAACAAATGTTCTATGTTATTATTCCACTAACGTAGAGCTTTTTACACTGCAGTAAGAACTTTACAGTTTTTTCAGAAATTTATCGTCGTTTTCGAATGATATTTTTCATTCCCTGAAAACAGGGATAAAAGGACATTTTCTAAAAATGAAACCTAGCTAGATCGATTTTTCACCCCCAAATCTACACACATACAAAATTTCATGAAAATCGCTGGAGCCGTTTCCGAGATTCCGATTTTATATATATCTATATATACAAGAATTGCTAGTTTAAAGGATAAGAGATATCATAAAATTTAGACACCTCGCAACACTCGTAGAAATCGCTCTACAGCGAAAGAAAGGTTTTGAAAACAAAAAAACAAATTGCAAAAAATGCTTATTTACTTATTTGCTTCACCAGCAAGATGCACACCAAAAAATGCTCAGAAATATAAAAAATAAATAACTACAAGGTATTTTAATTACATATTGACAACAGCTAAATTATATTGACAACAGATAAAAAAATAATGACATTAAATGCTAATTTTTAATTTAAATATTAAAAAAAATATTAAAATTTTCAATAAAATAATTAAATGTCATTTGTAGTATATTATTATAAACAATATTAAATAATAATTATATAAATATTAATTATTACACTAACACATTACTATTGGGTAATTCAATACGTGTCAATTAAATGTGATGAGGAATATTGAGATATCTCGGATTGATAGACCCTAATGGCTTAGGGGATGGTGTCCTTTAACTGTCTTTTGCGCCAGAGGATTGGGTACGATCAACAATACTGGAAAAATATTGTGTGATGAACATACTTTTTAGTTTGTTTCTACATACATATGTATTTGTAACATGTATCTATTTACGAAAGAAAAGTACCCTTAAGTTTGTTTATTACCTAGTATCTATAGTCGAAGCTTTGCTAAGTATGGGACTAGATAACGTTGTAGATATTTTTAATATGCCATGAAATATTTTAGATATGAATTGATATTTTATTATCTGCCCATGCAAAGTCTGTCAGTGCTTCTTACATCCTTACTAATATTATAAAGGCGAAAGTTTTTATGTATGGATGGATTTTTGTTACCCTTTCACGCAAATACTACTGAGTGGATTTTAATGAAACTTACAATAATATAGCTTATACATAAGAATACGACATAGGCTATAATTTATATACATAAAATATGTATATAAATTATAGCCTATGTCGTAATGTTACGCCTTCAGCCTATTTTACGCAGACGTAGTCGCGGGCAGCAGCTAGTACTTCATGTAACTTTTAGTGTATTTACTTTACTAAAGTCTTATTTTTATATTCTTATGCAAAATAATATAACTTAGTATTGTTTTTACCGTCAAATGTCATTTATAAATGAGACTTAACTTATATCACCACCCGAGCGGAGAATAACTAACGGCCGGTTTCTGAAACACTGATCATCGTAGATGTCAACTAATCAGCTGTCAAATGGTTTTCAAATTTCATTCTAGTTGCCAAAAAGATCGTTAAACTCTTTGAATTGATCGTTCTGATCATTAGAAGATTATTCTAGTCAATTCAGAGAGTTTAACCGTCCCTTTAGCAACTAAAATCGAAATTTGAAAAGCCATTTGACAGCTGATTAGTTGACATCTACGTTGATCAGTGTTTCAGAAACCGGGCGTAAGTGTACGGCAAAGTTACACAAGTTGTTGATGCCCTCTTGAGTTGCGAACTTCATTGGGATGTAACTCGGTTGCCAAGGCGACGAATTGGTTTAATATTAACAGATCACGCGCGCAGCATCCCCGCTTCGGCGCGCTAAGATCCATCGATTTATCTCGACGCTACTGAATACGACTTCTCATCGTATCGGTGACAGCTACCCTTGCCATTTTCGAATTGACACTCGTTTTGTTAACTGAACATTATTTAAATTGAAATTTTTTTTACATGTATGGACAAAAGCTTTCGGCACTGCAGGATTCGAACCCTCGTCTGCTTGTTTCGCGGCCTGATGCTTTACCAACTGAGCTGGACGGCCGGTGACCGCACGGCGTGAAAATCTCGACATACATGTAGAAAAAGTACGAAAAGATTGTCGCCGCTGTGGGAATCGAACCCACGTCTTCGGCATTCGCGGGCTGACGCTCTGGCCACTGAGCTAAAATGGCTGATAGCCACAGCGACGAAAATCTATCTACATAGATACATGTTCGTTCGTTCTATTGCATTTTTAGCAACGCTTTGCGCCATCTCGTGTGCATGCGCATTTTCCAGTGGCGGACTTACAAGTTTGCGGCCAATAGGCTGTTCTATTTTTGTCGCCCCCGCCCCTCCTAAAATCCGTTGCGATATTTCACAAATATATTAAATTAACACCCGGTTTCTGGGGCACCGATCATAGTAGAATTTAACTAATCAACTGTCAAATGGCTTTTCAAATGTTATTTGAGTTGCCGAAAGGATTGTTAAACTCTTTGGACTGATAAGCCGTGATAGCTCAGTGTCCGGGCGCTCGCCTTTAATTCAATATACTCGAGCAACCTGAGTTCGATCCCCGGTGCCGGCACCAATGAAGTTTTTAACTTTAAGTGCTGACTTATCACGTGCTCCGCGGTGAAGGAAAACATCGTGAGGAAACCTGCATATTTTCGGAATAATAACAAAAAAAATATATATATTTCGAAGATATGTGAAGTCCGCCAATCCGCAGTGGGGCCGCGTGGTGGACTATGCCCTGATACCCTCTGTATAGAGGAGGCCGTTGCCCAGCAGTGGGACATGTATAGGCTGTTACTTTGGACTGATCTTTCTGATCATTTTTATGATTCAGCTGATTAGTTCGACTTCTACGGTGATCAGTGTTTCAGAAACCGGGCGCTGTTCTGTCAATAAAATTGCAACTTAATGATTTGACCTCTAACAGCCTAACGCCACCATCAATCCCATATTGACATA
Source organism: Iphiclides podalirius (assembly GCA_933534255.1). NCBI lineage: Eukaryota > Metazoa > Arthropoda > Insecta > Lepidoptera > Papilionidae > Iphiclides > Iphiclides podalirius. The sequence continues at coordinate 6,701,799 of OW152841.1, read as the reverse complement.
AAAAATCAGTGAACTTAAATTCATAACGACGAAAAAAATTTTCTTTTTTTTTTTTTTCAAGTCGGTTAAGAGCTCAATTTTTGAACATACAACAGTGACGCAGTTGTTGCGCGTAAAGCCGAGAATATGCTTTTACTTTGAGCTGGTGGTTCACCCGATGTTAACTGATAACCGCAGCCCATAGACGTCCGTCTTTCCGTCCGATTACAGCGTAGGCGTCTTCAAGGCAAGAGTGAGTAGGTTTTACTGAGCTAGCGCGCTTACCATCCACGGCTGCATTGCCACTTACCATCAGGTGGGATGTTAAGTCTTGGTCAGTTTTGAATTAAAAATAAAATATTATGCATCAGATTTGATTTATACCAGCGAGATTAGTTTCATTAACCTTTTCCAATTTAAGATTGTTTTAATTTTTAATCCTAGTTTGCACTTAAAAAAAACTTGTAACACACTTGTGAAAATTAAGTAAATATGAGTTAACTAGATAAATTGTCAGTAGCTAAGCCTTCCATTCGGCTAGACCGTCTGGGCGTGTTACTCAGACGACACAGGTTCGAATCCCGAAGCACCGAAGAAAATTTTTCGACAATTTGTCTATTAAAATTGCATTTGATTTTGTTCGTGATGTTCCTATGTTCGGAACCTTTCTAGGCCTGTATAAATAGACCTGCTGGAGGTTTACTACCATATGTCTCCGGAAATACTGATAACTATTGATTCCTAATACAGTAAGAGCATTTCTCTAAAGCTCACCTAAGACCAAACCAAAATGGCGTAAACACCACACATACCATATCCGCCATTTTGGTTTTGTTATTTCAACGAAAATCCTTCAGTGGTGGCCCGCTGACGAACCAAATGGCGTCTCTGGTATTTGTCTCGACGTCTAGATGAGGATTCCACGCCCGCGAAATGTTTATAATGACGTGTGCTGAATTAAATTTTCTCCATTAATATTCCCCTTTTGTCGGACGACCGCACGCTCCAAGCCTCATTCCCGCCTTTGAAGGGCCGTCCTCGATGCGCGGGCGGGACGGCGATAGGGGGGCGCGCACGTGCGAGCGAGACGCATACAGCAATCGAGGACCACTCCTAATGGTCAGCGGGAAGAATGGCGCGCGAGCGTTGACTTTTTTTTTTTTTAAAGAAAAAGCGCGGCAAAATAATTGTGAGAGATGTAACATATTTCTGTTTTTATTTACTTAAAATTTGAAATTATTAGTGAAAAAATGTTTTGTGAGTAAATCTGAAAATGAATACTTTTTATTAAGTGGAATTTTGAACTTATTAATGAAAGGAAATATAACGTACGTCGAACAAAACAAAGTCACTTTATTAAAAGATGCCAGCGCATGTGGAATCTAAGGGTTCCTGCAAATGTCCGTGGGCGGCGGTTATCGTTTAATATCAGGTAAATCGACAGTTCGTTTGCCATCTACCAATATTTTTTTTTCTTTTTTTTTATGTGAAAAGTTGCCAAACGAGCAGACGGTTCACCTGATTTTAGGTAAATACCGACGCCATGGACATCTGCTACACCCGAGGGTTACAGATGCGTTGACAACCTTTTGAAAATTGGGCTCCGGCTACCTCAGTCACCTAAATAATAAAAAATAAAAGAAAAAGATAAAAAATAAAAGAAAAAAAGGAATATATGAAGAGATTGCTTGAGATCTTGAATAGGTGTCACAAGAAATATGATAACTTAGGAACATGACATTCAGACGCCTCTCACATAACCATCAAAATGTGAAGCATTCGAAACATCGGCGATTAAAAATAAATAATTATAATAATAATCCTTATTTCAGACAATACAAAAAATTTGATACATTGTCAATAGTTTGTTAAAGCCGGCTAAGTGCAAGACGAACTCGCGAACAAAGAGTTCCGTACCATTATCTATGAAAACTGCAAAAAATCATGTCTGTTGTATGGGAGCCCCACTTAAATATTTTTTTATTCTGTTTTTTAGTGTTCACTGCTATTGCGATAACAGAAACACATAATCTGTGAAAATTTCAACTGTCTAACTATCACGGTTTACGAAATACCGCCTTGTGACAGACGGACAGACAGACAGCGGAGTTATAGGGTCCCGTTTTACCTTTGGGGTACGGGGAATGAAATGAAAAAAAAAAGAGGAAATCGGTAAATTAATATCGCGTTAGAACTTTTCAGATACTCATTTCTTCACGGAGCCCGCATGGAGCACTTTCAGTGGGAACTTATCGAAAACCTGTAGCTTTTAATGTTATCACCGAACCAATTTCAACCTTAACGCACGGTCTTAGAGTGCTGTTTTGATTGCACGCGCCTATTTCACAGGACTTTCGCATTCGACATAAGAATATCACCTCTGTTATTAGCGAATACGGTATATATTTGACTTTCGACGGTAGCATTAATAACCCTTATCCAGTTGAGATTGACCTTCCTCACCCCCTCGTTGTGACGTAGCCACTCCGAAGCCAGGCGGTCGAGCGTATATATCGCGGCTCAACGGTTTCTGGACGCATTCGACGTCGGAGTTTTGAATTTGGAATTCTGCGTGGCGTAGCCCAGTCGGTCTTCGGGCGCGGAGGAGTGAAGACGTCAAGATTGTCAAATCATTTATCGAGTAGATTTTGATCAGAGACAATTAAATTAGGTACCCCTTTTCATTCCGAGGAGGATGGCAGCTGAATTCGACTGATAGAAACGGGGTGAGTTTTATTCACTATTTAACTTATTACTCATTTCAAAACTATTTACACAGAAACAATATGGTAAATCTAAGAATGAAATCGACCTTTTTAGCAAAAAAATCAGTATGCCCTTGACTTGTGTTCCAAAATCGAAGAGTTAAAGAAATTGGAAATAAAAGGCAATGTGATAAAACTTGAAGTGCCTACAATAAAATACATAAAACAATAATTATATTAATTTAACTTTATTATTCTTTCATTTTCTTTTTAAATAGTTTGGATTATTTTACTTTATGGTGTACCATACAGTAAGTTAAACCCCAGGCACAGTGACAGAGCTAAGACTATTTTAAGTGTTGCTCTGAAAATTATTTTTATTACAATTTTTTTATTTGACTGAAAAATTTTTCGGTATCCTTATAGAGTCCCCCCTTATAAAGGGATTCCGTTTCCGCTCTGTGAATTTGTGCGATAATTGACAGTATGTTACAAATACCCGGTATTATAACTAGCGAATATTCCATCTATTCCTTCTTACAATACAGGAGTTGAAGTCCCTATCTATACGGTCTCCGAATATTACACAGACTATTAAAATTTGAAGACAAAAAAATACGACGAAAAGTCTCTTCACCGCTGTGGGAATCGAACCCACGTCTTTTGGATTCACTCCCAGAGGCTTATAACCATTAATCTGAACGGCTGATTGCCAAAACGATATTCGAACGGGAGATGTCGCCATTGCTATTAGAAACTTAAATTTTATAGTGATAATTTGTGCACTTATGACGAAACATTAAAATTTGTAGAAGAAAGTACGAAAAATTTTTCGCTGCTGTGGGAATCGAATCCACTTCTTCGGGATTCGCGCCCTGACGCTTTGACTAAGCTAAACGGCTGATTGCCACACCAAAGAAAACTACAAGGCATTTTTTTTTTTTATTCTGTTTTTTAGTATTTGTTGTTATAGCGGCAACAGAAATACATCATCTGTGAAAATTTCAACTGTCTAACTATCACGGTTCATGAGATACAGCCTGGTGATAGACGGACAGACAGCGGGGTGTTAGTAATAGGGTCCCGTTTCGCCCTTTGGGTACGGAACCCTTAAGATGTACGCGCAACCATCTTATCTATCAAGATAAAATGTTCCACATTACAGCTACAATCTCTCTCCTGTTGCTTTTATAACGCCGTTAAAATGTAATCTCGTTCCATATAATATGAACATAGGAAACATATTTTCAGCCAAAGATAGTGTAGTAATAAATCTAGTAAAGTAAAAGTAAAGTAAAGTAACAGCCAATACATGTCCCACTGCTGGGCAAAGGCCTCCTCTATACAGAGGGTATCAGGGCATAGTCCACCACGCGGCCCCACTGCGGATTGGCGGACTTCACATATTTTCGAAATATATATTTTTTTGTTATTATTTCGAAAATATGCAGGTTTCCTCACGATGTTTTCCTTCACCGCGGAGCACGTGATAAGTCAGCACTTAAAGTTAAAAAAACTTCATTGGTGCCGGCACCGGGGATCGAACTCAGGTTGCTCGAGTATATTGAATTAAAGGCGAGCGCCCGGACACTGAGCTATCACGGCTTCATAAATAAATCTAGTAATATTGCTGTATTCAGGGCTTAAAAGGCAACAAAAGTTTCTATTTCCTACGATCTCGAATTCACGGTGGTAGCGCCGTGCAGCAGCCTCGGCTGTTGCACGAATGGACAGGCTCGTCCGGGTAAATACCACGACCTCACGGAAGACCGGCGTTAAGTGGAAGTAAAATACTTTCGCGTTTCGTCTGGTGAGTGTGGTGGCCGTAGCCCAATTTTCAGGTGATTTTTCGGGTGTGGCAGACTTCCATGGGCGGCGGTATTCACATAACACCAGGTGAACCGTCTGCTCGCTTGGTGAAAAGTGTTCAAATAAAAAAAAGCTCTCTGCCAAAAAAGTTATGAAGTTATGATTCTATTAGTATTTAAAAAACCGGTCATATTTTTAACGCATTAAAACGCCGTAATTCAAATTCAAATCATTTATTCATCGAAATAAGAAATGTACATTTCATTTATCGATAGTCATTTTTTAAATCGACGACCGTTTCGAAATGAGGTTCCTCTAACGGAGAAGAAACAGGCGAAAGAAACTCTCGTAGGTATCCTCTTTTTTGTCATTTTTTTTACTCAACAATAAAATCGGTATCATGATCGATTTTCTCAGGGACGCGACGGATGGACCTTGGACTATGCCCTGATACCCTCTGTACACAAAGAGGCCTTTGCCCAGCATTGGGACATTTATAGGCTGATACATTTTGCTTTTAATCGCCACGTTTGCCACTTAGCATCGAGAACACTTGAACGTGAAACGTAGCTAAAGTCATTTCTGACGCAGGTTAAGGACGTTTTAAAGAAAACTGACACCCGATGCAGTGTGGGTTAAATGGCGTGCGCAGAGACATGATGGATGAGAAGTTAACTGTGGATTTTATCTCATAGTCCAGTTTTTTAAAATGTTTTATTTAGACCGCTCTACGCAGAAAGATATTTTGGTGAGCTTTTAAACATTAATAAATGTTTTAGGCATACTAGGCTCCTAGCCTTTGCAGACCAATACAAATAAATATTTAAACTTGTTCTCTTAAACTAACATTTTAGACTATGTGTTACATCCATAAACAAAACGAAAAATAAATAAATACCATTCCATTTTCTGACGAAAGAGACATGCCAATGGTTTCTTGTACAATTCAGTTAGTGATTTCATGTGTTTACACGAATACTATACAGGGAGATTTTTTGAGAAGTGCCCAAATTTACACAGGAGGTTCAGACTCGGTAGTATAATAGTTTATTGAAATAAAAAACAAAGTTTTTTTTTCCAAAAAAAAAGCCATTCTTTTCCCTAAAAAACAGAACGTGTTGACAATGCGGTAGTCATTCATAAATACCTAAATTTTACTGTGCACGAACTTGTATGCGTGTTAGTGCGTGCGTAAAATAAATGAGTTGCGTATAAATCACGCACTTTTTGAGATAAGTTCAAATGAATGTAATTAATTACTTACGAGTGATTTTAAATATATCATAGTCATTTTTTATATAACATTATTTATGTCTAGAATTTAATAAAAAAAATGGATACACTTAGAAAAGCCATATACAGGCCATATACAGGATATGATTAAATAATAATGATATATGTTTCTTCGCGTTTAATTGTGGTTTTAATTGCCAACGGTCACGGTAATTGTCATACTTAATCTAGGCTACAATTAACTTTTTAATCATTTACTTTGTTAGATCCGTAGATCTAAAATAAAGATTAGCAAGAGCTTACATGCCGTGTCTTGAAGTCTTGCAGTACTGGTATGACTGGATTTTATGAATTATTGGCTCTCAAACTGCTTGGTAAAGCTAATTGGATTTTGGCATTTCTCTTATTCGAAATAACTGTGGCGAAACATCACGTCCAGTTGACGGCCACTTGTCACACCTACTCGTGACCTGTTGCGGTGACTTATTCTCACCGGCGCTCCAGTCAGATCCCAGTCAGATAATAGCTACCGATCGAGCCGAGGTCCGGCCCTCTCGGGCACCCTCGAATCGGAATGCTAAACGCGTGCTGAGTGACAGCCCAAGCCGAGGTCCCCTCTCGGGGACCCTTGAGCCTGATCACTCCATGGAGCGTCCGCCAAAGCGCCCTAAGAGCTTGGTGGCCTCCCAAACCGGTAACAATAATAGCGTGACGGCCCGAGCCGAGGCTCCCCCGGGAGCCCTCGAGCTTAGTCACCATAACGCCATAACGCGTAATAATAGTACGCCGAGGTTCAGGCTAGGCGCCTCGTGCGCCAGGCCACCTCAAGTCCGTCGGATCTGTAAAGGCCCCTAAGGCCAACAGTGGCTCATCCAGCCGAAAAAAAAAAAAAAAAAAAAAAACAGTCAGATAATAGCTACCGATCGAGCCGAGGTCCCTCTCGGGCACCCTCGAATCGGAATGCTAAACGCGTGTTGAGTGACAGCCCAAGCCGAGGTCCCCTATCGGGGACCCTTGAGCCTGATCACTCCATGGAGCGCCCGCCAAAGCGCCCTAAGAGCTTGGCGGCCTCCCAAACCGGTGATAATAATATCGTGACGGCCCGAGCCGAGGCTCCCTCGGGAGCCCTCGAGCTTAGTCGCCATAACACGTAATAATCATACGCCGAGGTTCAGGCTAGGCGCCCCGTGCGCCAGGCCACCTCAAGCCCGTCGGAACTGTGAAGGCCCCTAAGGCCAACAGTGGCTCTACAAGCCCAAAAAAAATATCACGGGCGCCATATGTCACCTGACGCGTTGAGATACGTACGTAGGACGACCCTCCACTAGAAGGAGTGGCGACGTACGTGTCTTACGGCCGTTATATCGGTTGGCGCAAACGTTATAACAATAATTTTAATACCGACTTATATTGGCTGGGCGTTGGGAAAGATAAAAAAAAGTTACCGTAAAAATACAAAAAAATAGTTTGTCGAACGAAATAAATCGAATGAAAAATTTAGTTTGTTTATACCCTAAACTCGCAACCCGCCCCGCTCTCGCACGGGTGTAATGTATTATACATTAAAACCTTCCTCTTGAATCACTCTATTTAGTAAAAAAAACCGCATCAAGATCCGGTGCATAGTTTTAAAGATCTAAGCATACATATGGACAGACAGACAGCGGGACGACTTTGTTTTATACTATGTAGTGTTGCATCTGCACGAATGCCTGTTCAGTCGGTGATTCAGTAACCTCAGTCATTTTTATTTTATTTTGTTTTCATAACTTAATATCTTTTATTATTTCTATATCTGTTCCGGGATTAAAACGTGAACCTCGATGATTGGAGTGGAGCCAATCGGTAAAATCGACTCTGGAACATTCCACTTTGGCTTTTATCCGACTTATTTCAGTGATCGGGGGATTGAGATTTGCGGCGGATCAAAGAACACCCCCCTCCCCAATCCCCTCTCATCCCCTAGAGAAATAAATCTGAAATACTGTCTTCATCGATATATATGCAGACCGTCTTCTACGTTTAAGTAGCATATTTCTATACATTTCGATATCTATGGTTACGATTCGTTTGTCAAACGTTCGAGCTGGTTAATCGAACATCAGACCAAACATTTGACAAACGTGGCTGTCACTAGTGGCGTTGCATGAGTTAAGCAATGAACATTATGCATATCGTTTCTCTTCTTTGTTGGAACCTTTCTTGGCAGAAAGGTCGTGGTTGTAACGCGGCGCTAAAATGGTGACCATCGATGTTGCAGGGCCATTAGCCAAAGACAGGCTTTTTCTGTTCTATTATCACATCAGGGGTTTGTTTGTCTGCCCCTTCTTCCATAAGAAAATCCTCGTCCTATCCCGTCATTAACACGTTACACGCAGATACACACAGCAGTGATTAGATTCAATGGGACGCAGAAATAAGTGGTCTCTAAAATGAAATGTGATAGTTCCATAAATACTAGTAGTTTGTGATAAGATTTTCTTAAGTTCAAAATCTTTAAGATTCTTACATATAACTGTATTCATTCATTAAGACGATGTGGCGGTTTTGGTTTACGTATTCTTTCACTAACACATTCTTCAATCTTGTAAGGAAGCTGGAGCTGCTAAGTGTTGTTTAATACATCTCCCCAGCACATCCATACATGTTCCTTGGTATATAGCCTGGGTTGCGAGGTGCCCACTCCGTACATGAACACCAGCAACTTAAATATGCACATTGAAAGAAACACTTTGGAACTGTGCTTATTTGGGGTTATGCTGGCTATTAAGGCTTTATCAAGCTACAGTAGTCGCCGTGTATACGTGTCAGAGCTGACGTTGTTGCGGAGAATTTCTTGAAATTCAAAGTTTGGCAATATCTCATTTATATATTTTATAATCGCATCGTCTTATTTCTCTAAATCACTTCATCATCATCATTTCAGCCTGTTTGAGTCCATTGCTGAACATAGGCCGCCCCACAGACTGCCACAAAGCACGATCCTGAGCCACCTGCATCCGACGACCTCCCGCACACTTGCACAGGGGACGAGCCCCCCCACTAAAGCATTTAGTAACTACATATTAAATGACTTCATTTTTTTAAATCTACAAATGAATGGCTCTTTTCAGATTCATCATAAGAAGTTACGGGGGGTAACCAAGAGAGCAATTTAATAAAACTGCTCTAATAATTTTATCGCCTTAATATTTGTGCCCCTTTTTGCCGCTTCCTATGTCCGCTTTCCTCTCAAAAGATAAAAGGGGACCCCACCCTTTTGTCTTTCAATTTTCAAATTTAACGGCGCTTCTAAATACGAGACTAAACGAAGACATTTTCGAGGAGTCTTTTGTTGAGCGCTCTTACTAAAAACGCTAAAAGGACTTAGATTAAATTTGCACAGGCGAATTAAAATCGCAGTCGGAGACAAAGGAAACGCGTTCCGCCATATTTATTGGCGGGAACGACTTGTCAGTCCTCCGCTGACTTCCGGCGGCCATCTTGAAACCGCCGTCATTGCGTGCTTTCATCAAATTGGACCAATTTGAACTTTTTCTGGCTCTTTTGATCTCAGTTCGGTTTCTTATAATTTTTATATGGTAACAAGTGCAATAGTTATCTGTATTTTAATTTAAAACGCCTCCACACCGCAGAATAACGTATCATTGTGATGTAGTAAACGCTGTTACTTCTTTCTGAATGGTAATGGGATTTTTCTAATAAATTCAGTGATTCAAATTTCAATTCTCCACACACGCACACACATACACTCAAAAATATCGCATTCATTATTTAAAATAGATAGCCTACCCACATCATACAGCTGCAAGAACTCGTTTCTTTCTCTATTCTCAGTCAACTCTTCTGTGTTCTCTTACAAAGTCACATTACCGGCAGTGACAGCGGCGGCCGAGATGGGGGCGGCTTCCGACGGCTTCGGCGGGTGGAGGGCGCGCGTGGCGGCCTGCAGGGAGTCCAGGAAGCTGGTGCTGGTTATCGTCGCGATAGCCCTGCTGCTGGACAATATGCTGCTCACTACCGTGGGTGAGTACTCTCGAACCTGGCAGCGGTTCCCGAGCACACAGAAGACAATTGAACAGGCAACTACAAAGCGCGCTCTGACCGAGATGGTACTTAAGATATTAGACCAGGAGTGGAGGAAATCCGACAATTATCGCGAGACGTATAAATCGTATTTAAAAGATATTAAAAAAATACGTAAATTATATGTATTGAAAACACATAAATGAAAGTACAAAATATTCGTATTGAATTTATACATAAGAAATTTAACACATTTATTTTACTTCCCTTGATAATTCTCTAAAATTAGGTCAATAATTAGTGACAGCACTTCTCAGTGATTCTTTGTGAGATTGGTTAGTTAATACTAGATTGATACTTTGATGACTCCGTGGCACAGTTGCCAAGGCTTCGACGTCGGGGGTCGTGGGTTCGATTCCCACACGGGAAAACTATTTGTGTGACCCACGGATATTTGTTTCGCATCTGGGTGTTTTTCCGCGTGAAATTTATTTTTGTGAAACGTCCTTACAACACAGAATAATGCTATCCTAAAGTAAGGTGCAAAGTTTTCGAAGGGATCACTACAAAAGATTACGTGTTGTCAACCGCTAAGTGTTAGTCTCCGGTTACCTCAGTCGTCGAACGAAACAAAAAACGGTGTTTGGGTTTTACTTGGAGATTGAAAACCTGACAATCAGCAGCGGGTTCGAATAGAGGCTGTTGCTTATAATTACTTTAGTATACAGCATAGTAAGTCGCTGTCGCTAATTGCGATGCACTCAAGCAAACGAAGTTAATTAGAGTCGGAAACTATTAATTGCATTGCCAGTGGTACTACAAGTAGTGCTAGTACACGAACTGTGAATTCTAGAAGTGTTTGGGGAAACAGTTCGAAGAGCGAATCATATTCTTCTTTCCTGGCCTTATTATCCCACTTGCGTGGAGTCGTCACTTCATGAGAATCATGCAGCTAATAGTATTAGCTAGGCATTTTACCGGGCACCAATAGCTTAGCAACTGCGCCATCGACTCAATACAATGCGAAGTTAAACTCGAAACAAAAGCTTTTCAAAATATTACTCGGTTAAATATTCCATCTTCTACAATGTAACATCAATGAGAAACGCTTGTGGTATCGGTACTGGTATCGAGTTAATGTATACGAATCTGTAATGCTGAACAGAGAGATCGAAAGCTCGACTCAACTCTGATGAATTAGTGATGAGGCACTTATCTGATTGGGCGGCCATCTTGGACGGTTGGCGGGAAAATAACTGACAGTTGCTTGCTTAGTGATAGCGTAAATGGCGGGTGCTTTATATGCCACAGGTAATTTATAATACAATGGCGTTGGTCAAATATTTTTCTTTTGTTTTTATTATTTATTCTTTGAGTGAGTATATTGAAGTCTTCTCAGAAGCCAGGTCTCATATTCATGTAGTAAACGTAAAGTTTAGAAAGTTTATTTAGAAATTAAAATTTTTATAGTGCTAATCTCTGCACTCAAGATTAAACATTAAAATGTGTACAAAAAGTACGAAAATATTGTCGCCGCTGTGGGAATCGAACCCACGTCTTCGGCATTCGCGGTCTGTCACTTTAGCTGCTAAGCTAAACGGCTGATTGCCACACCGACGAAAATCTTAACGTCTTATTTCTAAGTTTATTTAGTATGAAAAAAGAAGAAACGTTTACTGTTGGTTCTTGTTTGGCCTTATTTGAATTTTCGATCTTGTCGAAAATTCAATTTATATTATGATAAAGACAGACAGACATCGAGACAGAGAGCCGAAAGAGAGATTGTGGGATAATGATTTTTTTTACGTGACGATTTTTACCAGCTCCACATCTCCCCTACGATTACGCTCCACTGTCTAGGGGCGGCCTTTGCCCAGCAGTGAGTGGGACGTAGGGCAACCTTTCACTTCTACTGGGCAGTTCAAGATGAACAAAAACAAGTGCGAGTCGGACTCTATGAAAAAACAAAAAAATCATATCTGTTGTATGAGAGCCCCACAATTGTTGATAATTGGTTGATTGATTAAATTGTTGTTGTAGCGGCAGCAGAAATACATCATCTGTGTAAATTTCTACTGTCAGACCATCACGCTTCTTGAGATACAGCCTGGTGACAGGCGGACAGACAGAGAGACAGTCTTACCCTTTGGGTACGGAACCCTAAAAGTTATTATGCTGACATAAATACCAACGAAGCTGAAAGCGGTGACATAGTGGTTAAAATCCATCGTTCGAGTAAAGGCCTTTTGTTCGGAACGCTCCTTTATTTTAAATACTTCAACAAGCCACGGTACGAAATCTTTAAGTGGACTTTGCCTTTGAAGGAGCAACTCGATGTTGGAAAATTTGATTCTTGAGTTAGTTAAGTAGTAGTAAGTAGTAGTAGTAGTTAGTAGGTGGTCTAGAAATAGGGTAATAATAGTTTTCTAGCGCATTTATGTTTTCATACGTTCTATTTCATCTGTCAAACTCACTGTGAAGTTGATTTAATCTAGCAATGTAAAGCGGAATGTTTTTAAACGTGTGAACAATGTTTTAACAGTGTGGGCATGCGTCAACTTTCTAATAAAACATCATTGCATAGTTAAGTTTGTCGGCAAAGAGTTTTGAAATTTCAATTTGATCGAATTCTTTTGAGAAAAATAAAATCAGTCTCTTCATGTCTCATTGTGCAATATGCGATATATTTCAATCGTCTTACTACCTCGGTTCATGAGATACAGCCTAGTGACAGACGGACAGACAGTGAGGTCTTAGTAATAGGGACCCGTTTTACCCTTTGGGTACGGAACCCTAATTATTCCCCAATCGAAGGGACGGTGCTCTATGAAGCGTCGTTTGTAATACAGGCCATGTTTGCTCTGTACTCGTCTCACGCAAATCCCATTTGCGAAGTCTCGCGACATCGAAACTCCGACTAATAGACGGGGAAAACTGGGCCCGATGTGATTTGCAGCGTAAACGACGCGCATAGGGCTGTGCCGAGTAGGTCTTCGATATCTATATTCCGTCTCAAGTCGATATCGATATCGATATTCGGATGTTGGGTTATACGTTTAATTATGAATTATAATTTGCGTGAGGAAAATATTATCAAATGATAGTAATAATTCTTTTGAAATTCTACTCCTTTTGACACTTTTTGCAATTAAAAAAAAATTCACGCTCATCACGAGCGTGAATTTTTATGATGCGCGATACCTAAAAGCCGCACCAATTTCATGGTGTTGTCATGGCTACCAACTAAAACTTTTTGAAATTTTTTTTATATGTGTAACGTTGTTAAACAAACAGGTGATTGGCGTGATGTCAAAGGATTACCGTCGCATCAACATTTAAAAATGGACTCCAGTTGCCTCACTCACCAGACGAAGTCGTGATATTTCCCCGATGAAGCTGCCGCGTGGTCCCTACCTTACAACTCCTATTAATCTTAAAAGTTGGTTGGTTCAGTGGGGTTATAAATGCGTCGCTAACCCTTAAAAGGGTGACCTCGTTACCTTACCACTAAATGAAACAAAAGTACAACACCTCGACACCACGCCAGTCTTCTTTAGGGTGGTGTACATTCTATGACAAGGCTACGAAAAGAGTACAAGCTTCTAGATGGGTCACCCATAGTACAGAAAAGAGATTTATAGCCAAGCCATTTGTATTACAACATCCTCCATAAAGAAATCCTTATTTAAGACTCATCTTTAATTTATATTAAGGTAAAAACGTTGCAATGCATTAGATTCTTTTCACCACAAATATCTCTAACAAGAACGAATTTTATTTATTAAAATATTATTGCCCTCAACTTAGACTACACATTCGCGTAAACTCAAATAAATACGTAGATATATCGACAGTAGCGTGGCACATCACTAAACACGGCGGCCCCTTTGATGAGGCGGCTAAGTGAATTCCCTCTGATCTCGGCGTCGGGGAAATTGCAGTTTCCGGGCTAAGTTCAAACTAGAGGTGGCGTTAATGGGTGGTTGGGGCGACTACTAATTGGGTGCTGTCCTGTCTTTTGAATAATCAGGGCTTTTATATAGCGGCGTATGGATTGGTTTTGACATAAATACTATCATTCCTATTAAAGCCACATAAATAAATCCTAACAAGGTCACCCATTGTGCCCATCAGTTGTACATTAAGTTTTTGATTTTTGTTTATTTTACTTTTGGTGTGCAATAAAGTATATTCATTCATTCAACAGCGTGAATTAGAGGTACGTATTTTTTTATTAGGTCAATTTTATTTTTAGCGCTAGTCCCTGTACTCAAGATGAAACTTTAAACGTTACGGATGCAATTGGCGAGAATTTAATAACCTTTATATACCTTTTATTTTTTTTACACTGAGATTTATTTATCCTGCGATAAATTTGCTCGTAGATTTTTTTTAATATTCTATTTAAAATCTTTTTACACAACCCGCGAGCGATTCGTGGTATGAACAATTTTATTGGAAATTATCATCGAAACGTTCGGAGAATCCATTCTTCGCTGAAATCGAGTTCAGTCCGCGCCAGAACAGCGATTGCCAATCAAACAGGGCCTTCTCCGATGACAATCGCGCGGGAGAAATTATCGACGCGGCACGAAATAGCGGGAAATGACCTGTCAAACGCACTCGGCCCTCGAAACATCTGCGCGCCCTCTAGAGGCGTAATCGAATACGGACGCGATTGGCGCGAATTCGATGACGTTTATGTTTTTTTTAAACGCGCGTTTTATGTTTTCTTTTTAAATCGTAAACGATTACGGCCGTTGGCGGGAAGTCTATGACGTTTATTTGATTGTATTCGCTTTTTTCCTGCGATTATTTTGCTTTTTTAATACGCCAGCCAGTGGGACATATACAGCGTGTCGTTAGTCGTTACCACCGCGACAATACATGAACACACGTCTAATGCTACTTGCCAGTAATCATAAAAAAATATTACCGTTAAAAAAATCCATAATAAAAAAAAAAAACAAACAAACTAATTAATTAAAAAAATAACAAAATTTGTAACATCCTATACAACTACAACTGACTGATGCATACATTCAGAGACGTTTTCATTCGTTGCCACGGCGTCGCATTACAAGCCTCTCCTTCTAACAGTATGTTTTGTCTCTTTTACATTCATTCAACCCATTCATTGCTTTGTGACCTTTACAAATGAACTTTACGTTACAGTTTTATACGTAAGGTTGTTCTAAAATTATTTGTTTTGGTAAATTTAATAACTCGGTAAATATTGATGTTTAAAGAATGTAAATGTTTAATACAATTTTAAAAAGTTATCCTCTATATGCGTGTTCATTTATTGACGCGATTGTAAAGACACGCTGTATAGGCCGTTACTGTACTTTACTTTTTTAGATGTTTTGTTATTATTTACAAAACAACGCTATGTTTAAGATTGTTTATTAGTTACAAGCTTGCCTTGGTTTGAGATTAGATAACGTTGTGTTAAAATATTTGTTTAATAAATAAGAAGATTTATTGCTAATCCAATGTGATGAATATTTAAACAACTTTAGAAATAACTACGACCTTATTTCAAAAACCTCTGGGCGAACACTATTAAGTGTTTGATTTTTGTTTATTTTATTTTTAGTGTGCAATAAAGTATATTCATTCATTCAACAGCGTGAATTAGAAGTACGAATTTTTTTAGAAAATCACATCTATTCTTAGCGCTCGTCCCTCTACTCAAGATGAAACTTTAAACGTTACGGATGCAATTGGCGAGAATTTAATAACCTTATATACCTTTTATTTTTTTTACACTGAGATTTATTTATCCTGCGATAAATTTGCTCGTAGATTTTTTTTAATATTCTATTTAAAATCTTTTTACACAACCCGCGAGCGATTCGTGGTATGAACAATTTTATTGGAAATTATCATCGAAACGTTCGGAGAATCCATTCTTCGCTGAAATCGAGTTCAGTCCGCGCCAGAACAGCGATTGCCAATCAAACAGGCCTTCTCCGATGACAATCGCGCGGGAGAAATTATCGACGCGGCACGAAATAGCGGGAAATGACCTGTCAAACGCACTCGGCCCTCGAAACATCTGCGCGCCCTCTAGAGGCGTAATCGAATACGGACGCGATTGGCGCGAATTCGATGACGTTTATGTTTTTTTTAAACGCGTTTTATGTTTTCTTTTTAAATCGTAAACGATTACGGCCGTTGGCGGGAAGTCTATGACGTTTATTTGATTGTATTCGCTTTTTTCCTGCGATTATTTTGCTTTTTTAATACGCCAGCCAGTGGGACATATACAGCGTGTCGTTACCACCGCGACAATACATGAACACACGTCTAATGCTACTTGCCAGTAATCATAAAAAAATATTACCGTTAAAAAAATCCATAATAAAAAAAAAATTCAAACAAACTAATTAATTAAAAAAATAACAAAATTTGTAACATCCTATACAACTACAACTGACTGATGCATACATTCAGAGACGTTTTCATTCGTTGCCACGGCGTCGCATTACAAGCCTCTCCTTCTAACAGTATGTTTTGTCTCTTTTACATTCATTCAACCCATTCATTGCTTTGTGACCTTTACAAATGAACTTTACGTTACAGTTTTATACGTAAGGTTGTTCTAAAATTATTTGTTTTGGTCAATTTAATAACTCGGTAAATATTGATGTTTAAAGAATGTAAATGTTTAATACAATTTTAAAAAGTTATCCTCTATATGCGTGTTCATTTATTGTCGCGATTGTAAAGACACGCTGTATAGGCCGTTACTGTACTTTACTTTTTTAGATGTTTGTTATTATTTACAAAACAACGCTATGTTTAAGATTGTTTATTAGTTACAAGCTTGCCTTGGTTTGAGATTAGATAACGTTGTGTTAAAATATTTGTTTAATAAATAAGAAGATTTATTGCTAATCCAATGTGATGAATATTTAAACAACTTTAGAAATAACTACGACCTTATTTCAAAAACCTCTGGGCGAACACTATTAAGTTTTTTGATCTTCGGCACAGTAAAAAGACATGGTGAATTTTGAGAGTTCTCAAATCGTTAACACTAATAAATGTAACGTATTTAATTTTATATAATCTAAACCTAAACACAAAGCAGTTTCTGTACGTTGCCGTAAAAAAAATTACGCCTTTGACGTTTAAGTTTTTCTCAAATTCAACGCGCGGGAACATCGAATATCGATTCGAAGTGAGCTCATAAAACCTTTTTAACGTGACCTCAGCCGCCGTCCTAGCCGAATATATCGGACACTATACGATTCGCCTTTGTAACGCAGAGCCCGTATGGTTAACGAGCCGTTAGAGATAATCGCGTTAGACCCTGCAAATGTGCTTTGTCCACAGATAACATTTTTTCTTCTTTGTCCACAGATAGCATCCGCGCTCTAACGTAGTTATTTAGTTTGCCACTTTATATACTAATATATTTATCTATACCAATAATTTTAAGGTCTTTTTGCATGCTAGATATGAATATGTAATATATAAAATTCTCGTGTCACGGTGTTTGTAATTGAACCTCTTCCGAAACGGCTCTACAGATTTTCGTGAAATTTTGTGTGCATATCGGCCAGGGTGGAGAATCGGGCAACATCTATTTTTCATCCCCCTAAATGTTAAGGGTGGTCCACCCCAAACACTTTTTTCTACCCTACAAAAAATGTACATGGCAACGTTTGCCGGGTCAGCTAGTAGGTATATACTATAGATGACGTAAAAAAGTAACAGCCTACACATGTCCCACTGCTGGGCAAAGGCCTCCTCTATTCAGAGGGTAACAGGGCATAGTCTACCACGCGGCCCCACTGCGTGTTGGCGGACTTCACATATCTTCGAAATATATATATATATGTACATATATATTTTTTTTGTTATTATTTCGAAAATATGCAGGTTTCCTCACGATGTTCTCCTTCACCGCGGAGCACGTGATAAGTCAGCACTTAAAGTTAAAAACTTCATTGGTGCCGGCACCGGGGATCGAACTCAGGTTGCTCGACTATATTGAATTAAAGGCGAGCGCCCGGACACTGAGCTATCACGGCTCTCGTAGGCTTGATGACGTAGGTATTTGTAATTTTTATTCGTCCGAAAATTTGTCTCCTATTAACTCTACCACGCCTCGAAGACTTTCGATGTAACTTATAGGGTTCAGAGCAAGAATTTTAACTTTCACTTTTAAATTTTCGCGTAAGTTACATTCCGATATAACTCGTTGGGTTCAAAATTCACTGTACACATCCTTGGGTACGTTGGATTGGTTAAATTAATCGTCTTCGGAGCGTTTAGTCAAATTATAACTTAAATAAAAAATAACCGCACATGCTAGCGAAACAATTCCATATTTTTATTAAACAAAATCAAAACCGACTTCAAATATCTAGCTCTTCATTCCTTTTATAATTGATTTTCAGGAGTTCCCAAAGTAATTTGACCAGTGAAATTAATATGGGACCACATAGCAAACACTAGCTATTAAATGAAAAAAGAATCATCAAAATCGGTTGACTCAGACAAAAGTTCTGAGGTAGCAAACATAAAAAAAAAATACAGTCAAATTGAGATCCTCCTCATTTTAAAAGTTGATAGAAAAAAGATCGCACCGAGACAACGAAAAGGCAAATGGAACCTAATGTTAAAACTTAATGCAAAATGAAAACAAAAAGGGCATTTATATGCGAGGCTGTGAACTTTTCAATAGACCTTAACTGTGGTAGGGCCACGCAGCAGCCTCAGCTGTTGCAGGAATGGGCAGGCTCATCCAGATAAATACTATGACCTCACAGAAGACCGGCGTTAATTGGAAGTATAATAAATACTTTCGCGTTTCGTTTGGTGAGTGAGGTGGCAGGTGCCCAATTTTAAACGGCTGTCAACGCATCTTCTACTCTCGGGTGTAGAAGATGTCCATGGGCGGCGGTACTTCATCACTTAACATCAGGTGAACCACCTGCTCACTTGGCAACTTTTCACATAAAAAATCCCTTGTTATTTTAATTTTTCATTATGATTCTGCAGCTAGATCCACGAGAACGACATAGCATAACCTAGTTTTAAATAAACAATATCTACTGAATCTAATAGAAACTGGACAGAAGAGGTGCCAACACTCCGTGTTTATATAGTTATACTATGTACTAGAAACATATTAGATTGCCAGATATGTGAGGAACGAATAATTAACACCTAATATTCACGCCAATGCATGGCCATTGAAATGAACTTATGCATTACATAGGGATCAAAACGCGAGACTTTTGAGCGTTTATACCATCCCTTAAACAGAACCAATTAGTTCGGTTTCAATTAGTTCATGTTTCTTAGTCAAATAATGTTAAAAAAAATCCCATCGAGTTTCTTTCGCCCGCTATTCTCAGGTCAGTGGATTTTTTTTTTCCATAACCGGTAGCGTTTTGACAAACAATAAGTAAGTGTAATGCTCCTATATTGAATATTATTATGAAAGATATTTGAATTACTAAAAAAAAAACCAAACACTAACATACTAGACTAGATATTAGAGTCTACAAATACAAAACAGAACTTGGCAAAGTTCTATCTAACAAAACTAGTAATTCATTCTAATTCAAGATGGCTCATCTAGTAGATAAGCCATAGCGTCACTTATCTGCTTGTAATTAAGAGCCTCCCCGACTCTTTCTATTACGGGGTAATCTTCCTCTATCTCACTCTGATTAATTTCAGTTTTGCGAACCAAACGACCCCGCGGCCCTAGTGCTACCCATCTCGAGATGTTAATTGACTTTGCAAGGTGACCTCAATTCCAGACGTTTGGGTCAAACGAGTTTCAGCACTCACTTAGTACTTAGGTCGTAAATATGACTTGCTATATGTTAACCGCGGCTTCGCCCGCGCTGGCAAAGGGAATAAACAATAAGTTTTTTTATAATACACCATACTAGCTTGCAGACGTCATAATTTTTTTCTACTTATGGCGTATTTTTTTCTACTTATTTGAGTGTGTATTTTTGTCTACCTCGTTGTTGTGACACAACGTTGTGTTGGGACACAACTCCTTCTTAGCTGAGGTAGAGGTAGCCGGGGCTCACTTCATTTAAAGGTGGCAACTCATTTGTAACCCTACGGGTGTTGCAAATTTAACGGGCGGCGGTCTTAACATCAGCTGAACCGCCAGCTCGTTTGCCACTTTTTCACAAAAAAAATTATACATTCGTTGATGTCCTATCACGAACGAACTTACCACAGTGCCGATCATACCGGAGTTCCTGTACGACATACGCCACCCGGACGCGCCCCTCTCGATGTCCCTGGACGACGTGACCACCCCCGCGCCCCCGCCCACCCCCTACTGCCCCTGCATGGAGAGGAACTCGACACCCGTGTTCGAGAATGTCACGCACAGTAAGTGGATAGATCTATTTGCCTCTACGATGTATACAAGTTGTTTATCCAACATTTACAACGTTCACGCCCGGTCTCTGAAACAATGATGATCGTAGATATCAACTAATCGGCTGTCAAATGGCTTTTCAAATGTCGTTTGAGCTGCCAAAAGGATTGTTAAACTCTTTGAATTGATCATTCTGGTCATTAAGAAGATGACTCTGATCAATTCAGAGTTTCCCAGCCGTCTTGTCACCAGCCGCGGCGTTAAGCCAAGGTGCTTGTAAATATTATATTTATACCATTGATTTATTAGATTTGCTGGAGGACTTTATTTTCGGTGACAGATGAAAATTACCTGATGGTACATAAACCGCTCCCCGTGCGTCCATGACACACTTGTTAAGTACATAGATTCCACCATATCGGAATTTCTTCCTCCTTTACACAGACTGCAAAAAAGAAAGGATTACTCAACTCGGTTGAATTTATTTACATGTCAGATAAAGTTATTATTATAATTACTAAAAATTTAAAAAAAGCCTGTAGGTTCGAGAAACAGCTGTTTATAAATAAAAATAATGATGACAATTCTGTTAAGCCCGTATCTTAGCGCAAACTTCTTAAGAAATCATCCGGTGTAATGATGCTAGGTTTCTTACTCTGGACTGGTGACTCAATGGCCTTGACTCTCGCACCCCAGTGAACCTGACTGCGGAGAGGGAGGAGCGGCATAAGGAGCTGATCCACGAGACCGTCGCCGTCGGGGTCATGTTCGCCAGCAAGGCGATCGTCCAGCTCATCGCGAACCCGTTCGTGGGGCCCTTGACTCACAGGTGGGTCATCCCGGGGGAGAGGGGGCCCGAGAAGGCGGGGTCCGCTGACGCACAGGTGGGTCAGGGGATGCCCCGGGGTGCAGGCGGCCTCGGAAAGCCACGGTCGTTACCCCGGCGAGAGGGAGCCTGATCACCACAGGGTCTTTGCCCCAGGGATGGGGGGACCTGACAAGGCCACAGCCAAGCACAGCTTTTTTAATGACGGCACTCGCTTTCATTTCCGATAGGAGTGCTAACTATATACACTTCCCTATGAAATTTTGGCATCGTAAAAGTGATAAGATACATCGTTTATTGTTTACAATAATGTGCATATGCTATGTAATTTATACTTCTTGGATAGAGTAAAGTATCCTATCCTTATTCTTATAGTACACTGTATATCGAGACTTTTTTAAATTAATAATAATTTATTCAATAAAGGCTTGTTTCAGTAAGAATTGAACGTCAACAAAACTAATATGTATATAAGGATTTTTTAAATTAATAATAATTTATTCCATAAAGGCTTGTTTCAATAAGAATTAATCGTGAAAAGAATATCACCGATTCAAATAATTTAGACCTGCCCAGAGAAAAACTAAACTCTAATTTAAAATCACCAGTAATCAGCCTTGCAAGTGCAGAGCAAGTCATTTCCACACATCCTTGTCCTCGATGTATTCTTAGACTTTATAATAGACCCTAATAAGAAAACTCGAATTAATTATTCCTATAATTATATTATTCCTATAATTATCGTTTGGCTCATGTACTTTATGATTTGACTTTGACAGGAACAAAATGACGACAAGAGTAATGACATGAGTTTATAATATACACGTTTTATTTTACCTTGTCTTGTTTGCGTGACGATTTGCGTTTATAAATTGACTCGTTACTTAATTTTACATCGCAGGCGCTCTTTTCTTATGTCCGAAAGTGGCAACCGAGCTGGCGTTTCACCTGATGCTTAGTGATTATCGCCGCCCATGGACAACAATCGTGTGGTTACAAATGTTGCCGCCTTTTGATAAAGTTGGCCCCTGCTACCTCACTTGCCAGACGAAACGAAGAAGTATAGCACTTCCACTCCACGCCGGTCTTCTGTGAGGTCGTGGTACTTACCCTGTCACAGTCAAAACAGCGCTACCGGAGATGATGTTGTATTTTGTCAAGTTTGGGTTACATTTACACACCTGTATATAACACAGGTGTGTATATGTAACCGAATGCATCCCACAGTAGGGCTATCTTTGTCCTCATCGTGAACTCATCGTTTGTCCGTTACTTTCAGGATCGGCTACAGCGTCCCGATGTTCACCGGCTTCATACTGATGTTCCTGTCTACCCTTAGTGAGTTCTGGCTGATTAACGAGTCTTCCTTTAATAAAGGAGAAGAACGAAGCTAACATTTAAAGGCATCAATTGAAAAAAGTATTAAATTTGAAATTGCAATTTTTTTTAGTTAAGATTCCGGCGCTGCGGGATTCGAACCCGCGTCTTCTGGTTTCGCGCCCAGACACTTTACCAACTAAGCTAAGCGGCCGATGACCTCACGGCGTGAAAATCTCGACATCTATCTGCGTAGATACATCGTACATTTTTAGCAACGCTTGGCGCCATCTAGTGTGCATCCTTTACAGTATATAAAACCTTAGAAATAATATTCAACGATAATTGTTTGTTCATTTATCTACATCATCACTACATAGAATAAAACCATAGCCGTCCCGCTGTCTGTTTGTCCCTATGCTACTTGAATTATGGAATGCTCAATTAACATTATGTCAAAGTATGTACATCGTCAAAATAATCACCCCGTATAAAAAAGCCGTCTTTTCTTAGTCTTCGCGTTCGGCCGCTCGTACGGGGTGCTATTCGTTGCTCGCGCCCTCCAAGGCATCGGCTCCTCGTGCTCCTCCGTCTCCGGGATGGGCATGCTGGCGGAAAGGTACCCGGACGACAAGGTGAGTGCCTTCGCCCTTCCTGATGCTGTCCGCCCTAGCACTTGGGGACGGATGCGAGGGAATCGCATTTATTTTTTTTATTTTTTATTGAAGCCACTTCTTTGGGCGCGTTAAGAAAAAATGATGAGACTGAAGTGCTACCTTACGGGCGAGGTGATTTTCAACCGATTTCATACAAGTCCAATTTTTTTACCGACTACAAAAGGATGAGGTTCCCAATCCGACTGTATTTTTTTTTACGTTTGTCACCTCAGAGCTTTCTACTGAGCGAATCGATTTTGATGATTTCGGTTTCTTTTTTTATTTGAAAGCTGGTGCTTCCCATATGTTCCCGTTTTTAGTTAGAAAAAAAAAATGGTTAATATTAACGAAAACAAAACGGACTTCAAACATCTCGCTTTGCACTCATTTTATAATTGATTTTCAGGTGTTCCTTTACTAGCTCCGGAGCCCAACGTCCCATGCCGATGAAATTAATATGGGAAGCATCAGTTTTCAAATAAACTCGGTTCAATCGCTCCAAAGTTCTGAGGTGACAAACGTAAAAAAATAAAAAAAACCCAGTCGAATCGAGAACCTCCTCCTTTTCGACCGACTTCAAAAAAGGAGTATTCGAAGTCGGTCTTGTTTTTCGTTAGTAAAAATAAGGACTTGTGTGACGTGCGGTTTGCTGTTAGTCTATGGTGGCTTTGACAGGTTGATCAACTTATCTGGTGCGCGGTGATACGAAGACGTCCACTCCGCCACACTACACAACACCCCGCTAATGAAATTTGATGGCTCCGTGGCGCAGTTGCCAAGCCAACGGCTTCTGCGTCTAGTGTCGCTGCGTGTGGGTTCGATACCCACACGGGACACAACTATTTCTGTGACCTACAGACAACTGTTTCGCACAGCACG
Organism: Iphiclides podalirius; assembly: GCA_933534255.1. NCBI lineage: Eukaryota > Metazoa > Arthropoda > Insecta > Lepidoptera > Papilionidae > Iphiclides > Iphiclides podalirius. The sequence continues at coordinate 6,677,997 of OW152841.1, read as the reverse complement.
GGATCTGACGTCATTAACACGACTAATTAACTCTTGGAACAAGAACGTAATACTTGACGTGTTCGCCATATTCTACTCCTCAGGAACGTGGCAACGCTATGGGGATAGCCCTAGGAGGCCTCGCGCTGGGGGTCCTCATTGGGCCCCCCTTCGGAGGTCTGATGTACGAATTCGTGGGGAAGACCGCGCCCTTCCTGATGCTGTCGGCCCTAGCACTTGGGGACGGATGTGAGGGAATCGCATTTATTTTTTTTATTTTTTATTGAAGCTACTTCTTTAGGCGCGTTAAGAAAAAATGATGAGACTGAATTTTCTTTTAAATGCTCGCGCATCACTGTAACATAAAAGTCACATATTTGAAGCTGAGCGTAAATTGCTAAACCGCTAGAAGGCAGCATTCCCTCAATCACATTCGCCCGTTACAGTTCCCTATAAAGAATGTAGATGGCGCTTACATAATTTTATTATTTTTATTTATTTACCAGCAGTTGTTACACCCACACAATGTATATTTAACAGTACAGTATCTATAACTAAGTGTGCACCTATTTTAAGTTAAACACAACATGCATAGATAATGTATTGAGAAATATTAAAAAGCCTGCTTTATTACATTAAAAAAGAAACAAAAAGTAATAATAAAAAATCTTTTATTTGATCAGTTAGGTTCAGCCAAGTAATTATTACTCACGGGTTAGTCCTCCAATTAATTGCAAAAGCTGAAGTAAGCAGCCTTAGTATCAGGCGTAGTATCTGAGTACAGTGAAATCTAGCCACTTGTATAACCGTCGAGAACACCATACGAGTAGGTCATGTCAATTTGTACCAGCTATTAAGTCACCAGCAGGTCTTAAGGAGATTTCTATATTCAACATAGCCTTGTTTAAAGATTCTCAGTGATCTGATCAATTCTCTACGACCTGTCCTGGCAACGAACTCAGCGGTCTTGTTCTACTTTTTTTTTTTAAAAATAAACTAAGGACTCATGTTAAAGAGTCATGTTTTGGTCTGGAAATGGATGTAAATCATAAATAGTTCTGTTTCTGAACGTTTAGATCATACTGATGATAGTTGTTCGATCTGATATGTATATTGATGTGTGCGCGAGTAAGATGAACAGTATGCACGTGTGTGTAACCATTTATTATAGAAAAGGTTGTTTTTTAAAGTCAGTCGCTACTAAACCAGCTAACTATTGACACACAGCGTATTTCTGTTACCGATTCCTACGAAGAGAGTGAACCTTATTACCACAGCAATAGTATTGTGCGATTCTTCCGCCAGTGCTGCAGCTGATGATTCTCCAGCCGGGCGTGGTCAGGCAGGAGACGGAGCCGCCGTCTCTACGCGACCTGGTCACCGATCCTTACATCCTGGTCGCTGCCGGTGAGTACCACGCGATCCTTTTGACTGTGGTAGGTCCACTGTTGCATGAAAGGTTAGGTCCAACCGGGAAAGTAATGGTGAAACTGTCGCAGGTTTTATAGTGTTTAGTGTTTTAAAGTGTGTCTGGGTGTATATATATCTATAACATGTATTTGTTTACGAAATAAAAGAACGTTTAAGTATGTTTATCACTGATAAATTATCAGTTACCTAGAACCCATAGTCCAAGCTTAGTCTAGTTTGGGACTAGATTGTCCAAACACCCGGAGGAAGGAGGCCACAGTCGCGCCGGGATTCGCGGAAGATTGCGTTCTCGTGTTCCCGTGAAGAAGTAACAGCCTATACATATCCCACAGCTGGACAAAGGCCTGTTCTGTACAGAGGGTATCAGGGCATAGTCATAGGCAGGTGCAACGTGGGTGTTTAGTGGGTAGCCCCGTAACTCCCACATACCCCTGCCGCCTACCCACAAGACGGCGGCGGATCCATAAAGGATTTTTCCCGCGTAAAATATAAATAAAAGTTAAAAAAGAAGTTCAGGACTAGATAACGTTGTGTGATGAAATACGTTCTTAAAAATCGGTGTTTTTCAGGTGCTATAACCTTCGCCAACGTGGGCATTGCGATGCTCGAGCCCAGCCTGCCGATCTGGATGGCCGACACCATGGAGGCACGTCGCTGGCAGCAGGGAGTAGCTTTCCTGCCGGCCAGCATCTGCTACCTCATAGGTGGGTCGCCCCCCAGTTTCAGTATATCGAAATAGACAGGAGATAAATGAACAGAACACGCTTTGAACCCAACGCTTATAAATGAACGCTAATGGCCGGTTGCAATATTCTTTTTTTGTTTTTTTTTTAATGTGAAAAGTTGCCAAACGAGCAGACTGTTCACCTGATGTTAAGTGAATGCCGCCACCCATGGACATCTGCTACAACCGAGGGTTGCAGGTGAGTTGACAACCGTTTGCAAATTGGGCTCCCGCTACCTCACTCACCAGACGAAACGTGAAAGTATTTTTCATACTTTACGCTGGTCTTGGTCTTCTGTGAGGTCGTGGTACTTACCTGGACGGGCCTGCCCATTCGTGCATCAGCCGAGGCTGCTGCGTGGCCTTACCACCTTAAATCTACAGATAGATTTGGTTACTAGCGATAGGTATTTGACATTAGCTCCATAATGCTCATGTCAAATTTCTATCTTCACATAAGGTTACTCAAACCTACAAAAGATTCCTCAAAAATTTTTTGAAGTTATACTTCCTTAGGCGCGTTACGAGAAAATGATGAGAGTGAAGTTTTAAGATGCGCGCGCATCACTGTAACACAAAAGTAACACATTTGAAGCTGCCCGCAAATTTTTATAGATGGCAGCATATTCTCAATCACATTCGCCCATTACAGTTCTCAATATAGAGTGTAGATGGCGCTTTCATAATTTTATTATTTTTATTGCTTATATCCTTTTCCATTCATTTTATTATTTCATTGTAATTAATTATCGGCATGCAATTAAAACTATTTTTAATGATGTCAAAGAAGTGTAACTTTTCACGGGCTTACATAAGTACACGCATCCATTTTTTTTTTCAGTAAGATCTTCTAGATCTAATTTCGTAGCTTTAAGTCGTGCAGACTTTTTGAACTATAATATTGTTATATTGTGAACTAGCTTTCCGCACGCGGCTTCACTCGCGTTGAAGCCCTTTAAAAACTATATAGATTTTTAAAAGAATGATATTTTCAACCATTTACAACCGTTTTTTCCAATTCAAAAAATAGCCTATGCCCTTTTTCAGGCTCTAGACTATCTGTGTACCAAATTTCACTTAAATCGGTTCAGTAGTTTTGGAATGAAAGCGAGACAGAGAGACAGAGTTACTTTCGCATTTATAATATTAGTATGGATTGTCTTCAGGCACCAACTTATTCGGACCCCTCGGCCACAAGATGGGCCGTTGGCTCGCGGCTCTCTCCGGACTGATCATAATTGGGCTCTGCTTGATACTGGTAAGTGTGTGGAAGTAGATGGATGCAGTTGGTACAGGGTCGTGCTTCGTAGCAGTTTGTGGGGGAGGCCTATGTTCAGCAGTGGGCTTAAACAGGCTGAAATGATAATGATGATGGTACTGGTAAGGCTTTCTGTTTTATGCCCATTCCTGCAATAGAAGAAGCTAACTGAGTGTAGGTAACACAGTTAAACAATGATTTCTTATCATTATAAGACTCAAACTCCTAAATTTTTCTATTCAGGCTTATTAAATGAAACTAGTTTAAGAATGTAATCGCGTTTTAAATTTTGATTTTTAATTCCCGATGTTTGAAACCCTTTCCAGCGTTTCACGAGACCATCGAAACGTCGAAACGTTGGGAAAATTTAAAAAAAATAAAAACGCGTTAAAATCCTTAAACTAGTTTAATTTAATGTGTATAATATTCAATTAAAATCAAGAAATCAATATAGGCTTATTTTAAGATCTTATTGAACGTCAAAAAACCACCACCGGTTTACTAAACTAAACCTGTCCAGAGAAGTCACACTGGTCTACTGCCATACCCTCTCAGATCCCTATGGCTCGAAAACTGGAGCACCTGATCATCCCGAACGCCGGTCTGGGCTTCGCCATCGGCATGGTGGACTCCTCGATGATGCCGGAGCTGGGCTTCCTGGTGGACATAAGGCATGCGGCCGTCTACGGGTCGGTCTACGCGATTGGGGACACCGCCTTCTGCTTGGGCTACGCCGTAGGTGAGTCCCTTACCGTGGTTGGAACACTTGCATTCTGCTTAGGTTACGCCGTAGGTGAGTCTCTCAACGTGATTAGAACACTCTCGTTCTGCTTAGGCTACGCCGTTGGTGCGTCTCTTTGATTGGAACACCCGCATTTTGCTTACGTTACCCCGTAGGTGAGTCTCTGAACGTGATTAGAACCCTCCGTTCTGCTCAGGCTACGCCGTAGGTGAGGCTCTTTGATTGGAAAACCCGCGTTCTGCTTACGCTACGCCGTAGGTGAGTCTCTCAACATGATTAGAACACTCTTGTCCGGCTTAGGCTACGCCGTAGGCGAGTCATTTTGGTTGGATAACACGCGTTCTGTTTAAGCTACGCCGTAGGTGAGTCCCTTACGCCGAGACGAGCATCAACTATTCCCTAATACCCTCTGTACAGAAGAGACCTTGCTAAGATCTAGAATGAATATGTGGACCGTTGAGTTGAAGATGCGTTGTCACTGATTAAAAAGTAGGCCCTGGTCACCACACCCATCAGACGTATTCCTCTTCAAGTTGGTCTTCCCTGAGACTATTGTAATTTTGCGGAAGGACCAGCCCATTCGTGCGACAGGATCAGTTGCGTGGTCCCATACTCTAATAGCCTCTGTACAGAAGAGGCCTTGCTAAGATCTGGAAGAGATACGCAGACCGTTCCATTTTCCACGTCCAGGACCCGCCTTCTCCGGTGCCCTGGTGAACAGCATCGGCTTCGAGTGGATGCTGGTAATCATAGCCCTTCTGAACTTCGCGTATGCTCCCTGCCTGCTGATGCTGCGTTCCCCGCCCGCCCGAGACGAGAAACAGGTACCTACAGCCACCTTAAGCATTCTTCAGACATTAATATATACATTTTAATGAAAGAATATTTCATAAAATAGTTCTTACACATCGTTCCGTTGTTCTAATAAGCAACGCTTCTATTATTGGTACAATATAACTTGTATTTGATAACTTGAATCTAGATTTATTGATACATTGACAAAAACACACTGGTAAAAAAAAACCAAATGAGGTATTAAAAAATATATAAAAAAACGAGTCAAATAAACATTGTTTCTTTCATCTTTTTTTCTTTCTAATTTCTTTACTTTTTTAGAAGGAGGGTAACTAATAAATTTTATAACATAATTCTATAGAATCCTGTTTTGTAGTCGAGTCATGAAAATTTCATATTAATGTATAGTGTGTTATTTGAAAACTTAAACAAACCTAGAAACATAACTTAAAAATAAGTAATTGTGACCATATTTAACGGTCGATAATTTTATTTCTTTTTCTAACCCTTTAGAGCTTGATTATAAGCGACAAGTCTTCGGTGCGCTACGTCACCTACCAGAATGAAGAGGAAGAGTAAAGCCCGCCAAAATAACGCCGCCATCTTGAATCCCGCCCGTTCCTATTACGCAATGACATTACATCTAGTCATAGGTAAATAAATGGTTCGTTCTTACGAGCGCTATTTGCTCGTTTTTAGACGCATAGAGCGTTTCGCCGCAATGTTTCGACGAACAAAGATTTGAAAAACCAAAAAAATGTAGTTTCTATATTTAATCGGTATAATGCATATTTTACATATTTTCTATAGATATATGTCTACTGTAGTATTATACATGAATATATAATTTATATTTAACGTGTATACAATATATATATTTGTAGTTTACGTCCAACTTTTAATAACTCTTAGGATCTTTAATCTTCATATATCCAAATCTCAGTATTGTTTTATCAGGCAATACCATACATTATAGTATGTACATTATATAATCTGTATTGAGCTTAAGTCAGACTTAGTCGTATGTTATCTATTTAGGTGCCTTTTTATTACTTCATATAATCATACTACAACATACTTCATATAACTGGGCTTTTTCTGCCTTATGCTTTTAATATATATAACAGACAATATAATAACTTCATATAAATTAATTTTCTAATTTATTAAAAAAAAACATTTAATATCATTCATTAAAAACTGATACCATTTTCTAACCGGGAATAAATTCTCCCGCTAACAATGCATAAACGTAATGATTACATTCTCTTTGTTACAATGTATCGTCGCACCTAATCCATATTTTTGCAAATGCAAATGTGACATAGACAATATTTTTTTTAAAATAAATTTGGAGGTAAAAACAAAAATATATTTTAGACAATAAATAAAATCATATTTAAAACCAACACTTTTTCGACTATTTCGGACCACAATATTTTTTGTATACAAAATTATACAAAATGACTTATAAACATGATAAATTTACGAATTGTTATATATTCGACAATAATTTGTAATTTCTTTGTCACCAGTTATAACAGCACGATAAATGATTGATTTTCCTAATAGTTTGCGTAAAGGACCAAAAGGTAGAACTGAATAATTTCTCAAAAGTTAGGTAAATATATTATTATGTAAACGTAATTTTGTATGCACAGAGTAGAAAGCATAATATCAATAATCTTTATCTACTCAATAAAAGCCTGTATGTGAGTTGTACAATATTATGTATTTTCTAAACTTTTGTGCATATCTGTGGCACTTAAAATAAATCAAATATGAATGATTAACCTTACTGTACTTTGGAGTAATGTTTTAAAAGTAGTAATAAAACCTATGTAGAATAAATTATAAAAAATAATAATCTAAGAATCTATCAAATTATCACGAAGTTTTTCTTCTTATACTTATATGATAAATAATAATGTAGGGATCTATCGACTATATTTAATCTGCTTAAATTTGTAGGCGTCAAATATATTTCAAGAAGCAATATAAAAAGAATAATATTTTTCGTTTAATGGTGCGGACAGTATTATGACATAGTGTTATGTTTAAAATACGTTATTTAAAAAAATATTCTAAAATAGTTATATTATGTTTTCAATCAGATGTATTTTCTTTTCTAATTTTTTCTTTCTGGAGAATTTAGTTGCTTATGGCAAATATTTTTTTAATAATATTGTCACGTTATCATAAAACACGTCGTTCGTTATTTGTGTATGGCTGTACATTTAACGGACGATAATTCAATGGTCAGATAAGTCCGCTCCCTTTAATGTATTGTTTTTTTTTTTATCACAAAAACATAATTAATGTTTTATCTGCACTGTAACAGCATTTAATAGAACATATATTTTTTTTAATTAATATACTGCAAGGAAATACATATTTTATATTATGAGAGACGCTTTTAAAATATTAAGCGGCATTTAATCCATGCGATATAAAAACCTTTTGCCTATTTATAGCGTTCTAGTATTTTAGGTATTTGTAGTTTTTAAGGAAATAAAATTATCACATAATCTTCCACAAATTTAGGAGTCATTAAACTTGTCTAAAATAGCATCACCTAAGTTGTGAGTATGAGTAGTCGAGGGTCATATATTAATAATTCGTAATTAACTCCTTTATTATGTATCTGTATTAATTTATCAATCATTCATATTTGATTTAATTTATTTTATATAATATCTGTACAAATGATAATACTATACAATAGCTGGAATGGGTCCTTTTTAAAATTACATTTACATTTTTACCGTGTTAGTGTTACAATGCTGAATGGCTTTTTATTTTGAGAAGGAATATACCCAATTGTTTCATCTGTTAAAAGACTTTGCAAATAATTGTTTATTATATTATTTTTAAATTGTCTAAATAAACTTTAATACAATATTCTTATTTTATAAATAGTATTATAATAATAAATTTTTTTGAAAACTTTTAATTAAAAAAAAAACCTCTTTTGAATTGAGTTTAGTATTATGGCTTAACTTTAACTTTTGGACACAAGTAAAAAAAATAATAATTCAGATATTCGGAATGTAACCATAAATTTAGGATAATACTCTAATTTAGATTGAAAAGCCTCGAGCAGAAGTGTATCGTAGTAATAATTGATTAAACATTGTAAGTATTTACGACTCTACGTGTTAACTCGTATGATATACTATATTTTACTAGTTAGTGGAATTTTCCCAGCACATGACTTATAATAAATGATAATAATATTAATGTGATAGTATTTAGTGATATTTTGATGCTTTTTATCGTCTGTAACTGAATCAATCGATGGAAAAAAAATTCTGGTTGAATTTCAATCATTAGGTTATTTTAATAAAACTAATTTGTGGTTTCGACGATGCTCATTTTAATTTTATATGTAGTTTATTTTTATTATTAATAGAATCAACCGCATAGCAGAACTGTTTGTGTACAAATTGTGAAATATAAGAGTTCAGGCATTCTTTTTTTTTTAAAGAAGATATCATTTGCCGCCACCTCGCGATCTGTTCGCTTAAAATATTTGATTGCACATGTTATGTTGATGTTAAATAGTTAAGATTTGTGTGATTATGTTAAAGTTTAAATTTGTTTGGTCTATCGCGACTGCTGATTTAATTCGACACGCTCATGTTTGTTTTAATAAAATGTGGGTATATGAACTATATCGTGTGTTTTATTTAATTTTATAACTGTGGTAGGGCCACGTAACAGTGTTCACTGTTGCACGAATGGGTAGGCCCGTCCGGGTAAGTACCAGGACCTCACAGAAGACCGGCGTAAAGTAGAAAGTTTCACTTTATTTAAAGGTGGCAACTCCACGAGTGTTGCAAATGTCCATGGGCGGCGGCTATCACTTAACACCAGGTCCCCGCCAGCTAGCTCTCTTGCTATTTTCCCGCATAAAACAAAAAAATCATTCTTTTTTAATTTCAAAACCCACAAAAATTTTGTAAAACTATATAATTATTCCTTCAATTGTAATATGGGAAATTTAGCGCAATTTGGATTTGTATATCTTAGAGAGAATGGAGAAAGTTAACATTAATAATATTTTGGTAGGTAAATACTTTTATAACATACAGGGAGATTTTTTGAGAAGTGCCCAAATTTACACAAGAGGTTCAGACTCGGTAGTATAATCGTTTATTGAAATAAAAAACAATGTTTTTTTTTTCCAAAAAAAATGCCAATCTATTCCCTAAAAAACAGAACGTGTGGACGATGCGGTAGTCACTCATAAATACCTAAATTTTACTGTACACGAACTTGTGTGCGTGTTAATTATGAATGATCGCGCGCGTGGTGAGTGAGGTGACCGGAGCCCAATTTTCAAAAGGTTATCAACGCATCTGCAAACCCTCGGGTGTAGCAGATGTCTATGGGCGGCGGTATTCACTTAACATCAGGTGAACCGTCTGCTCGTTTGACAACTTTTCACATAAAATAAATAAATAGTAAAATAAATGAGTTGCATATAAATCACGCACTTTTTAAGAAAAGTTCAAAACTTACGAGTGATTTTAAATATTTATCATTTTTTATGTAACATTATTTATATCTAGAATTTAATAAAAAAATGGATATACTTAGAAAAGCCGCCCTGTATAGTTCTTAGTGACTGAATCTGTTGTAACATAAGTAAAATGTAATGTTATAAAGATGACCGTCTCCAGGTTCGTCTCCAGTGGAAAAGGAACATTTGAAAATTCACCCAAACCTTTGTTCAAAATTTGTTTTTTATTAGATCAATAGTTTTTATTAGACACGTTTAACACAAACCTTTTTACAATATAGGCACATAATAATTTGTCGTGACTTTTGTCAAACAACCGAGTAAGACACATTTAGAAGAGCAACAGAAACACGTATGATTACATATATTTCTAGAGATTTATACTCTTCTTACGTTATAACATCTAACTCGTCGATTGATACATTCTGCAATTTAGGTGGTACACAATTGAACAATGCTACCACAATCTTAGTGTAAATAAAAATTTAATTTAAATGTATATTAACAATACATTTGAGGCTCTATCGCAAACGCGTAGTAGAAATTAAAAAATACGCGCCGCCATCTTGTCTACAGCGTCGCCATCTTGTCGCAGTGCCGCCATCTTGTCTAGCCCTTGAACGCGAACGCGTAGCCCTCGCCGAAGGAGTGTGGCCCCTTGTTCTGCTCGAGGACGTCGTTGTCATGGTACTAAAAGAGTCATAGAAAGAGTCATTTGGGCTCTGGGTTATATGAGTAGGTTCATCATCGCGTCATGCTGATTGGGAACTTAAAATTGCATTCATACTAAACAAGAGATACAAAATAATTTTGTTAATTTCATTTGCATTATTAAAAAAATAATCGTATTTATTTTGTATATTATCATATTTTGCTAAAGCTATTTTCTTAATAGGTTATAAATTTTAAAATTTGTATAAAAAAAGCGTTATAGGCTAAAATCGATCTGCCCAAGGTATCAAAATTACAATAACGGTAAATTATAAATTTTTGTTCCATTGTATTGTCGATTGTAGTGTTGACATTGTAGTACCTGGAGAACTTTTTTTTGGATAAATCATGTACTTTGGAAATAAAAAAATAAAAATAAACAAAGCAATGAACTGGTATAAAAAAAAAGTATATATATATATATATGTATATATATATATATATACTTATTTTATAATATACAACAATATAATATATATACAAGAATGCAATTCTTGTATATATATATGATTATTATTATATTATACGTTTAAAGGATAAAATTAGAACATGTTGAAATTCAAAGATGAAATATAAATCATCTTCAAATTATCCGAGTACTGTTTAATATCTCAGGAGTAAGTATCTTCTCTGAGTCATCTTCCAAGTCAACATTAAAGGCTTATCCGATGACCATATGACCCTGATGGTTAAGGGCTAACCTGTCCGTCATCCTTGCCATTGGGCTTCCAGCTCTGGATGTAGTATTGGCCGCCGGGTGTCTGCTGACCACCGGCCCCCTGCAACGGAGTCAAAAACCCAATATAGACGCTGATATATCACCACCACTGATCTGATATATCATTTACGGTGGCAGGGCCACGCAGCAGCCTCGGCTGTTGCACGTTTTTATGTTAATGTTTTTATTTATCTGATTGAAGTCGGTTTTTTTTTTGTTAAAAATTATACTTGTAATAACATCAATTTCCGATTGTGGTACATCACTATTTAAGAATCGGAAACAAACTGGTAGGTAAATACGGGGGTATTCTCCCACGTTACCGCTACTACTGTTCACTTACCACTAAAAACACAATATCTACCTACGAGTAATTTAAGTGGAGTAAGTTCAAAATTCCACATTGCCAGGTTTGTTCAAACACGCCGTTTTCAATTAAGGGACCGGTAACAACGTCTAACATACGTCGCCATTTCAAGCCAAGTCTGATTCGTGATTAATGCATAATCACATCCACGAAACTGAACTCTTTTTTTTTACTTTATTGTACACAATTATTATACAGACAATCGGAACAAATGACAAAAACATGCACAAAGGCGAGCTTAACCCTAAAAAGAGTTCTCTTCCAGCAAACCATTGAGAGCACGAAGCCATAATACTATATGATTAGGTGAAGGTGTGTACATTATTAAGGAATTTACCAAAGTAATTGTAAAAGTATACAAGAACTAATTACTTAATATCTAAACGAACTAAATACTCTTTCTGTCTATACGGCCATCAACCAGAGTTCCGCGTCCCACCTGTCCTTGCGTCTGAGTCCAGTCTTGATTGGGTTCTAGCCTCTGCTGGCTGTAGGCCTGCTGAGGCTGCGGCTGCCTCCGTTGCTGGTCGTAAGCGCTCTGATAGTAGTTGTCTGAGGAGGGCAGGTCTCGTGTTAATACCGATCGTCACCTACTGAAGTCCTTCATACTATATTAGTCTTCTTTGGTAAAGGTGACCCTCATGATAAGTGTTAACACCAACCTACGGTGGCAGGGCCACGCAACAGCCTCGGCTGTTGCAAGAATAGGCAGGCTCATCCGGGTAAGTACCGCGACCTCACAGAAGACCGGAGTAAAGTTTAAGTATAATACTTTCGCGTTTGGTCTGGTGAGTGAGGTGGCCGGAGCCCAATTTTCAAAAGGTTGTCAACGCATCTGCAACCCTCGGGTGTAGCAGATGTCTATGGGCGGCGGTATTCACTTAACATCAGGTGGACCGTCTGCTTGCTTGGCAACTTTTCACATGAAAAAAAAAAAACCATGGACATCTGCACCACCCACTTCTAGAGGACGGGCACCGTTTTACCTGATTTATAACACGTAACACGTAACACAGAAGTATAATGGTTCATCTTTCTCTTCTTCTTTTATTATTTTTTTTCTTTTAAAATCATTGCTCCTACTTTAGGACAACATTTTCCTGTGTTGTAAGGAAGTTTTACAAATATAAACTTCACGAGGACAAACGCCCAGATGCGAAGCAACTGTCTGTGGGTCGCACAAATAGTTGTACCGTGTGGGGATCGAACCCAAGGCCCCGACGCCGGATTTATGTCGTCACTTATTATGTTATAACTAATAAAATAAACTGACTGAGCAAATATCATTTATGTTCTAAAAACCCGTCATTAAAAAAAAAACCTGTATAAGTTAATTCAATTTAAATTACCTGATGACCGCGGCTGTTCTGGTAGGGGCTTTGAGGCAGATGGCTTCCCTCTAAAATCTGCAAAATGGTACAAGAATCATATAAATTCTAGATTTATACGCTTGCATCAAAATCAATTCGAAAGTTTTAGTGTAATACACAGCTTTAGCCCGTGCCTTCGCTCGCGTGGTGCCTTTCGGGATAAAATATTATTTTCTACACTACTTCTAAAGTTTTTTTGCTTGCCCGGACGGACCTGCCCATTCTTGCAACGCCGAAGCTCACTTACCACTTACAGAAGAGCGCCGTGCAGTGGAACTGTTATACTTTTTTGTTTCGATGAGTGACATATTCGGGCCCCGCTTTATTACAAAATGGCAACACATCATCAACCCTACAAGTGTTGCCAATGTGAATGGGCGGCGGTTATCACTTAACATCGGGTGAACCGCCAGCTCGCTTGCCATGAAAAAAAAAGTTTAAACTCCATCTAATATCCATACCCTGAAATCGGTAGAACTGTTTATTTATTTATTTATTGTTAGGTACACCAACGGCACAAAATATAGGATAATTTATGTTTTCTTTGCTATAGGGCCAATTCGTATATTACAGAGGTATACACAACATTGGTAAAAGAGTTAATAACACTTATAAACGGAAAATTAAAAAAAATACGAAGTGGACACTAATGATAAATTAATTATCAGTACTGAATTAAATCTTACAAAACACATCGTATATGCTAACAGATTAGCAAATTCACATTTGAACAGTTATTGAAGAGATCCTCAAATACTGGTTAGAAACAACTGTAGTTGTTACCAAGTGACGCCCAAATTTTAAATATTGACCAGGAGATGCTGCCAGATCCTAGAATCTTAGAGAAATTAGGGATACGCTTTCAGAACATTATTATCACGTGATCTGTGGTGAAGGTCCACAATTTCGCAATGGCGCTGCGTGGTGGACTATGCCCTGTTACCCTCTGTACAGAGGAGGCCTTTGCCCAGCAGTGGGACATGTATAGGTTAATACTTTTACTATAAATTTTTCAGAACAATCCCCGCTTTTCCAGATTGGGACCTACAATAAAAAACACAAAGCCGGAGAGTGAGAAAAAAGCTCAAAATTGAATTTCACCCCCAACCTATCCGGGACAGTACTTGAGCTACTTTAGCTGTTATTTTTTATGTGAAAAAGTGGCAGACGAGCTGGCGGTTCACCCGATGTTAAGTGATAACCGCCGCCCACGGACATTTGCAACACCGGTTGCAGATGTGTACACCTTTAATAATGTGGGCCCCAGCATTCTCACTCACAAGACGAGACGCAGAAGTGTAACAGTTCTACTTCATGCCGTTCATGCAGGCCGCGGTACTAACCCGGACGGACCTGCCCATTTGTGCAACAGTGAACACTGTTGCGCGGTCCCACAGTTAAACACAGTTGTCATCGGAGCCCCTGGAGCTGTCACCTGGAAGCCCTCCTTCCCGGCGCGGTACTTCAGCTTGACCAGCTGCCCGCTGGGGTCCTTGTACTGGTACGCGCCGACCCTGGAGCCGTCCGGCTCTATCACCTCGCCCGCCGCCAGCCCGTTGTCGGACGCGTACTCGAAGCGGAAACTACCCTCTTTAGAAAGAAGAGGGGCAGACTTATTTATTTTTATGCGAAAAGTTGTCAAACGAGCAGACGGTTCACCTGATGTCAAATGAATACCGCCGCCCATGGACATCTGCCACACCCGAGGGTTACAGATGCGTTGACAACCTTTTGAAAATTGGGCTCCGGCCACCTCACTCACCAGACGAAACGCGAAAGTATACGTATAAGTAAAAATATATAAGGCAGACGTTGCAACTTTAAATTGCAATTCTTCCTTACTTATATTATAAAGGCGAAAGTTTTTATGTATGGATGGATGTTTGTTATACTTTCACGCATGTTTGTTATACCACTGAATGGATTTTTATGAAACTTTACAATAATATTGCTTAATACATCAGAATAAGACAAAAGCTATAATTTATATACATATTTTATGTATATCTGTCTTTCTGTCTGAATGTTACGCCTTCAGCCCATTCTATGCTGACGTAGTCGCGGGCAGCAGTTAGTTAAAAATGCGAAAGTTTGTATGTATGGATGGATGTTTGTTACACTTTCACGCAAAAACTACTGAATGGATTTTAATGAAACTTTACAATAATATAGCTTATACATCAGAATAACACATAGGGTTTACTTTATAGATATATCGTGTGAATGGTTCAAAATCTAGGTTATGGTAAGTGTCAACTAAGTAGGAAAAAATTCAGCCATCTGCGAGATATTCTGGTGTATGATAAAAACTCATTGTTAATTATCTTTGCCGCGGTTAGCAGCTAGTCTTCTATATACTAATTAATACGTGAAGGAAAACCTTTATACCCCTTTTTAAGAAAATTGCGCGGGCGGAGGAGTATGAGATATCCTACACTTATAGTTTATGTAGAGAGGGAGTGCAGAATGCTAGTATTTTTTAAAACTATGCATAATAATAATAAGATTAATAATACCATGTGTAATTAATTATGGTCGAAATTCGACCATTGGGCGACTATTGGTAAAGAATAATATCCTAATGACGATGAAGACAACGTAGCAGCCATTACGGATCCAGTTATATCTAGAGTCTGAACTGATTTGTACTAAGGTGTCTTAAGTAAACGATTGACTGACTCACCTGACGTCAAGGCTTGCTTGTGGTGCAATATGGAGGCGTGTTGCTCCTTGCTGGCGCCTTGCGGCAACTTCCACGGTTCGGGGGCTGAAAGGAAAGTCACGCGTGAAACCTTCACTTTTTTTATGTGAAAAGTTGCCAAACGAGCAGACGGGTCACCTGATGTTAAGTGAATACCGCCGCCCGCGGACATCTGCCACACCGGGGGGTTGCAGATGCGTTGACAACCTTTTGAAAATTGGGCTCCAGCTACCTCACTCGCTAGACGAAACGCGAAAGTACTTGTCATACTTCCACTTTACGCTGGTTTTCTGTTAGGTCGTGGTACTTACACGAACGGGCCTGCCCGTTCGTGCAACAGCCGAGGCTGCCGCGTGGCCCTACCACCGCATCACTCCATGATTTCTTGGAGAAATCTCTCATTCGTGCTTTCAGCGAAAGAGTGGAACAATCCGATATTGTAAAACAACCAAAACCCTTGATATTACTTTCCTTTCCCAGACAAGAAGATGTCCCAATGGAGTTACTATAAGAAGCTCTGGACAAAAAGACCATCGACCTAAACTACACTGACAGGAGCGGGGAGAAACAGTCCAGCTTAGATAAGACCACCGTTTCATAATACGCCTTTGGCGATGACTGGACTACTTACTAGAACGGTGCTTTTAACATCAAGTGGAAATAATAATTTCTTGTATTTACGCGATTACACATTATAAATGAAACTAATTTTTACGGATGATAAGCCATCATCCTTGGGATGATTCGCGAGGCTATTGAAATTAAATAACACCCTGATTTCAATAGAGAAGTGGGTTGGGTACTACCATCAGCTTGGGATCCTGTCATCGATAAAATTAAATCTAGGCCCAAACAAACCACTACTGCAAGACAAGATACAATCAGCTCCCTCTGCACAGATCGGACACAAAATTAATAATTCAAAAACTGACGGTAGCCCAGGTTAACTATGACAATCAGACGTCTAACACCTCAGTCTGTCCCGTGACCATGAACGCTGTAAAGGGTTCGAAACGTCGGGAATTAAAATAAAAAATAAACGCGATAAATCCGTAAAAATTATTTTCAAGTGGAAATGTTTAAAACAGTTTTCCTTTTGCGTGTGGTAACTCGAGTCACCTGAGGTTCGGTCAACTTTGTTTCCCGTGCGAAAACTCCTCTACGGATCCCCAGCTACGGAATGGGAGAAGCGGCCAGGGTCGGGGGCAGATTGGTTACCCGCTAAAAGACCCACAGCGCATCCGTCGTAAACGCATCGGGGGGAACACGAGAAAACCAGTTCTGCACCCCGGCTCGACTGTGGCCGTGCTACCTTACGGATGGTGCAAATGTCCTAGGGCGGCGGTTATCACTTAACATCAGGTGGACCGCCAGCTCGCTTGCCACCGTCTCACGTGAAACAAGTCAGTTTTCAACCGACGTAAAAGACGGAAGTGGTTCTCAATCCGACTGTATTTTTTTTATGTTTGTCACCTCATAACTTTCGAGTGGACCGATTTTTAACCGACTTCAAAAAAGGAGGAGGTTTCTCAATTCGTCCGTATATACATTTTTATTTTTTTTTTATGTGTGTTCGGGGATAACTTCGTCAGTTATGAACCGATTTTGACTATTCTTTTTTTGTCGGAAAGGAGATATCCCAAGGGTGGCACCATGACAAGGAAACCCAGATCTGACGATGGCAATCCTCAAATGTTAAAGGCGTTGACAATGTTTTATTAGTTTCCTGTTTGAAGTCGGTTTTTTTTTTGTTGAATATTATTATTATGATTCTTTTTTTATTCGAAAGCTGGTGCACCCCAGGTGGCCCCGTATTAATTTCGTTGGTATTGGATCTCGGGCTCCGGAGATACTTAGAGATCTCCTGAAAATCAATTCTATCTATACAGCGTGTCGTTACCATCGCGACAGTAAATGAACACACATATAGGGGAAAACTTTTTAAAGTTGTATTAAACATTTAAATTCTTTAAACATCAATATTTACAGAGTTATCAAATTTTCCAAAACAAAGAATTTTTAGAACACTCTTACCTATAAAAGCGTAACGTAAAGTTCATTTGTAAAGGTCACAAAGCATATGAATGGGTTGAATGAATTTAAAAGAGACAAAACATACTGTTAGAAGGAGAGGCGTGTAATGCGACGCTGTGGCGCGAGTTGTATAGGATGTTACAAATTTTGTTTCTTTGTTACTTAATTAGTTTGTTTGAAAAATATTTTTTTTTAATTATGGATTTTGTTTAAAGTTAATATTTTTTTATGATTATTGGCAAGTAGCGTTACACGTGTGTTCATTTATTGTCGCGATGGTAACGACACGCTGTATAGAGCGCGATATTTGAAGTCGGTTATTTTAACGTTGGTAAAACAAGCCAATTTTTTTTATAGGAGAGCTCTGATCAAGGTACCTCTCCAGTCTGGGATGGGCGCTGGTCCCGGCTTCCAGGACTGCGCCTCGGAGCCCTGAGCCGCTACATCACTGCCACCCGATGGAGTGAAAAGTGCCTTGTTGTAGGAGTCTTCCTGATGAGAGATAGAGAGGGATAATCATTAAGCTGGTTCGCATACCAATCCTTAAAAAATATCTAGTACACATGTTTACACAACATCCTATATATAGCCTCTAGTCCCAAACTAAGCAACGCTTGTACTAGATAACCGATAAACATACTTAAACATAATTTTCTTATGTAAATAAATACATATTATCTAATACCTTTAAACGAGAAATTCTTGTATATATATAGTATGTATCACTATAAATAATCAGGAACAGTTAAAATAACAGAGCGTCCACACTTGATCAACGTTTATTTCGATTGTGACACAAAAAATTTGAAGCTACCATCAAATTCATATAATTATTTAAGCGCCTACTTATAATTGAACAATTATAGTCATTGGCACAAGATTGCTATTTAAATTACAAGTTTTGTTACATTAACATACTTTACACCCTACCACTAAAATACATTATTAAATTAAGGTTAAACTAAGTTGTAACTAAACAATAATAAGGAAACACAAAATAAAAGAAAAAGTAAACAGAATTTCTAATAACTAATATAAACATAATATACTTGCAACCCTAATACATTATTGGATTGCCAAATCTTTCAACTGGTTTCCTAATACGTTTAAGCGGTATCGTATCTGAGTTTTCTGGTGGGAGGGATCGTGATGGTACGTCACTATGTAACTCGGAATTCACTAACGGGTGTGTGGGCCAGAAAATACGTTGTTCTTCCGCCTTGGACACAACATTGTCGCTTCGACTGGGATTCGCCGATAGTACGATTTGTGCGTAGTTGATCTACATGGCGTCTGATACATTGCCCATCTTCTGTTTCTACGATATAGTATCGAGATCCTATCTTATCTCTTACCCTACCACTTAACCAATTTTGTTTTGG
This sequence comes from Iphiclides podalirius, assembly GCA_933534255.1. NCBI lineage: Eukaryota > Metazoa > Arthropoda > Insecta > Lepidoptera > Papilionidae > Iphiclides > Iphiclides podalirius. The sequence continues at coordinate 6,659,260 of OW152841.1, read as the reverse complement.
CCGGAAATCTCTTATCCACACTGGGTCTCCGACTTGAAAGTTTCGTTGGGTGCCCCTTGCATTTTCAACTTGTTTTCTTTGTGCCTCAAGGACTCTTTCTTCAGTAGAGCTACCTATTTTTGGAATACGCAGTAAATCAAGCCTCGATCGTAGTCTTCTGTGTAATAATAGTTTGCTGGTGACTTTCCTGTGGTGTTATGTATTGCATTCCTATATGTAAAGAGGGACGTTTGAAGAGCTAAATCAATATCACAGTTCTCTCTTATAGCTTTTTTTCATTGCCCTTTTACACACAACTTAACGGCGTTTTCCGCAGCACCATTAGATGATGGATGATAAATAGGCGTGAAAATATGTTCTATACCATTATTCTTCATAAAGACCGAAAAGTGTGAACTTGTGAAAGGTGGCCCGTTGTCGGACACTACTTGTTTTGGTAACCCAAAACGTGAAAATATTTCTCTTAATACTTTTATGACATTACTTGTTGTAGTATGAGTCATGTGAAATGCTTCTATCCACTTCGAAGATGAATCAACTATAACTAAAAATGTCTTCTCCTTGAATGGACCTAAAAAGTCAATATGTAGTCTGCTCCATGGTTCTGGGTCATAAGGCCAAGGCTGCGGTGTCGCTCGTGGTGGTGCTGCCGCCTCTGACGAACACGCATGACAATCATGACATGTCCTTTCAATATCGGCATCAATTCCTGGCCACCATACGTAGCTTCTAGCCAACCCTTTCATTTTTACAATACCCATGTGTCCCACGTGTAACTCACGTAAAATATACTGTCTCAGGGACTCAGGGATTACCATCCTGTAACCCCACATGATACAATTCGAATCCAAGTAGAGTTCATTTCTTCTTGTAAAATATGGTTGTACTTCCTTTTCTGAGCAGTGTCCGGGCCATCCCGATTGCAAATACATAATAATTTTCCTTAGTATGGGATCAGAAGCTCCATTCCTGTTTGTAGGAATATATTCGATCTCATAATTATATCCTGACAATATTATAGCCCATCTTTGTAGACGACTTGCGGCCATGGTCGGGATGCCTTTTTTTTCCCCAAAAATTGCTACTAATGGTTTATGGTCGGTGCACAATAAAAACTTACGACCGTATAAATACTGGTGAAATTTTTTTACACCAAATACAATTGCCAGTGCTTCTTTTTTCCACATCCATCGACCATTCGATGCGAATTACAGCGCCGATTCCACTAGAGCTCGCGTCTGTTGTCAAAGTTATCGGCAATTCGGGATCGTAGTGTGCTAACACAACGCCGGATGTTAATAATATACTCTTTACCTTATTAAAGGCTCGCGTACATTGTTCGGTCCAAATAAATTGAGAATTTTTTTTTAACAAATTATAAAGTGGTGATAAAATCATGCTTATATTTTTAACAAATTTGGCAATAATACATAACCATACCCAAAAAAAGATCGTAATTCGTTAATATTGGTAGGTATACGTACATCTTTAATGGCTTGCACCTTATCTTTACACGTGTGAACCCCTTCTTTACTTATTACAAAACCTAAATATGTCACTGAGTTTGCAAAAAATGTACACTTTTCCTTCTTCACTTTTAGCCCGAAATACTTTAATCGTTCCATGACCTTGTATACCGTATCTAAATGCTCTTTATCATTTTTACCGGTCATAATAACGTCGTCCAAAAAACTCCTACCCTGGGCATATCAGAGAATATTTGTTCCAATGTTCGTTGAAAAATACCGGGGCTGGATGAGATTCCGTAGATCAGTCTATTATATTGGTACAGTCCCTTGTGTGTCGAGATAACCGTATATTTCTTTGAATTTTCATCTAGTTCTAATTGCGCATATGCCTGAGATAAGTCTATTTTACTAAATTTTTGGCCTCCATGTAACTTTGTTAATAAGTCTTCTACTCGCGGAAGAGGAAAACGGTCCACTTCTAAGCACTTATTAATAGTAACTTTATAATCACCACAAATTCTTAATGAGCCATCTTTTTTTACCACGGGTACTATAGGCGTGGCCCAGTCCGAAGTCTCGACCGGCGTGATAATGCCCTCACGTTCCAGACGTTCCAGCTCTCGGCCCACCACCTCTCGCATCGCGTAAGCCAGCGGCCGTGCGCGTCTGAACACCGGTTGCGCCTCCGGTCGCACTCGCAGTGTCACCGTCCCACCAGTAAAACGACCGATACCGTCAGCGAAAACTTCAGAATATCTGGAAAATATAGTTTCCGTATTGAGTAAAAGTGAACTCTCCACCTTATTACTATTACATTGTATAGCATGTAAACTAATGCCTAATTCTTGTAACCACTGTCTACCGAGAAGCGGATTACTTCCACTATGCACAACATTTGCTTGTTAACAAAGGTAAATCAAAAAACATTTTTTTATAACATTCGTAACTTACACATGAAATGGCGCTACCTGTGTCTATTTCCATTTTTAAATATTTACCGTTTACCTTTAAAGATAATGTGTACGGTTTATAATGTTTTAAATTTTTTATATTGAAAACGTTAAAAGTTTACCTCCCTAATTTCTTCATCGGTGTCCTCTCCACTCGAGGTTTCTTCAAGTCGTTTCACCGGCTGGGCACACACCTGGCCTGACCGGTATTTTGGACACACCTTCATAAGGTGCCCCTCTTTATTGCACACACGGCATGTGTACAATCTAAATTTGCACGTTGAAGTACTATGCTGCCGACCGCATGCTTGACATCTAGCCTGCTTCTCTCTAACTGGTACCAAAGCTGAAGTGGTCTGCCGTGCAGCTCCACCTCGGGTCAATCGGCCACTGCTAAACGAAGAACGATTTGGTGTTGCGGCTACCTCTCGTTCTGTTGGCTGTCTGCTGCGCGCACCTTGTGACTTCATTTGCTTCATTGTGGTACTCTCTCTCTCTGTTATATATTCCCGATCGTGATTACCCATTACTGCAGTCGCATTCTTTGCTGCTGCTTCCATAGATATAGCGAGCTGATATACCTTCGCAAAAGTCGGAGTACTCTCGCAACTAAACACCTGCTGCCTTATAAATTCGTTCTTGATTCCACAAGCAAATTGATCTCTTAAATTATCGTCTAAGCAGTCTGTAGTGAATTCACAGCTTTTTGCTAGCTTTTTTAAATCTGCGGCATACTCGGCTAGAGATTCGTTCTGTAACTGGTTTCTTTGTCTGAACTTATACCTTTCTACTAAAATATTACATTTGGTTGCAGATGATTTTTCATGATGGTCACTAAGTCATCAAAAGACTTTGCAGCCGGTTTTTCCGGCATGCACAAAGTTACCAAAAGATCATAACTTTCTGATCCCATAATTGTTATTAATGTGGGCACTTTTAATGATTCTTTAACGTCATTCACTATAAAATATTGTTCGAGACGTTCAATGTACAAAGTCCAGTTATCCACATTTACATCGAACTTTTCTAATTTTCCAATAGACATTTTTTACAAATATATTAAACACTCACGTGGATCGTAAAAAATAACTCGTCGCCAGTTAGTATGTATCACTATAAATAATCAGGAACAGTTAAAATAACAGAGCGTCCACACTTGATCAACGTTTATTTCGATTGTGACACAAAAAATTTGAAGCTACCATCAAATTCATATAATTATTTAAGCGCCTACTTATAATTGAACAATTATAGTCATTGGCACAAGATTGCTATTTAAATTACAAGTTTTGTTACATTAACATACTTTACAATATATATAATATTCTTGTATATACAGCGTGTCTCACAATCGTATTACAATCGCGACAATAAATGAACATCCTTACGTATAAAACTGTAACGTAAAGTTCATTTGTAAAGGTCACAAAGCATATGAATGGGTTGAATGAATTTAAAAGGGACAAAACATACTGTTAGATTAGAAGGAGAGGTTTGTAATGCGACGCTGTGGCAACGAATGAAAAAGTCTCTGAATCAATGAATCAGCCAGTTGGAGTTGTATAGGATGTTACAAATTTTGTTTCTTTTTTACTTAATTAGTTTGAAAAATATTTTTTTTAATTATGGATTTTTTTAACGTTAATATTTTTTTTATGATTATTGGCAAGTAGCGTTAGACGTGTGTTCATTTATTGGCTATCGTTTATTCCAGTTTTCAGGGAATGAAAAATATCATCTGAATATGACGGTAAATTTCACCGAAAAAAAAATTTTATAATAGCTCGGTCGGTAATCGGGCGGCCACGAAACAGTAGGCCGCGGTTCGTTCGAGTCCATCAAACGACAGGAACGGCATTCCGCTTTCTTGGTCTGGCGCGCTCGGCTCAGCCAAGAACAGTACGTACATAAACGCGTGGTGGAAGCTATCCTGCCAGTCTTCGAAGCCTGGATGCAGCGACGCGAAGGCAGGCTTACCTACAGACTTACACAGATTATCACTGGGCATGGATGTTTTGGTGATAATCTGTGTAAAATCGGACGTGAGGCGACGGCGAATTGTTTCCACTGCGATGGAAGCTACCAGGATTCCGCAACGCATACCCTGGCGGTATGCCCAGCATGGGAGACGGAGCGGAGTATCCTGGTAAGCTACATTGGAGGAAACCTCTCTTTACCAGCAGTCGTATCGGTGATGCTGAATCGAGAAGTAGCATGGTGAGCCGTAACCTCCTTCTGCGAGACCGTAATGGTCAAGAAGGAGGCTGCTGAGAGGGACCGAGAGAGGACTGATCCCTCTCGGAGACGGGGTCACCGAAACGAGGTTACACCACGTTACGGTCCTCCAAATGTAAATAGTATTCCCATACCGGAAACGGGGCCTCAGGGATCGCGGGTGACTGGCCCTCTATAGGTCAGTACAGCGAACCTAAGAACGTCAATGGCTTAAGTAGGTTTAAGCTATAGTGGTTGTACCACAGGGGTGGGCGAAGTTATGTTACCGGGTAGAGGCTATTCAAGCCAAGCCAAGGGGGGCCGCGGTAGTGTTCCAAACGGAGATCCCGTGACCCCCCATGAAAGCTGATGGCGGTGGGATTTTAGTCGGTGTGAGTCCGACATAATCCGGTTTCACCTATGTGGGAGGCCGGGTATCCATAACGGATTTCCCCACGTAAAAATAAAAAAAAAGGCCGCGGTTCGTATCACGATCATTTACACACTCATTTTTTTTTACTTTTTTTTTTGATTCCAGATCATTGCTTTCTTTAGTTTTTATTTTTTAGTCCATCCTGATGATTGTTATTCTTTTCCCTTTTTTTCAAAGTTGTTTCTTTTATGAAAAACACCAGTTCATATTTTCTTATTATTACGTCGGTAAGATCGTAAAATATTATGCATATTTCATTACTCAGTAATTTGTATCTAAATTATATAATTTCGAAAATCCACGATGTACCAAAAAAAAACGAACCGAACCAGGTCCTCCGGGTACTACATATATAAAATATATAAACACCCAACTGGTGTTACTTAATTAAAGCATTTTGAACGGCAACAGAAATACGTAATCTGTGAAAATTTCAACTGTCTAACTATCAAAGTTCAAGAGATACAGTCCGTTGACAGACGTACTAGCATTACTAATAGTGTCCCGTTTTACTCTTTGTATACGGAACACTAAAAGTTGAGAGCGCGCTGAGCAAATAGTAATAATCTGGTAAAAAATACTAACCTGTAATCAGGTAATTGCAGTGCAATTGCATTCATTATTTTTTCAACAAATACAGGGAGATTTTTTGAGAAGTGCCCAAATTTACACAGGAGGTTCAGACTCGGTAGTATAATCGTTTATTGAAGTAAAAAACAAAGTTTTTTTTCCGAAAAAAAAAAAATGCCATTCTATTCTAAATATAATAATGCCCTAAAAACAGAGACGATGCGGTGGTCATTCATAAATGCCTAAATTTTACTTTGCACGAACTTTTGTGAGTGTTAGATATGAATGATCGCGCGTAAAATAAATGAGTTACGTATATATTTTTACACCCACTTTTTGAGATAAGTTCAAATGAATGTAATTAATTACTTACGAGTGATTTTAAATATTTATCATTTTTATATAAAATTATTTATGTCTAGAATTTAATAAAATATATATGGATACACTTAGAAAAGCCACCCTGTATAACCAATATCTCGAAATTTAATCGTTTCCTATATATTTTAGGCCTTCGACTATGAAAATGTTCTATTATTTATTTATTTAATATAATATAAATATAATATATTTTATACTATAAATTTTAATTTTTTTTATAGTGCTAATCTCTGCACTTAATATTGAACATTAAAACTTATAGAAAAAATACGAAAAGATTGTCGCCGCTGTGGGAATCGAACCCATGTCTTCGGCATTCGCGGCCTGACCCTCTAGCCTCTGAGTTAAACGGCAGATTGCCACACCGACGAAAATCTTAACGCCTTCTTTCTACATTGTTATTTAGCATTTGAAGCAATGCTTGGCGTATCTATTGTTATATCCTTTCCAGCATACAAACAATTTCAAATATCGTTTTACAACGATAATTCGAACGAGAGATTTTCGTACTTTTTCTACATGTTTTAATGTTCAATCTTAAGTGCAGAGATTAGCACTATAAAAAAAATTAAAATTTATAAAAAAAAAGCAATGGCGGCATCTCTAAATTTGGCAAATTTGGTAATCGTGCAACAGCGGAAGCTGCCGCCTGTAAATTTTCAAATTTTCTGTGCATTATTGATCCTCCCTGGAACTACTGAACGGATTTAAATTTCTACTCGAAGGCAAAGCTACTATACTTGAGCAATGCAGGATAATAATCCATTGAAATCTTTCGAGATAAAACTTTCTATGTAGTAATCACAACCTTAGTAAATGAAGTCTATCTCAAGATTGCTATTACTGTTGTGTGTCATTATATTTACTATTGAATTGTGTTGTTCAACTTGATGTATACGAGTACTCCCCACAAAAACTTCGGTCTATAAACAAGAAAATAGCGACATAAAAACAAGTCCTCGAAAAGAGTTCTTGCCGTTCTTATGATCTCTGCGATTTGAACTCGTAATATTAGATGGTTAACATGCCCGCCACTAGCACTGCACCTTGAGCGACACCTAGCAGTTCTGATTTTCTTACTATTTTCTGATTCCTCACTGCGGTGTCGAAGGGCTCGTATGCCGGCCGGAACAGCGATGCCGCCGACATCTGTGTACAGCCAAGTAAAAATGACTTTGACGACTCCGTAGCGCAGTTGCCAAAGCATTGGCTTCGGCGCTGGGGCTCGTGGGTTCGATTCCCACGCGGGACAACTATTTGTGTGACCCGCGGATAATTGTTTCGGATCTGGGTGTTTGTCCACGAGAAATTTATGTGTGGAAAACGTCCTTACAACACAGGATAATGTTATCCTACAGTAAGGGTTTAAAAAAACTTGATATATTTACCCCGCAAGTACCGCAACTCAAATAACTAAAGTTCCTAAAATAACATGTTAATAGACTTGACTGTACACAACGTTCTCTACACCCAAACTAAGCAACGCTTGTACTATGGGTTCTAGAAAACTGACAACATACTTTTCTTTTGTAAATAAATACATACATATAAACACCCAGACTATATCCAGAATATTTTTCCAGTAGTGTGGATCGAATCCCCACCATCTAGCGCAAGAGCCCCACTATGCCCCACGCTACATACGTCGCTCACAGATGACATAGAGTATATAGTTAATAGGATATAGTCTATATAGTCTATAGTCACAAATAGGAATAAAACATGTATAATTTTTAACAAAAAAAAACCGACTTGAATCAGAAAATTAAAAACATTGTTAATACCTATAACATTCAACGATGGCACTCGATCTCTCTGGGATGCCATCATCAGATCCGGGTTTCCTTATCATGGTACCACCCTGAGGATATCTCCTTTCCGACAAAAAAAAACCATCAAAATCGGTTCATAACGACGAAGTTATCCACAAACACACATAAAAAAAATATATACGGTCGAATTGAGAAACCTCACTTTATATTCGAATTTACGACCCTCGGCGTCGCAGCCCGTCGATTAGGAAATGCGCCAACGGGGTCAACAAGTATCATACGCCAATGTAAACGATACTTATAGCAATACTTAACACCCTTGGTTCAAGAATTATGTTACAGTTGGCCATCTAACATGTGTACTTGTTCGTGAACGTTTACTTTAGAAAGGCACCACCAGATAAGTGGCTAGACGACGACACGAAGGTCCCGTGTTCGAAACCCAGGGACGTTGAACATTGAGTTAGCGTTCTACGGTTCCACATTTGCACTGGCGTCGTTTTAACTTAATAAGACGGATGAAGTATTCAGCGAGCATCTACTAAGGCGAAAAAATCCCGTAACGTCCAATCTCCGTACGTTTTTTTTTTCGGTATAGAAAGTGACCAGTCATCGTTCAGTCTATAGACTAGACGTCAGCAGAAATAAATAACGTAAAAATTTAAAAACATTTACATAGGTTTTATTCGGCATTTGCGAAGTCGACTCGTATATAGAAGTAACGTATATTACGCGACGGAAGTTAATTAAACGATAAATGGAAAATCAGAGCGGCTTGGCATATTCATTTATTAGTAATGAACTAATGACGCAAGCGTTCATCGGACACACTTCGGCGGCCATCTTGCAACGCTTCACACATGGACGGTTCGCGCCAATTTTTGACACGCTTTAATTAGCCCGACCTGAATGTATCGAACATTGTAATTAGTCTTTATTACAATCAAATTTCCGCTCCGATATCGTCCTCGATATCGGACTCCTGTCCGAATGATTTGAAATATTATATTGCACACAATTACGACAGTATTTTCACATCTTCTGTTCGGTTAGTTAAATTTTTTTAGGTTATCTTGATGTCAATGATCTAAATAATTTATCTTGACGAAAATTATCTAACATTACAGAATTCGTATTTTCAAATCTATTTTCACATTAACTGTTATAATTCTATTTAACGCGTTTTAAGTATGAACCGGGATATAACGAAAACAATACAAACATATTGTAAACAATGTTAAAATTTAGTACTAGCACCGAATAAGATATTTAAAATAAAAAGTTATTACTATATATAATTTTCTTGATATTGAAGTGTGTTTTGATGCCTACACATTGCGAACAGTTCCACATTCACACACCAATTAAAATATTTATTTTGCATACATTTTATGAAAATGAAATTTTAATTACTTTAGTCTATAGTACTCATCGGCCTTTGGAAAGAGACAATCGGCTGCTTTTGTTTCGATAGAGCGTTATCTGTGTCGCACACTAATACAGGTAGTCCCAAAAAGAATGGATAACCCTAGGTACTCACGCAAATATTCTAATAGTATAGTCTGTGGAATAATATGAAATCAAAAATAAAACAATTGTCCATTTTCTTAGGAGCTTTGGTCCCGACGATAAAATCTTAGGTCACCTGTAATTTTAGTTTTATTTTGAAGATAAAAAAAGTATGTATGTACTTATGTAAGCACGTAAGAAGTTAAACTTCTTTAGCCTTGAGCATTAATTGCATTTGATAATTTATTTAAATAACGTTTTATTATATTTGTAAATGTCAAAAAGTTGTTATTTGGGTAATGCCGTGCCGTCTATCAATTCGCATTTTTCTCTCACATTTTTTTTACATAAGAAGTACCTGTGACTTCAATTTTCTTTTTATGTTTTGCAAAATATTTCTATTTATTCATCCTGGTTATCAAGATGTCGGATGTCCATACTTTGCGGCGTCTAAAAATTGTCAACCCTCGGTGGCGGCGCCAATGAAATTGTTAGTAAGTGCTGACTTATCACATGCTCAGCGGTGAAGGAAAACATCGTGAGAAAACCTGCATATATTCAAAATAACACCAAAAAAAATATTTCGAAGACATGTGAAAACCGCCTGTCCGCAGTGGGACCGCGTGGTGGACTATGCTCTGATACTTTAAGAGGAGGCCTTTGCCCAGCAATGGGACATGTATAGGCTGTTACTTTACTTTTATACTTAACTTCTGAAATGTATGTCAAAGGGATTATTTATTGTTATACATATACCCAAGCAATTTATATGATGGGTAGGATCAGATTTGAACCCACACTGACCTGTTTGAAGGTCTGAGGCGCGTAGTACGCACTCTGTTGGGCCCCGGCCCGCACCGCCGACAGCACCAACCCGATGCATATTAACTGTAAAATAAAATTTATTTAAAGTAATATTAAATGTAAAATAAAATTTATTTAAAGTAATATTAACTGTAAAATAAAATTTATTTAAAGTAAATCTATCAAACGACCATAGGCACCAATTAGCTTTTCACCATCATTTAATTCCTTCTAAGTCTAGACTAAGTCAGGACTCGCTGTTCAAGAAAGTCGTTTTAAAGAACTGTGGTAGGGCCAAGCACCGAAGACGTGGGTTCGATTCCCACAGCGGCTACAATCTTTTCGCACTTTTTCTAAATATTTTAATGTTCAATTTTAAGTGCAAAGATTAGCACTATAAACAATTTAAATTTCTAAATAATACATATTAAATGAAACTAGTTTATGGATTTTATCGCGTTTTTATTTTGATTTTGTAACTTTCCAGCGGTCACGGGTCCGTTTCTAGTTTCCTTTAATATGTATAATATTCACGTAAAATCAAGAATAATTAAATATTACACCTAAAACCAATTATCGAAGGTTTTAATATAACGACGGTTGCCAGTAAAGTAAAATAAAAACAAAAAAACTAGAGACGAATCCACAAATATTGTCTAATAGTTAATTCAATCTGCCACTTTCACTAGTGAAAATGGTATATGTTTAAGACATTGTTCAATGTTCAATAGCGACCTATTTTACAGAAATGTTCGTGTTACCCGCAACACTAGATCGTAGCAAGTAACACGAGAAACTGTCGTTCAATATAATTACATTGAAAAGTCAATTTGAAATGTAAGTAATTGTCTAATATACAGCGTGTCGTTACCATCGCGACAATAAATGAACACACATATAGGGGATAACTTTTTAAAGTTGTATTAAACACTTTAATTCTTTAAACATCAATATTTACAGAGTTATTAAATTTTCCAAAACTAAGAATTTTAGAACATCCTTACCTATAAAAGCGTAACGTAAAGTTCATTTGTAAAGGTCACAAAGCATATGAATGGGTTGAATGAATTTAAAAGAGACAAAACATACTGTTAGAAGAAGAGGCTTGTAATACGACGCTGTGGCGCGAGTTGTATAGGATGTTACAAATTTTGTTTCTTTTTTACTTAATTAGTTTGCTTGAAAAATATTTATTTTTAATTATGGATTTTGTTTAACGTTAATATTTTTTTATGATTATTGGCAAGTAGCGTTAGACGTGTGTTCATTTATTGTCGCGATGGTAACGACACGCTGTATATTTTTGATATATCATTGTGTGTTATTTTCAATTTTAAAATTTCAACTTTATAGTGCTAATCACTACACTTATTGGGAAATAATTTAAATTTCCAGACAAAAAGGACGTAAAGTTCATTCACCGTTGCGGGAATCGCACCCACGCCAACCACGTCACCACTCAGAAGCTTTAGCCACTAAGCTAAACGGCTGATTTGAAAAAAATTCAAAACACAATAACTACTATGAAGTGTACTTGACTTAAAAATATGCACCAAAAACACAATTTTCATAATATATAAGTAATATGTGTTGCACAGACAACACGGACTAAAAATTAAAAAAAAACTTGCTAAAAAATAGTTGAGTTAAATTGTCATCCCCGAAACAAATAAGAGATAACAATCATAATTCACCGATTACATTTTTTAAGGCAGTAATAATTACTGGTTTACCACGTGGTCGGTAATTGCGGTGAATGTCACGCGATAGCTGCATATCTGAATACTGAATAATTGTAATTTTTAACAAAAAAAAACCCGACTTCAAACTGGAAACTAAAAAAAACATTGTTAATACCTATAACATTTGAGGATTGCCCTAGATTTCTCTGGGATGCCATCATTAGATACCTCCCTTCCACCCTTGGGATATCTCCCTTCCAACAAAAAGAATCATCAAAATCGGTTCATAAACGACGAAGTTATCCGCGAACACTCATAAAAAAATACCTCCTTCTTTGAAGGCGGTTAAAAAGTTCACCTTCTCGCATAAAAAAAAACTTACTCTCAGCATGATAACCTCGAACTACACTCGATAGGAACACACTACACTACCCCTCCGCACGAAGACTGAGGGCTGACGCGTCAGAGCCTCTATATATCCAGTACTCCGTCGCGGTGCGTTTGCCACGACCCTCGGACTCTCCCGTCACCACCGAGGCTGCAAACCGGACCGCCACGAGAACCAATCGGACGAGGGTTTCGAAGTCAAAGTCAAAGTGAATTCACTTTATCAACTGTTGAAAGGAGGGAAGAGCATAAATTTATTTACCAAATAAACCGGCCAAGTGCGAGTTGGAATCGCGCACGAAGGTTTCCGCACCACTATCTATGAAAACGGCAAAAAAAAAAAGCATGCCTTTTGTATGGGAGCATCACTTAAATATCTTTTTATTCTGCTTTTTACATTTTATAGCGGCAACCGAAATACATAATCTGTGAAAATTTCAACTGTCTAACTGTCACGGTTCATGAGATACAGCCTGGTGGCAGACGGGCAGACAAACAGACATACAGAGACGTCTTAGTAATAGGGTCCCGTTTTGGGTACGGCACACTAAAAAGGACGCACACAATAAAAAAAAATAAAAAATAATAAAAGAATATAATTATACATACTACATTAAAACAAAAAAAAAACAGTAAATAATAATTCAAATGTAAATTTGTGGTGAAATAAAAACAAAAGAAAAATAAATTACGTAAAGAAAAGAATTGCAAGCCCTATTATCGGTGAAGACGAAGAACTAAATTTTAAAATCGTTTAACGCATGACCGAGTTATGAACTAACACACAAACAACTTATTGTTGACTTTTTAAAACAGCCCGATCAATTTCGATAAAATTTAAATGGGAAGTGTGTAACCTTTGTAATGAATGAAGAATTCTCCAAATCTGTTCAGTGTTTGTTTTGTTGATAATGTTCTTATGTTTTAATATTCAATCTTAAGTGCAAAGATTAGCTCTATAAACAATTTTAAAAATTTCTAAAAAAGCAATGGCGACAACTCTCGTTCGAATTATCGTTGTAAAACGATATTCGAAATTATTTGTATGCTGGAAAGGATATAACAATGGATGCGCCGAGCATTGCTTCAAATGCTAAATAAACAATGTTGATAAAAGTCGCTAAGATTTTCGTCGGTGTGGCAATCAGCCGTTTAGCTTAGTGGTTAAAGCGTCAGGCCGCGAATGTCGAAGACGTGGGTTCGATTCCCACAGCGGCGAGAATCTTTTCGTACTTTTTCTACATATTTTAATTATAATGTTCTTGTTAAATAAAATTTCGTTTACATAAAGCACTTTGAATCGGCGGCGTAGAAGCCAAGGCATTGGCTTCGTCGTCGGGGGTCGTGGGTTCGATTCCCACACGGGACAACTATTTGTGCGACCCACACATAGCTGTTACGCATCTGGGTGTTTGTACGTTGAAAATGTATGTAAACGTCCATGGACGATAATCAAATTTTCAAAAAGTTGTCAACACATCTGTAACCCTCGGGTGTGGCAGATGTCCATGGGCGGCGGTATTCAATTAACATCAGGTGAACCGCCTGCTCGCTTGGCAACTTCTCACATAAAAAAATTCACTTAACAACAGGTGAACCGTTCAGTCGATACTGATCGTTGCAACATGCAACGGTTTTGACAGGAATTGTAACGGTGAGCCAACGATAGAGGGAAATAACGAAACCGGTTATTGACAGCGATTTATTTTTAATGATACTTCAAGGTGTCTGTTTCAGTTGAACACAAAAGGACGTTCCAAGCGCTTCGAATTATGTAAGATTAATCTTAAATTAAGGTTTTTGAAAGATTTAATCTTAGATTACGTTTAATCTTACATAATTCGAAGCGTTTGAAGAAGAAGCGAAGATGTAAGGATATAGGAAGAAAGATAGCATATGTCGTGGTTGTAAGGATATCGCAAATGAACAAATATATCGATATATCGAAGAGAAAATATCGGTATATGTATAGATATATCGATATTTTCTGTTTAGGATAATAGTCCAAAAAAAAATGTATGTCAAGTATAAAATATTTAACATCTACGGACTGTACCGGATTCGAATTTGAAAAAATATCGTTTTTGATATGATTCCAACTTTGGATGTCTTATCGATATATCGGATCCAAACAAGCTTTGTCACTATATTGTAAATGTTGTACACACCTGTTATAAGGTGTATGTATTAGGTCCAATGTTTTTTTATTTTTTTGTAATTTGTGTAAATATGTATACTGTTGGTATGTCTATAACGATAAAAAAATATATCAGCTAAAATATCGATATTTTTTCGACATGCCTATGACTTCGTGCACAAGCTACGTTGTTCTCCCGAGTCTGCTTGCGGACTCTTCCGCAGAAGTTGTAGATCGCTATTTTTATATCGAAGTTGCACTGTATATTGCTACACTTTCCTCAAGATTTTATCTTCGATTTACGAGACCCATAGCTTATTTAATTAGGATTATGATATAATAAACGTGATTGTAAACATCATCGTTTACGCGTCAATTAAATTCATAGTTAATTTCAAAAGGCAAAATTAGAATAAAGTTAATGTTATCATTAAAAACGCGATTAAATCCGTAAAACAGTGTCATTTAACCACGAATAATATTCGCGTAAAAACCAGAAACCAGTATTTATAGAAAAAACTTTATTAAATATAGCAGCAGAGTTTATAATAATGTCATCTATTGGCAAATATTTTAAATTAAAGATAGTAGACTGAAAAAAAATTTTTTTCACTATAAAATACTTAGTTCCATATTATTACATTTATTAATTGATCATGGTACTATAAGAAATTTAGCATGGGTCTACTAGTTGTTAAATGAAATTAATTTCATGGATGATACGAACCCTGGAAGAAATCGCTTCTAAGCGATAAGGCCGCCAATTGTACCTTTATGTAGTTGTTTGTTACTTTTGTAATTTTGTCTGGTGTACAATAAAGCGTATTTTCATTTTTATTTTCAACCCTACACATGGACTCTCATGGTCATGACCAAAATTTAAATTTTAATTCACGTAAACTGAAGAACATAATTCGTCGTGAAAATAAAACGTCGCGATTGTAAACCGAAGTAAAAAGTAAAAGTAAATAAATTATAATTATGTGATTAACGAGAAAATTAATATATTAAAAACTGATTTAAGGAAAATGAAGATTACTTTGTGTGGTTCATTAAAATTTAGAACAGTGTCATCTATTGGCGAGGAGGTTTAACATAACATAAGATTTGTAGGTGAATTTTATGTGGTGGCTTATTTTAGTAAAATTTAGAACAGTGACATCTATTCGCATGTAAGTTTAACAAAATATGAGATTTGTAGATGAATTTATTGTGGTGAATTATTTTAATAAATTTGGAACAGTGTCATCTATTGGAGAGGAGTTTAAACATATATGAGATTTATAGACGAAAAACGTCCTGAATCGTCGTACATTTAAACGTTCATTACAATAAATGGAGTGAAAAAAATATATAAAATGTGATCATTTACTTTTAGGCCGTATGTCTTCAACGTAAGCGCCCGTCTGTCTACGTGAAACTTATACATTTAAATCGTCATTACCATTCCTAAATTAAGGGATATGTTTAAAAAACTTATAATATTCAAAATAATACAATAATATTCAGGATTGTCAATTTCTCAGGCACGGAACAGTTTTCGGATATTTAATCAAACATCACAATGTGTACAATACTGTTTTTCTGTTACACAGTTTTATTTCATTGTAGAGTAGTAACCGAGTAAATCACCAGAGTAAATTTAACTGTGGTATCGCCACGCAAGTCTTCGTTGTTGCAGTAATGGGCAGGTCCGACTGGGAAAGTACCACCACCTCGCTGAGGACCGGCGTGAAGGGGAAGTGTACACTTCTGCGCTTCGTTTTCAATTTTTTAATTAAAAGGTAGCAACACATCTGCAATCTACGAGCGTTGCAAACGTCCACGGGCGGCGGTTATCGCTTAACATCAGGTGAACCGCCAGGCCAGCTCGCTTGCTATCCTCTACATAAAAAAAAAACATTTTCAATGTTACTGTTATATGCACAATTTTGTTGTCATTTTTCGAGCTCTCCTTGATACTAAAATCTTTACCCTGTCTTAGGCAGGACATGATATGAAAGGCGAAACGAATTGAGGATTGATCTCTTTAGGGAAGACGCAGAAACTTGTTTTCTAATCGAAATATAAACGATTTTTCCTTTATTTCCTTAGAACATATCACATCGAGAAATCGGGAAAGCGCTTTCATCGTGTCAGGGACAATTTTCTTCATTCTTCCGAAGGTGTCACATCAAATAATCGGAGACCCAGGGCGACATGCCAGCCGTGTATTTCGTGGGTGGCACGTCGTAGGGCAGAACTAGTCGATTGGGGTTCTTGGGATCCAGCGGGAAGTAGTCTTCGTTTATCTGAAAAGGGGTAAATTAAAGTAAAGTAAGGGCCTGTACAAGTCCCACTGCTGGGCAAAGGCCTCCCAGAGGGTTTTAGGGCATAGTCCACCACGCGTCCCCACCGCGGATTGGCGGATTCCGCATATCTTTTATATATTATTTTTGTTATTTTTTCGATAATATTCAGGTTACCCCACGGACACTGAGCTGTCGCGGCTCTAGATCTGAAAAGGGGTGTTCCTTATTAATAATGTTTCCTCTTAAAATTGGTAGAAAAAGGGTCGGAAGAAGTTTTTCGCGCGCTACGGGAATCGAACCCACGTCTTCCAGCTTGGCCCACCCGGGCCCAGACGCTTTAACCACTAAGCTAAACCATCGATTTGCATACTGACGTGGGTCCGAGGAATCGTCGAAGCGGGTTCGATTCGCGCAGCGGAAAAACTGTGTTTTTTTTTTGTAACGACTAACGTACTGCTGTATAACACACACTTGTACTTCACGCCGTTGTTTTGTGAGGTCGTGGTACTTACCCGGACGGACCTGCCCATTTGTGCAACAGCGGGGGCAGCGTGTCCTTACCACAGTTGTAAAAATGTAAAGTAGCCTGTGCCTTTCCCACGGCTGGGCAAAGGTCTCGTCATGAAGAGGGTGTTAAGTCCACAGCGCGACCGCAATGCATTCTTTTGTTGTCACTTCGAAAGTATGCAGGTTTCCTCACAAGGTTGTTCATTCAGTACTTAATTGTCGATAAATAAATATTAAGAATTTTCACCCCCTTATAACACTTTTTTCCAATTAAAAAATAGCCCATGCCCTTTCCGACAGGCTCTAGACTGTGTACCAAATTTCATTTAAATCGGTTCAGTAGTTTTGGAGTGAAAGCGAGACAGACAGACAGAGTTACTTTCGCATTCATAATATTACTAGCTGCTGCCCGCTACTACGCATATAAATTATAGCCTATGCGTTATTCTGATGTATAAGCTATATTATTGTAAGTTTCATTAGAATCCATTCAGTAGTGTTCGCGTGAAAGGGTAACAAACATCCATCCGTACATACAAACGTACGTTTTTTTTTTAAACATTACCCTTTAGGATACCATTATCCTGTGTTGTAAGGACATTTTACAAACATAAATTTCACGTGGACAAACACACAGATGCGAAACAACTATCTACGGGTCACACAAATATTTGTCCCGCGTGCGAATCGAACCCACGACCCACGTCCCCGAAGCCAATACCTTGGCAACTGCGCCACGGAGTCGGCGTTTATAATATTATATTAGCAAGGATTGATTGGAAGCGAGGTATCGCGCGTGCCGACTCACAATGAACCTCGGCAGCAGCAGTACTCCCGCCTCGTAGCTCATGAGCCTCAGCGCCCCATTGCCCTTGTTCTGGGTGCCCCAGGCCGCCTTGCTCACGTTGGCCGACGTCAGCAGGAAGAAGGCGGCGCGGGCGGAGTCGGGCGAGAGGCGAGTGTAGCTCTTTATGTGCGGCATCGCGCGGTCCCGGCTGGTGGACGCGGCGCGCCACTGGCTGGGGAACGAATGAATGAGTGAATAAATGAATGAGTGAATGAAGGAATAAATGGGTGAATGAATGAAGGAATGAAAGAATGAATGAATGAGTGAATGAAAGAATGAATTAATAAGTTTTCTTTATTTGTATTTTGTGTAGAAGGGGGTTGTATAGCAAGTCCCAACGACCATCACGACCTAGGGCTAGAGATTTTTTTTTATGTGAAAAGTTGCCAAACGAGCAGACGGTTCACCTGATGTTAAGTCAATACCGCCGCCCATAGACGTCTGCTACACCCGAGGGTTTGCAGATGCGTTGGCAATCTTTTGAAAATTTGGCTCCGGCCACCTCACTCACCAGACGAACGCGTAAGTATTATACTTCCACTTTACGCCGGTCTTCTGTGACGAGCCTGCCCATTCATGCAAGCACCGTAAGACCAACGTCTATTAAAAATTAGTGAATGAATGAATGGGTAGTAAGTCCCAACGACCACTTCGACCTAGAGTGAGATCTGTTGTCAGACTTTAGTCCTCTCTTCAAAAAAATTGCTCTTTTACTATCGGATAACATAGGCCGTTAAGCTTCGTGGTTGAAGCGTCTGGCAAGAAGACGTGGGCTCGATCCCCGCAGAGATGAATACTTTTCGTCGAGTTTTTTTTTTTTTTTTTACAAATTTTCTTGTACACGACTTCATATTTTTATTAACGAAAAACAAAACCGACTTCAAATGTCTCGCTCTGTATTAATTTTATAATTGATTTTCAAAGTTTCCTAAGTGTCTCCGGAGCCCGAGATCCAATGCCAATGAACTTAATAACAATTCTTGAGAAATTACTAACGCAGATATAAGCATCCTGTTCGCCAGACAGTAACGTGAGAATTGTTTATATTAGATAATAAAGTTAGAAATGTAACACATAATTGTAAGACACAGAACTGGCAGTCGTCACGAGCATCTCATTCTGTTCAGACGTCTCACGTGTCGTCTCTAGCATCTAAATCTGTTAAGACACTCCCTAGTAATAAGAGTTAGTATTCATTTTTAAATAAAACTTTTTAAAAAAGTCTTTGTCGCTCCCTCAAACTTGACTATCTTGTTGGTGAAGTAAATAAATAAATAAATAAATAAATAAACATAAAAAGAAATACAGTCGAATTGAGGACCTCCTCCCTCCTTTTTTGAAGTCGGTTGAAAAAAGACATTACTATTCGATTGAGAGTAACTCACTAAAGGTAATCGTTCAGCCACGTCTGCCTAGAGTGCACTTCGGCGGAGTAGGGGAGACAGCCGCCGCCTAGAAGGTCATCGTGGGACATCTTCACATTCTCTGCGAACGATGATGAGAGGTGATGAGAGGTGATGAGAGGTGATGATGGTGATACACGAGTGCGACACTGTGCCCAGTTGATAAAATTGTTTTTTTTTATTTAAATTTTTATATGCGAGATGACTGGCGGCCGTCCAAGTGACAACAGTTTTATTACTAAACTAGCTGATCCGGCAAACTTTGTGTTGCCATATAAATTATTTGTAGGGTAGGAAAAAATATGTTTAAAAAATCTATTCTCATACCTTTTGTATGTACATATAAAATTTCATCAAAATCAGTAAAGACGCATCGGGAGAGAATAAACTAAATCTGTGACACAAGAATTTGTAATATATTTCTAGATAAAAGTCTTGTAACTGTCTGTTAATCTAAAGTTAATCTATAATCTAATATGTAGAAACATTGACTTACATCGTAGAGTATCTTATATAAAAATTTCTCCTCTCTCACCCAAAGAAGGATATATCAGCTTCAGCTCAGCGGGCGTCGACAGCATCTGAGGCTGGTCCTTTATCTTGGTGAAGTTGTGGAGGAAATCACCCGTCAGCCACAGCTGGCGTAACAACAAACGGGTAAGAGAGTCTAACAGTGCTAATCAGATTGATGTCAGCGGAAATCAAGTACTGGATTAAGCCAACAAAATTCCTGAACTGAAACCATCGTATACAGCGTGTCGTTACCAACGCGACAATAAATGAACACACACATGAGGATAAATTTTTAAAATTGTATTAAAAATTTACATTCTCCAACCATCAATATTTACAGAGTTATTAAATTTTCCAAAACAAACAATTTTAGAACAACCTAACGTATAAAACTGTAACGTAAAGTTCATTTGTAAAGGTCACAAAGCATATGAATGGGTTGAATGAGAAGGAGAGGCTTGTAATGCGACGCTGTGGCGCGAGTTGTATAATAATAATAATAATTAGTTTATTGGTTACAAAAAAGTGAAAAACATGTAATCATTAGAAGCCCTGTAGCCTGTGATAGTTTACAACTGTGTTACAGACTACAGTGTCTTCCCCTCATAGTTCACACTCATTGTTATTGTAAGAATATTCTTATTACATATGAAAATGAACACAAAATGAAAACAATAAAAATAAAAAGAAAAATGTTTCGAAACAAAGAATATGGGTTTTAAAAATATAAAAATTAAAACTAAAAAATTAAAACGATCTAAAGCAATAAATACATCGCAGGATTTACATTAATCTCTCTCTCTCTCTCTCTGTGTGTGTGTGTGTGTTTGTGTCTGTTTGTGTGTGTCATAGCGAGTCACCGTAGGGTCACAAATAATTTTTCGGTAATTTGACTTTTATATGATACCTGTTAAGATGTTCCATTTTATTATTGCGTTTGAACTTATTATATAGTGAAGGAGCATTGTAATCATAATGCCTTTTGGCAAATGTGGTCTTAAAGCCAGGTATTGGGTATCGTATTACCCTCTTCTGATTCAAAGGATATATGCTTTTGATACCTTGGTGGTATTTACGTATTGTCTGGAAGATATATAATTTCCTTATGGTGAGCACACTGCATTTGTTATATAAATCCGCAGTGGGGTATCTGCATGGGAGCCGTAGGATAACTTTGAGTAAAGTTCCTTGTGCTCGTTCAGCTTCTAACAGGTGTGTTTTAGCTGCTCCTTCCCATGAAGTAATACAATAGGTCATCACACATTCTGCTAATGCTTTGTATGTCTTCAGCAGGTTTTCTTCATCCAGGACATCTCTTAAATTTTTAAATACATAGATCAGTTTTCTAATTCTATTGCTGATAGATGTTATGTGTGGTGCCCAAGTTAATTTGTCATCAATTATTACTCCAAGGTATTTAACGTTATTGGTACGCAGTAAATATGGGCAATTACAGACATTAGTATGACTCTGACTTATATTGCAAGGATGTGTGTGAACAATAAGTTTTAAATCTTTACTTTCATTTTTTGCGTTAGTAATACTAAAAGTTAACAACTTAGTTTTGCTTGTATTTAATGTAAGTATATTATTTTCTAGCCATGAAGTAACATGTTTAAGTCCCTCTTCAGCTAAGGCAAACACAGACTTCCATGAGTGTTCTCGAAAAAGTAGCACTGTGTCATCTGCAAACATCTGAACATTAGCACCTTTTATCACTGTATTACAAAGGTCATTAATATATATTAGAAACAGTGTAGGTCCAAGTGTGCTACCTTGCGGAACACCATAGGTACACATTGCGCTATCGCTTAATAATTTATTCATTCTTACACTCTGTTCTCTGTCAGAAATATAGTCTTTAAACCATAGAAATGGTATATCTCTTATACCAAGACTCTCCAAACGTGCAAGTAAAATGGGTACGGAAACCGTATCAAAAGCCTTTTGCAGATCTAGGAAGATACCAAGGCATTTATCTCCTGCATCTACATAGCTTGTAATTAATGAAGTTAGTCATAGAACAGCATCTTCAGAGGAACGACCACGGCGAAATCCAAATTGATTGTTTGATAAGAGATTATTTTTTTTTCAGAAATGCTACAAGTTGTCTGTTTACTAGTTTTTCTAAGATTTTAGACAAAGTTGACAGTAATGAAATGGGTCTATAATTTGTAGAAAGACTACTGTCACCGCTTTTAAATATTGGTGTAACAATTGCTTTTTTAAGAATGCGAGGGAAAGTACCTGTATTAAGACTAAGATTACATAAATGGGCCAAGGGTACTGCTAAGACAGAAAAGTTATCTTTTAAAATTTTTGAAGATATACAGCCCCATCCTGGTGAAGTGGCTGTTTTAAGTTCTTTAATGGTACTTGCTATTTCAGGAGTTACTTCGTATCGTTAACAGGAGAGTCTGTTGTACATATATTTGAGGCCAACACTGCTTCTGTTGTTTTTAGCTTATCAAGAGTTTTACATGCGAGTCCATTACCGACATTAGTGAAGTAGGTGTTAATTTCATTAAGCGATTCCTTAGCCGTAGCTTTTATATTAAGAAGACTCTGAGACGAAGCTGAGTTTGTTTTTAAGTTACAAGCATCCTTAATTAAATCCCATGTCTTTTTGCTATTTTTTGAGCATTTTGTGAATTCTGTTTTATAGTAATTTTGTTTAAGTTTTTTAATTAGATTATTACATAGATTTCTATACAGTGTATATTTAAGCCTAATGGAATCATCACCAGGGGATTTTTTGTATTTTTTATGCAATCTATTTCGTGTCCTTATTGATTTCACTAGTCCCTTTGTAATCCATGGTTTCAGAATTTTGTTTCTACTCGTGATTTTTAGAACAGTTGTGTGTTTATCTACTGTATTTTTTAAAATGTTAACAAGATATTCTGCCGCTTTATTAGCATCCGACAATAGAAGATACTCTTGCCAGTTCTCCAAAGCAAGCGATTCTTTTACTGCACTATAATCTATTTTGTTTGCAAAGTGACGAACCATATCTAATCTAGACATTTTTATGTCTTCAATGAACAGCAGAATAGGTGAGTGATCAGTTAGTTCATCAAAAACAAATGTCTTCCACCGTTTATTCGTTTTGATCATAAAATGGTCAATGCATGTACTTTGTCTAGTAGGTATATCAATACCAGGTAAGAGACCGAAATAAGCTAATTGAATGAGATAGGTGGAAGCGTGACTTAAAACTTGACCAGGTAAAATATCGATGTTGACATCTCCAGGCAATATAATATTACGGCTTCTTATATTTTCTAATAATGAAATTAAGGATTGAATATAGTTTGTAGGATTATGGAAGCAAGGTGTTCTATAAGTGCATATAATTGTGCAGTCATCCGTTAATTTTATCTTCAAACAATTACCATCCTGTATATTTTCTTCTTGTATAACGCAATTGATACCATTTCGTGTATAAGCCACAACACCGTCGTTCTGGTTATAACTTTTTTTAGTGTAGTGGACATTATAGTTTATTATATTAGATGGAACCTTATATTCATTTATCCCTTTTACATCAATGGCAAAATCTAGACTAAATAAGACAAGTAGTTCATCCAAATTGCGGTGTATGCTGCGAATATTAAGTGACAAAATAGAAAAGTTATTAAGAAATTTAAACTTTTTAAAGATTTCTGAACCAGCTGTATTGTTTATTTTAGTACAATGTGGATTAATGTTATTATCTATTTCCAATATGTTATGGGGGTTGAATTTTATTAATATTGATCACAATGACGGTAACCTCAATGGCTTTCTCCTTATGAAATCTTATTTTACAACGTAGGTGTGGTGTTATACGCAATATATTTGTTATAAAGATGAGGATGTGTGAAGGTGCGTTTGTTGTATTTTGACTGATGTGGTGATTATTGTTGTATAATGTAATTGTATGGGGAATTATTGCTTTAGACATTTTGTATTTTAAAAATAAAGTGAATGTAAATAATAATGTTAGATTCATAATGATTAAATTGTACACGTAGATTAGTCATATACGGCTCCTCAAATTGAGTACATCACTCTCAGAGTTAATTATAATTAGTGGTGCACCTTCTTCTTTTCGAAGTAGTACTTTTCCGAAAGAAGTCCAACAATATTTATAATTGTAAGCGGAGGCGTGCGCTCTAGCTAAATAGAACAGGCGCTTGCTTTTTGGAGTTAAATTTTCTGAGATAAATTTTGCCGTCTTTGGCCCGTTTAGGATGTTACAAATTTTGTTTCTTTTTTACTTAATTAGTTTGTTTGAAAAATATTTTTTTTTTTTTTATTATGGATTTTGTTTAACGTTAATTTTTTTTTATGATTATTGGCAAGTAGTGTTAGACGTGTGTTCATTTATTGTCGCGATGGTAACAACACGCTGTGTAAAAAAAGTAAGGCATCAGACCTACACATGTCCCACTTCTGGGCAAAGGCCTCCTCTGTACAGAGGGCGAGGGGAGTTCACAACGCGGCCCCACTGCAGACTACTTAACATATCTTCCAAATGTTTCTTTCGAAATAAGAAGAGCCGTGATAGCTCAGTGTCCGGGCGCTCGCCTTTAATTCAAGATACTCGAGCAACCTGAGTTCGATCCCCGGTGCCCGATGAAATTGTTAATTTAAAGTGCCGACTTCATCACGTGCTGGACGGTGAACTAATACATCGTGAGGTGCACATTTTCGTAATAATGACAAAAAAAAATATTTCGAAGATATGTGTAGTTCGCCAATCCGCAGAGTGGCCGCGGCGGACTATGACCTGATACCCTCTGTAAAAGAGGAGGCCTTTGCCCAGCAGTGGGACATGTATAGGCTGTTACTATTTTTAATTTTTCTCCAAATAATTCAGATAAGTCAGCGCCTACAAAAAACAACTACATTGCTCCTCGCAACGGGATTTGAACCGCACAATGAGCCATCACGGCTCTTACAATACCACAGACGGTCTACTTCAAACTCACCTTGGGCTCCTTCCCGTAGCTGCCCAAGCTGCTGGCCTGCGCCACCAGCGGCCACTTGGAGTTCTCCTGTGGTGGGACGCAGCAGTGCTGCCTCAGCAATGACCCCACTCGGGTCATGCCCCACTGAGCGTCGAAGTGGGAGCCCGGGGCTGACGCCACCAGGAACACGCTGGTGGGAAGAGCCAATGGTATTATATATTGTTTTTATGTGAGAAAATGGCAAAAGAGCTGGCGGTTTATTATTAACCGCCGCCCATGGACGTCTGCAACGCCCGTAGGGTTGCGGGATCGCTGCCGACTTTAAACAAAGCGGGATGCGGCTACCCCACTCACCAGACGAAACGCAGAAGTGTAACACTTCCACTTCACGCCGGTCTTCTGTGAGGTCGTGGTCCTTGCCCGGACGGAGCTGCGCATCCAATTCAAATGGATTGGAACGACATTTTGTGCCAATCCCACCTAGTGTGTGATTGACAATTACACAACGAACAATTAATGCATCGGGTCTGCTTGCCATTTGGCTTCAACAACGGTCCGACGTGCTGCCACCGGGGTGGATAATTTCCCACGCACTTGATATGAGCGAAGTCGCATCTCTTCACCGAGTCCACGTAGTAGGCGAGATGCGGCATCTGGTAGTGGTGGAGGTACCGGAGCAGCGAGCGCTTGAACATGGTGGGCGATTCCCCATCGTGGGGCATCGAACCTTCTGGCAGGGGGGCGCAGCGGGGGCTGAACCACAACCTGGAATCACGAACATGCCAATATTAGTGAGTGATAGATGATTTCATTAAAATGTATAGAAAAACAATCCAAAATTTTCACAGTTGCGGGAACCGAACCCACGTCTTCCGCATTTGGGCCCAGACGTTGCAAATATCGTTTTACAACGATAATTCGAACGAGATGTCGCCAATGAAACATAAATTTTTATAATCCTTATTAATCTCTACGGACAAAACATTAAAATTTGTAGAAAGATAATTTCACACTAGTTATGTACAGGCAAAGCCGTACATTTTCTATTGTATAGCAAAACTGCGCACACGGCATATTGACACTTGCAAGCGTTCGTATACGCGACCTAGTTTATACTTTAGTTCGTAATTATAATTTTAATATATTTCAGTGCAGTAAAAGCATTCAATGACATCGGTCGGTTTATTTTGACATTTCTTAACCGCCATACAATTGACATAAGCTCATCCATCCCACATTGATATCAAGGTGTGGTGGTACACGCAGTTACCAGCACATTTTTTGGTCCTTCGAGCCTTCTTTTGTTCTTGGCTTAGCCTTTTGTTGGTCGTACTTTTATTATCATTTCATTCTTTAGTTCCCCAATATGTACAACTTTTATAATTTTGCCATATTTTATTCTTTTAGAGACTTTAGTTGGGTCGGGGGTAATAACCCGGATCAATTATGCTAAGTGTACGTAGACATAATTACGAGTTACTAATTTGGCTCCTAGCAACTAAATCTAAATATTAGATACAATATTTTCAATTGAACCATAATTCCTTTTATAATTTCTAAAATCGAGGTAAGCGCCAATTGTAGTCACTTAGTACGGCCATAAGAGTACCATTTCCCTAAAACCATCAAGTTGTAAGCAACAAATAATCTTGAATTTCAAACTAATACAATTAACCGCGATCTTCACTCACCCCTGCGTCCTATTCTCCCAGTCGTCGATGTAGAGGTTGGCCGTGGAAATAACCACCCTCAGAGATCCATCTTCGTAGCAGAGAAGCATCATTTTCCTTGTTATCAGAATTTTTAACATTAACACTAGTAAGGAATACAGCAAAGAACAAATGAAAAGTAGGTAATAATAGGTAGGGCCACACGGTCCGACCGGGGAAGTACCACGACCTCACAGAAGACTCTACGTTCGGAAGTGTTACACTACTGCGTTTCGTCTGCTGGTTGAGGTAACCGGGGCCCACTTTATCAAAAGGTTGCGACGCATCCGCAACCCTGCGGGTGTTGCAAATGTCCATGTGCGTCGGTCATCATTTAACATCAGGTGAACCGCCGGCTCGGGTGCCACCTTCTCACATAAAAAAAAGTATATCAAACGTCAATGATTAATTAGCAAATAGTACTTATTGCATGTCGCATAGGATTCGAGATTGGATAAGATTATAGTGGATGTACCAAGTTTGGGCAATATACCAAATGAAACTGCTACATAATATTTTTTTCATGGTTACACATTACTAAATGAAATTTATTTTATTTACGCGATTACACTAAATGAATCTATGCTTACAGTAGCCCGGATTAACAATGACACTCACACGTCCAACGCCTCAGTCTGTCCCGAGACCAATGAACGCTGCAAAGGGTTCGAAAAGTAAAAATAAGCGCAGTAAATCCGTAAACATAGTTTCATTTAGTAAAACTGCTACAGATTAACAAATGTTAGGTGCAACTTAGTCTCACGTGTGATGCTTCCCGAATGGTGTGGCCATAGACACGTAACGCGCGTCTACGTTTGGCTTCTTCTTGCTAAGGTTGACCATATCGGCGCATTCGTCGCCGTAGAGTATCGTCAACTTCTTGCCGCTGTGGAACGAAACGTATCGAGTTATGCCATTCGGGCTCAGTAACGCCCCTCGTACCTTCCAAAGTAAAATGAAGATTGGAAGAAGTCTATTAGTAATAACCAATATTACCCAAAAATATTTAAATCTATCAAATTAACAAAACTTTTCTTTACAGTATCTAATTGCTCTGAAATCAGTTTGTACAAAGGAGATCCACGGAGACCTGTGGCTTAGTGACTTATCAAGTGACCAGTGACTTATCAAGTGCTCAGCGCTGAAGAAAAAAATTTTTAGTAAACCTGCACATTTTCTAAGTAAAAAAAATTTTTCGAAGATATGTGAAGTCCGCCAATCGGCACGCGAGCCGCGTGGGACTAATAATATCCTCTGTACAGACGAAGCCTCATCCCAGCAGTGGGACTGTGTATAGGCTGTGACAGCAGTGTATAGGCTGTTACTTTACTTTTTCAGTTTAATAAATTTCCTTCACTGCCGAGGACTAGAAATTGAACTATTAATTGGTACCGGGTAACGTGACGTCAAGTCCGAAGTCTCGAGTGTAATTAGTTAAAATCAAGCACCAAATTAAAAGTAACACTGACCTACTATATCTCTATGGAACAAACTGTCAATTAAACAGAAACGTTAAAATCTACTAGAATAATTACCTGTATCCGGCGAAATAGTACTGGGCGAGCAACCAGCCGGGATCCACCATGAAGTTTATCTGCAGCGAGCATTTCAGTTCGCCGAGACTGCTGTCCAGTATTTCTACGAGAATAGCAAGCAGCTTATTTTAGGATGAAACATCATTTTTTTACTCTTTTATTTGAATAGGGTTTTTTATCTGCATAGATACGCCAACCCTATCCAAACTTATACAAGTCAAAAACAATCCTTAATCTTAAAGTTATAAAAATATAAAAAGGGAATTACCAACTGTTTATTTACTTGACATCTTTTAGGATGAAAAACTTGCCAAATTTGGCGAATTTTTCGTTTATGTCATAGAGACATAAAACAATATGATAAATGTTCAATATTGCAATGATTATATTATATGTCTATCTATTTTTATAATTCAGTAAAAGATAAAAGTAAGGGCCCACTTTGTTAAAAGGTGGCAACGCACCTGCAACCCTATGGGTGTCACCATGTCAATGCGCAACAGTTATCACTTAGCATCAGGTGAACCAACTCGCCTGCCGCCTTCTCACATAAAAATAAACAGTACAAGAGAGTCTCACATAAAAAGAACCTATGAAAATCAAAGTTAAACGACCACAATCCACCCATAAAATATAAAATAAGAATGCACCTTATGATTAGCGATTAAGGTTTAATTTTTATTTTTTAAATTCTTGAAAACCTGCCTATGTCTTTATTGATTAAAACTTCACTTGATAGCATACAAATCGCGTTCGAGTTCTAACAGGCATAGATATATTTCGAAGTGTTGGAAAAGGAGAAATACCTAAAAACGTGATGGAATTTGGCTGCGCGTGCGTCTCCCTACTGTCCGTGATGGTCGTATAGAATATGTGATAGGGGGCGCTGGCGGCGTGCTTTGCCGCCATCCTGCCAGATGGCAGCACCACCTTCAGGAACTGCTCCGCGCGGCGGGTCGGCGGAATGATGGGGCAGTAGTCGGTGTCTGGATGAGCAATTCGGCAATTGTGGATCGTCATATTAGTTTAAACTTGTAGGTGAATAGGTAAACGGTGAATAAAAAAGCTAAAAGTAGAAAAATAAAGTAAAAACAATAAAAAAAAATTACTAACTAATAATAATAGTAACTAAAAGAAATCTGAAGCTTTCTTAAAGAAATATCCACTCAGATGTCAGCGCTGGGTATGCATGAGGGAGACAAACACATTTGTCTCCCTCATGCATACCCAGCGCCTTAAGTATGTTTATCGCCTTGTACAAATTGTGTAAAAATCTGTCCTGTATATTCAAATTATATGTATACATATTATACATTTACGGTAGTAGGGCCACGCAGCAGCTTCGGCTGTTGCACGAATAGGCAGGCCCGTCCTGGTAAGTACCACAACCTCACAGAAGACGTTTCAAATGAAACTAATTTTACGGATTTATCGCGTTTATTTTTAATTTTAATTCCCGACGTTTCGAACCCTTTACAGCGTTCATGGTCACGGGACAGACTGAGGTGTTAGACGTCTGATTGTCATAGTTAACCCGGGCTACCGTCAGTTTTTGAATTATTAATTTTGTGTCCGATCTATGCAGAGGGAGCTAATTGTATCTTGTCTTGCAGTAGTGGTTCGTTTGGGCCTAGATTTAATTTTATTGATGACAGGATCCCAAGCTGATGGTAGTACCCAACCTTCTTCTCTATTGAAATTAGGGTGTTTTTTAATTTCAATAGCCTCGCGAATCATCCTTGGGAGGAATCGGTGTTCTTTTGCAAGGATCTGTGGTTTGTCAAACCTGATGTAGTGGTTGGGTCTATTCAAAATGTGCTCACAAACTGCAGACTTGTTTAATCTATTGTGTTTGATGTCAGCTATATGTTCTTTCACGCGGGTTTTTATTGCTCTTTTCGTTTGACCTATGTAAGAGAGCCCACATTCACAGTCAAGTTTGTACACTCCTATTGTCCATAACTAACAGTTAGCTACCGTGGGTAAATCTTTGTTTCAGAGAGCACAAGGGATCTGTGACAAACAACACCTGGCCGCTGAGCTTCAACATGTCAAGCAAGTTCTGCATGACAACAAGCTTCGAGCACCGCGCCTACGTCACAGTGACCGAGTGAAACCAGCCACAGTGGAGCGAGTACCTGCTGTTCTACCATACGTCAGAGGAGTCACCGACAAGATTGGCTATATCTTAAAGCAGGCTTCAATTAATACATTCTACAAGCCGCTGAAGAAGATTAGTCAGTTTTTACCATCTGTCAAGTGTAATATCCCTCTGCAAGATCCAGGAGTGTACAAACTTGACTGTGAATGTGGGCTCTCTTACATAGGTCAAACGAAAAGAGCAATAAAAACCCGCGTGAAAGAACATATAGCTGACATCAAACACAATAGATTAAACAAGTCTGCAGTTTGTGAGCACATTTTGAATAGACCCAACCACTACATCAGGTTTGACAAACCACAGATCCTTGCAAAAGAACACCGATTCCTCCCAAGGATGATTCGCGAGGCTATTGAAATTAAAAAACACCCTAATTTCAATAGAGAAGAAGGTTGGGTACTACCATCAGCTTGGGATCCTGTCATCAATAAAATTAAATCTAGGCCCAAACGAACCACTACTGCAAGACAAGATACAATTAGCTCCCTCTGCATAGATCGGACACAAAATTAATAATTCAAAAAAAAAAACTGACGGTAGCCCGGGTTAACTATGACAATCAGACGTCTAACACCTCAGTCTGTCCCGTGACCATGAACGCTGTAAAGGGTTCGAAACGTCGGGAATTAAAATTAAAAATAAACGCGATAAATCCGTAAAATTAGTTTCATTTATAATGTGTAATCGCGTAAATACAAGAAATTAGAAGACGTTTCGTCTGGTGAGTGAGGTAGCCGGAGCCCAATTTTCAAAAGGTTGTCAACGCAACTATTCAGCGGTATTCACCTAACATCAGGTGACCCATCTTTGGCAGCTTTTGGCATAAAAAAAATAAAAATATACATATAATAAAATATAAACACCGAACTGTATGTACACTATGTTCATTACACAATATTTCTCCTGTAGTGGGGATTGAACCCACACCCACTGGCGCAAGAAACACGTGTACTATCCACTACAGCAATTGAGTTGTCTTATTTTTACAATGCAAAAACCTTTTAAAGAAACTCACACACATGTTAGAAGAACAGATATAAGTTTATTAATATTTAAAAAGTATCAATAAATAATCATGCATGCATGCCTTTATTTTGAATCTGTTTATCCGGAGACTTACTCTTCTCTCGCTGTTTCCCTTTCAAACTCTCTTCATCTATTGTTTCTCTTGTTTTAGTCTCTGGATTGCTACATGAATGTCCGTCAGAGATGCTATCCACCTGTTTCTGTGGTACACACAGTCTGTCTTCAATCGTTGAGCTACTTGAGCTGCTCTGCGTTAAATCTTTGCTTGATCCCATTTTCCTTTTTATACCACTATCTTTCCTGAATTTTGAAAAAGAAAGAAATCACAACCCGGTTTGTATTTTTAAATAAAAAAGCCCCCACACTCTTAGACTCTCAGACAATCACACATGGAAAATAATACTATTCAAAAGAAAATTAATAAATTTAACATTTTTCTGATTTAGTTAATCTGCCGTTCAAAACTGACAATGGTTCTTGACTTGTGCCATACATGTCACTATTGCAAGAATCATATACATTCAAGAACCTCACTCTGTACTATTTGCTTCGCTTTCTTGTGATTGTGTCTTTCCTACCGGTGTATACAGTTGCTTGTCAACAATAATTTGAAGTTGCTCCATAATAAGCTGCCGTTGCGGTTGAAGATCTTTCGGTATTGGATAATCACCATCCCCATTGTGGTTGTCCAATATTGATTCCACTGTAACAAAATAATTGCAGTATTGTAGAAAAAAACTGCAGAATTCTGTCTTCGTCTAATTTAATCACATAAGAAATCTCCTTTAAAGAAAACAGGGTTTTGATAGGTCTAAATATTCAAAAATAAACAAAACATTGGGTGTCAGGAACTCTCAGTTAACTATTGGTTGTATTTCGTGACTTTGTTTTTCATAAAACACAAATACCTGTTTTAATTTAAAATTAAGTTCTTAATTCCAAATTTAGTTATTTTTCCCTGTTCAATTTGTTTAAGTCTAAACTCCATAAAAAGTCTTATTAATAGTATTTTTAATAAAACTACACTAACAATGTGGATGGCTATACTCTCTTAAATGTGCAGGGTTCAATCTGTAGCATTTATCTCCATATGAACACTCTCTTCTAACCCTCTTAGGTGTGTTGTTATCTGTAAAAAAATTGCGGTTTATATTTTCCGTTGCAAGAAATCTTCACACCATGTTAGTAAACAAGGTTTAAATTAAATATTTAATAATCGGTACAATAAATGCAAAATGTGTAGTAATTAAGAAACACATTACGTTAACCTCATGGGATCTGTTAACAAATTTTGTTTTTTTTTTTTTTTTTACTTTACCATGAAATTAGTTTATAAATCTTAAAAGGAGGCCATTCTTGTGAACTTATTGGAAAGAAAAGCTAGTAAATATTTAATTAACGGAATATTTTACTTTATCATAGTCTTATCATACTAAACCTGTTTAATTATGATTTATCTATCTATTTCTACACTTTTCAGACTAAGTTTCATAAAACATGGCATACGTACGCACCCTGCATATTTTCGGTACGTTTATACGCATTGCTCATTTCCTTTTATATCTGCGTCGATGAAACACCTTTTAAATATTTACATTTAATTATATTATGCGATTACTCGCCGTTTAACTGTAATCTGTATATTATAACACCGCTACACCGCTATATATCAGCGGCGAGATTTCGGTAGATTGAATTGAAAATTGTGTTTCAAGTCAATCAAATGTCAATGTCAAATAACTGACATATGACATAATAAATAATCAAGTGTTTTTCGTAGAGTTTATAAACAAAACATAACTATTCATGAATTAATCTAATTAACATCTTAAAAATTATATTTAGTAAAAGGGATATAAACAAACTTAACATTCAAATAATAAACTAATACACAATATATACTACAACAATGAAACTAAACCGAGGTAGCTCCTTGCCAGCTCTTCGGTCTCCTGTGATGTCGACTTACCTTTTTGCTATTTCCTTAAAAACCTTATAGCGCTAGGACCCTACGGACCAAGGGTCTCGACACCGAATGGGATAATTCGGAGCCTAGACCCCTGTATTTGCAGGCTTTAGCTTTTTCAGCCGCAAGCAAGCTCACAAGCCGCACCAGCTCTGTTGTTGGTTCCATGTAGATGGAAAGGGGCCAGCGTGTTTAAACAAGTAGCACCCCATACCAGCACCCGGCCCATCTTCCATTGAATCAAACTCATACCGTCCGGTCTCTTACCATCGTCTCTTGCAATACCAATCGGCTCAAGTAGACTTGACATGTTGACGGTGGTAAGGGACCGGCGTATGACATCGTTAAGTGCGGCATGACTCGAGAAGCGGCCTACACTTTTTTGGCATCACTGCCACAGGGACATTTATGAGGAGCGAAGACCGGAACCCCAAGCCGTAATACGATTCGGAGCGTGTCAGGCTCAAGAAATGTTCCTGTATTTGACGAAGTGTACGCCAGTAGCCAGCCTCATGCGCAACCACGGCCAAAAGCCTAGCACGCGCGGAACCTGTACTACAGCTCAAAAGATTGTCATCAATTTGCAGTTTATGTTGTCCCAGCTCCTCTGTAATTTGGATAAACTGGAAAATTTCTTCTTCCAAGCCAGCAATCTCAAAGTTTGTAGGGGATGTCCTTAAAATTTTACTTATGGGATTTGCTGAATTATGGATAGAAGATAGGAAGGCTGGTAAAGCGACACTGGAAATTTTGCGAATCCCTAAACCACCATAACGGATGGGTAGGGATGTTTGGATCCAAATTGCTCGTTCAGTTGCATATTAAAAATGCATTCTAAGCTAATTTTGATTTTAACTTTGTGTTTACTTTACGTAATTTTTGACAACAACGATATTGACATCCCATCACGGATGATGACATCGAAGGTGTAGTGCTATCTTACCGTTGGCGTTTATATAGACAAACGTTGTTCTTAAAGTACAAATTATGTCGTAAAATTACGTCAGTCGTTATAAGGATATTTTTTCTATAAGAAATGGTCTATAAGGATTTCGTTTTAATTAAAAAAAATATTTAATTTATTATTAAAAATATTATACTAATTTTGCATTTCGTCTATAAATATTTCTCTTACAGACGTATTACTTAGAAGTAGTATGTAAATTTAAATCTGACCAATTCCTAGTAAAGTTTGAATTAGGTCGATCAGGCAAGACAGTTCCTACGATCGAGATAGCGAATGACTGGGAAAAGTTGGTAAGGGACGCATATCGCATAAAAATGCTTAAGAAAATCCCCAATAAGATAGTTTCACGTGAAACTGCCTTCGCGGTCATCTCCGATCTTACATCCGATAACCAAACTCGGATTGTAGTAGTAAATGATAGCCACATGTGCCTGATATCGCATTGACGCAAATTGCGACATGATGAGAGAAAGAGGTCAAAAAGTGCTCAAGTGAATCTTCTCACCCTTAGCAGTTTTTGACCTCCTTTTTAACGTTTATTTGCACTCTGATGGAGGATATCTCGCCTTCGCACACAGTCTTAGCAGTTACAGAGAAACGTAAAATTAGAGAACATCTCGATGCTTCCTTTAATTCAGGCCAATAGGACTGCCTCGCCGATAGCCTTAAGCTACATTAATGCTCACCTAACACGCCACAAATGAACCCCGTCCACCTGCACAAGGAAGAAGTGACAATAAAATCCATGGCTCCACCAACAAATCCTTTTCTAGAACATGGATCAGTTGATAACGTTTCGTCCCTTTTTAAGTTCCTCAAAAACCATTCTGCACCCGCTCAAACACTATCAATCACGAAGTGATTCCTGTGGTAGGGCCACTTAACAGCTTCTGTTGCTACACGACTGAGCAGGCTAGTCCGTAGAAGTACTACAACACAGAAGATCAGGGTATAGTGGAAGTATTTTACCTCATGCACCAGATGCAACGTAAAAACGTTGCATCTGGTGCGTGAGGTAAACGGGCCACTTTTTACTAGGTGAGCAATGCGTCTGTATCGTGCAAAATGTTATAGATGTACATGGGTGGGGGTAATATTTATTTTAAATTAATTATATTTATCCAATATTTACAACATTAAATCTATCTAAATTATTATGTAATCCTCCGGCTACCTCACTCACCAGACGAAGCGCGAAAGTATTTGTCATACTTCCACTTTACGCTGGTCTTCTGTGAGGTCGTGGTACTTACCCGGACGGGCGTGCCCATTCGTGCAACAGCCGAGGCTGCTGCGTGGCCCTACCACCGTGTGGTACTTACTTACCCGGACGAAAACCTAAAACCGAAGTACGAAAGATTCTAAAACCTTCTGTATATTCCGCATATCCCAAGAATACACCTGTGGCTTTGGCTGTGAATTTTCCTCTTCGGTTTTTGTTCATCACAAACGCTCTATTTCCGAATACGTGTAGGTGATTTCCTGATGGTGTTCGTTGTACCCATTTCTCATATGGGGAATTGCCTTTGAGAGCTCTTGCTGCGCTTCTTATTAACAAATAGTTTGCAGAGCTTACTGCTACTGCCCAAAACTTGGGCTGCTTGGAGGGATATTGGCATCTAGCATCAGACATCTGGCTTTATCCATCAGCGACCTGTGGTGGCGACATTTTGCTGTGGGGTATAAGGTGTAGATAGTCTTCGGCTTATACCGTTATCTTTGAGGAATTTTTCAAACGCTTTAGACCTGTATTCGCCTCCATTATCAGATTGTAGATTTGGAATTTTCTTCTTATCAAACAGTTCAACATAGTTTTTATATTCCTTGAATTTATCGATTACTTCGCTCTTTTCTTTTAAAAAATATACACAGCAGTATCTTGTATTGTCATTAAATATTACGAAATACTTTGATTCGGCCATTGATTCATTCTCAAATGGGCCACACCACACGTGTAACTGTGAATTATCTGGATCACTTCGGTAGAGATTATTTGTCCATGGCTTAGGAATGGTAGAATGGAAAATTTTCCTTTGATACAAGTCTCACAGGTACCCAAAGTTTTTTCTTTAAAGTCGAGTCCTCGCATCATTTCATTTATAACCATTTCTTTTAGGTCTCTTTCATTGACGGGACCTAATTTCTTGTGCCATTTCATAATTTCGCTTTCATCACTAGGCGTGAAGTTTGCTGTCTCTTCCGGGTTATCAAATTCAAGATAGTATAATCCATTTCTTCTGTTAGCTTTTAATACAGTTTTCCCGCCTTTTGTGACACTGGCTTGTTTTTTTTTTCCAATAGAACCCTATAGCCATGATCCGTAATTTTTCTTGCGGAAATTAGATCATATAATGTGTCAGAAAGACAAATTTTATAGCGTCGATCCTTTGTATAAAGTTCGACTTTTCCTTTCCCTTTAACTTCGGTCGTATGCTTTTCTGAAGCTAGCTTTAGAGTGTCACCCATAGAGAATGTAATCACTACGTTAATTTTATTTGTTCTTAGCTTGCTCTACTTACACATGGCTGCAAAGTATCATATTTAAGTGCTTACATGGGCTTCATCTAAGGGAAATCTCTCCATAAACATTCTTTTTTCAAGATTCGAATGACTTGCTCGATTTTCACCAATTTCACAGGTAATAAACCGTCTTTTTGGCATTTTGAAATTCTCTGATCACCTGTCACTAGTTTTCGTGAGAAAGTTTACTCTAAACAATTTAAATTTACAATGAAGTAAGCATTTACATTCAAAATACGCGGTGCAAAATTAAGTTTTGAAAAACAACATGGCACTTCTTGTATTGCAAGAAAGAGAAACCGCATTGAGGGAGAGTGATAGCAATATCCGCCATTATTTGCCGCGTAAAGTCCATAGAAAAACTTTTTGTTCCTAGTTTCGCCAGACTGGTGTCAGTCGCGGGGATTAAGTTATAGAGTATACTTTTATCACCCGTCTTATGTGAAGTACAAGCACTGTCAAGACACCATAAATTGCCTTTACATTTCGACGTTCCTGTTACAGATGTTATATGTCTTTTCTTGACCTTTAGTTTTATTGGGGTTATTGGGTCTCTTCTTTGACCAACAAGCTTCTGTGGAATGCCCTTTCTTATTGCAATCCTTGCAAAATTGTACCTTTTTCTTCGTCTTTGTGTAGAATGCTTCTGAAGTCTGGGTTCACTCTCTTCGGTTTGCCTTCTTGCTTCGTATTCTTCTACGATTTTTAATTTTAAATTGTCAGGATTTGGCAGAACATCTCTCGACTCAATTGCCGTTCGAAAGCTAATTCTCGAAATTTGTAAGTAAACCATACAACATCATTATGCTTAATAACTCTGGATGTATTTTGACATCCATGTCTTCAAATTTACCTACTACATCCATAATATTACTGTGATGGTCTCTCACATCTTCCGGTGGAGTCATTTTCTTCAATACTAGTTGCTTTAATAGCGTAGCCTTTCTTGTCGGCCCTGAAATTTGATGTACAGACTTTAGTTTGTCCCATACCTCCTTGGATGTATTACACCCTTTAATTTGTTTAAGTTCTGGTGGAGATATAAGTAAAAATAGCTCTGACCTTGCCTTTAAGTCTTCCTTTAGGAACGCACTCTTTTCTTCGGCAGTCGCAGTTGACGCTAACGTTTTTTCACCACTAGCGTATTCCCAAAATCGTTTCTTATGAGAATCGCCTGTGCTTGTAAGCACCAAAGTATCGTAAAAAAATAACAAATTCAAATGCAGTGCATCATTGACAATTATACGTGGACATCATCATTGACAATTATATCACGACCTTCCAACAATATCAAATAAATAAAAAATATTTCACATCTACGGACTCTATGCCGGATTTTGAAAAATCGTTTTGATATGATTTCGATATTGAATATTTCATATCAATATATCGGATCAAAATATCGATACATTTAATAAAAAATATCGATATACCCATATATTTCGGCTTTCTTAGACTTTATTTTATTCTTTTATTGGCATACCTAAAAAAAAGTTCCCGTAACTAACCTGAATAAAATAAATAAAGCTAAATAAATATTTAAATATAGCAGTACGGTAGGTAATAGGTCCGATTTTGATATTTAAATTAATTGCACTGGATACTACATTTGACTACAGCTTTGCGCTTCTTACAGTGTTTATTTATGCTGTTTACAGTAAACAATATGGATGATCCCTTCGTGTCCTGCCCGTACAACATTGCTCATCGGGTTCCTCGCTCGCGTATACAAGCGCACATCGCGAAATGCCAATTGAGGTACCCGAAGCTCCACATTTGCCCGTACAATGCCACCCACCGGCTGCCTGAAACGGAAATGAAGGCTCACGTCTTAAGCTGCCCGGCAAAGGATGCCATCTTCCCAGGAGACAAACCTCCGAAAGTCACTGGCTCGCTGACCAAACCTAAGCCAATATTACAAAGAGATTACCTGCCTGAGACTGATCCAAATCACGAAATATGGGATGACTGACTTAACTAAGCAATGTAATCTCATTTTAACCTTAAGCTTACTGTGTTAAGTGCTATTTTATTTTAAGTGATTTTATTGATTAAGGATTACTAATAAATATTTAATATATATATTGAATGTTGTGGAATATGTTGCTTAATGTAACATTAATTGTCATCATTATGTAAAACGTTAGAAATGCCAACAACTAGTATCAGCCGCTCAATTTGTTTAAGGGCCAACCAAGGCTTCATGCAAGACTAAATTTTTATTATTTTTTTTTGTGATAAGGCGGCAAACTAGCTGGCGGGTCACCTGATGTTGAGTGATGGCCACAGCCCATGGACATTTGCAATGCCCGTGGGATTACAAATGTGTTGCACTCTTTTAATAATGCAGGCCCCAAATAAATCACTCACCAGACGAAATGCATAAGTATAACAATTCGCTTCACTCTTAGGTCTTCAGTGAGGTTGTGGTATTACCCAGACGGCCCTGCAACAGTGAACTGTTGCTTGGCCCTACCAGATATTGATGTATAAATTCTTTTTTAAATTAGCAATTTGGCTTACCGTCCAAAATTAAATTATCTTGCCTACCTAGCCCACAGACCATGAAACTAAGAATGCTAGCTACATTCCCTCGCTACAAAATAGTAATACTTTGTCACATGCATTAAAGATTACGTATGAGACAGTGATAAATGTAAGCACATTAATTAATAAAATAAGATGAGGTATGGGTTGAGATTTATAACATTAGTACAGCTATTAACACAACAATGACTGATTTAATATAAATAATAACCATATCTTGTATTAACTGATGTTACTTTAAATCTGGAAACTATATAAAGCTTTATAATACCAAACCTATGGAAATCGAGTTTTCACGAGTTGGATGGAGCCTAAGCTAATATTCACATATTAACTATTGGAATTATCATTGTTATGTGTAGTTTTGTAGGGCTGCAACCCTTTGGGTCTGAGATACTTACATCTACAACCCCATGGGTGTTACAAATGTCCATGACGTTAATCACTTAACGTCAAGTGAACTGACAATGCCCTCTGCTGTTCATATTGTTTATTAGAAAAAAAACGTAGGCATATTATATCTTTTACTGAGCGAAACTGGGAGTGGAGGGGCTGTATCATCATCGTTTCAGCTTATTCTTTTGTCCATTGTTGAACATAGGCTTCCGCTGACACTGCCATGAAGCCAGATGCTGAGCCACCTGCATCCATTGGCTTCTCGCGCACTTGCACAGCTCATCACTCCATCATGGAGATCGAACTAAAATACGATGCTGATACTTACGGAACTTATCTTCCCCATCGGAGGAGGCTTCAAAAACATGAAAAATCATTAACACCAAATACACTCAAATTTTGCCACGTGCGGGATTCGAACCCAGAACAAAACGAGCATTAGCTGGCATGGTGTCCATTGTGAACCGTCAGTACATTCAATCTTTGAACTTCACTATCGCATTAGGTACAGCCTGTAATAATAGATGTAAGTATATGTATAAATAAAATAAGAATAAAATCTCCATGACAATGTTATAAATAAAAACAAAACCAACAAAGTGTAATGTATTTATTATTTATGTACATACATATTTAACTGTAATTCCTACTATTTATTTCTTAACAATACATGAAAATATATTAAGATAACTCTTCAACATAAGGTATTTTAAATACTTTATAACATTGTGTGTAACCGGTACAGTTAAGACCTTTTTTATCTATTTCAATTGGGGTAGTGTACTAATACAGGTAACAAATTAGTTCCGTGCCAAACTTATACTTAATTTCGCCTGTGAAATAAATTAACGTAAAAATCATTACTTAGGAAACAGCTCTGTTATATAATATAATAAATATCCATGTATATGTCCCAAACTGAGCAACACTTGTACTATGGGTATTAGATAACTGATAAACATACTTTTCTTTTGTTAATAATTACATATAATGAACAATGGTTCATGAGATAGTCTGATACTGAAACAGTTGAAATTTTCAGATGATGTACAATAAATACTCAACAACAGAAACACATTATGTGTGAAAATTTGAACAGTGCCTAATACGGTTCGTGAAATACAGGCTGGGGACAGATGGACAGACCGACAGGCAGCGGAGTCTTAGTAATAGGGTCCCGTTTTACCCTTTCGGTACGGTACCCTAAAAACAATAAAAAATATTTAAGTAGGGCCAAGCAACAGTTAACGGAACGCAACCATTCGAACGGAACAGTTCGATTCGCACTTGGTTTGCAGGATTTATGTGATATCAACATATGCGCTGAAACTGTTGTAACTCAATAATTATATACGGTTCAGTTAACACTCATTTTCGTTATAACGTCAATCAGTTTG
Source organism: Iphiclides podalirius (assembly GCA_933534255.1). NCBI lineage: Eukaryota > Metazoa > Arthropoda > Insecta > Lepidoptera > Papilionidae > Iphiclides > Iphiclides podalirius. The sequence continues at coordinate 6,618,212 of OW152841.1, read as the reverse complement.
TATGCATTTGTATTTAGTGTGGAAGGGGTTGGGTGGGAAGTGCTAACCGCCACTGCCACCTAGATCCATAGTCTTCCCTTCAATTGCCTGTTACTGCAGGATAAGGTTATCCTGTGCTATAAGGATCATGTGAATGCTATACAGTTGGTTGTTGTACGTCAAGTCCATTACAGTGTGGACGTGGCCGATTCGCTCTGGCTGGGGGCGGCCGCTCGCAGCGACTTCTCCAGGTTCCTCAGCGCTGGTGTGATGCTGCTGCCAAGGTCCTCCACCACGCTTGACAGGTACACTGCAACAATGGGGCTCTGTCAAGATGTATCTCTATTTCAAATGCTATATAGTTTTTTTTATGTGAAAAAGTGGCAAACGAGCTGGCAGTTCACCTGATTCTAAGTGAAAACCGCCGCTCACGGACATTTGCAACACCGGTTGCAAATGTATTGCCACCTTTTAATAAAGTGGGCCGCGGCTACCTCACTCACCAGACCAAACAACAACAACCCTCCCACCTTACCAGATTCTGCTCAATTTTATACAAAGTGTATTGAATGAGGCATTTACCGATGTCAGTTAGACAGCGTTTTGTTCCCAACTGGTCCATGTTACGGATGTTCAGAATCTTCTCTGCATACATCTCACACGTGTGCACGCAAACCTGTGATTAGATGATTAGTAAATTTAAAGTATTTATTTATTTAGGCTCACCCACTAAACACATACAAAAGTTTAAATAATAATTATACTATATTTGTATTAAGAGTATGCGGTTACATTTCAACATGAAACTTAAAATCAATTACGAAATTAAAAAATATGATGACACTATTATAGATGCATATATACTATGATGCATATAATATGCAACTGGAGTGTTCCAGAGGGTATGGGTTCGAACCCCACTACTTAAATAATATTGTGTGATGGATTTAGTGTTTTTCTAGTGCCTGGATGTTTAACTAAAAAGCTTGTTCTACGGATTGGCTTGGATTGGTATGGATGGTTGGTTTTTAGATAAAGTTTGTGTGAAAATGTGTTCTAAAATAGTTATAAAGATGTACAAGTGACACATTCATATAAAATCACTTGGTAAAATTAAAATTGCTTATGTGTGTGGCAAACAAGCAGGCGACTCGCCCGATGTTGAGTGATAAACGCCGCCAATGGACATTTGCAACACCCGTAGGGTTGCAGATGCGTTGCCACCTGTTAATAAAGTGGGCCCCGGCTACCTCACTCACCGGACGAAACGCAGTGTAACACTTCTACTTTATGCCGGTCGTCTGTGAGGTCGTGGTACTTACCCGGAAGGACCTACCCATTCGTGCAACAGTGAACACTCGCGTGGCCCTACCACAGTTAAATGCTCGCGTATCTCTGTGCTAGGTTAGGTCAGTTTCGTTTTGTGCTTGTGTGGGTGTGGTGTTCCAGGGGCAAGTGTTTAGGTCCATACTGTTATGTCCTACGTTAGGTTAGTTTCGTTTTGTGCTTGTGTGGGTGTGGTGTTCCAGGGGCAAGTGTTTAGGTCCATACTGTTATGTCCTACGTTAGGTTAGTTTCGTTTTGTGCTTGTGTGGGTGTGGTGTTCCCGGATCAAGTGGCCAGGTCCAGGGCGAGCTGACCTCGTTCAGGTGCTGCAGCGGCGCCTGACCCTCGGGCAGGTGCATCTCTAGATGCTGCGGCAACGTCATCAGGTACTGGCCGATCTGGATTGCGGAAGGGTCATGTGTCGATATTTTTTAAAGTGTAACAAGTAAATTAAAGTTAAAGTAAATTATAACAGCCTATACGTGTCCCATTGCTGGGCAAAGGCCTTCTCTATACAGAGGGTATCAGGGCATAGTCCACCACGCGGCCCCACTGCGGATTGGCGGACTTCACATATCTTCGAAATATATAAATTTTTTTTTGTTATTATTTCGAAAATATGCAGGTTTCCTCACGATGTTTTCCTTCACCTCGGAGCACGTGATAAGTCAGCACTTAAAGTTAAAAATTTCATCGGTGCTGGCATCGGGGATCGAACTCAGGTTGCTCGAGTATATTGAATTAAAGGCGAGCACCCGGACACTGAGCTATCACGGCTCTACAAGTGTACAAGCTCGTGTTACAAGTGCACATACCAAAAAAAAATCTCACATACGATACACTTCCAGTGCCGAGTCGTGAGCTATCGCGTGCTCAGCGGTGAGAGAAAGTGTCGCGACGAGAACTGCACATTTTCGAAATATTTACATAAAAGAAATCAAAAAAATGAATCGAAGATATGTAAAGTCGGTAATCCGCGTGATCGCGTGGCGGACTATGTCCTCTATATGAAGGCCTTTGCCCAGCAGTGGGACATATAGGGTGTTTACTTAGTAAACTTTTACTAAAATTTCGGATATGCGAAGTGGTACGTGGTGCGTGGTGGGCTATGCCCTAACACCCTCTGTACAGAGGAGGCCTTTGCCCAGCAGTGGGACATATAGCCTGTTACGTCAGAGGGCGTGGATACGATACCCACTACTGGAAAAATATTGTGCGATGAACATAGTGTTTATATGCGTATAACACGTAATTATTTACAAAATAAAAGTATGTTTAAGTATGTTTATCAGTTATCTAGTGCCCATATAACAAGCGTTGCTCAGTTTGGGACTAGAGAACGTTGTGTAAAAATGTGTCCTAAAATATTTATTCATTTTATTATTTTATGCCGTTTTTATATAGGACCCCGTGGCGCAGTTGCCAAGGTATTGCCTTCGGCGTCGGGGGTCGTGGGTTCGATTCCCACACGGGGCAACCATTTGTGTGACCCACAGATAGTTGTTTCGCATCTGGGTGTATGTCCGTATGAAATTTATGTTCGTAAAACGTCCTTACAACACAGGATAATGTTGTCCTAAAGTAAGAGCAATGTTTGAAAAAAAGAAAAAAACCTCGGTGATGTACTCCTGGGGCGAGAGGGCGAAGTCCGGCAGGTCGGTGGTCAGCGCGTCGTTGCTGTGCCAAACGGGCAGCTGCGGGATCTTGTCTGGAGGGGGCATTGCAATTTCAACTTTAATCCTAACGGGGCAAGGGCCAAATTCGTGAAACGCACGCAAAGTTCAACTCTAACGTCATGAGGGCATCGCGATATCAACTCTAATGCGAACGGCGCAAGAGCTAAATTCGTGAAACGCACGCAAAGTTCAACTCTAACGTCATGAGGGCATCGCGATATCAACTCTAATGCGAACTACGCAAGAGCTAAATTCGTGAAACGCACGCAAAGTTCAAACTCTAACGTCATGAGGGCATCGCGATATCAACTCTAATTCGAACTACGCAAGAGCTAAATTCGTGAAACGCACGCAAAGTTCAACTCTAACGTCATGAGGGCATCGCGATATCAACTCTAATGCGAACGGCGCAAGAGTTAAATTCGTGAAACGCACGCAAAGTTCAACGCTAACGTCATGAGGGCATCGCGATATCAACTCTAATGCGAACTACGCAAGAGCTAAATTCGTGAAACGCACGCAAAGTTCAACTCTAACGTCATGAGGGCATCGCGATATCAACTCTGATGCGAACGGCGCAAGAGTTAAATTCGTGAAACGCACGCAAAGTTCAACTCTAACGTCATGAGGGCATCGCGATATCAACTCTAATGCGAACTACGCAAGAGCTAAATTCGTGAAACGCACGCAAAGTTCAAACTCTAACGTCATGAGGGCATCGCGATATCAACTCTAATGCGAACTACGCAAGAGCTAAATTCGTGAAACGCACGCAAAGTTCAACTCTAACGTCATGAGGGCATCGCGATATCAACTCTAATGCGAACGGCGCAAGAGTTAAATTCGTGAAACGCACGCAAAGTTCAACTCTAACGTCATGAGGGCATCGCGATATCAACTCTAATGCGAACTACGCAAGAGCTAAATTCGTGAAACGCACGCAAAGTTCAAACTCTAACGTCATGAGGGCATCGCGATATCAACTCTAATGCGAACTACGCAAGAGCTAAATTCGTGAAACGCACGCAAAGTTCAAACTCTAACGTCATGAGGGCATCGCGATATCAACTCTAATGCGAACTACGCAAGAGCTAAATTCGTGAAACGCACGCAAAGTTCAAACTCTAACGTCATGAGGGCATCGCGATATCAACTCTAATGCGAACTACGCAAGAGCTAAATTCGTGAAACGCACGCAAAGTTCAACTCTAACGTCATGAGGGCATCGCGATATCAACTCTAATGCGAACGGCGCAAGAGTTAAATTCGTGAAACGCACGCAAAGTTCAACTCTAACGTCATGAGGGCATCGCGATATCAACTCTTAATGCGAACTACGCAAGAGCTAAATTCGTGAAACGCACGCAAAGTTCAACTCTAACGTCATGAGGGCATCGCGATATCAACTCTAATGCGAACGGCGCAAGAGTTAAATTCGTGAAACGCACGCAAAGTTCAACTCTAACGTCATGAGGGCATCGCGATATCAACTCTAATGCGAACTACGCAAGAGCTAAATTCGTGAAACGCACGCAAAGTTCAACTCTAACGTCTCATGAGGGCATCGCGATATCAACTCTAATGCGAACGGCGCAAGAGTTAAATTCGTGAAACGCACGCAAAGTTCAACTCTAACGTCATGAGGGCATCGCGATATCAACTCTAATGCGAACTACGCAAGAGCTAAATTCGTGAAACGCACGCAAAGTTCAAACTCTAACGTCATGAGGGCATCGCGATATCAACTCTAATGCGAACTACGCAAGAGCTAAATTCGTGAAACGCACGCAAAGTTCAACTCCAACGTCATGAGGGCATCGCGATATCAACTCTAATGCGAACTACGCAAGAGCTAAATTCGTGAAACGCACGCAAAGTTCAACTCTAACGTCATGAGGGCATCGCGATATCAACTCTAATGCGAACGGCGCAAGCGTAAATTCGTGAAACGCACGCAAAGTTCAACTCTAACGTCATGAGGGCATCGCGATATCAACTCTAATGCGAACTACGCAAGAGCTAAATTCGTGAAACGCACGCAAAGTTCAACTCTAACGTCATGAGGGCATCGCGATATCAACTCTAATGCGAACTACGCAAGAGCTAAATTCGTGAAACGCACGCAAAGTTCAAACTCTAACATCATGAGGGCATCGCGATATCAACTTTAATTCTAACGGCGCAAGGGCCAAATTCGTAAAAAGCATACACGCAAAGTTCAACTCTAATGTAATAGGCAGAAGGCTCTATATACCTAATACGAAGCCTAAACCTCCGCAAAGCGCTGGTTCGAATCCTAGTATCGGTTATAATTTTGCGACAATTAATATCTACAATAAAAAATAATGATAACTAGTTGCTGCCCGCGACTACTTCTGCGTAGATAGGCTGAAAGCGTAACATTCAGACAGAAAGACAGACAGATATACATAAAATATGTATATAAATAATAGCCTATGTGTTATTCTGATGTATAAGCTATATAATTGTATAGTTTCATTAAAATCCATTCAGTAGTGTTTGCGTGAAAGAGTAACAAACATCCATCCATACACGCAAACTTTCGCGTTTATAATATTAGTAAGGAAGTAAGGATTAGAAATGAGCAAAAGCACTCCTGCATGAAGACGTTGAAGAAAAATGAACTCTAACGCAAAAGACGTAGGGACCAAACTCGCTCACCGAGCTGCACGTCCACCGGGTTCCGCAGAACCGCCCTGGCGAGGGCCCTCAGCTGGTCGCGCGCCCTTCGGAGCCCCGCCGCGGCGGGACCCTGCACCAGCGGCTGCCCACCCTGGACGGAGCCGTCCAGCAGCAAGGCCCGGAGCTCCAGGAGCGGGTGCTCAGGCTCTGGTGGAACGTCGTCGACCTTCGATATGCCGTCACGTGACATCAAGCAAATAATACTGCCCATTTAATAATCGATAGCAGCTGTACCATGTTGGGATGGAAAATACCAAAGGATTAATAAATTTTGTATCGTGCATATACTAATTTTATCATTATTATAGTTACATTAAAAATTTATATATTTTTTTTTATTTAAATCCAGTTTAACAATTAAAAATGTTTAGAAAGTGGGGGGGCCTCTACAATACATGCAAAAAAACCCCCCACACCGTCTCACTCTGCGTCGTCGTCTGCGGAACACCTCGCCCAAACGATATCGTCCCCTTTCCCCTCATCTCACTCTCCTCCCCAAAACATCGATCAGCACACTACATCCTCACGCTCCCGTCACACAACACAATCCAACGCCCTTCCCCCCACTCACCGTCCCCGCGGCGTCGATCACGCAATCTTTAGAGTTTCATCCCATCTCGCCCTCCTCCACAATACAATTCAACGGCCCTCCCCCCCACTCGCCATCGCCCTCTGCGTCGGCGCACACGCGACACCACATCCCTACCCTGTCGTATCCACTCACTCCCCCACTCCCCTCCCAATCCGCCCCCGCGTCGCCAACCGCGCAACACATCCCATTTATCTCCATCTCCCCCTCCACAATACAATCCAACCCCTCTCCCCCACGCAACGTTCCTCTCCGCGTCGCCAACCGCACAACACATCTCCCCCCTCCCCCCCCTCACCGTCCCCCTGCGCGTCCGCGTCCGCCCGCCCCCCCACCGCCGCGAGCGCGGCGAGCATCGCCCCCGCGGCGCCCTCCAGCGCGAGGGCGGCGGGGAAGCTGTCGCTGAGCACCCCAGCGCCCCCTCGCCCCGCGCCCGCCCCCGCCCCGCCCCCTCCGGCGCCCGCCAGGAACGCCCCCTCCACGCGGCGGCTGTGCCCCCCGATGAGGGACAGCACGGCGGACGCCAGCGCCTGCGGGTTCGAATCCCGATGCCGAATGGACACTCCGGAAGAGTACCCTCTCGTTGGGATGGAACGTCCCATAGGGAGGTCACTTAATGATACCTTTGGAAAATACTCCATCGGGTGGGGATTACAGAAAGGTTACTTTAAAGAAAAACACCCCCTCGGAAGGATGAAACCTCCGAAGTAAGTCACTTACAAGGAATCTCAAAAAGGTACCCGCATAAAGTGACAAGTAGGAATTCCAAACACAGAACTCTCTTAATAATCATCGTCAAAGGATGCAAATCTCCTTCGCACCTCTCACAAAGCAGTTCAGGAGTGGCAAAAAAGTGCAATGTCCATGGGCGACGGTTATTAACATCAGGTAAACCGCCAGCTCTTCGCCACTTTTTCACATAAAAAAAAACAAAACGCAGCTGCAACGCTACGGGTGTTGCAAATGTCCATGGGCGGCAATTAGCACTTAACGTCAGGTGAACCGTGAGCACATAAAAAAAACACAGTGATAATGGCCATTATGCGACTCACCTCTACCGCTGGAGCGTAGTAGTTCATGGCAGCGGCACCGGCCACCTTCCTCGCCCTGGTGTACGCACTCTGCAACCAGCCCTCGCAGCTCTCCGCCACGGACAGCAACGCCCTAGAGTGCTCTAGAAGGTCCTCCTGGCAACGGATTAAGAAACAATCAGAGGACACCATTGAATTCTTCTTAAATTAAGAATCAATATTAAGAGAGGATCAGAAGATACCTTTGGAAGATTAAATGAGTTTCTTAAATTGAATTTATATGGAATCAATCCTGCGAACAAGAACAGCGATGGAGAAACTTGTTCCAATAATACAAGCGATCAAGCTTTAATACTGTTTTTCATTACATTAACAGGGTACAATGCACGATGTGTTTACTTATAAATGTGAGAGCAGTTATCTATTTTATTATGTAACAAATAATTTAAATTCATCGTAATTGGCTGGATAAATTAAAAAGAATATAAAGAAGTCCAATAAATAAATAAATAATTTTTAGTACTCTACAAACACATATCTTTGAAAAATCTTTCAGTGTATCAATCAGCCGGAAAATTACATACTTTTATTATACATATTATATATTTAAGTTACTTGTTACAATTATACATCTAATTGTGAAGGTAAATATCGAAATAACACTTCTATACAGGCTGAAGCTTAACAGGCCAGAAAGATTTGTGTTTATTATTTTAACGTAACAGCAGAAATTATTTATGCTTTTGCATTTCACCTAGGTGGGATAAGGGCAGGACGATGAGTGAGGTAACATACTCCACACTGTTAAATACCGAAGGGAAGGGTTTTGCGAATGGCCACAGGACGACCACTCTACTTTGGTAAACTGCCTGCTTTCACATAACGTCATCAGTAAAACGCAAGGATCTCCGAAGGCCTCACCTGCTTCAGGGGCTGCTGCTCGAGCTGGTCGAGGAGCAGCCTCGTCTGCAGCTCGGTGCACGAGGGCATCAGCTGGCGCAGGGGCGCGTACAGTGCTCGGCCCAAGTCGCGCAGCCTGCCCGCCTCCAGCTTCTCTGGGAAGCGATGTGGGTCGGGTGCAAATCATGTGGAAGACTGTACGGCGGTTTTGTTCCATCTTAACTATCTCAGGATCCGTTCGATATCCTTACTAATATTATAAAGGCGAAAGTTTGTTTATATGGATGGATGTTTGTTACTCTTTCACGCAAATACTACTGAATGGATTTTAATGAAACTTTACAATAATATTGCTTATACATCAGAATAACACATAGGCTATAATTTATGTACATATTTTTATGTATATTTTTATTTTTTTATTATCTTTCTGTCTGAATCTTAAGCCTTCAGCGTATTCTACGCAGACGTAGTCGCGGGCAGCAGCTAGTATTGACATATATTAAATAGCAGGAATTCCATGATAGCTTGTGACCACGTGGCAAAGCATCTGCAACCCAATGGGCGGCGGCCATCACTTAACTTCAGGTGAACCACCAGCTCGTTTGCCACCTTCTAACATAAAAAAGTCTGTGTATTATTTGTTTGTTTGAAAATGATGAGCCGTGATAACTCAGCGAGCCGTGATAGCTCAGTGTCCGGGCGCTCGCCTTTAATTCAATATACTCGAGCAACCTGAGTTCGATCCCCGGTGCCAGCACCAATGGAATTGGTAATTTTAAGTGCTAACTTATCAAGTGCTCCGCGGTGAAAACGTGAGGAAACCTGCATAGTTTCGAAATAATAACAAAAAAGAATACTTCGATGATAATTATGTGGAGTCCACCAATCCGCAGTGGGGCCGCTGGGTGGAGTATGCCCGGATACCCTCTGTATAGAGGAGGCCTTTGCCCAGCAGTGGCACATGTATAGGCTGGTAGGGACACACAGCAGCCTCGGCTGTTGCACGAATGGGCAGACCCGTCCGGGTAAGTACCACGACCTCACAGAAGACCGGCGTAAAGAGGAAGTTTAATACGTTCGCGTTTCGTCTGTTGAGTGAGGTGGCCGGAGCCCAATTTTCAAAAGGTTGTCAACACATCTGCAACCCTCGGGTGTAGCAGATGTCCATGGGCGGCGGTATTCATTTAACATCAGTTGAACAGTCTGTTCGCTTGGAAACTTTTCACATAATTTTTTTTTATGAATATTGTATTTATGTTACTCCACTTTACAAGCCATCCACTTTCTACCTTTCTGCTGTCGCGGCGCGTCCAGGATCGCCCTGATGCTGGCCACCAGCTCGTCTGTGTCGGCCCTCAAGTCCATCAGCATCGCCATCCCCTCCTCGGGGCCCCGGCACAGCTTGAAGGCAGCGGTCACCACCTGCAACCGTTCGCATATCAATACAACGGATACAATAGATATAGAACAGCCGCAAGCGAAGGGCTTTGTTTCGTTATAATTTTGTTTTGATGACTCGGTCGGGGTTGTGGGTTCGATTCCCACACGGGGCAACTATTTGTGTGATACCACAGATAGTTGTTTCGCATCTGGGTGTATGTCCGCGTGAAATTTATGTTTGTAAAACGTCCTTACAACACGGGATAATGTTATCCTAAAGTAAGGGCAATGTTTTCTAAAAGAAACAATTCATTTTGAACGTTTTTTGGAGTTTTGTTGAAAAAACGTTAAAAAAACTCTCCCATAAAATATTTACTTATTCTACGCGATCTAGATTATGGTAGAAATAAATACAAAAAACAACCTTGGTTGGTGATGGATCTAAAGCCTGCAACAGTTCCGTGTACAGCCTGACCAGCTCCGCCATCGGTGTCTCTGATTTTAGCACCGTTGACAACCACTCCACCTGAAAATCAAAGTTTAAATGGCATTACACCAAAATCGACAAGGTGTCATGCGCAAAGCAGGAATATCGAATACAGTAAACGAAATTCCAAATAATACGGTGTCCCGTGGCACGCACGTTACTAAAACGCAACGCGGGTACAATCGCGTACAAAACCGATCAAAAAAGGGTACAGTTGAGAAACCGCCCAATATGGCTCTCAAAAAAGTCGCGTACAAAGCCACCTAATAAGGTACAGTCGAATACAAAACCGTCCAATAGGGTATATATGCGTATAAATCTGCCCAATAGGATAAACTGGCGTATAAAACCACCGAATACGCTACTGTAGCCTCTTCGGTGGTCTCCGCAATGGGGCCGCATGGTGGGCTATCCCCTAATACATCCCTACAGAGGAGGCCTTTGCCCAGCAGTGGGGCGCATAGAGGCTCTTTTATTTCACTTTTTTATGCTACTGTCGCGTACAAAATCTTCCAACATTTTACACTCGCGTACAATACCACCCGACGGGGTGCACTCGCGTACAAAACCACCGAACAGGGTACAGTCGCGTACAAAACCGCTGGTATGTACGCCGTAGGGACACGAGTGATACGACTGCTTGCTGTTAACACACTGATTTACTGCGTTATAGACAATGCGCACGGGCGCAGCCGTGCACAGATATAACAACCGCCGAACAGGCTGCGCCCGCGCACAAAACCGCCGAACAGGGTACAGTCGCGTCCGCACCTGCCGCTCGCCGGCCTCGGGCAGCATGTCCGCCAGCAGCCGCATCGAGTGGGCGGGCGCTCGCCTCCAGGCGGCCGCGTGGCGCGCCCCCTCCGCCCGCCGCCAGCACCGCGCCGCCGACTCCGAGCGGGACATCCCCCGGAACAGCGCCACGTACGCCCCGGTGCGCTCTGGAAGCACCCGAACCCTACAAATTAGCAATAAGGCGAAGGACCACAAGGCCGGCAAATATAGTTTCGATATTATAGCCGTTCGTAACAAAATGGGTATTAGTAAAAAGGGGCTTTATTAAGAGGCATCTCCCGGAACAGCGCCACGTGCGCCCCAGTGCGCTCTAAAAGCTCAACCCCATGGATTAGCAAGACGAAGGACCACAAAGGTTCGCAAACATAATTTTGGTATTATAGTCGTTCGTAACAAAATGGGTATTAGTTAAAAGGGGCTTTATTAAGAGGCATCTCCCGGAACAGCGCCACGTACGCCCCAGTGCACTCTAAAAGATCAACCCCATGGATTAGCAAAAAGGCGATGGACCATAACGGATGGCAATTACATTTCCAATATTATAGTCGTTCGTAACAAAATGGGTATTAGTTAAAAGGGGCTTTATCATGGTACATCGCCCGGAACAGCGCCACGTAAGCCGCAGTGCGCGTTGAAAACACCCAAACCTCATGGGTTAGCAAGGCGAAGGAGCACAAAGGTCGGAAACTATAAATCCAATATTGTACCCGTTCGTAACAAAATGGGTACATATTAGTAAAAAGGAGCTTTATCATGGAACAAATCAATTCCAAATCACAAAGCCGTAATGTATTAAACGCAAAATTTTCTAATCATCCAATATGACGTGTAGACACTTACATTTGGCGATCTGCCAACACCAGGACCTGAAGGCGGTGGAAGCGGGGCTGAGAGGACCCGGAAAGGGACACCCAAGACAAGCGTCAGAAAGACGCTTTTTATGTGAAAAGGTGGCAAGTGAGCTGGCGGTTCACCTGATGTTAAGTGATAACCGCCACCATGGACATCTGTAAGACCCATGGGGTTACCGATGTTACCACCACTGGTTACCAACTTTAAATGACGAAACGCAGAAGTGTAACACCACAACTTCATGCCTGTCTTCTGTGAGGTCGTTGTACTCACCCGGACGGACTTGCCCATTCGTGCAACAGCCGAAGCTATTGCGTGGCCCTACCACAGTTATGCCCGGTTCCTATATTCAACGAAATGCCGTTAATAAATGCTTGTAGATAAAAGGCGTGTACGCCCTATTCCTATATTAACAAAACGAGGCGTTTCCCTTACGACCCGTTGCATTACCCACGGAAAGTGAGTTACTAGCGTTCCTTCAATCCACAAGTCGTTATGTAAGTTACGAAGCTACGTAACTAACGGCCGTCCGTCGAATATAGGAACCGGGCATTAGTCTATGCTCACCGGCATCCATTTGGGTGAGGGCGTCGATGAGGGGCGGGCTCACGGCCGCCTCCAGCCGGTTGTAGAGCGTCTCCAGCTGCATCCGTTTGTGGTCGTGGTCCTGGGCGTCGCTCAGCACCTGCACATTGTAAACGGATGTTTCAACTGTTGAGTTTCCAGCCGGTCTCTTCTCAACAGAAACTGCTTTCCGAACCGGTGGTAACTTACGAACGCGTTAAGTTTTATGTAAAATTTTTGACGTTTCATAAGAACGCGCAAGCGTCTATGTGAATAAATATAGTTTTGATTTTTGATTTTTTTTGATTTTGATGGAAGGAGACACTCCCCAAGTGGAAGCTAACTTGGTCCTCACTGAGCTGGTGAGTCGAGGGGAACGGCTGCCCGGAACACAAAGGGCAGACACTCCTCAAGGGTTAACGACCCTTCCAGCTAAAAATAGAGAAACTCCTCAAGGGTAAAGCGACTGGGTAAGCGTAAAGCTCACTATGCCACTACATGAAGGAAGAGATATGCCAAGTGCTGACTTGACAATGTCATCCACCAGATCACGACTCGCGTGTGCTGATATATAGAGGGTTGCTTTTCTAAGTGTATCCATTTATTTTATTAAATTCTAGACATAAAGTAAAGTAACAGCCTATACATGTCCCACTGCTGGGCAAAGGCCTCCTCTATACAGAGGGTATCAGGGCATAGTCCACCACGCGGCCCCGCTGCGGATTGCCGGACTTCACATATCTTCGAAAAATATTTTTTTTGTTATTATTTCGAAAATATGCAGGTTTCCTCACGATGTTTTCCTTTACCGCTGAGCACGTGATAAGTCAGCACCTAAAGTTAAAAACTTCATTGTTGCCGTCTCGAACTCAGGTTCGAATCGAACTCAGGTTGGTCGAGTATATTGAATTAAAGGCGAGCGCCCGGACACTGAGCTATCACGGCTCAAATCAATTCTAGACATAAATAATGTTATATAAAAAATGATAAATATTTCAAATCACTTGTAAGTAATTAATTACATTCATTTGAACTTATCTCAAAAAGTGCGCGATTTATACGCAACTCGTTTATTTTACGCGCGATCATTCATAGCTAACACGCACACAAGTTCGTGCACAGTAAAATTTAGGTAATGAATGACTATCGCATTTTCAACACGTTCTGTTTTTTAGGGAATAGAATGGCATTTTTTTTGAAAAAAAAAAAACTTTGTTTTTGATTTCAACAAATGATTATACTACCGAGTCTAAACCTCCTGCGTAAATTTGGGCACTTCTCAAAAAATCTCCCTGTATATTCATTTATACATATAATGGGTGATAGAAAGAAATGGTATAGTCTTGGGTGGGTGGTGAACAAGGCCATATAATTTCCTAACGTCAAGGGGGTGAGACGTTTTAATGCGAAAATCGGCGTAAAGTCGAAGTACTATAAATACTTTCGCGTTTCCTGTGGTAGGTGAGGTAGCCAGAGTCCAATTTTCTAAAGATTGTGAACACATCTGCAACCCTCGGGTGTAGCAGATGTCCATGGGCGGCGGTATTCACTTAACATCAGGTGCACGGCCTGCTCGCTTGGCAACTTCTCACATAAGGGTTTCGTCCAACGTGTTATTGTCGCAGCCCATCGTCAGCTGGAACACCTTGGGAGTTGCCGATGCATCAGCGACCTCCAATATAGTGGGCTGGCTACCTCACTCGCCAGACGAAACGCGAAAGCATAATAACTTACACTTCACGTCGGTCTTCTGTGAGGCCGTGCTATTTACCCAGACCAGCCTGCCCATCCGTGATACAGTCATTACGGTAACTGTGGTAGGGCCACAGAACAGCTTCGGCCGTTGCACGAATGGGCAGACCCTTCCGGGTAAGTAACATGAACGCACAGAAGACCGGTAAGGAGTGGAAGTATTATAAATACTTTCGCGTTTCCTGTGGTGAGTGAGGTAGCGACAGCCCACTTCTCCGTTTCGTCTGGTGAGTGGGGTAACCAGAACTTTATTAAAAGTTGGCAACACATCTGCAACCCTACGGCTGTTCCTAACGTCCATGGGCGGCTGTTTTCACTTAACATCAGGTGAACCGTCAGCTCGCTTGGCACCATCTCACATTTATACAGATAAATAAAATTGGAGTGTCCGTTTGTAATATTAAAATAACCGCTTTTCACTAAATCTATAAATGTATATCAAAATATTTTTTTTACAATTTTTGTCTGTCTATTTGTTCCGATTAATCTCGGAAACGACTGGGGAGATTTGGGCGGGACTTTCACAGACAGATAGCTGATGTAATAAGGAGTAACTTATATTTTTTATTTTAGATTTTATTTTATATTCCACACGGACAAAGTCGCGGGCGCAGCTAGTAAAAGAAATAAAAAGGAACCACTCACCTCTAAACTGGCGGTCATAGCCGTCACCTGCTCGGCCAGCTCCGTGAGCTTGCCCACCGAAGTGGGCACGCCCACTTCCAAGATGTCCTCCAGCGAGGAGTACAGCGCCGCCCACTTGTCAGCCTCGCGGAGAGCTGACGCTGCACTCTGTAGACATGTGGACAGTTACATCTGAAGGGAGCGATGGCCATCAATGGCACAGTCTATAGTTTCAATCGAGGTTGTTATTCGTGGGATACACATAATCGGATATAATTTACCTTTTGATGGATTTCAACATATGATCTTTAATTACAGTTGTTGAATTGACATAGGGCATTTGGTTTATTCAAAAACATAACTAATTAGTATTTTTAATGGAATCAAGTTTGTTCTTTCATTTAATATGGTAAGATATTTTATAAGAGAAAATCATTATACCATTTTTAATGACATCAAACATTTAATAATTATTTTAACTTTAATAATAATATTAGACTTTGATTTATTTAGTGACTTAACTATGTGACTGGGCCTACCAGGACAAATAAGTATAAGGTACAAGTTATACATTCCTAAAATCAATAAATGTGTAAGAGGGGTGATATTATGAAGAATAATAATATCGTCATTTTAACTTTCCATGGGCTAGAAATCAGAATGTTTTCCTAAAGCGCTACAGCTACAGACCTCGAGGCGACTCTTCAGCCGATCAATCCGTTGCAGGCTCTCAATGGACTGTCCGGTCTGCTGCTCTACGCCTTGGACTTGTTGCTCCAGCGTCAGCAGCTTCTGCTGCAGTAAGGCACCTTCCAATTGCAGACTGGACGCGTCTTGCAGAATTTTCGGCACCGACGTGACGATCTGCAATTTATGTTTTTCCTTCGTGAGAGCATTTAACTTCATATAGCACTAGCCTTTGGTTGTCAACGCATCTGTAACCCTCGAGTGTGGCAGATATCCATGAGCGGCGGTATTCACTTAACATCAGGTGAACCGTCTGCTCGCTTGACAACTTTTCGCATAAAAAAAAAACTAGCCATCCGCCCCAGCTTCGCACGGGTGCAATGTATTATACATATAAACCTACCTCTTGAATCACTCTATCAAGTAAAAGAAACCGCATCAAGATCCGTAGCGTAGTTTTAAAGATCTAAGCATACATAGGGACGGACAGACAGTGGGACAACTTTGTTTTATAGTGATGATGGAGGGGAAAGGAAGTAACGCGACCTCACAGAATACCGGTGTGAAGTAGAAGTATTACACTTCTACATTTCGTCTGGTTAGTGAGGTAACCGGGGCCCACTTTATTAAAAGGTGTCTACGCTTCTGCAACACTTAGAGTGTTGCAAATGTCCATTGGTGGCGGTTATCACTTACCATCAGTTGAACCACCAGCTCGTTTACCACCTTCTCACATTAAAAGATTGTACTAAGTATTGTATTAAGTAAATGTGCATATTTTTCAATGCAAAGTATTATGTTCTGACGAGATATTGTATATTTCAATCATTTTACTAAGATACATTACATTATAATAACATACTGGTTGATGATTAAAAAAAGGCAAATTCAATTTAATATGTATTGCAACAATGGTACATAAGTTTCTAACTCTTGGTGGAACAAGTTGCTGCTTTTTTTTTTTTTTAATTTATTAAGCTCACCCCCAGATGTGACAATAAAACTTACTTACATCATGATGACGTCTATACAATAATGTAAATGCTTAAAACTAATTGCACATCCAAATTATAGGCAAACACAACATTGATAGATTCACGTATTTGTAAGTAAATGTATGTTAAAGAGAAAAAATACAACTAAAACAAAAATATTAAAATAAAATGTTTAATGTATGATAGTAGAATAATATGATCCATATTATTCTACTATTTATTATTATTATTGTACTATTATCTATATTATTCTACTATAGATTTTATTAAAAAACAACATGTTATTCCATTGGTTGTTCTACCAATAAATAAATAAATACTAAGGAAAAGAATATTTTTTAAAATAAAGAAATGACAAATCTATAGCTCACTTGTGTGGTGGTTTCATCCAAAGCATTGCTCAACTGTTTCATATGGAGTTGCAACCTTGTCACTGCATTTGTCACAAAAATCTGAAAATATTCATTTACTTTATATACTGTATATAAATTGTTAAGACTAACCCAATTATTTATATAAAATTTGAATATATTATCATAGTTTTCCTTACAGATACATAACTAAATGTATGTGTGTGTTTATCTTGCAAATTTTTTTTATTGATATAGAATTGTAGCCATTGAAACATATATTTCGCTTATAAAGCGAAAATGTACAGTAAATCCCAGTATTGAGAAAAAAGTTTGTAATGTTACATGATAACTTTGCTTACAATATTTATTTCATGCAAATGTTTTAAGAGGTATATCACATTTTTACTTTGTTGGAAGATACAGTCATTCAAGATACCTACAAGATATTTAAAAAACATTCATCTAACATATGTTAGTGATGCATTCTACTTGACTAGAATGCCATAAAAAATATTTAATGCTTAGAGCAAAATTTTAACAATTGCAATGTACAGGATGGCTTTTCTAAAGGTGTCCAAATTCAAAAAACATACTTTTGTTTTTCAAAAAAATTGCCATTCTATTCCCTAACAAACAGAATTTGTTGACAATGCGGTAGTCATTCATAAATGCGTCCAATACTTTTGAAACGAACTTGTGTGTTTCATTAGTTATGAATGATTGCGCACGTAAAAAAGGAGTTGCATATAAATCACACACATTTTAAGATAAAAGTAACAGCCTATACATGTCCCATGGCTGGGCAAAGGCCTCCTCTATACAGAGGGTATCAGGGCATAGTCCACCACGCGGCCCCACTGCGGATTGGCGGACTTCACATATCTTCGAAAAATATTTTTTTTTATTATTTTGAAAATATGCAGGTTTCCTCACGATGTTTTCCTTCACTGCGGAGCACGGGATAAGTCAGCACTTAAAGTTAAAAACTTCATTAGTGCCAGCACCGGGGACAGAACTCATGTTGCTTGAGTATATTGAAAATAAATCATGATATCACAGCTCCTCATTTTAAGATAAGTTCAAATTAATGTAATTAATTAATTACAAGTGATTTTAAATATTTATCATTTTTTATGTCTAGAATTTAATAAAAAAAAATGGATACACTTAGAAAAGCCTCTCTATATGAAGTTTACCAATACCATTTTAATAATTATAAATAGTTACTTTAAGATTTGTGGTTAGTATTACCATGTCATAAAGTAAAGTAAGTTCAATGTTGTTGCCCATCACTAAAATTTGTGTCATCCAAGCTAATTGTTTAATAATTGCTTATTACCCATTTTAGTGAAAGGTGGCAATGCATCTGCAACCTTAAGGGTGTTGTAAATGTCCATGAGCGGCGGTTATCACTTAGCAACAACAGATGAACCGCCAGCTCGTTTGCACACTTTCTCACAGAAAAATCCTAAAACCTATCATTTTCAAAACTATCTTCATCTTCATATCATCCTCTCTTTATGAAGTATATATATAACTAATACGATAAAATTTACGAAGTTTCACTTATACCATGTGTGAAATGATTCTAAAATATTTATCTTCGAGGCAAGTCGTGTTTTTGAAAATACATATTTGTATAGCAAAAATTATGTTTTATAGATTCGCGGAAAATGCAAAGTACCTCTTTTTCCTGGTTAGCGCTAGCACTCCAAGCCCTATTAATCCACTTTTTAGGGTCAAAATCATCCTCTGCAAATGTTTGCAAATCCTAAAATTTTATAAATTCAAAAAATGAATCAAAACTTACTACTAATACAACAGAAAACGAAGTTTATAAATATTTACCATCTTGCTAAATATTATTAAATTATAGGACGATATACATACAATACGAAACTATTTATTTACACAAAATGGAATAACAGATATCGTCGTACTAGTAAACATAATATTAATAAGTAAGCAAGCCATTTTGACATTTGACAAGCACGGAAAGTAAAATTCCTATTTTGACATTGACATTTAGCTATCAGAGGCATGGAGGCTAGTGGAAAACGTTCTGAATGTTTTGGTGTCCATCGAAAGACATTAAATTGGAGGCGCTACAGTAATATGTGGGTATGACACATTGGTAGTGTATTAATAGCAAATAGGTTTTAGAATTAATAGTTTCACCATGGTTTCTATTTACTAAAATTTAATTCAACAAGTTATCACACCTATCCAACAAATAATCATACCTGTTTCCGTTCTCATTTGCCTTTTCGTTGTGATATTTAAGACACTCCTCGACAGCTGCACCTTCCCGGATATTGGAAGAAATCGCACGTCAGCGGCATCCCTAAGCCGAATGAGCACCGAGACTTAGCGTGCAATTACCAACCAATATCTCTGCTTTGGCGAAAATTTACGAATGTATTATCTTAGCAAGGATTAAAAAAAGGGTTCAATCATCAAATCTCATTTCCAACGAGCAGTTCAACTCTTTGGCCTTGCCAATATGTTTGTTTTATCTCTTTGACTGGCGACCCGCCCCGGCTTCGCACGGGTACAATATCATATAACTTCCTCTTGAAACACTGTATCTAATAAAAAAAACTGCATCAAGATGTGCAGTTTGGGCGTGAAAGCGAGACAGACGGACAGAGTTACTTTCGCATTTATAATATTAGTATGGAAGTATGGATATTACAATATTTATTTATTATATCAGAATTTGTTTTACAATATTTATTTATAAAATCTTATTGTATATCAATAATTTATCAAATTATACAGGCTCCGCCTAGTTTGGGAGTGTACTAAATGTCCTTTTCTTACTGTAACTAACCTTAATTAAATGTAATTTTTTTTAATGTGAAATGTTGCCAAGTTGCGAGCAAACGGTTCACTTGATGTGAAGTGAATACCGCCGCCCATGGACTTCTGCGGGTTCAACAACTGAGGGTTCCAGATGCGTTGACAACCTTTTGAAAATTGGGCTCCGGCCACCTCACTCACCAGATAAAATGCGAAAGTATTGACATGTTTAAAATTTTATATTATATTTAAAATAAATAAATATTATATTTAAAACAATATGTCAACAATAATACTATATTTAAAAAATATTTAACAAAAGATAAGTATTTCCTATCCAAATATAATTTAACCCATAACAAATGTGCTATCTTATTTTTTACATTTTAATTTATCCAAGTATTTGGCTACACCAAGATCTGCTCCTATTGAGCAGCTAAATAGTTTAGTATGTAATTTGGAATCCGTTCCAAGTAATTTAAATTAAATATTTTTTTTTATGTGAAAAGTTGCCAAGCGAAAGTATTATACTTCCACTTTATGCCGGTCTTCTGTGAGGTCGTGGTACTTATTCGGACGAGCCTGCCCATTCGTGCAACAACCGAGGCTGCTGCGTGGCCCTGACACCGTTAAAATAAATGCTTTGTATTGATATTATTATAGAAAATAAATAAATATCAAATATTGTATACATATATTTCTTATGTCTATGTATTTATTTATATATGTAATTCCATAATTAATAAAATGTAGCGTATTGATTTCGTATAACTTCACGTATTTATCAATGTTATCAATGATCAGCTGTGCTGCGAGGCAAAGAGAATGTAATGACGTGCTGCGAGGCGACGCGGCACGAGCAATCGTAACGTTTCCGTTCAATATACCGATTGGGCGCTCGGCAACAGCGATTTCATCAGAGCCCGCGCTACGTCATAAAGCCACTCGCGAGACGCGGTACTTACGTTCTAACGCCAGTCGCTTTTTGCTTCCCGCTTCACTTACGCTTTACCTAATTATCAATTCACATGTGTTATCATAATTCCGCTGTAATTGCTTATTTCTTCTATCTCTCGCTATCCTCGTATGTTAAGGCCCATTTACATGGTGCCAGTTTCTTGCCTGTCGTATACAATTAAATTGAAGCAATAAATGAGTTGCATGGTCTAAACAACACATAACATTCTTGACTGTTGAACAAGACTTGCTTCAATTTTTGTTTCAAAACTTTCCTTGGTGTAAACAGCACACACAATAATTTCTTAAGCAATTCTTGTATTCAATTGCATTCTCTCTTCCTTTGCAAAAATTAGTGCAATGAGTGAGGGTATTTAATCGTTTCTGTTCTTTTGAGGATAGAAATATTGAGAAAAGGTCGTAAAAAAAGTTGGACGATAAAATGAATAAAGGCCATTTAAAGGCCCATTTACACGATGCATTTTCTTGTAATTGCAAAGGTCTTTTGTTTACACCAATGCAATTATGTCTAGGCGATTATTGCTTTCAAGTTTTGCCTTGTCTAAACACATGCTTGTATGTGCGTGTACAATTTATTGGCGTGTTGCTTCAAGTATTGCACGTATTTGCGTTGACAAATTTTTCATGCAAGTGTTGAACGTTTTACAAAGGGCTGTTTTTTTAAAAAATGGCTCAATAATAAGTGTTCAAGTTAGATTATGCCGATTAAATATATTTCATTGAGATTTATTTATTATGATCCATATATTATTATTCATATTTTATCCAACTTTTTTTACGGCCTTTTCTCAATATTTCTATCCTCAAAAGAACAGCAATGATTAAATACCCTCACTCATTGCACTAATTTTTGCAAAGTGAGAGAGAATGCAATTGAATACAAGAATTGCTTAAGAAATTATTGTGTGTGCTGTTTACACCAAGGAAAGTTTTGAAACAAAACTTGAAGCAAGTCTTGTTCAACAGTCAAGAATGTTATGTGCTGTTTAGACAATGCAACTCATTTATTGCTTCAATTTAATTGTATATAGCAGGCAAGAAACTTACACCGTGTAAATGGGCCTTTATTGCGTGCAACTTATTGCATTCAATTATTGCTCTTGTATGTACAAGAAAATGGCATCGTGTAAATGGGCCTTAAATCGTTGCTGTTCTTTTGAGGCAAGAAATATTGAGAAAAGGTCGTAAAAAAAGTTGGACGATAAAATGAATAAAGGCCCATTTAAGGCCCATTTACACGATGCCATTTTCTTGTACATACAAAAGCAATAATTGAATGCAATAAGTTGCACGCAATAATTGACCATCAAGAATTGTAAGCAACAGCTTACACGCAGATATAGTAAAAAAAATTGAATGCGATTATTGTATGCAAGTCTTGACAGGAAATAATTGCAAAGGTCTTTTGTTTACACCAATGCAATTATGTCTAGGCGATTATTGCTTTCAAGTTTTGCCTTGTCTAAACACATGCTTGTATGTGCGTGTACAATTTATTGGCGTGTTGCTTCAAGTATTGCACGTATTTGCGTTGACAAATTTTTCGTGCAAGTGTTGAACGTTTTACAAAGGGCTGTTTTTTTTTAAAAAAATGGCTCAATATAAGTGTTAAAGTTAGTTTATGCAGATTAAATATATTTCATTGAAATTTATTTATTATGATTCATATATTATTATTCATTTTTTATATCCAACTTTTTTTTACGGCCTTTTCTCAATATTTCTTGCCTCAAAAGAACAGCAATGATTAAATACCCTCACTCATTGCACTAATTTTTGCAAAGTGAAGAGAGAATGCAATTGAATACAAGAATTGCTTAAGAAATTATTGTGTGTGCTGTTTACACCAAGGAAAGTTTTGAAACAAAACTTGAAGCAAGTCTTGTTCAACAGTCAAGAATGTTATGTGCTGTTTAGACAATGCAACTCATTTATTGCTTCAATTTAATTGTATATAGCAGGCAAGAAACTTACACCGTGTAAATGGGCCTTTATTGCGTGCAACTTATTGCATTCAATTATTGCTCTTGTATGTACAAGAAAATGGCATCGTGTAAATGGGCCTTAAATCGTGGCTGTTCTTTTGAGGATAGAAATATTGAGAAAAGGTCGTAAAAAAGTTGGATAAAAATATGAATAAAGGCCCATTTACACGATGCCATTTTCTTGTACATACAAGAGCAATAATTGAATGCAATAAATTGCGCGCAATAATTGACCATCAAGAATTGTAAGCAACAGTTTACACGCAGATATAGTAAAAAAAAATTGAATGCGATTATTGTATGCAAGTCTTGACAAGAAATAATTGCAAATGTCTTTTGTTTACACCAATGCAATTATGTTTAGGCGATTATTGCTTTCAAGTTTTGACTTGTCTAAACACATGCTTGTATGTGCGTGTACAATTTATTGGCCTGTTGCTTCAAGTATTGCACGTATTTGCGTTGACAAATATTTCGTTCAAGTGTTGAACGTTCTGAAAAGGGCTGTTTATTTTTAAAAAAATGGGTCAAAGATAAGTGTTCAAGTTAGATTATGCAGATTTAATATATTTCATTGAGATTTATTTATTATTGTCCACATATTATTATTCATTTTATCGTCCAACTTTTTTTATGACCTTTTCTCAATATTTCTTGCCTCAAAAGAACAGCAACGATTAAACACCCTCACTCATCGCACTCATGTTTGCAAAGGAAGAGAGAATGCAATTGAATACAAGAATTGCTTAAGAAATTATTGTGTGTGCTGTTTACACCAAGGAAAGTTTTGAAACAAAACTTGAAGCAAGTCTTGTTCAACAGTCAAGAATGTTATGTGTTGTTTAGACCATGCAACTCATTTATTGCTTCAATTTAATTGTATACAACAGGCAAGAAACTGGCACCGTGTAAATGGGCCTTAATAATATATGGATCATAATAAATAAATCTCAATGAAATATATTTAATCGGCATAATCTAACTTGAACATTTATTATTGAGCCATTTTTTTAAAAAAAAAACAGCCCTTTGTAAAACGTTCAACACTTGCATGAAAAATTTGTCAACGCAAATACATGCAATACTTGAAGCAACACGCCAATAAATTCTACACGCACATACAAGCATGTGTTTAGACAAGTCAAAACTTGAAAGCAATAATCGCCTAAACATAATTGCATTGGTGTAAACAAAAGACATTTGCAATTATTTCTTGTCAAGACTTGCATACAATATTCGCATTCAATTTTTTTTACTATATCTGCGTGTAAACTGTTGCTTACAATTCTTGATGGTCAATTATTGCGCGCAATTTATTGCATTCAATTATTGCTCTTGTATGTACAAGAAAATGGCATCGTGTAAATGGGCCTTTATTGCTCTTGTATGTACAAGAAAATGGCATCGTGTAAATGGGCCTTTAAGTAGTATTTTAAATTGTTCCGCCATAAACACTTATTGTGAATATACGTTTACTCGTAATATATTCTTTCAATAAGTAATATAAAATGCCAAAGGGTGAGAAAATTGCCATCGGATATGTTCAAACATTAAAAGGCATGTTTAATTCAGATCTTTTAAAATTGAATGATACTTATTGCTTGTATCT
The DNA here is from genome assembly GCA_933534255.1 of Iphiclides podalirius. NCBI lineage: Eukaryota > Metazoa > Arthropoda > Insecta > Lepidoptera > Papilionidae > Iphiclides > Iphiclides podalirius. Next base: position 6,594,142 of record OW152841.1, on the reverse strand, counting down.
TGTATCTTGTATTAACTGATGTTTTTGCTTTCAGTCCCGAGACTATTAAAGCTTCATCTGACGCAGAACCGATTGGCTAGCCAGAACCCACAGGTTTGGGCCCTCCGCTATGGGTAGGGCCACGCATGTGCTCATGCGTGTGTTTAACTATGGTGTGTCATCTAAGGGCCATCGAGGTCGTGGTTCGGACCGAAACCCCGATGGCCGTCGACTGTGCAATTAGCTAATCGGTGGCTGGGGGCGGTGAGAACCACCCCGGAACGCGGGTGTACCTTGTGTACGCGTTGTGTTGGTCTCGCCGTGCTCGGAGGCGAGGGCGAACTAATGTGATTGTTGTTGCACTAACTGTGGGTGTAGTGTTGTCCGGCGGGACCCCCGGCAGTGGGTCCGGCGTGTCTAAGTCCCCTTCCTCGACCGGGTCGATTAGGACGTTTCGCGGGCGACGCTTGTTGACGTTCGCGTTTTTGTTGGGTTGGTAATTTGCTGCGCTTACCACCAGAGGGTTGGGATGATGTTCGGCTCTATCGAAGAACCGTTTGGTCAGGTCTTTAAATATTCGCGAATCGTCGGGAGTCTGCAATCGCTGTGCAGGTCGACGTTGCGTTGATACCACTGCGCACCGGTTGCGCTGCGGATGAACATATTTTGTACTATTTGCCACTTGTACAAGCGAGTAGGGTGCGTGTGGGCGAAGGTCATGCATGCGTAAGACATAATAGGTCGTACGCAGGTCTTATATAATAATAATTTGTGCCTTAAGGGCATTTTACTTTTAGCGTTAGTTAAATTGTGTAGCCGGCCGGAGACGAACGCGGCTCTATTGCGAAAGTTATTAATGTGCGTAGTAAATGACATACGCGAGTCGAAAGTGACTCCTAAGTATTTGACCTTTTTCTCCCAGGGGAGCGGTTGGCCATAAAGGGATATTTGCCCCAACTTTCTGCATTGACGAGGGCCATTATAAAGATGTGACGGGTAAGTACTTCGTGTGAAGTGAATCGCCACACTCTTTTCGGGATTTATTTCTATTCTCCATTTGCGGAACCAATCGCCGAGGCGGTCGGCAGCGCTTTGGAGTCGAGTGGTTAGTTGTCTAAGGTTGCGGTCTGAATAAAAGAGCGCCGTGTCATCCGCGAAAAGCGCGAGATTGACGTGGGGGTCTTTAGGTATATCGCTCGTGTAGAGCGTAAAGAGCAAAGGTGAGAGGCAGGAGCCTTGTGGTACGCCGGTCGTGAGGCGGCGGCTTGTGGAGAGGGTGCTTTCAACTCGATATCGAAAAGAGCGGTTCGACAGGAATACCTGGATGGTGTGTACGAGCCTATCTGGCACTTTGAGTGTGTACAGCTTGTAAAGCAAGCCGTTGTGCCAGACCTTGTCGAATGCTTTTGCGACATCGAAGAAAAGAGCCCCTGTACTAATATGTTTAGGGTGATTTAGGCCTTTTAGGTTTATGTTTGTTCCGTTAGGCGGAATAGTTGATCGGGACAGGAATGTCTAGCTCGAAAGCCGAATTGTTCCGCCGGCAGAATGCCGTTGGAAAACACGTGCTCATTGAGCCTGTTTAATAAAAGCCGCTCGTAGAGCTTCCCCAGGCAACTGAGGAGGCTGATGGGACGATAACTAGAGGGCTGGTTGGCTGGTTTATTAGGCTTGCGAATGCCGATAACCCTGGCTTCTTTCCAGTCGTCTGGAAAGGAGCAACGATGTCCTCTAGGAGAGTGTCCCACGTTGTATGTCGGTGTTCCAATACACGATCTTTGACTTCTAGCTGAAGGCGTCGAAGTAGGGTTCGGTTCGATTCCGATCGGTATCGGTCGAAAGCGCGTTTGGCTGCATTTTTCTGCCTAATTAGGAGTCGCAGGTCGGGCGGAAAACGGACGGTTAAACCGTCGATCGCCCGACAGTTTAACCGTCCGTTCCGAGTCTGCGACTGTGGAAGTGATGGTTTCTCGGAGACTTGCTATCGCTCGATTTGCGTCATCGAACGTAGCTATCGTCTCGGGTAGGTCGACTAAGTCCTGGGGGTCCAAGTCCTTGAGTTTGACCTCAAGACGATGCCAGTCCATTACGGATTTGGTCGGAGGGACCGCGCCGGCGTTCTGGCCCAGTTTACACAGGACGGGCCTGTGATCTGAGTCTAGTTCATGGATTGTCTCTATCGACTCGATGTCGAGCGAGACCTCCTTGAGTAACATGATGTCTAGGATACTCGGTGTCGAGTGTTGGTAGTTGTCCACCGTAGGATACCTAGTGGGAGTCGCAGGAGCAATTATGCTAAAGTTTAAATTATCGGATAAGCTAAAGAGATGCTTTCCGTTGTTATTTGGGATGCTGTGGATGTCCCATGAGCCGTGTTTGCAGTTTAGATCTCCTGCAATTATCACGGAAGGGCCTAAGTTGAGTAGCGTATCTAGGTCGCTTTGTAATAAGGTTTTGTTCCCCGAGAGGTAGGCTGAGACTAGTACAAGCGGCCTATGGCCGGTGAGCGCTAACCTACACGCGGATGCCTCTATATGGCTTAGCTCTGGAATGTCGAGCGGGCTACAGTGCAAGGGTGGGTACCTAGCTGTCGCCTATCGCAACAAGCACACAGTTTTTAAATAAAAACAATGCCGCCTCTGAGGCGAGAAGTGTGTATAGAATTCTACTTACAGAACAGGAACCTGCCTACGAGCACAACACTAACACAAAACTACTGCACTGCTTGCACAAAGATTTAAATTGCAACCGAAGTTGCGAGTAGCGTCTAATTCGGGTGGCATTAGCCCTCCGTCTTAGAGAGAGTTCCGTTCCGTACGAGAGCACGAAGCGGAATGCTACTTATTCCTATTGTTTATTGTCTGATTCTTAAAAATAATGAAAATAATTATAACGTCACAATAAAATGTATTTCAAAATCAAAAATCAAAAATATATTTATTCAAATAGACGCTTGCGCGCTCTTATGAATCGTCAAATTTTACATCAAAGGTTATGTGTATAGGTTCGTAAGGTACCACCGGTTCGGAAAGCAATTTCTGTTGAGAAGAGACCGGCAAGAAACTCAACAGTTGCTCTCTTTCAAAAGTATCAATAATTTACAATATAATAAACAGGTATAATAGTCTTATTCTAGCCTACGTGAGTATCAACAGTATTAACTCCACACATTGGCGTCGTCGAGATATTCCGAAATGGTATAATATGCTTTAATCATTAGTTGATTTAATTTGTATAAATATTTTTCAAGTCAATGAACAATGTTCAAGGTGAAGTATATTAATTAAATTACTTTTTAAACAAAACAGTTTTGATCTACCTTGTTAGATAATTTTAAAAAAGGTAACTTTTTAAAGTTAGGAAGTTTTTTTCGAAAACAGTTGATTTTAGGAGGTTTTTGAATTTCTTTAGGAGTTTTTTTTTTCAACAGTTGGTAGCACTGCATGTCAACAGCAGTCCATATTGTCACCGCACGTCATGTCACTCATGTCACAATCATGAAAAATGTAACTTATATTATTCTATTAAATAGTTAATATAAAAAAAATAAAAAATAAACGTCAGGTAATTAAAGTATACAAAATGTCTTTAATTGATGTGGTTAAAATATTCATAACCGTTCATATTTGTTCGGTTTTTTCATGTTAAATTAATATCTAGTGAATTATAAATGTCCTGATTTTGCCACATTACTTAAAGTAAGTTTTTTTAAATGTTCTGAAAATATATATTTCACACACTTATGTATATGTCATTGGCAAATAACAACCTGCCAGGAACAAAAAAAGTTAAGCATTGATTGTTTGTTTTTAAAAAGGCAACAATGAAACAACAACAATTTATATTTAATGTGTTTTTTACAGTTGAATACTTTAGAAGTTGACTTGTGGTTTTTGCTCATTGCATCTGCATTTTGTATATATAACAAATATCATTTCTTTAATTTTATTTATTTGTATAATAAAATACAGTATTCATAAATATAAACACACACATACTACAACATAAACTCATAAAAGTTTTAAAAATAATAAATATTTAAGGACACAGAGAATTTCGTGTAAAAACACAACATTCTCTAGTCCTAAACCAAGCAACACTTGTATTATGGATACTAGATAACTGATAAATATACTTAAACATCATTTGCTATTTACTATGTATAAATGAAATTACATCACAGATAATATATATAACAATTCATACCATGATTATTCTGATGACTTGTAATATTATACACCAATTATGTGTGTACATAGATAAGAAAAGCTTCATGAATGTAAGATTTAATTTCAAATAATGTTGTTTCTTACCTCATAGCATGTGTGTAAACAGACTGCCGTTGCATTGCGAATTTTAGTGATGAATATGTAAATATTATCATCTTAATAGGTTAAATTCAGTGGTGGAGTAATGCGATTCACTTGATAATTTGATAATTGATTATCATATAGCCTATATAACCTGAAACTCCTTTTTTTACAAGTTGCGAATCTTTAAAAATAGTGGGCTCAGTTATCTCACTCACCAAATGGAAGACAAAAGTATTGTAGTACTTTCACTTTACATTAGTCAGGAGACCAAGGAGACCTGACATGAGTCAGGACTTGGTACTTCCTTGGTCAAGCCTGCCCATTCGCACAACAACACAAGCTGGTGTGGGGTCCAATGTCAGCAAAAAAGTTAAAAATCAGCTGAAAACATAATTTTCATTTAATAGATTAGATTAGCTGGAGTAGTGCCTTTTTCAAAATATCCCAATCTGCAAGGTGTTGTTGGTAGCAATCTTACAATTTTAACACAGTTTTGACAAACTAGTGCTGTGATAGGATTCTATGTATTGACTGTCTTCTTTGTTGGTAGCGAAAGAATTGCCACCGCGGCATAATTTAGTGCACATGTAGGATTACCTGTATATTGTTGCTAAAAAGTTTTTGTTTCCAGAACGGCTTGACAAATTGTTTAAGAAACTATAAGAGAAAAGGATACTTTAATTAAAAGAAAGAAGGTAATTTTAATTCTACTTTATAGTTTACTTATAAAACCAAAGCGTATACTAAGCGATTAGCTAAATTTTTACCAGTGATTGACTTTAAACCACGATCAATCTTCTTTATTTATTACAACACCAACAGCAACATGATAAAGTTGGTTGCAAATGACCAACTTCACACTATTACCATGGCAACAAACAACAATTTTTTGACCTTTATGTATAATTCCAAGATATTTAATTAAACTTTTATCAATTGCATTTAAAGTCTTTTTCACAAACAAAGAGTTTAGTTATTTTTCTTTTGTTACACTCAAGTATAACTTCTTACATGCATACATAAGGACAAACATAAATTTTTCACAGGAAAGATTGTTTACCCAGTCTACAGTGAGATAACTTTTGCAGGATGAGGTTCAATGGACGACATGATTCCTTCTCTAGTGAGGATGAGCTGCCGCTTAAGTATTGTTTGGGTAATAGATCCAATGGAAGTAACTCCTACGCGAGCCTTTGCCGTCGTGAGGTAGTTGGCTGCGAGTTCTGTGACCAGATCTCCAAAAGCAGGTAAAAGATAATATAGAAGAGAATATGCATAATGATATTGTATAAGGATTCATTTTCAAGTTTTGGTATTTGTCGCTATGTACATATCTATAATCTGTTTGCTGGCAAAGAAAATAAGTAAATCGTCATCATCAGTTCAGCAGTAAAAATTTGATCTCTGAATTGTGTATTAAATCTAAAACGAATGCACAAAGAAACGTGTGGGATAGTACTTTTACTACTGTAAATTTATTACAATATTACTCCTATGGCTGTTGTATCAGTGTGTCGACATTTCTGGGGAAGTACCACAGCTCGAGGTAAATGACCTGATGTTCTACTGGTGTTATCAAAATAGGGGAACCAATGTTTGACTCTTAGTCTGTTTTCGGGTCGTAAACTACTAGTGTCTGATAAAAGTCAGTCCTGATGCAGAAATATTATAACTTTGCGTTCCGTCTCGTGACTGTTAACTCGCCTTCTCCCATAAGAGACATAAAAAAGCGAAGAAATAAAATTGACGATCCCATTGGTATAGCACCATAGTACAAGTGTTGCTCAGTTCGGAACTAGAGAACATAATAAAAAAAAGTATAGTATAAGCCTATACATGTCCCCCTACTGGGCAAAGGCCTCCTCTGTACAAATGTTATCAGGGGATAGTCCGCCACGTGGCTGCTAATTGGCGGACTTCACATATCTTCGAAACACATTTTTCTTGTTATTATTTCGGAAATATGCAGGTTTCCTCACGATGTTTTCCTTCAGCGCTGGGGCTCGAACTAATGCTGCTCGAGTATATTAAATTAAAGGCGAGCGCCCGGACACTATCACGGCACATATATAATACAAAGATCGCGCTCGTTTCAGATATCAGAGCCTGATACATAACGCCGCGCACATTATCATACCCCTGCTCAACCTGAAGGTAGTCTTCTGCGAGGAGTGCCGCGCCTGCTTCACGTCCACCACCGACCTGCAGCGGCACAGCCTCCGCGCCCATCCGCCCCTCAGCCGCGCCGCGGAGCTGGAGAGGGAGACCAGGCCCAGGGTGCGGCTGAAGAGCAGACTCCACTTTGAGGAGGAGCCCATCAAGCCGGAGCTGATAGACCTCACCGACGACTGCACCCTCTCATTGGAACCCGTCGAAGAGCTCGCCCCTTCGCTCAAGAGTGGCAGCGGCCTGGGCTCAGCGCACAACAATAGGATTGGGGTTGGTCCAAGAGGCTGGGGATTCAAGGGGGAGCCACTCTACGTGAGCGTCCATTACGACGAGCTGAGGAGGCCCTCGCAGGTCCACTGCAGGCATTGTAAGCAGAAATTTAAAGATAGGTACGCAGTATACGATTCGGGTGTGGGCGTTTTGGTGTTATATACATCTAATTATCCACTTCGGATAGAGCGATTATGTGGGTAATAATGTTATACAAATTAATTTTGTTCGCCAATAGATGGCGCTCTAATATATTGAATATTTGAAAATTTGTGTGGGACGTCCCCCACTAGGAGTGAAGACTTGTGACGTTTCCAGGTTCGACCTGTGCGTGCACCAGGCGTCCCACCTGGTGGTGCTCCGGCGGCCGGCGCCCCGCTGCTCGAAACGGATGAGCCTCGCGCGCCCCCCCACGCCCCCCGGGCTGCCGCTCAGCTCGGAGCGGCTGCTGAGGCTCTGCGACCTGTGCTGCGGCTTCCTCAGGTCCCTACTTCTGCCACTATTCAATATGAAAGTGGTAGCGCGTTTAGCGCCCCCTTCTTTCTCCCTCTTCTTTTCTTTCGCTGAATCGTCGAACGTTCAACGCTCCCGGCGAGGGGGAATGGAAAGGGACGGAGCGAGGGTGAATGCGTCGCACTCGGAGTTTCACTTCTTCCGCGCGGGGGGACTCCACGCACTTTTTGTTTTGTTATTATTTCGAGGATATGCAGGTCTCCTCAAAACGTTAAATATATATATACAGCGTGTCGTTACCAACGCGACAATAAATGAACACACATATAGAGGATACCTTTTTAAAATTGCATCAAAAATTTACATTCTTCAAACATCAATATTTACAGAGTTATAAAATTATCCAAAACAAAGAATTTTAGAACATCCTTACGTATAAAACTGTAACGCAAAGTCCATTTGTAAAGGTCACAAAGCGTATGAATGGGTCGAATGAATTTAAAAAAGACAAAACATACTGTTAGAAAGAGAGGCTTGTAATGCGACGCCGTGACAACATATTTTTCTATTATCATTGGCAAGTAGCGTTAGACGTGTGTTCATTTAATGTCGCGATGGTAACGACACGCTGTATATATATATAAATATATATCTTTCGTCGCAGGTCGCACACGCGCCGGCGCTACGTGCGCGTGGGCGCGGTGAGCCGGCCCGGCGAGCGCGCGCCGTGCGCGGACTGCGCGCGCCAGTTCTTCGAGCTGAACCTGGTCGCGCGGCGGCAGACGGTCAGCGCGTACGGCGCGAGAGGGCGCCGGCGGCGGCTCACCAACGACCAGCGGCTGAGGAACATACGCCACAGGCTCAAGGCCGCCAATAAACTGAGCTAGACGTCGACGCGTTTCATTTCTACCCAAGCCCCTCTAGTGACGGTGACAGCCGTGATGTACCCGTGTGCAGAGTGTTTCACCCAGTGACAGAGGTTGTCAATTGTTGGCTGTCTGTGTATCTGGCAGTGTTTCATTGCCTCCTAGTGCCAGAGGTCTTGATGCCCCACCTGACTGTATTTGTGCAAAGCGTTTTATCGCCCCTCCCAATCCCCAGTGCCAGAGGTATTGAAATTTTGGCTGCCTGTGTATCTGGGCAGTGCGTTTCATTACCCTTCGAATGACAGAGGTCCTGAACCGTTGGCTGCCATATGTCTGCGCGGAGCGTTTCATGTCCACTCCTAATCCCCAGTGACAGAGGTCGTGAAGTGTTGGCTGTTGTGTATTTAAGCAGGACAAGGATGGAGAGTGGACTTCACCAGGCGTGACTTCTCAAGCATCACATTGCTATACAATGTAAAAAAGGTAAAGTAACAACCTATACATGTCTCACTGTTGGGCAAAGGCCTCCTCTGTACGGAAGGTATCAGGGCATAGTCCACCACGCGGCCCCATTGCGGATTGGCGGATCTCACATATCTTATATTTTTTATGTGCATTGTGCCTCTAAGAATATAATGACCGCTACCACTACACCGGTCACATTCTCTGTACAGAGGGCATTAGGGCATAGTCCACCTTCCACTTTTTAAAGATTGGCGGACTTAACAGTCGGCCAATCTTTAAAATTATTTTATTTTCTTTTTTGTTGTTATTTTAAAATATACAGATTTTTCTCACGATGATTTCGATCATCGCTGAGCACGTGACAAGTGAGCATTTAAAATTAAAAGATTCATTAAATGAATAAAGCGGGTTGCTTGGGAGTAATTGAATAAAAGCTTGTCTCTTTAGCTAGTTTTTTTTTCTAAGTAGTCTTTTTCTACTGCGATTTGACTTGACCCCAGCGTCATCTAGTAGTATTATTTGAAAATGCTAAAGACACTCACTATGTAGTGGGTAACACTAATATATATTTTCCGTTATGGGAATGTTACTACTAGGGTCACTGATTTTTATAATGCTTACTTTTTCTACTATTGGCAAGCAACACTATCCTGAACTAAAATAGGAATCTAAATTTGTAAATATGCCAAATACTAGAACAGGGAGTTTTAATTTGTGTCTTTCTTTTTGTGTAGTATCTTTTAAAAACTTTTTGTAATAGACACTTGCACTCTAGTTAATATTATAAGATCACTTAAAAACACAAAACCTAGTAGACAATTAAGTTATTGTCGTTTTTTTATATGAAATTAAACAGAAAAAAGTTGACATCTTAACTTTTGGGTGAGAGGCAGGAGTTCGACAGTTACTAAACGTAAATGAACTGTCAAATGTGACGCCATGTTGATAGTCTGTGTATTCGACAAAGCTGAATGTATAAACGTAGTGGTTACATTCTCTTTGAATGTAATATGGGAACGTATCAAGCAGCAAGCAGCAAAGAGTACTTTTATATATCTGAAAGCAGGCGCTTAACCTGTTGTTTAGTGGTTACGGCCGCCCATGGACGTAATAACACCTGTGTGTTCCATCTTCGATGCCCATATTTTAAAGAGTGGAGTTACCTCGGAACGCAACGCACTTGTATAACACTTCAACTTTACGCCGGTCTTCTGTGAGGCCTTAATACTTCTCCCCAAGAGCGTGAATAACAGTCAAATTCATTTCGTTAAACGGAAAGTTTATTTTAATAAAAGTTTTTCGTCGTATTTATTTATAATTTAAATCCCCCTGCGAAACGCTTGCATCACTCCCCGATAAAAATAGCTTGACGATCATGCCAAGAGTTTAACGCACTAATTGATTAGTAGGTAATTGAAACGTGTCCAAAAGAAACCGGTGGACCTGTGGTCGGGGATACCGGCTACGAACCAATATAAGGTTATAATTCGATAAATGTTTACATTCTTACGTAATATTTATTAACTTTTTTTATATGTGACAAAGTGGCATACGCGCCGGCGGTTCACCTGATGTTAAGTGATAACGGCCGCCCACGGACATTTGCAACACACTTAGGGTTGCAGATGCGTTAACAACAGTTAGCACAAATATTTTTACCTATAGGTAGATCCACGCACGATCTTCGCCCCAGTCAGATATCAAATTAAATCTACACTCGAATCAATTTGAAATCTAATACCTTTATTCAATATAGGAGCCAGACTGACCAGAGAAGAACCGGCGAAAGAAACTCAGCGGGACTTTCTTTTTTTTATACCATTGTTTACCAAATAAAGACATGTTTACAAATGTATTAAAGTCCACTTCAAAGCCTGGAGCGATCACCGATCGCGAGTAGGAATGCTAAACGGGTATCGAGTGACAGCCCAAGCTGAGGTCCCCTCTAGGAGATCCTATAGCCTACTCACTCCATGGAGCGTCCGCCAAAGCGCCCAAAGAACTTGGTGGCTTCCCAAAACGGTGAGAATAATAGTAATAGCGTAAGCGGTCCGAGTCCGGGCCCCATCGGGAGCACCCGAGCTAAGTCACCTTAAGGCGTAACCAAGGTTCAGACTAGGTACACCAAGCGCCCGGCGACCTCAAGTCCGGCGCATCTGAAAAGACCCTTAAGGCCAACACATGCAAAGAAACGGTCTTCATCTTAGCACGAATGGGCTTGTCCGTCCGGGGAAGTACCACGACCTCACAGAAGACCGATGGGAAGTGGAAGTGTTACACTTTTGTGTTACAGCTTCCTTGAGTAGTGAGAGTTCCTAGAAGTGAGCCGTGGCGCACTTCATTGAAAGGCGGCAACGCATCACTCAACATCAGGTGAACCGCCAGCTCGTTTGCCACTTTCTCACATAAAAAAGGTATACCCTTGTTAATCGGCGTCTCTGTGAGATAACAGAATTGGCCATTTCTTCCCATCGTTTAGTTTTAATCGACTAAGCTGCGATGTCAAAATGGCTGCGTAACGTTGCACGGAACGCATGCACCCGCTCGAGAATAGATCATGCTTGGCTTGGGCCGCGACACCGAACTCCGTGGAGTAGCTTCTCACTATAAATAATAAAACTTTATATGATTATGATTAGAGGTATTTTTTTTTAAAACATTGCCCTTACTTTAGGATAACATTATCTTGTGTTGTAGGGACGTTTTACAAACATAAATTTCACGCGGACAAACACCCAGATGAGAAACAAATATCTGTGGGTCACACAAATAGTTGTCCCGCGTGGGAATCGAACCCACGACCCCCGACGCCGAAGCCAATGCCTTGGCAACTGCGCCACGGAGTCATCCTGGTTTCTAATGCGATGTCGAATACAAACATTCAGCATTGCACCCGTGCATCAAAAAGAACTAAATTCCGTGTTGTCTTAATGCCAGCGCGGTTGCTAAGTAATAGTTTTTATTTGTTTTAAAAATAAATAAAAATTTTATATAATCATTGCCCTTACTGTACGCCTTGTATAACACTGTCCTATGTCAATACCACGTTTTACATACATAAATCTCACTTGAACAAACACCTAGATTCAAAACATTTATCTGTGGGGCGCGCAAATATTTGTCCCATGTGGGAATCGAACCCACGAACTCCAGTGCCGAAGCCAATATTTTTGGCAACTGCACCACGCAGTCATTGAATAGTGACGTTTCTTTCAATGGTCAGTAAATTCCAACACACTTATTACAAACCATCAGAAGAAACAACGTTCCCTACATTGTTTTTGATTCACTGGATATCAGGTATAGAAACGGTTAGATATATTGGATATTACATCTGTAGGAAGGTCTCCGGCGTAAACACAGCGACACTAAATTACGCAAAGTCTATATCGTTTAGCTGCTACAACCAAATCTAACTACTCCTAACATTTCTCTGTTGCTCCTAGTAAATTTTGAGCGGATTAAATGCATCAGTTTGTTACCGTCCGCAAAACAGAACAGCGTCCGCGCGCCAAATTAAAAAAATAAATAAAATGTGAGGTGGTAACAATCGGCGACGGTAAATAAGCGGACGTTATATTTAACATTTTCAAGTAAATTAAAACATATTTGTGTTTGGTGTTATCAACAAGAACATTTGAACTTTAAAAAAGCCTGACATTTGTTGACTTGTGCTTATTTTTTACGAGTGGATTAAAGAGCAAAATAGTACGGGTCAGTGTTGTCAGTCGTATTTTTTTTATAAAAGGTAAAATTAACGAATAACCTCTCAATAAAAAAAACTCTTTAAAACTTGTTCTCACAGACGAGTAATTGCGTAAATCACTGTTTTTCAATTATTTAAAACTATATTTAAATTAACTATATTTTCAATAGTTTAAAACTGACTATATTAAGAAGTTAATCGCGTATGTATAATTGTACATGTTGGTTGATTGTAATGAGTGGTAATAAATCTTCAATAAATACGTAAAAAATGTTCTGAAAACTCGTACATTCGTTATTACATTTACATCGGGCCATTTTTATTAAAGCGTTTCAACTTTTTTTTTTCTGAACAATCTCCGCAAAAAATTACAATTACCTTAAATGAATTAGCGACAATAATAATTTTATATAGGTAGTTGTCAGCGAAATTCGTACATGATACCATGAATCATATAAAAAATATTTCATTGACTAGATTTAAAAACGAGATAGTAACTTTTAGTTGTTAAAGTTACTATTATGAGCCGTGATAGCACAGTGTACAGGTGCTTGCTTTTAAATCGTTATGTTGGAGCAACCTAAGTTCATATCCCGGTGCCAGCACCAATTAACTTATGTTTATTAAGTGGTAACCTACTTACGAATTTATGTATCAAATTTTAAAATTCGACGTCGCGAAAGAAGCGCAAGCGTCTATTTGAACAATGATATTTCGAGTTTGAATTAAAATTGTTAATTTTAAGTGCTGACTTATCACGTGCATATTTTCTAAATAGTAACAAAAACAAATATTACGAAGACATGTGAAGTTTACCGTACAGCAGGGGGTCTCGTGGTGGCCTTTGCCTAGCTATTTGACATGGGTTGTTACTTTTACTATTATTATTTGTGAAAAGTTTTGCTGCGTATCTTATGGACAATACAGAAACTATAATACTTGCACTTCACACCGCTCTTCTGCGAGTCCATGGTAAATCCCATAATCAAAATATCTTTATTTATATAGACGCTTTCGGGTTCTAATGAAACGAGTTTTACATAAAAATTGATGCAAAGTTCGTAAGTTATCAGTGCCGGGATACGAAGTGAAACTAGCACGGTCAATTTGGCGGCAAAATAAAAACTGAGCCATCACAATCTTTCCAATATTACGTTATTGAAATGGAATCCATAGCGGAAGCGGTCCACAATGGACAATAGATAATTGAAAATTGTGGAAACGCTTGCGGATAAATATCATCGCTGGATAGAAAACATGTTTAGTGGAATTGTGTTATCGCATTTAGAGAATTGTATTTCGCGACGTCGGTCGTATGTGTATTCTTATCCTGTTCGGTTGAGATTTTGGTACAATTGCAAAGTTCACACAAGCGGTCAACAGATGGCGCTACCCAATCGTACGTATTATTTATCTTTCGTTATTAAATTGTAAAAATATGTAACGCCTACTACTTTTTTACTTACTACTAAAATATTTTTTTATGGCATTCTATGTATGCATTCACAATATTTTCAATACCAATTCGCAAATTACCTATAAAAAAATAAATTAAAAATTATCACATATTGGACTTTTTTGATTAGTTTTATTTTATTCATATTTTTGAAAATAAACAATTCATATTTTTTATTATAACAAAAAAACGCGCGAGAAAAGGACTTTTACATACGGGAGACAGTTGCTTTATTGGTTTTTCAATATTTAATGTAATTGTTAATGTAAATTATTAAAATAACTCATATAACAATCCATCACTGTGATTTTTACTAACAATAAAGTAAGAGTATGAAAATTTCGAAGCACGCGATTTCTATTTTAATGGTCCTATGTATGACGGTTTCGCTTTAAGCACGAAAAAGGTGTGATATACGACCTACAGCTAGTACCTTGGATTAATTGGAGCCCAATTTACAAAAGGTTGTCAACGCATCTGTAACCCTCGGGTGTACCATGTCCATGGGCGGCGGTATTCACTTACCATCAGGTGAACCGTCTGCTCGTTTGGCAACTTTTCACATAAAAAAAAACCTACGTCGAAGTATACACACGGAGCACACACACGGTATACACGTCTTTGCCATACGCAAAATCAGGCAGCTAACTAACGAGGAAACAGCTAAATTAGTTTATTATGCTTATTTTCACAGCATAATGTCCTATGGTGTCTTACTTTGGGGTTCCGCATCCGGTTTAGACACGATATTTGTATTACAAAAGCAGGCTATACGGGCCGTCTATGGCTTGGGTCCACGTGAGTCACTACGGCATATATTTAAGCAAATAAACGTTTTGACGCTCCCGTCGCCTTACATACTTGAGAACATCATGTATGTACGTAAGAATATCCACCTATTTACGAAAAAACAATCCACATTGCGTTGGGGCCGTGGTGACACTCTGGAAGTACCGAGGTTTAGATTGGTTAAAACCAGAAAGTCGTTTCTTGGAAGATGCATCAACTTTTATAATAAAATAGGTGACATCCGAACGTTCGAACTGTAAACATCATAGTGACAACGTACTGAAGAATTTAAGTGAGTAAAAATAGTTGAAGTGAGCTATTGGTTTAATCACCGCCACAAAATGCAAGCAAAACATATGTGAGTGTTCATAGAAAATCAATTTGTATGATCGTTGATAAATTAAAATAACAATATCATCACTGATTTGAGGTAAATAAGCACGACAGACATTATTCATCTACATCTGTTTTGGCAACGTCAACAAGACTGACGTTTGTGACACTGACAGTACAACCAGTGCTGCCAACCATAAAAAATACATTTTACTACTACGTTCCTATATAGCAAATATAAATTCATAACAATATAATGGAGAGTCAATTTCAAATATTATTTGACAAAATTAAAATTGAAATGCAAAGTCAAACTGCAGAATTAAAGGATTCTATCACAAAAAGTATAATGGATAAAATTGATGATAAGTTATTTCCTTTAGTAGAAGAAAACAAAAACCTGAAAACCAAAGTAGAAATATTAGAAAAAGAAATCGAGTTTATGAAAAGAGTGGAGAAGAAAAATAATATCGTAATTTTTGGCCTTGAAGAAAAAGAAACATCAACTCTCGAATTACTAAAAGAATTTAAGGAACATCTGAAACAAGATCTTAATATCAATATAGAAGATTACGAAATCAACAAAATTTACCGCATAGGTACTAAAAATAGAGAAACTAACAAACCGAGGCCGGTGCTATGCTCGTTTATAAGTAATTGGAAAAAGAACGAAATTATTAAGTACAAAAAGAAGTTGAGCAAAATTAATATCAGTGAAGATTACTCAAAGGATGTGTTGGAAAAGCGAAAAACCTTACAAGGCAAGCTAGCTGAAGAAAAGAAAAAGGGCAATATAGCGTATCTGAAATATGACAAACTTATCATTATAGAGAATAAACAGAACCAAGATAAACGAAAAAGAGAATCATCTACCTCACCCACTGCTTATCACCCCCTATCACCTATCAACCAACCCAAAAAACAACAGATTGTAGCGTCAATCAAAGCAAACAGGGCAAATGTATCCGATATGATGCGGGGGAGGTCCAACTCACTTTCAAATGTATCTAATACAAGAAAACAATAACAACTAAGAATCGGCAAACGGAAACCGAAACCAACCGAAGAAACAAGCATCAATGAAAAAAGAATATACCATCCTCCCCCAAGCCGACTGGTCCTCGTGGGGGATAGAGACCACCACCCTCCAATAATAAGTGATAACAAAAATAACAACAAAAATAATAACACAAATAAAACTCAAAAATCTAAAATTTTTATCGCAGCACTGAACGTACTTACCCTGAAAGGTGAAGAAAACCTTACTGAACTCATGTATGCTTTAAAACACATCAAATGGGACATTGTTGGCCTCAGTGAAGTGAGAAGAATGGGTGAAAATATCATATCCTATCCAGATTTCACATTTTACCATATAGGAGAGACTCCGGGACTCTATGGGGTTGGATTTATTGTTAAAAAACATATAACCAAATACGTGGAAGGATTTTTAGGTATATCGGAGCGTATTGCGATAATGAGTTTGAAACTACCTGGATATAAAGATCCTTGGTCAATAGTACAAATATACTCACCTACTGAACAATCTAGTCTGGATACAATAAATACATTCTACCTTGATCTAAATAACGCGATTCACGAGCATGGGCATAAAAACCTAATAATAATGGGGGACTGTAATGGCCAACTTGGAGAAAGGCGCCTTGAAGAGAAAAAGGTATTGGGACCTTTTACATATAGTAATAAACAGAGAAGCAGAAATGGAGAACACATCACAAACTTCGCACTACAAAATAACTTAACCATCTTAAATACTGTGTTCAGGAAAAAATAAGAAAAACATGTGGACCTGGATCTCGCCAGACGGAAAAACAAAAAACCAAATCGATTTTATAATGTCCAACAGAAACAACTACTTCTCTAATTTTACTGTAATCAAGGGATTGAATTTTAACACTAATCATAAACTAATTAGAGCAGAATTAATATCAAATCAACCAAAAAAACCTAGACCAAGACAAGAC
Source organism: Iphiclides podalirius (assembly GCA_933534255.1). Classification (NCBI taxonomy): domain Eukaryota; kingdom Metazoa; phylum Arthropoda; class Insecta; order Lepidoptera; family Papilionidae; genus Iphiclides; species Iphiclides podalirius. The sequence continues at coordinate 6,577,358 of OW152841.1, read as the reverse complement.
TTAAAAAACATAAAGCCCTTAAAGCGCTTAAAAAATTATAACCACTGTAAGCGACAATCTTACAAACTACGGATCAAACACAAAAGAATTAGGAACACAAGAAAAATACAATTGGTTAGAAAGTACCATAAAAACCCAAATACAACTATATGCAAATACAAAAACCGAACCGAAAAAAAATGGCTATCAACAAATACTGCTAAACTACTAGAAGAGAGAAACAAGTTAATCGTTACAAAAGATACACAGGACAGAAGAATACATTTAAGGGAAATTAGTAAACAAATTAAAGATAGCATAAGAAAGGACAGAAAACAAAACAGAATGGAGATTATAGAAAAAATTATAAACAAAACAGGTGGAGTCAAAAAAGCATACAGAAGTTTGAGAAATTCAAAGGATTGGATTGTTAAAATGAAAAATGACTGTGGAAAATTGAATTATCGTAGAACAGAAATATTGGATATAGCAACATCTTATTACAAGAGTCTGTACGAAAGTAACTCAACAGAAGACGATATTGATTTGGCGGATACTTCAAACATTCCTAACATTCTTCAAGCTGAAGTCGAGAAAGCCATAGATACTCAAAAGCTAGATAAAGCACCAGGTCCAGACGGCATAAGCAACGAAGTCTTAAAACGAGGAAAGGAAATGTTAACACCTGTACTTACAGATATGTTTAACAATATTATACACACAGAAATAATTCCCCAGCAATGGACAGAATCTAACATTATTCTGTTGTATAAGAAAGGAGATAAACATGATATAAAAAACTATCGCCCCATCAGTCTTATGTCAAACATCTACAAAATCTTCGCTAAGATCATTTTAAAACGAATTGAAAGAACGTTAGATGAGAACCAACCCATCGAGCAGGCGGGATTTCGTAAGGACTACTCAGTGATCGACCACATCCATGTAGTTCGTCAAGTTGTTGAGAAATACAGCGAATACCAGCTGAAATATTACATTGCTTTTATTGATTACAGCAAAGCATTTGATTCTCTTCTACACAAAAAACATATGGGAAGCATTAGTGGAACAAGGGATTGAACTTAAATACATTCGTCTAATAAAAAACGTTTACAGTCATAGTACAGCCAGAATCCAGCTAGAGAAGAAAAGCCAGCCATTCGAAGTAGGAAAAGGCGTTAGACAGGGAGATCCCTTATCCCCAAAATTATTCTCGGCTGTACTGGAATCAATTTTTAGGAAACTCAATTGGGAAAACGTTGGGATCAATATAGACGGTACATCACTGACGCACTTAAGATTCGCTGATGACATAGTACTGTTCGCCAAAACACCTGAAGACATAACTAAAATGATAGAAGACCTTGCGATAGAAAGTGAGAGTGTAGGATTAAAACTTAACCCGGAAAAGACTAGAATGATGACAAATGGGGAGAAAGCCAAGATACAGATAAGAAACACCGAACTCAACTACACCGATGAATACATCTACCTGGGACAAATCATAACTCAAAAAGAACCTATGCGCGAGGAAGTGCAGAGAAGAATTACGAACAGCTGGAGAAGTTATTGGAGTTTGAGGGAGGTTATGAAAGATAAACAACTGCATATAAACATTAAAAGTAAACTATTTAACACCTGCATACTACCCGTCCTTATGTATGGCTGCCAATCTTGGACATTAACTCGGGAAATGACAAATAGACTAGCAACTTGCCAATATACTATGGAGCGGAGCATGCTGAACGTCAAAAGATCAGACAGACTTAAAAACTGTGTCATCAGAAATAAAACAAAAACCGCAGATGTAGTACGGAAAATTAAAAGACTCAAATGGAGATGGGCAGGTCACACAATAAGAGGTCATGACAAATGGAGTAAGAAGGTGACAAGGTGGTATCCCAGGGAAGGTAAAAGGAAAAGAGGCAGACCGCAGAAAAGGTGGGACGACGATATAAGAGAAGTGGCAGGAGTGATGTGGAACAGAGTGGCCCTAGATAGGTCAGAGTGGAAGAGGTTGGAGGAGGCCTTTGCCGATTGGCAAACAGATCTGCAAAAGATAAAAAAGCAGCTGATATTAGAATAAGTTTTAAATTTGGTTTTAGTTTTAAGTTTGCTTTGGAATATTGTTATGAGCGTAAGATGATCTGAATAAAAGGCTATTATTATTATTATTATTAGGTGACATCCACAAACAACTAAGTATAAACAATTTTAAACAATTTGTAAAAGCCACCTTAATGGCAAGGGCATACTATAATATCCAAGAATACATTGAGGACAAGGATGTTTGGAAATGACTCTTGCTCTGCACTTGCAAGACCCCTGACTGCTGCTGATTTTATACCTAAATAAGTGTGTACAATTGCATCAAAAATATATATATATAACAAAAAGAACAAGACCGCAGTTTCTTGCCGGTTCTTCTCTGTGCAGGTCTAGTTTAGTGAACCGGTGGTAGATTTTTTGTTGACGTTCAATAAGAGCTTTAGTTAGGCCTATATTGAATAAATACACTTTGACTTTTGACTTTTGGAGCACTGTGGAATTTTTTTAAGTAAGGATCAGCTCGCATTCCATCTATGCGAGCTGACCGGTTCACCTGATGTTAAGTGATAACCGCCGCCCAAGCCGGTGCCCACCTTTTAATAAAGCGGGCCCCGGCTACCTCACCAGACGAAAAGCGGAAGTATAGCACTCCCACTTCTTCCGTCCTTCTGTGAGGCTGTGGTCCTTCCCCGAACAGACCTGCGGGGCCCTAGCGCAATTAAATAAGTTTAATATTAGAAGTTGGGTACTGGGACTGGAATGCCCAGAATTTTGCCCCTCAACGACTGGCCACTTCGTTAGGGTTGTCGTTTAGGGATCTTGCTACATGATGTAGGGCAGTCTTCTTGCAGTAATAAGAACCGAAACGCTCACAGGAAAGCGACTGTTATATGACGACATTGTTACTAAATTACTTTTAAGCTTTAGAATGCTGTCAAAGCTTGTTGTGAAACCAATGTTGCGTTCGCAACTTGGCATCAATTAATTGGGATTAGATGAGATTATCGAATTATGTGCCATTGAAACCTCCTTGGATTAGAGAGCTCACCTTCTACACGTGGCCTAGAACAGCTGTTCGCATATGAATTACGGGTATGCCAGACGGATTCCCTGATGCTGTTTGAAAGGTGTCAGACATTGTGGTTTGTAGAGGTCACAATTAGATAATATTTTATTTTATTTCAAACGGAAAGGTTTAGTTAGGTCACTAACTTTTTTTTTTTTTTTTATGGAAATAGGAGGCAAACGAGCATGTGGGTCACCTGGTGATAAGCGATCACCGCAGCCCATGGACATTTGCAACATCGGTTGAGTCGCAATTGCGTTGCCGGCCTTTAAGGAAGGAATAGGCTCTCTTCTTGAAGGTCCCTAAGTCGTATCGGTCTGGAAATACTGCTGGCGACAACTCGTTCCACAAAGTAGTTGTGCGGGGTAGAAAGTTTCGTGAAAAACGCACTGTGGTGGAACGCCAACCATCAAGGTGGTGTCGATGGTACTTGGCGGTTTGACGAGTTGTACGATGGTGAAATTCACGAGCAGGTATCAACCCAAACAATTCCTCAGAGCACTCCCCATGATATATCCGATAGAAAATGCATAGGGATGCAACATCCCTACGCAAGGCCAAAGAATCGAGGCGATCGGACAGGATTTGGTCGTCGACGATTCGAGCAGCTCTTCGTTGAATGCGGTCAAAAAAGAAGGAGCTGGTATTTCGGTGCCCCAGCCCAGAGGTGAGAACAGTATTCCATGTGAGGCCGAATCTGTGCTTTATAAAGCTGCAACCGATGTGTCGGCAGGAAATACTGTCTCGCTCGGTTTAGGACACCGAGTTTTTTAGAAGCCAGCTTGGCTTTTCCTTCCAAGTGACCGCGAAATTGAACGCTGCTCGATATATCGACCCCAAGAATTCCGATCGAATCGTTGGCAACAAGGGGAGTGCCTTCAAAAAAGGGAGATACGACGTAGGGTTTTCTCTTCGCGGTAAACGCGCAAACCTGTGTCTTCATGGGGTTAAATTGGACTAAATTAAATCTGCCCCAATCCGAGATTTTGCATAACATAACCTCGACTTCAGACACAAGTTTATTCCGGCACTCTTCGACGTACTCCTGAGAAATATTTGCCCGGCCGGTATATAGTGCGTCACCCGTAGTGTCATCCGCATAGCAATGAATGTTGCAAATATGCAACAGATCATTGATATGTAGGAGGAACAACGGAGGGACAAGACGCAGCCTTGTGGGACACCAGAGTTCACGAATTTAGCGTCGGAGCAAGCACCGTCCATAACGACCTTGATGCTCCGACGAGTGAGAAAACTAGTGATCCGATCCAGTTGCACAATTTCTCAGGAAGCCCGTAAGATGTAATCTTAGAAAGAAGTGCTTTGTGCCAAATCCGATCGAAGGCTTTCGCTACATCCAAACTAACCGCCAAGGCCTCACCCTTTGTCTCAACTGCCTCCGCCCATCGATGCGTTAGATACACTAAAAGGTCAACAGCTGAGCGCCCGCGTCGAAAGCCATATTGACGATCGCTAATGAGCTGGTGCCAACTCTGGAGCACACGTCCTTAACACAATGGGAGGGATTCCGTCTGGCCCGCTCGACTTATGGATGTCTAAGGAGAAGAGTGCTTTACGTACTGTACTCTGCAGAAACCTTATTTCTGGCATTGTGTGCTCACACCGCGGGATGGTCGGCGGTGTGTTCCCCTTATCATCCAGTGTCGAGTTAGACGCGAAGAGGGTGCCCAAAAGTTCGGCTTTCTCTTCAGCGGTGTGGGCCAACGAATCATCTCCCCTGTGCAAAGATGGAAAAGATGGCGTACAGAAGTTTCCTTGAACAGCCTTGGCGAGAGACCAGAATGCACGAGTCCCCGAAGGAAGGTTAACTAATTTTTCGCCAATTTTGCCGATGTGCTCTGACCTTGCTGATGCGATTGCTCTTTTGAGGGACCTAGAGGCAAAGTTGTACTCCTTTTTAAAGTGACTGGTATTTACATCCCTAGACGCCACCGCAACGGTCCAGGCCCGATAACTCTCCTGCTTATGGCGAGATGCCAATTTGCAGGAGCGACGGAACCAGGGATTGGATCTGCCGCCAATGGGAACCGTAGATAAGGGGATAAAAAGTTCCATTCCCTGAAGCACCATCGGCGACAGAATCAGCGATGGCGCTGGGATCATCCAGCAAGAAGCAAACCTTGCCCCAGGGATAAGATGCAAAGAAGGACCGCATCCCATCCCAATCTGCTGACGTGTAATGCCACACACGACGAAAACTCGGGGAGCGCGTAAGCGTTCTGCGCGCGATGGGCACTACGCTCCGGACCAGACAGTGGTCTGACGAGCCAAGAGGGGCATCGACAGAAACTTGGTAGTGATGCGGATGAGTGGTCAGCAGAAGGTCCAACAGGGAAGGAGAATGATTTAACACATCTGGGAATCCGCGTAGGCATAGTGACCAATTGTGTTAAACCATTTGCAATGGCAAAGTCGTGTACAGACCTCCCCGCATGATCGGTGGTATGTGACCCGAGCCAGTCGACGTGATGGGCGTTAAAATCACCAAGGATCACGGTCTCTGCGGTTGGGATCTGTTGGAGCACATAATCTGTACCCATTTGGATGTGGTTTATGAGTCGGTCTGTTTCCGTATTGCCGCTATGGGACCTATAAAGGCACGCATAGACGCGAGGGTGGTCGTCGTTGTCTACACGTAGCCATATGATGGACAGGTCCGTACCTTCAAGGCTGCTGAGACGACGAGAGCAGATATCCTCCCTAACATACACACAAACTCCGGCTCGGGGCACAAAGGAGTTTTCCAACTTATACCCCGGATAAGAGAGATATGATGTGTCTGCCGGAGAAGATATCTGAGTCTCAGTTAGAAATAGCAAGGACGGCTTTGCCATCTCAAGGTGGTAGTGGACGCCATTGAGGTTGGAGTGAAGTCCCCTTATGTTGCAAAAATCCACAGAAAGCGTGGTAGGGATTGCCGTAGTGTGCCTGCTACGTTTGCCTGAGAGCGGAATTATGCCCCCCCCCCCCCCAGAATACGTGGGGCAGCCCGAGCGCCCACGCCCAGATGGCGAAAGGTCATTTGAGCGCGGACGCCCAGTAGGGGATTCTCCAGAACTAGAAGTGCTGGTACCCCCCTGGGGTATGTTCGTTTTTAATACCGCTACCATGATGTTGGGGGGAGAGGGGGGTGGGCCTCCGGCAACCTCACACACCGGACGAAACGCAAAGGTAAAAATACCTTTACTTTACGCCGATCTTCTGTGAGGCCGTGGTACTTCCCCGGTTTGAGCCGGCCCAATTCAGCATCAGCAAATGCCGATGCATGGCTCTACCACGTACAAAACGTACGTAACTGATAAATATACGCAGAGAAGTAATTTACGAGAACACATTACACAAATCAGTAACTCATTTCCAACTAACAAGCAGCATTCACTAATAGTACAGATAAAATATTATTGCTCAAAGAAGTAAAATTCAACAAAAGTAAAACCTAACTTACGGACCTGCCACTTCCTGCAGCAGCGACCACTGTTGCGTGGCGCTACCACCGAATGAGTTTTTACAACAGTAAAATATAGTTTCGGATTGGATTCTGATCGTCAGGGGTATTCTTTTGATCCGCGCCAGGTAGGCATTTGTTTATTTATTTATTTATTTATTTATTTATTTATTGCATATCCATTAAGTAACAAAAGGTGTTAGGGTAATTAGTAAAATAGTTCTTTATGGACCCTGTTTATAGGGCATAGTACAAAACAAATCATAACAAATTCGGAGAGAGCAAGATGTATCACATAGGTAATTTAATGAGGTACTTGTATAAGTAGTTGGTGTTTTGAGTAGTTATTTATTTTTGAAGTAACATTTATTTTTTTGTTTTAATGGCCTTAATTGATCTCATTTAATTGGCCTTAGACCGGGGACTGACGTAGCGCAGTGGATTTTACTTGTAAAGTGCAGTCTACTGCAGCTAAAGAAAGTTATTAATGTTGCAGACTTATTTTTAATCATGCATTTTTTTATGTGAAAAGTTGCCAAACTAGCAGACGGTTCACCTGATGTTAAGTGAATACCGCCGCCCACGGACATCTGCTACACCCGAGGGTTTGTAGATGCGTTGACGTGACCTTTATGGAAATTGGGCTCCGGCTACCTCACTCACCAGACGAAAGGCGAAAGTATTATACTTCCACTTTACGCCGGTCTTCTGTGAGGTCGTGGTACTTACCCGGACGAGCCTGCCCATTCGTGCAACGGCCGAGGCTGTTGCGTGGCCCTACCAACGTAACTCTATTGATTGAAACAAACGAGGTCCATGCAAAAGCTTTGCAAAGCAATTACGTCGTGCGTTTAGGTCATTGATGCTATGATTTATTGGATAACGTCTGGATAATGCTTTCGAAGTTTCCATAAGCCTTGCTTACAGAGCTCCGATATCGGTATATCTGGTACTTTCTTTAACCCCAGAAGATTATTGCTCCCTTTTTAGGGTTCCGTAAAAAAAGGAACCCTTATAAGATCACGCTCTTCTCCTTCTGTCTGTCCGTGTGTCACCGCCGATTCTCAGGAACGGTTGGGCCTAGAAAGTTGAAATTTATAGCAGATACTGAGTTCTATAGTCCCAAATGTTGAAATCAAGGTCCTTAGTCAACACGATAAACATTTATGGGCAAATTAATATTTTCGGGAAAACTTCTAAATACCAAAATTCTCCTTAATTTTCAACTTTTTTTACTTTTGGGCATTTTCCCTTTACTTGTGCTGTAAGACCTTGCTTTTAAACAAAATTGACAATTATAGGTCAAACAGTTAAGCGTCGTGATAGCTCAGTGTCCGGGTGCTCGGGCTATGAGTTCGATCCCCGGTGCCGGCACCGATGAAATTGTTAGTTATAAGTGCTGTTGTTAGTTGTTAATAACACGTGCTCAGCGGTTAAGGAAAACATCGTGAGGAAACCTGCATATTTTCCAAGTAATAACAAAAAAGAAATATTTCGAAGATATGTGGAGTCCGTCGCGTGGTGGGCTATGCCATGATACCCTCTGCACAGAGGAGGCCTTTGTCCAGCAGTGTGACATGTATAGGCTGATACTTTACTTTACTCTTTTTAATTGCAGTAGTATCTAATAGAACGCAACGTATAATGAAACGCAGCACCGCAACAGTTTGTTATCTGTGGAGTTTTTTGGCGCGAACCCGATGACATTTCGCGGCGCGCGCGCTGCGCATTCGCGGCGGGAAATCGAGAGCGCATATTTATAACGGCCCAAATGTTTTCGATCGGAACGATCGGCCACTTCCTGGTTGTCCAATCGAGCGATTAGCGAGTGATTAATAATACAAATAATAATGAGAATAGACAGTAATTAGTAGCATTGGTAATTTCACATCTTACGGATCTTCGCCGTACGTGGCATGTTTTTGACGCGTTTAAGAAGGACCTGCAGGGTCAGAGATCGTTACCACACTTAGTTCGAACTAATAGCGGTTCAGCCTTCCGTGACCCTGAAAAATCCGAATGCCTCGATACAACAAACTAGAGTTACAAATGGTACGACGAACACGTCGATCAGTTCACCAGTCAATGGTGAATCGCGTTATTAAACCAAGCCTTACCACAAGCTGACGACCCCGTTGAATTTAATGACCCCGAAGACGCCAAAGATATCGATAAAAAACTTAAACCAAAGACAGCCAGCCCAGATAAATTAAGCAATAAAGTTTTAAAAAGCCCTCCCTTGGCAGCTTATCTGTTTACTGGTTCAACACGCTTCTACCTTTGAAAGGAACAGCCTTTCCGGACGTCTGGAAAAAGGGCAATAGTTATCGGCATCAGCAAGATAACGCTCTCCGAAGGCAACAAATTTTGTCTTGACACAAAGGCGGATGTGCAATATTTAGCTCCGAACGTACTTTTGAATTAATTTTTGCCTATTACTAGTAAATCTATTGGCAGTGATGATTAGTAACATTTTCTTAGGTTAACGGCATTTACAAATAATATATTTAATAACAGTATTATTAAGTTGTTGTTTAAACACTGTTTACTCCAACCTCGTCCCAAAGCATTTTTGCTTTGATGACATTTTAATTTTTTTGTCGTGAATATACATGTGATACTGTTGTTTTACAGACTATTAAATATTTGTCATTTTTATTAAAACAAACAAAATGTTCTTATTTTAAACTTCAACTGTGCCATCATCTCACACTTCTTGTACGTACGCAATAGAAGTATCACTAGGTATTACTAGGTATAAAGAATATTATTCTTTATAAGAGTTACCTAGTTTTTTAGGCGATAATATGGAGATATAATAAATCACATTTGGAAATTAAATTACATGTTTAAATACTGACAACACTGGCCCCATAATCGGCCAAAGAGGACAAAACGGAGCCAGAGATTTCACCGTAAACCAAATTACAGTCAAAGACCATAAACGATTTAGAGCCACGATAAACACGTTGACATAGTCCGATAAAACTGTGATCTATTAAAAAACTCGAAATCGTATAAAAAAAACAGTTGACATTACGACAAATATATCGAGGTGTTAGAAAGATGGGTGACCGTGCGGATACTGAGTCAGATTCCGCCAGCTCTGAGGAGGACGTGGACTCTGGAATCGCAGAGGAATTACACGGCGAGCCGAGGAAGGAGGTCGACTGCATGCAGCTGTCGAACTTCTTCGAGTACTGGTAAGTACTGCTTGTTTAGGTTCGCGGTCTTTTTTAATCTGCCAGGTAAGAGTGGTTTTATTTTTTTAATAGTAATGCTTATACTCTAACGAGGTTTCATTCTACTGAAGGACCTCATTTTTCTCTCCGATGGCACTGGTTGGCCGTTTTCAATACAAAAAAAATATTTTTAAATGTCTGAATTCTAAAATTCTAATAAAATCCGGCTATCGGCTAGGTTCATCACTCGGGAATCTCGTAAATCATATATTAATTTATTTTCGTAACTAGCAATAAACTTTAGTTTCAACTAAAATTTATTGCTAGTTAGTAGTTATTGCTAGAAGATGAAAGATGATTGGAGAAATTTATAGATATGTAAAGATTTCTTTTTATGTGAAAAGTTGCCAAGCGAACAGGCGGTTCACCTGATGTTTAGTGAATACCGCCGCCCATGGACATCTGCTACACCCGAGGGTTGCAGATGCGTTGGACAACCTTTTGAAAATTGGGCTCCGGCCACCGCACTCGCCAGACGAAACGCGAAAGTATTATACTTCCACTTTACGCCGGTCTTCTGTGAGGGCGTGGTACTTACCAGGACGAGTCCGCCCATTCGTGTAACAGGAGGCCGCCCGGGCTGCTGCGTGGCTCTACCACCGTAAAGATTACGATAAAGATTATGATATTAAAAGATGCACTGGCACAAATAAAGTGAATATTTTCTCATATAAGTCGACAAGTGCCGATGTTTTAATATTTCGACTAAATTCTGAATCACTTGTTTGTTTGAGTTGATTTACCGTCACACCGTTCACATCATTTCAGCAAACAACTTTATGCTTTAAGTTTTGAAAACGCCCATTTTAATATTTAACAAACACTTTTCCGAGCCGTCCTAGTATGGCCTGAATTGCCGTTGAAAATCGCAGCGATCTATTCGCTAACGCCTTAGCTGGGCAAATACTTTCTTTTTTTCTGTCGGAAAAATTCCCTGCCCGTGTGTCGGGGAAGTGGCAGGGGTATTTAGGAGTCAGAAACGGGTACCCACTAAAAGACCCACGTTGCACCTCTGTGGCATCGACCGGGGACAAGGGAACACGGGGACGCAATCTTCCACGATCCAAGCTATCTAAGCAAGTACCTAGACTAGTTCTACACAATTTAAACAGTTTACGAAAGTTGCGTTGCTCCCAATAGATGGCGTTATAGCAAACTTCGATCGTGTTTCAGTACAGATTGAATTAAAAACTTCAAATTCGGTTAACCGGATAATCATACAGTGTATCGTAAAAGCGAAGATACAAGAAATTGATTTCGCTTTTAGCACGATACACTTCATATATATTATCATAATAAGCTTTGCCGTCTATATATTAGGAACTTTTTAAAGTATGAATTACTTCCTCATAGAATTTGTTTTAAATACTGGTTTAATTATATTAAAAATTGTATATAGCCTTTAAAATATTTGTCAAGAAATATCTCAAGTTGATAAAAGATACAAAATTTAAGCGCCTACGTTATAAATGGAAAAACGCAGACTTGTTGGCATAATTGCTATATAATGTACGCAGGCGCCCTAAAAATTATAATTATGTAAAAAAAAAATTGCTTTTGTAATAAATCAGCCTTTTATTCCGCATAATACAGCTTATCTTATCACCCGTCCTGCAATATAAACAAAATGTATTAGTAACTGCTAACATTATAGTTATTTTTAAATATGGAACATAAATACTCCGTTAAGAATTTATTTTAAACGTAATGAAATGGTTATTTGTTTATGTGTATTCTTCTCTTTGTAAAATATAGTTAACATTTGTCAAACATCGGCATATGTAAACGACCGTCACCAATCAAACTAAGCGATTCAGTTCATACTGCATAACCTATGCGTTTCTTTAGGAAGGTAGTACTAGTAAGTTATTGCCTTCTCCTGAATTGCCAAACCCCAGTCCAACGATCCTCTACGTATCTGGCCAGCTAATTCGTGCTTCAGTAAACTGCTGCATGGCCCTGACACTAACTAGTGCTGTCAATAATACAAATTGGATCGCAATTGAAACTACCTCTAAAGCTTCCCCTGCCTTACCCTGCCAAGGCAATCAACTGTATATGACAGTGTAGAAGGTAAAGTTATAGTCTAATAAAGTTCACTAAAAACCTATATTAGTATAGATATGCGTATAATATGAAGGTAACTCTGTCTGTCTGTCTGTCTCGCTTTCACTCCAAAACTACTGAACCGATTTAAATGAAATTTGGTAGTCTAGAGCCTGAGAAAGGACATAGGTTATTTTTTAATTGGAAAAAAGTGTTGTAAAGGGTTGAAAGATATTTAACGGCTTCAACGCGAGCGAAGCTGCGGGCGAAGAGTTAGTTAATTATAATTTTAATGTACTTTTGTTTTACCTGGATGTCTTGTTATTCTTTAACTTGGTGCTGTTAAATTTCTTTCTTTCTAAAGTCACCCGATGACAATAAAGTATGCCTTCCACCCTCAAGGCAGTCATCCATATACGACAATCGGCAGACATACTTTACCTCGCACCTCAGCATGATGACTTTTATCATAACTATGATGACTTATCTTTGATGACTTTTAGATATCTTTGTTGATAGCTTACCACTACGCGCACTCCACCGAAGCAATCGCCGTCTACCACGTTCACCCCCGCTCCAGGGGGCCCGTCCACCACGCTGACCACCCCGGCACCCGGGTGATCCACCACATTCACCCCACCGTCTCCACCCACCACGTTCACCCCGCCGTCACCACCCACGACGTGGACACCGCCGCCTCCGTCTACCACGTTTACCCCGCTGTCTCCGTCTACTACATTAACCCCACCCGTCCCGTCCACCACCTGAAACCAGCGGGGGTCACATAGGACATTCCCGAGGAGTTAAATCATTGCTCCACAGACTGTTAGGGCCACGCGGTATCTTCCGTTATGCGATAGGCAAGCTCCGAGTAGTACAAGTGTGTTATTGTTAGTGTTATTCTTTCGCCTTTCGCCTGGTGAGTTAGGTAACCGTGGCGCGCTGTTTCAAAAATATTGGTAACGCATTTCAAACTCTGTTTTTTTTTTATGTGAGAAAGTGGCAAACGAGCTGGCGGCTCACCTGATGTTGACCGCTCACGGACTTTTGCAACACCGGTTGTAGATGTGTTGCCACCTTTGAATAAAGTGCGCCCCGGCTGCATCACTCACCAGACGAAACGCAGAAGTGTAACACTCCTACTTTACGCCGGTCTTCTGTGAGGCCGCGGTACTAACCCTAACGGACCTGCCCATTCGTGCAACAGCGAAAACTGTGGCGTGGTCCTACCACAGTTAGCTGTTACCGTTACTGGTGTGATAGTTTTCCACGGATGGCGGTGATTACGTCTTAGCATTAGGTGAACTGCTTGTCCGTTCGCCAACATTCCACATAAAGTTATGTTCAAATCATAACCACCAGGACTGTGAGGTCCCACAGCAGTTAGCTGCACGAATGGGCAGGCTCGTCCGTCCGTCGCTCCCCGTCTATTATTCTTTCGCCCTTCATAGTTGCCAACGCATACGCGACCTTTCAAGTGTTGTAAATGTCCACGGGCGGTAGTAATCACTTGCGGGTGAACCGCATGCAAACTTTTTATATATATAAAGAAATATCTAAACACCTATTTCGTAGTTACATAGTTAAGTTTAGAGTGGGTTGACCCCGGCTCCCTTGCTGACGAGACGATAACGAAGATTTATAAATACTTCTACTTATATCTGTGCTACTATGTTATGTTATATTTATGGTTTCTCGCCTCACTCGATATGTTGCCGTCCGTCGCCTAAGGCCTCTTTCCCTCTTTCCCATTAAGTTGGGATTGGCTGACTTTACCGTCCATTCGGTCGCGTAAAATATGTTAATTAGTCAAATCGTCCATAACGTGCCGTAGTTAACGTCGCAAAGAAGGATTAATGTATTTTATTGTATATGGTACGTGTGTACCGATATGAAACAAATGATTTTTATATAAAAATAATGTTCATGTATAGGCTGCTTGGAGAAATCCCAAGCCGTTAAATAGTAATAATGAAAAGCCCGCGCAAACTAAATGCCGTAGAGTAAGTTGTAATATTATTATTATTTGGGGTTACTTCTTTGTTTTCTCGTCCGGTTGGGTTTATAGATAAAAAATAAACATATAAATATTATTATTATTATTGATTTCCTTTGTAGATTTTCTCTAAATCGGTACCACCTTCAAGACTATAAGCTCAGCGCCACCGTAGTAAATTATATTAAACTTTTTCCTAAACGGCACACTAATTTCATTAACATTAAAAAAGTTCAGATTGATCGAGGCAATTTTGACTTTCGTCTTTCGAAATAGATTAAATCCATTTTTTTATTAACGAAAAACAAAATCCACTTCAAATATCTCACTCTGCATTAATTTTATAATTGATTTTTAGGAGACCCTTAAATATCTCCGGAGCCCAAGATCCAATACCAGTGAAATTAATACAGGACCACATGGGAAGCACCGGCTTTGAAATAAAAAGGAATCACCAAAATCAGTTCTCTCAGACGAAAGTTCTGAGGTGACAATCATAAAAAAACGTACAGTCTAATTGAAGATCTCCTCCTTTCTTGAAGTCGGTTTAAAAGCGGCTTAATGTCATGCTTACCTGGACTCCACTATCGCAGTCTACCACGGAGACGTATGACATTTTGACAACCGTAAACCAGTACTACTAATGTTGTCTGCACGGTCCACGTGCTGAGGTGGTGCAACTCATTATCTTGTCCCACGATAACGCGTAACGGGCGACCGCTAAAGCTTCGGACCTCTTCAGGGTTCCGTACCTTAAAATGTTAAATAGGGACCCTTATAAGGTCACCCTCTTGTCCGTCCGTCTGTCCGATCTTGCTTTCAACCATAATTGACAATTCTATGTCAACCGGCAGTGCCCTATAGGTTTTGGGTCGAAAACCTATATGGTAGTTGCCCTAGAATAACGTTTATCGTATTGACCCAGGACCTTGACTTTTATACACCCAATAGGAACTATAGACCTGAGTATCTGGTATAAGCTTGCTAGGTCCACCCGTTCCTGAGGAAATCGGTGGTGATTATTTACCCATTTTATTATAGCGGTATAATGGGTACCCTCGGCGTACCTGTTCGACTCGCACTTGACCGTTTTTTGCTTCTTATTAATTAATACCATCTTCTTATATATATATAAAAATGGATTGCTGTTCGTTAGTCTCGCTAAAACTCGAGAACGGCTGGACCGATTTAGCTAATTTTGGTCTTGAAATATTTGTGGCAGTGCAGGGAAGAAATTATGGAAAAATGTATGGAAAATCGAAATAGCAACAATTTTATTTTCGCCATACAAACTGTACCTGTCAACTATGTCTGTGTAGCATATACACTATGCGTGCGTTCCGAATCCTCTAGAAATAATTTAATATGGCAAAACAACGATTGCCGAGTCAGCTAGTTTGAAATATAAAAATGGTTTTCAAACATCCGTTGTTTAAGTGGTTACTTCACGGAATCCGTTGCTTGCTGTAGGTTCCAATACGTAACAGGACTAATGGAAAATAAAGATGCTAAGCCCGAGTGGTGCCCGTGGTAGGACCAAGCAACAGTTTCGGCTGTTGCACGAATGGGCGAACGTGAAGTGGAAGTTACATACTTCTGCCGCATCTGCGTTTCGTCTGGTGAGTGGCAACGCGTTCACAACGCTACGTGTGTTGAAAATGCCTTGCCACCTTTTAATAAAGTCTCCTCCAGTCCTAGTCAGCTCCCTGACCAGAACGCGGAAGTATAACACTGCAACATCACGCCGATCTTCTTTAAGGCCGTGGTACTTCTTGTACCTGCCCATTCGTGCAACACCGTGCCTCTACCACACATGTCACTTTTATTTCTGGGAACGGTTCGCATATTTCGTGGTCGCACCCAACCCAACACATGCACAGGCTTCACTTATCGGCGAAAGACTTAGTTTATCTACGAATAACTCGAAATAGATAAATCAGTTGCGAATCGCGATAGATTAGCTGGATAAAATTCTTTAATTGTACGCAATTTCTTAAGTAGGTAGAAAGTTACAGAGTTATCTTGTCGAATTAATGAACTTAAAAACTAGTTGAGTATACTTAAGTAACATATAGGTATTTAACGAAAAGTAGTTCTTTAAACTTTAAATTTTATGAACAAACATAGTGTACAGTTTAGTATACGCTTCATAATCATAATAATGCCACAAAAGTAATTGAAAATGTTGTCAAAACAAAGATTTATTTTAATTTTTCGTACTCTAATACATATCTCAGACCATACACAATCATAATTATGTATATGGAAACAAAAACCGCAAACAATACAAATATTATAAAGGCGAAAGTTTGTATGTATGGATGGATGTTTGTTACTCTTTCACGCAAACACTACTGAATGGATTTTAATGAAACCTTACGATAATATAGCTTATACATCAGAATAACACATAGGCTATAATTTATATACATATTTTATGTATATCTGTCTTTCTGTCTGAATGTTACGCCTTCAGCCTATTCTACGCAGCAGCTAGTATTAAATATAGTTGGAGTATTTTGCGTACTTCTGGTAGTAGCTTGACGTCCGGTTTCTGAAACACTGATCATCGTAGAGGTAAACTAATCAGCTGTCAAATGGCTTTTCAAATGTCATTTGAGTTGCCAAAAGGATGGTTAAACTCTCTGAATTGACCAGAATAATCTTCTTAATTTATTTATTTTTATATGAAAACTTGCCAAACGAGCAGACGGTTCACCTGATGTTAAGTGAATTACGCCGCCCATAGACATCTGCTACACCCGAGGGTTTGCAGATGCGTTGACAACCTTTTTGGAAATTGGGCTCCGGCTACCTCACTCACCAGACGAAACGCGAAAGTATTATACTTCCACTTTACGCCGGTCTTCTGTGAGGTCGCGGTACTTACCCGGACGAGCTTGCCCATTCGTGCAACAGCCGAGGCTGCTGCGTGGCCACCACCGTTTGATTAGAATGATCAGTGTTTCAGAAACCGGGCGCAAGTGTTTTTGTATAATCTGGAGAAAATTTTCGGACCACAGTCTCACTTCCTCTTTTCTGTATTTTATGAGTGTTTGCCAACAATCATATTAGAGTGGCGATAAATGGGTAAATTTAGATATTGGGTCAGAAAACTGTTAACTAGTATCTTAAAGGCGACCACGAGAGTAATACAGTATTATGGCTCCAATAAAAAAGTATACACTACAAGAATAAAGTTGGGCAACAAATTTTTGATACCCACGCTCTCGCGGCGAAGATTTGATAGCATACGAAAGTTATACGCCACCATAAGCTACTCAAATGTTTTATGACACAAACATCTTAGAGCTCACAAGATTTATTGTTATGTGACTCTATCATAAGAATGTTTCACCTGACATAAACCCCATTATAAAGACTTATCTTTTCGCCCGCGGCTTAGCTCGCGTTGTAGCCCTTAAATAAATATCTTTCTTTAAAAAAAATTCCAAGTATAAGGTAGTCCAAATTTTGTTAAAATCGGTTCGGTAGTTTTGGCGTGAAAGCGAGTCAGACAGACTTTCGCATTTATAATATTAGTGTGGAGTATTGATCTCGTAACAATTTTGCGGTTTACTTAATCAATTCAAGACTTCCCACTAGATGGAGTGACGACCTGTGCAAATGCACGGGAAGTCGATGTGTGCAATGCAGGTAGCTCAGGATCGTGTTTTGTGGGAACCACGAAGCTTTTGTCGACCAGTGGACTCAAACAGGCTAAAATGATGATGATGAATCGATTCAATCATATTGAACTGAAAAGTTCTTTATTTGTTTAAGAAAAAAAGTTTAGTTTAGTGTGTCACGCCAGCTCATCCAAGCTCGCAAAAGCTCCGAGCTCTAAACGTTAAAAATACAAAATCTCAAGGATAATAGCGTAAAGAGATCCGACTGTCAAACGTAAAGGTGGACGACCTTCCGAAAATTGCAATGGCCGCCGTAAAAATAAAAGCGAAGCACTGGAACTAAAATTGTTCAGCCCCGTGCCGCCCCACTGAGTCACCCGCCACCAGCTAGCGCTGGCGAACGCTAATTCACCACGCACCGAACGGCGGCGGCACATCGCAACGCAAATAAGATTTCTATTTACAAATCAGTAATTCGAAACGGAACAGTAGTCTCACAGACGTCGACTCCGGCGCGGACGTCGCAGCCCTCGCGCTCGTTTAAAAAAAAACACAAACAAACCAAAAGCCCGCGCGTTGGACGCTTTCGGGAAAAAACAACGGCTGTGCGGTGTTTTTGGCGCGTAAATTGGAATTAATACGGCGATGTAGCGGACGAGTGTCATTTTTACGCGTTCGGAAATCGTCAGTTGTCTGTTTACAAAACATTAGCACGTGATAACAACAAGAAATAATTTACCGGGAAACGCGAGTTTGTTCGTGTGTGTGTGTTTTTTTTAATTCATTTGATTACGGTAACAAGTAAGTTCTGTAATACATAATATAATTATATAAAACATTTCATTTTTTTACGATGCTTTGTCGGTTTTTCGCCGTACATATTGGTGGACGAATTTCCATAGATGTCAATGTGACTTTTCAAAATAAATAATTATTTGAATGAATCAATTGAAGTGAATACACAAAAGACTTAAACATTTAAAAAAAACTTTTTTCAGTCATAAGTAGGTACTTGATAATAATTCATCTTAATATTTTTACTTTTACCAGTTTACCATGATTGCGTTGAATTTGAAAGAGATAGCTTAAGGGCGGAAAATTTAGAGTTACAATATATTTGCACCATAATTCTAGCAGACTAATCTCCGACTGTTATGGAAGTTGAAGTAAAGGCTAGCAAACCCATAGGCTACAACTAGTTTTTTTTACCGAAAAAGTAAGTTATTTATTAAAGATTACTTATTTGGGAATAATCTTTAATATGTATTAACTTACTTAAAAGAAAGTAATTTGTTGTTAGCCTTTTACCACATTATAGCCTTAAAATTTAAATGTTAAAGTTTGAAGCTGTGATATAGTAAATTTTTATTTAATCCGTCTAATAGATAGAGTTTGGAAATATTCCAAGTTCATTTAGATAGTATTTATTGAATGTAAGTTGGATCAACGATTATGATTGACGTTGCCCCGCCGAAAACTTTGGCGGCCATGTTGAATGATCGAATTATTTTGCATGTTTCTTAGAAAATCCCTATAATACTGATAAAATTTCTTACTCAAACGTCTCGATAGATCTGGATGAGTTATGTAACGCGAAGTGACCTAAAGAATATTGTATGAAATGCAAATATTCCCATAATTATAGCAGTGGGAGATTACATATAAGACCAAGGAGTGGACAACTCCATTTTATACTGGTTTAGAATAAGAGCGAAGTTGAAGTAGAGCCGAGCAGTGTGACTGCCCTATTACGTATACAGTTGAGACTCGAAAGCGGTCAAATAATATTAGACATACGAGTATATTCACCTAGAATATATCGAATTATATTCTTACTCTGCAGCAACTTTTGTCGTGAACATTTAAGGGATGTGCACGGTATCAGAATACCTCCGTAAATCGATATAAGAACCAAGTGCCCACAATTTTGCATTTAGTTCCCTGATTTAGGTAGCCATCTAAAGGTATGGCAACTCAGCTATGGATGCGCTAGCCAGCCATCGTTTTGGATGTCCTTGTGAATCCTCTACTGTTATGTAAACTCGACCGGGGAAAAAGGGTTGCTAGTATACATGTATCACACGAATGCACGAATATTTCTTGATAAATTTTTACACAACGTTGTCTACTCCCAAACCAAGCAAAGCTCGTACTACAGGTGACTGATACAAGTATCATCCGAGTCCACTGCTGAACATAGGCCTTCCCCACAGACTGCCACGAAGAACAATTCTGATCCATCTTGTCATCAACTACAACTGACTGATTCATACATTCAGAGATTTTTTCATTCGTCGCCACAGCGTCGCATTACAAATCTCTCCTTCTAACAGTATGTTTTATCTCTTTTAAATTCATTCAACCCATTCATATGCGTGAACCTTACAAATGAACTTTACGTTACATTTTTATACGTAAGGTGTTCTAAAATTATTGTTTTGGAAAATTTAATAACTCGCTAAATGTTGATGTTTAAAGAATGTATATGTTTAATACGATTTTAAAGTTATCCTCTACATGTGTGTTCATTTATTGTCGCGGTTGTAACGACACGCTGTATATGAACTAAAACTTTCGGCGTTGCGTACTCGAACTTACGCCTACTGAACAATTAAGCGGGCGATGCGCTCACGGAGCGAAAATCTAGAGATCTAGTATTATTTATTACATAATATACATACATATTTGATGACTCCGTGGCGCAGTTGCCAACGTATTGGCTTCGGCGTCGGGGGTCGTGGGTTCGATTCCCACACGGGACAACTATTTGTGTGGCCCACAGATGGTTGTTTCGCATCTGAGTGTTTGTCCACGTGAAATTTATGTTTGTAAAACATCCTTACAACACAGGATAATGTTATCCTGAAGTAAGGGCAATGTTAAAAAGAAAAAGAAAAAAAAAAGAAAAAAAAAAGAATTTTATAGTATTATACGTTTTATGGTTTTGTTTACTTCTATTTTTCTTTATCTTTCTTACATATTTTGAGTGTAGAGTATAAGTATATCTAGTTTTACACACCTACCTATCATAATATTGAAATGATTTGTTTTGAAATGATTTGTTTCTCATGGAAGAAAACTCTTTTTAGGGTTAAGCTCGACTTTGTAAATTTTTTTGTAACTTTGTTTTCACTTATACTCTGTGTACAATAAAGAATAAAGATCTGTCTACGTTCTTTACTGTATCTTTAGCAATGCTTGCCGCCATCTTGTGTACTTCACAATACAAAACGCCTCACAAAGAACATATAACGAAGAAGATTTGTAGCGATAGATGTTGCCATTACTCTTAAATTAGGATTTATATTTATTATTAGTGCTAGTCTCTGCACTCAATTTTTGGGTTCCGTACCCAAAGGGTAAAACGGGACCCTATTTCTAAGACTCCGCTGTCTGTCTGTTCGTCTTTCACCAGGCTGTATCAAACGAAAAGTGATAGTTAAATAGTTGAAATTTTCACAGATGATGTATTTCTGTTAAGGCTAAAACAACAAATACAAACGCATTTGGCCGGTTTTTATTTATATTTAGGACAAGTTTTTACACAACGTTCTCTTGTCCCAAACTAAACAACGCTTGTACCATGGGTACTAGATAACTGATAAACATACCTAAACATACTTTTATTTTGTAAATAAATACACATCATAAATATATAAACAGCACTAGAAAACAAACATATTCATCACACAATATTTTTCCAGTAGTGGGGATCGAACCCATACCCTATGGCGCAAGAGGCAGGTGCACTACCCGCTGCGCCAATCGGGTCGACGAATTCGTATTGCATTAGTATACCTACCTCCATCTGAAATGATTCCCGAACCAAGTTCTCTTCGCTAATACAAAGCTATATAATATTAAAAACAATATAATAAAAGTAGCCTTGAACAAAAATATTGTATGCCTTGAATCATTTACAAATTTGAAACATAAATAAAATTTATCACTTTAATACCACGTTTATAGATCGAGTGGGAAGTAAAAGTTTTTCAGTTGGATAGTTGCCATACACGCGTTGCTACGTTGCGTTACGTTATTAAATAACAGGGTTTGAAATCGCGGCTCCACATGTGAATGAAAAAAATTGAAGATTCAAATGTGTAAAAGTGTCGTAAAATTTTTCGCCGCTGCACAGAAAACAATTAATATTAATAACCAGTTGTTCTCGCGACTTCGTTCGTGTGGAATTTAAAATAAATACTATTTCTAAAATAAAGCTAACTTAAGTTACTCCTTATTACATCAGCTACCTGCCAGTGAATGTCCCGTCAAAACCAGTCAAGCCGTTTCAGAGATTAGCCGGAACAAACAGACAAAAATTGTAAAAAGAATATTTTGTTATATGTACCGGGTATACATCCATATGCATCTAGTAAAAGCGCTTAATTTAATATTACAAACAGACACTTTAATCTTATTTATCTGTATAGATAATAACTTACTATCTTTCTCCTCACAATATATGACAAGACGATACAATATCATGGTTGGTACAGCTTCAGTTAAAAAAATAATCAAGTTATTGTACGGAGCTATTATAGGTGTACCTGTATTACAGATCACCAGGTCCTCACTCCTCACCCCACGGAATCAAGATAAGCATAGTTAACAAAGCCAAAAGTTGCTCACGTAATGGACTGTAGTAAGATATCACGTGTATTTATTTTTTCTTCAAACGTGCGATTTCTAAACCGAAAAGCAGTGTGTAGTGTGACCTTGACTAGCCGTTACCTTTTATCATATTATTTCAGAATAAAATTTGATTGTACTCTAAACCTGTATTTAAGGAAAATATTGTTTAAATTTTAAGATTCTTCGTAGGTACTAAACTGTCAGTGACGTAGGTACCAAACTAGTCTCTGAGATCATCAGAAAATTTGGAGCTGAAAATTCCTACGCACAAAACAAAGTTTATGGTCAAAGGTCATTTATGGTGCAAGGGGCGCGACTCTAGAATGACTTACCACTAGAAGTAAGGCGTGCTCAGTCATTAAATATTTTCAAGAATCTTGTAAAAAATCATTACTTATCTCTGTAATGTTATTCCCTAACAATGATATATGTATTCGTATATATGGTATGTATATATTTATATGTATGTATTGATGTGTATATTTATGTATTTATATGTATATATTTTGTTAGCCTTTTGTATACACATTTATTTATTTACTTACATATTTATAATATTATTATGAATTATGATTGTAGATAAATATTTTTCTTTTTCATTCATTTAGTTAACCCACACCTTTATTCCTAAATTATTTCTTTTTAATCCATCCAAAGGTTGCCTGGAAGAAATTACTCTTATCTAGTAATAAGGCCGCCCATTGTACCCATCACTTCTACATTAAGTTTTAATTTTTGTTTGTTTTTATTTTTGGTGTGTTTTTGTTTTTGTTTTTTATTTTGTGAATATACTTTAATATATTCATTAATTCATTCGTTCATACTAAAAATACACGTGATTGGGGGGTTAGTCTTAAACCACACCACGTATCACCAAATGGGAGGAGGGGGTTAAAAATGCTAAAAAAACTTACGTGATTAATGGAAGGTTGCCACCTTTTTATAAAGTGGGTCCCGCTTCCCGGACAAAACTTAGAAGATAACTTAATAGAATTATGGAATAAGACAAGTGAACAGGGCAAAGAAAAGAATAATTTTAATTCGACGAAAAAATAACTCTTTCATAAAATTATAATTTACTAGCTGCTGCCCGCTACTACGTCTGCGTAGAATAGGCAGAAGGCGTAACATTTAGACAGAAAAACATATTCAAATTGAAATTCAAATTCAAATCATTTATTCATCGAAATAAGAAATATACATTTCATTTATCGATAGTCATTTTTTACATCTGCCACCGTTTCGTAATGAGGTTCATCTAACGGAGAAGAAACAGGCGAAAGAAACTCCGTAGGTATCCTCTGTTTTGTAATTTTTTTTTCTCAACAAATACATTATTATACAGTACATATTTTCTTTTTTAGAAACAGCTTAGGAGCGATCATCTCATTCCCAGGGGTTATTATCGTTAATGTTTTCATTTATATTATAATAACCCTTTTTAAAAAGTTTTTCTTTAATAAATTTCTTAAACCTGTTAATAGATAGGCTTTGCACATTAACTGGGATTTTGTTGTAGAAGCGTATACACCGTCCCATGAACGAGTTACTGACTCTATGGAGACTAGTAATATAATATATACATAAAATATCTATATAAATTACAGCCCATGTTTTATTCTGATGTATAAGCTATATTATTGTAAAGTTTCATTAAAATCCATCCATACATACAAACTTTCGTCTTTATAATATTAGTAAGGATTAAACGTGGTAGCATGTGTCGTGTTTTTTATTGATATAATTTATTTTCTATGCATAATTAAAAAAAAAATATTAGCATCCTGCACTCCTCTATATAAAATATAAGTGTGGGAAATTTCATTATCCTCCGTCCGAGAAATATTCGTAAAAACGGGTACAAAGTTTTTGCTTCACGTATGCAAACGATAAGTAAACGTAAAACTGTTCCATTATGATATCACCACTATAATTACTAATAACTAGATTTTGGCGTTGCATAAATACATACTAGTTTTTACTAATTACTCGCTTAATGTGCATCGGGTAATGAAGTAATGAATGCGCGTTAAATGGAATAAATAATTGGTAATTCTTACGGGTCCGTTTCTTTTGTGTTCGCGAGGAATCAATATGCGTTCAGCGAGGAATGCGTCTTCGATTACTTTCTCATTATCTTACAATGCCCTACAGCGGGTTGAAACGTAAGTAAGTCTAAAGCAATGGCTCTCAAAGTTTTTTTTTTTTTAATGGAATAACCAATTTTTTACTAACGATAAAACAAAACCGACTTCTAATATCTCTATGCTCATTTTATAATTGATTTTGAGGAGTTCCCTAAGTATCTCCGGAGCCCAAGATCCAATACCGATGAAATTAATATGGGACCACATGGGAAGCACCAGATTTCAAATAAAAAAAATCATCAAATTCGCTGTGTGTGTAACATTTCGAAGATATGTGAAGTCGGCCTATCCGCACCGGGGCCGCGTGAGAGGAGGCCTTCGCTCAGCGGCGGGAGTACAAAAACAAAGTAAACTAACAGCCCATACATGTCCCACGGCTGGGCAAAGGCCTCCTCTGTCCAGAGGGTATCAGGCCATAGACCACCACGCGACCCCACTGCCGACTGACGGACTTTACATAATAATAATAATAATAATAATTAAAATGTTTATTTTTATCCATAACATTTATTTTATATATGCAATATATATCTATATTTTTATTTTTATTTATAAACCCAACTAGACGAGAAAACAAATGAATATATAATAATAATAATAATAATAATAATCTTTATTTGCCATTAAACTGGGTGATTAAGAAGTTGATTTACAAAATTATTGACCTCCAAGTTCAGCCATAATATATGGCATGCAAATATTCGTTATACACCATAGCTACGAACAAGTTTTTTTTTGTTATTATTTCGAAAATATACAGGTTTCATGACGATGTTTTCCTTCGCCGCTTAGCACGTGATAAGTCGGCGCTTAAAATTAACAATTTCATCGGCGCAAACTCGGGTTGCTCGAATAATTTGAATTAAAAGCGAGCGCCCGGACTTTTAATAAAGTGGGCCCAGGCTACCTCACTCACCAGACGAAACGTAGTAGTATAAGACTCGCGCCAGTTTTCTGTGAGGTCGTGGTACTTACCCGGACGGACCTGCCATTTCGAGCAACATGGAAGGAAATTGCACGGCCCTATCACAATTAACTTATTTATGACATGAATGTTGTCAAATAACATCAGAAAAGCATCGCAAAAGAGAAACAGTTCGTTCACATGTTTTTAATATTTAGGACAGCGCCATCTATTGACGAGGAGCTTAACTATTTCGGCCGTAACTAGTTTCAATCTTTCGGCATTGCTAAAACATTAGGTAAACATTTATTTTTCGTAATAATACCATTCATGAAACATATTTCATGCTGAATAGCAATTTTTCGATACAGATATTTTTTAAGCTTTTTTAATTTTTTCTTCTTTTTACGTTTTGGTATCTAAAAAAACACAACTTGGAAATATAGAATTTTGTTACTATTTCTTTTCTATTATCCCACTTTCTTTTTTTTCTTACTAAACTTTGGCACTTACGTTCTAATTGCGTACAAAAATATGAAACACGTAAGAAGTTATACTTCTTTGGCGAAACAAAATAAAAATAAGTCCTAGATTATTATAAGGCCTGCTCCTACTAATATACATTTTTACAAACGATGAAATCTAATTACAAGTGTTATAGGATTATTTAAAAAGTATAGTCTAATTAAATAATGTTTATTTATACAATGTCCAATTATATATACCTACATAGGTAATTAAAATAGATATAGATATACTGAAAGCAGATTTATCGACTAACTTTACGGAGTTCATTTCAATTTTCATGTCACTGACTAACTTTATGGTGTCAATTTCAGTCCCTCATATTGTTTTTCCGAACTTCGAAAATGTTAATAATTTTCTAATAATCTAAAATCGATTTTACTGATACTGACGCATGATTGGTATAAGAAATATTTGCCTGTCGGCATTCCGTTAAGCAAGCGTAAAAGATTAGGTAGCTTCAAATAAAAGAGGGAAATGTCTTCGGTCGGATGTGGTTTAAACAGTTTTAACCTGACGAACGCGTCAACTTCAAAAAGGAAACTTAAAATTAGCCCTTCCACGAACTTCTGAATGCTCTTTTGTTTTTAACTGCTTACCTGTCCGGAAATGGATTACTCCTTTTTTAATCATCATCATTTTATTTTACTTTTTTGGCGGGAATGTTATTTACTATGTTTAAAGTTTAACGTGAAAGGCCATTTTTTCTTATTGGCGGGAATCTTATTTGACAACTGACTTTTGTTTTCTTTTTTTATTTAACTTTAACAAACTTAATGATATAACTAGGCAGTTTTATAATACCTACCTAAAAACTAACATTGGATTATTCTAAAAAAAACTAATTTCACGGTCAGTCGATAATGAATGTATAAATTTCAGTTAAAGTAATCCTTCATATAAGTGCTTAGTCGATCTCGATGTTTCTGGTACTACTGAGCACACGCACATATGCAGCGCTCTATTTACGCCGTCCAATGCCAAGTGCAGTGTAAATAAATCCCTACGCGTTACAAAATAAAACGTCGAAACCGCCGCAAGGATCCGTTTGGCGGAATTCCAACGCCATCGAGTTACAAATGAAACGAACTCGATGATTTATCGATTTGAACGAATCGATTTGCGTCCGACGGAGCTTATGATGTATCGTCGATATTTTTGTATACGGAGTTCTGATTACGATTACATTCTATATGTAAAACTAACAAGTACTCTGGCCTCGTATTGAATATTTGTATTTATTGAGAAGCTATTAAATAAACTGAAAGCTGGTAGTATAAAATTTGTTATTGGTAACACAAAAATCCTTACTAATATTATAAAGGCGAAAGTTTGTATGTATGGATGGATGTTTGTTACTCTTTCACGCAAATACTACTGAATGGATTTTAATGAAACTTAAACAATAATATAGCTTATACATCAGAATAACACAGGCTATAATTTATATACATATTTTTATGTGTATCTGTCTTTCTGTCTGAATGTTACGCATTCAGCCTATTCTACGCAGACGTAGTCGCGGACAGCAGCTAGTAACATATAAAGCTATTAATACGGGTATATTTTTTATAGTTCGCAAGTGAGCAGGTGGTTCACCTGATATTAAGTGATTTCCGCTGCCCTTGGACATCTACAACACCTGTTGGGTTGCAGACGCGTTGCCAACATTAAAAAAGTTGGCCCCGGTTATGTCACTCACCACTCACCAGACCAAACGCGAAAGAATAATACTTCCAATTCACGCTGGTCTTCTGACGAGACCGTGGTAATTCTCCGAGGCGAGCCTGCCCCTTAATTTACAGCTGAAGCTGATGCGTGACCCTAGAAGACCCTAGAAGAATATTAACCAAAATTCTTATTAAATCGCATTTAATACGTTTACGGGAATTCTATAGCAATCAATTGTGTGCCTAACTGCGGCTTGATGGTTATTCTTATAATAATATGTTAATTATGTAATTGAAATATGTATGTCAATTAATAAAAATTACCTAAAAGAAAACCGTTTATTTACACGTCCTAACACAGAGATATCAATTATCAGATTAGCACCAAACTAGGTTAAGCTGTATTCATTTGCGGATGTTTTTTTGCATATTTTCCAATAATCGATATAAGCGCAAATTGACGTTCTGGACGCGGCCGAGAGACTACGCATTTAGACAGCCTGTGATACAGTTTCCTCAATCAATTTGCAGATTTACTACTGCTCCTGAAAATAAATTTAACCAAATTGACTCCGGATGTTAATATTATTGGTAGATTGATAAAATTTTCCATCGAACGGGTGTTATTTTCGTATTTCAATGTCAGACTTACGTTGACGTAGTCCACCATGATTAAATACGAGTGAGTTCCGGTTAACGCGTTTTCAATTAAAATTACAACTTTTTTTATTTCACTTGATCGATAAAATCTATCTCTTATTACCAATCAATTAAGGCTTATTAAGATTTTTCCGATCAGAAAACACAATTTTGTAACAATAAAACGCATCGCGTTTTCCGACGAAACGCTTCTTTGAAGCGGTCTGACGTCGGCCGTCTGACGCCTTTAATTAATCTGTGGCGGGAAAATGAAAGTAAAAATAACGACGTCTTGTTGAAAGTAAATCTTATCCAAGTAGTTGCGATTTGTAAACAACCTCTAACCACGGCAACCATAAATCAATGCCATAAACACAAAAAAATCGATATTATAGCCGCCAAAAGTTTTAGCAAATTTTAGCAACAAGACAAGTAATAACATATTTAACCGAGTTGATTTAACTTTTTAAAATTCCATTAATCTATGGGTACTTAACTGTTCAGATATTACCTGTGATTATACGAAACCCTTACTTATATTCCTTACTTAATCCTCACTAGTATTATAAAGTCGAAAGTTTGTATGTATGGATGGATGTTTGTTACTCTTTCACGCTAAAACTACAGAATGGATTTTAATGAAACTTTACAATACTAGCTTGTTCATCAGAATAAGACAGGCTATATGTTATATACATATTTTATGTATTATTGTCTGAATGTTACGCCTTCAGCCTATTCTACGCAGACGCAGAATACATTTATTAGATCTATAACAATTAAAATTATTACAATCCTAAAAAAATAGGACGCTGTAGCTTATGATATTAAATTGGGACGTTTTCGTGTCTTCACTGCTTCGGCTGCGAGATGAAGGACGAATTGGTCTGCGCTGCGAGAAAAGGTCTTCGTTGAGGACAACCCTTGAGCGGAAACTTTAGAAATTGTGATGTTATGTTTCCTTTGACCTCGCTGACGACCCAATTGGCGTATTGGATAATGACCATGTCTCTTGCGCCAGAGGGTGTGGGTTCGATCCACACAACTGAAACAATATTGTGTTATGAACATTGTGTTTTTATAGTGCCTGCGTGTATATATATGTTTAATATTATATTTACTAAGAAAATTACATTTAAGTTTATTTGTCAGTTACCCATAGTAGAAGTTTTGCTTAGTTTGGGTAGATAAAGTTATTTAAAAATATATTCAAATAAAAAGTCTTAAAAATAGGGTATCGTTCGAGGTATGCCAATGGGATCACACCTCTCGATTCTTTCCTTCACCGCTATATATAAATAGTTTTTAAATTGTAAATTAAATAAATTTTAGCTGTTTTAAATTTTTAACACACATTTACATAAATATGTATTACGGTTCCTTGGCCGATGTAAAAGTTGCTCAATTGACTGCTAGATAAAACCGATAAACCGTAAACAGTTATTGTGTCTTATCAGTTATAACGGTTTTCGAGATCTGTCTGAAAGTTTCATCACGAGATTACGTATAAACTAGACCGCGACATTAAGCTGTAAACGCGTCGCTAACGGAATCGGAACAAAGGATACAAATTATGGAACAGCGCAAAGGTCTTTGCCTCGACTAAATATAGAGAGGAAAGTTCGGGACGCTTGCCGTGAATGTATCGATGATACGTTGTCGAAAGATCTTTGTTCGTTTATTCCAGTGGAATTAAACAACGAAATAATCTCAGTTTACGTTTGATTATTCACTTTGGTCGAAATGCTAAATTTAAACGCGGAGAATTTAATATTGGTGGAAACAAAGGAACGCTAGGAACTAAGAAATTCGTATGAGTTTTCATTTCATAGTAAGATTGTTTAACATTCGAATAGATTTTAATCACTCAAATTAATTATTTAAATTTAATTTTAGATCTGTAATTTGTGTACATATATATCGTATTAAATAAGTTATTAATTTAATATAATACAGAAGCATTTTATGACATTATAAATACGTTGAGTTAAAATTGATGTCAATTTTTTTAAATATGTATAAATTCTTCATCAACATTCTTAATTCAGATTAATATTGATCGCGAAAGTTTTTTCCCCCTATATCTTTACTGGAAATATTTCTTTTCATGAGCGTGTACATAGATTTTGGTGAGGTTCTTTTGTTTGCAGTTTGTTGAGAAAGTATCGATAGTTTGAATTATCGATACAAATCTCTTTAGTAACAATAATTACTATGTTACGCTGCTAAAATTAGTATTTGTAAATTTTTTTTATTTGCGTAAACAAGCATCCGAGGAGGATCATTACATTCCCATAACAATTACATTTTCAATAACTAAACATAAATAGCTAGAACCAATGACTGACGTTTTTAACAAATTAAGATTAACTAAATTACTGTCTCTTTTGCCTTATCTAAACTTTTTCCAGCGTTATTACATTATGTTCGTACAACATGAACTACTTTTATGATCTGCAAATGGTTTACTAGATATGTTATCTGTTTGTGTCTGTAAATTGATTTATTCAAGACCAATCTGACGTTCAAGACGTCTTTACAACGCGTGATGACTTGACACTATATACATATAATCATTATTTAAATCTTTGTAACACAGTGTATTGTTAATTGAATATGCCATGGAATTAAAGTATGTGAAATAGTCTAGATAAAATTTATACAAAATATTTCAAAATTATAACTGGTTTCTTCACTTAACTGTGCGTTGCACATGTGTGATGTCTTACGATCGGTATTTACCTCAAAATTATGATAAAATACCGATACTGACTATTAATAAACCTTTTTTTCCGATGGAATCATACTTGGGGCAGGTCGCTTAACACTGTATCACTTACATAACATTTTCTTCCATAACGAACGCCATGCAAGACCGCTTGGCCCTCGTCGGGCGTCGCCCCGCCACAAATCCGTCAACAGCTCTCCTTTTCGTCAGCGGCCGGTCGGAAACCAGTGCCAAAGCTTCGACCTACTTGTCTATGCCCCTCAACAATGACACTTCATAAATATGACACATATTTCGCGTGTTTTCTCGTGCGATATTATTGTCAATAGATTTCTATGTTAGAATGCAAAGGTTTTTCTTTACCCAAAAAGCGCTGGTCTGTCCCGTGGCCAAAATCCTCTGAAGGACTCCGTGATGCTTCTCGAAGGTTCGAATCGAACCCACGTATCACCACGCTGGATACGTGGGTTCGATTCCCACACGAGACATCTATATTTGTGACCCATAGATAATTAAATCTGGGTGTTTGTCCACGTGAAATTTATGTATGGAAAACGTCCTTACAACACAGGATAATGTTATCCTACAGTAATGGGGCAATTTTTTCGAATAAAACAAGAAATGTACCGTTTTAACTTCTTTATTGGTTATTGAACATTTCCAGTTAATGTCTTAGTTAGGATGCCAACACTTGATTCCAGTGATTTATCAAACATTAAATGTACTTATAATTTTGTAAGTACGCGTAAAAATCAGACCCTAAAACTCCTAGAAGTGAGAATGCCATACAAGTGCTAAAGCGTCTATGCGAAGCAGTAAATGAGCAGAGGTTAATTTACGTTCATTTATAATTATTAACAAATGTCTTAATATTTTATACAGGCCTTTATCGCTATGTGAATTATTATGACAGGATTTCTTACTATGTGGCGCTCCAAATTATTGATTTATTTTCCTAACCGCCGGAGACAGACAGCATTGATAATATGTCAGTTATTGATTAATAACATATGCACAAGATGGAATAAGAATTTTTGACGAGTTTTTAAATTTTGGAAACAAAATCGACTTCAAATGTCTCACTCACTGTACATTTTCTATTCGACTTTGAAGAGTTCACTGATGTATATACGGGGTCCAATATTCAAAAAAATTTAATCTAAAATCGGTTCATAAATGACGGAATTTTGAGGTAGCAAACATAAATAAGTAGACGTAGAATTGAAAACTTCCTTCTTATTATTAAAGGACAAAGTACAAAAAAATACAATTTTATCTCCATCGGTTAGGAAAATCAATCAATAATTTATAGCGCCATATAGGACGAGATCCTTTAAACTCGTTTAAGCGTAAATAGTAACAAGTACTAAAACTACACTCAACAATATAGCGTCCGTTTCCTAAAGAAAGTCGTGGCATTGTCTTACAACCGTCGTGAGACGATGATGAGATGAGTTATAGTCGCTGCAAGACAAAAACAAAACTTGCAGTGTCGCCAAATTTCGGCTCAAAGCCATATGACTGACTGACATCGTCACAACTTTCGGTCAAAAATAACTTTGTGCGTCACCGAAGTAGAATGACCGACACACTTGTTTTTTTTTTTTGGCAGTTGCTTTTCAAAACACCACGTTACATATAATGTGGTTTCTCATTAACCGACTTAAAATATGTACTAAAAATGCTTCAAATATACTCGGAGTATGTAAACACTCTCAAGTAAATTCATAATAAGGTAC
Source organism: Iphiclides podalirius (assembly GCA_933534255.1). Lineage (NCBI taxonomy): Eukaryota > Metazoa > Arthropoda > Insecta > Lepidoptera > Papilionidae > Iphiclides > Iphiclides podalirius. The sequence continues at coordinate 6,544,898 of OW152841.1, read as the reverse complement.
ATAAGTTAAAATGATATATAAGTAAGTTTTTAAACTTTTATTTATGTCGATATATTTTGAATAGCGAACATCACTACACTGCCGAACCGAAAAGGGCGCGCAATCGGTATAAAGTCGTCACACACGCACGCCCGTGTTCTTAAAATAAAGTTACGTCTGTATCCAGACTAATGAATGTGTTAGTGCATTGTCTATTAACATACAAATTATATGAGAAGGTATTTATGGGGCATTCGTTAAATACGTAATGGTAGAAGAAGGTTATTAATTAAAAATCAAATAAAATCTAATAAAAATGGAAACAGTATAATCATAAGTAAATTATAAGAAAATATAATCTACGTTATTTTAAAGAAAAGCATTTTAGCTACTTTTTTACAGATGAATCTCTATAACACGCAAGTTTCGTCTGCACTTGTTCATGTTTAGTCTATGGCGATTTGCTGCCTTCTCTTTTTTTTTAATTAATTCACATTTTTCGCCTAAAGTCAGCTGTTGTTGACAGTCATAAGTTAAATTAATAATACAGATTTAAATTTTATTATATAATTATACAGATTTAAATTAGTGTGACAGTTAATAAACTTTCTCCTCGTGCTGTTTCTTAAATGACGTCTCAAGTTTTGTAGCATCTTTCTATATTAGGACAATAAACAGATCATCTGCTATAGATGGACACGGGCCAACGATAATGTTGATTGTTTCTCAACGTTATGGATAAATAAACAAACTTGTTTTTCGGTCCATCTGTTGTATCATTGTCTTTGTTAGGTAATGACGTCTTTGTTTTCAGTTTTAATTACTGGAGGTTATGGACTGGTGTCTCATATGTTTAACTGAAAAAGGATTCCCAAAAATGTATTAATGATGTGTTCAACAATTGAGCAAAATGCTACCAATAGTAAAAAGTGAAAGACCTGAAGTTACGCTAGTAGATGAAATGAAGTTTCTCAAGCTTGCGGTTCACCTGATTTTACGTGATAACCGCTACTTTTAACCGACTTCAAAAAGAGGAGGTTCTGAATTACTATTACAGACTTTTTTTTTTTTTATGTTTGTTACTTCATAACTTTTGACTGAGTAAACCAATTTTGATTTTTTTAAATAGGTCACTCATTGGTCATAACTCTGGTTGAAATTTGAAAAGCTATTTGACAGCTGATTAGTTAACATCTACGATGATCAGCGTCTCAGAAACCGAGCTTTAGAGTACTGAGAGCAAGAGTCACAGGTGCTTGCAATACATTGTTAATTAATGAGCGGACGCAAACGGAGTAGCGGGTATCAGCTAGTCATATGTAATGGTATTATGCGAGCGTGAACGCTATCTGGGTAAACAGACGTGGCCCACATCGCTAGAAGGACGCGGTTTAGGAGTTAAACGGTCAGTAGTTCTGGTAGAGTGCCAGGTTTAATAATAACCGGCGGCAGCGCGAACTATCTCTTAGGAGCTGCCGTCTTGAGTTACAGGAGCTCGGAGAAGGTCTTCTTTTATGCGAGAAGGTCGCAAGTAGTGGTTATATAGTCACTTGATGTTAAGTGGTAACCGCCGCATATGGATATTTGCAACACCCGTGCGCTGCCACCGTTTAATAAAGCTCGCTCCGGTTATCTCACTCGCCTGACGAAACGCAGAAGTATGACTGTTAATTCTTTAGAGAATTAATGAAATGGATTTAGTAGGCTTTGAAATAATTTAGAAAACTCGTAACTGTTTAGAAACTGTGTATTGTATCAAGTAAGAAATGGAACAGAACAGAAAATTATAACATAGTAAAAGACGTTAAACATAGAAAATAAAAACACGAAAATCGCAGGTAGGCAGCAAAAGTATAAAGGAAGATGGTTGAGCATATGTCCGCATCCTTTACATGATAGGTGGCGCTGTAACAATGACACTTCACGCCGGTCTTCTGGGAGGTCGTGGCACTTTCACGGACGGACCTGCTCATTCGTGCAACAGCGAAGACTGTTCCGACCTTCATAGCCTAGGGTGATAAGTCAGCACTTAAAATTAACCGTTTCATTGGTGCCGGCACCGTGGATCGGACTCAGGTTGCTCAGAATTAAAAGCGACCGGATAATGAGCTATAATTATAAAGGTTAATTTAAATTTTAAAGTTTTTTATAGTGCTAATCTCTGCACTTAAGATTGAACATTAAACATGTAGAAAAAGTACGAAAAGATTGTCGCCGCTGTGGGAATCGAACCCACGTCTTCGGCATTCCCGGCCTGACGCTCTAGCCACTGAGCTAAACGGCTTATCCCACAGCAGTTCGATTCCCACAGCGGCGACAATCTTTTCGTACTTTTTCTACTTGTTTCAAAAGGTTAATTTAATTCTAATATTAATGTAGCTTATGACCACGAGAAGTGCAAACAAGCAGTTCATCTGTTGACAAAGTGGATGCCATTTCACCAGAGCTGCATAAGCATTGCCAGCCTATAAGCAAATAACCTTCTATGTCTCTTGGGACTTAACTAATCTGTTCTCTGTCTCTGAGAACTTGATTAATCTCTTCTCCGTCTCTGAGGACTAGATTAACCTCTAACCTAAATGAGGCTTCCGATAATAACGTAGTACGACTACATCTAGTTCAATGGTTCTCAAAATGGGCGGTACCGCCCCCCAGTGGGCACTGAAGGTAGCTGAGGGGGCGATTGAGACTAATATTAAGGCCCTTAAATAAAAATCGATGGGCGGAAGAAAGTAGGTATAAGGGCGCGTTGATAATTAGCTGCGGCCACACTGTGTAGAGATTTTAGTCGTTCAAGGAGAAGTTCATTAAACGGCCTACCTTGTTGTTTTATTTCTATTTATTTATTTATTTATTGATAGAACCACCAACGGAATAACATGTTGTTTTGTTATAAAAACTGACAATAGACTTAGGAACTAAGATTTACGTTTCCATTTAAAGGTAGTTACAGCGTGTTTAAAAAGACGATAAGTTTACGATAACTCAATAATAATTACAAGTATAAGTTTTTTTTTTAAATTCAAAACTGGCCTGCACTTGACTGCCATCCCACCTGATAATAATATATCCCACTAATATGAAACAACAACATAAAAACCAACAATAAGACAATAAGACAAAAAAATTAAAATTTCCTTACATATTTCTGTACAAAATTTAGGTGAAGAATTTCTAAGAGGCGTTAATTAGGCAATTTTTCCTAATGTGGGCGGTACATCAAAAAAGTTTGAGAAACACCGATTTCATTGATCGATTTTCGAATTTTCCACGTCGTCTTGAACCCCCCACTGCAAGTTCTCCTTCCAAGAAGATTTTTTAAGGTTCCGTACCCAAATGGTAAAACGGGATCCTATTACTAAGACCCCGCTGTCTGTCTGTGTGTCTGCCTGTCCGTCTGTCATCAGGATGTATCTCTTGAACTGTGATAGTTATCAGTTAAAATTTTCACAGATGATGTATTTCTGTTGCCGCTATAACAACAAATACTAAAAAAATTGAATAAAAAATATTTAAGTGGGGCTGCCGTACGAGAGACATGATTTTTTTTGCCGTTTTCAAGATTCCGTACCCAAAGGGTTAAACGGGCCCCTATTACTAAATTATAGACAATGATACGGAACTACTCGTGCGCAGTCCGACTCGCTCTTGGCCGGTTTTTGATTGCATCAGTCACTCATCGCCTTTAGGTCTTTACGGATCCACCGTGCTTGAGGTGGCCGCTGAGCGCGCCTAGCATAAACCTTGTTTGTGAGTGATTTTTTTTATGTGAAAAGTTGCATAGCGAGCAGGCGTTTCACCTGATGTTAAGTGAATACCGCCGCCCATGGACATCAGCTACACCCGAGGGTTGCAGATGCGTTGACAGCCTTTTCAAGATTGGGCTCCAGCTACCTAACTCACCAGACGAAACGTGAAAGTATTTGTTATACTTTCACTTTACGCCGGTCTTCTGTGAGGTCGTGGTACTTACCCGGACGGGCCTGCCTATTCGTGCCGCAGCCGAGGCTGCTGCGTGGCCCTACCTCAGTTAAATAGATAGGTAAACTTGTATAGGAACGATGGGCCAATCAGTCCTGTTGACTATATATAGACCTTGAATCCAATTTGGTATCCATCATCGTGCCAGTGCATCGACAGCCGCTGAGACGCATCATATCTAATAATAATCTTGTCTGCGCATCATTATGACCGAGTGAGTCATTTCATCCGATTGGACGTATGCACGTCTTTCAGCCCTATCGATGTAGATTTTTTGTGAGGATTAGCAAGCGAGCCGGCGGTACTCCTGAAGTTAAGTTATAACCACAGTCCATTGGCATATGCACTATCTCACAAAATAATTTTTAACAAAAAAAAACCCGACTTCAATCAGAAAATTATAACATTCAATGATGGCCCTCGATTTCTATGTGATTCCATCGTCAGATCCGGGTTTCCTTATCATGATACCACCCTTGGAATATCTCCTTTCCGACAAAAAAAGTATCATCAAAATTGGCTCATAAACGACGAAGTTACCCGCGAACACACATAAAAAAAATGTATACGGTCGAATTAAGAAGCCTCCTCCTTTTTTGAAGTCGGTAAAAAATAGAAAATTCTAACTAATTTACGTAATACACAACAGCTGCACCTTACCCCGCATAAACACCAGTGACGTTACGAAAAATTTTACGAGAAATCTCTTCTTTATCTTTCATACGTCCGTCGTAAACTGAAGGTCACCTGTTGGATCAGATTTCGTCGTAAAACGAAAGTCGTAATACATAAATATCTATTTTCAAAAGAACACATAAAACTTAATAATATTATAATTTAAAGTCTTGGGAATTTCTCCATAGAGACTATTATCATAAACCGCCAATGTACATAACAAAAATCTAACGCATTCTTTTGCCAGGATCAAACAGATAGCCACTTTTATCCGTCTTTACCCTTTTCGTTTTAAATACAAAACTAGGAAAATAAGTACATAGTATAAAACAAAGTCGTCCGTCCCGCTGTCTGTCTGTCCCTATGAATGCTTAGATCTTTAAAACTACGCAACGGATCTTGATGCAGTTTTTTTACTAGATAGAGTGATTTAAGAGGAAGGTTTATATGTATAATACATTGCACCCGTGCGAAGCCAGGACGAATCGCTAGTATAATATATTTCGTTAAATGTTCTTATGTAAGTTTGTATAACTTCTTTGAAACGGTAAAAATAAATATACACTTAACCGCGCTATACAAAACACCATAACCAATAAAATGAAAACATTATTTTGATATTGAATAATTTTAACATGTTGCTACACAACTAGACAACCACTGAAAACTTTAAACGTAAATAGAAAAATGCTTAAAATCTAGGCTTAAAATTAAATATTAAAATAATATTTAAAACCATGTAGGCACAGGCAGTTTTTTTAGTTCTAATATGGAATGTTTTATACGTAGTACTTATAGGTAACAGGTTCTGGTTAACTCCATTCAATGTCACACCGCGTTCGTAGCAAAAACAGATTAAAGAATAGATCCACCACAACCACAGACGATACAAAATAACCTCCATAAAAACACGAGTTCTTTGTCGGGCGTCCTCAGTTATTTTAACCGTGAGCTATAAAGCTTAACGGTAGCACCATCTTTGATTTACGACTTATAATAGTTTCGTAACGATATATATTTGATGTTGTTTACCGTCCACTTTATGTGTATTTCCGTTTTCAATGAAAATAGAACTGACATGATATCCATTTCGACAAGCTACGTGAGCGAATTCGGGCATTAAAAACACTTCTGTAATATATGTAATGGATATAATAAATATATTTTTGTTTCCGAATCAGATTCCGAATATTAATCAATTTTCAATCGATACTGAATACTAGGCCCCGAGTATCGATAATCGAAAATTACTAGTTCGAGTAAAAAATATTTAATCTCTATATCAATCTTTGATCTATGTATATCAATATATTATCAAACTCTCACCGCACCTAGCTACTACGTACAAAGTATAAATTATAGTAGGATGTATTGCTATAAATAAGACAAAAGGCGTTTTGTCATCGGGATCCATACAAAAAGGTGTCCCTCAGGGATCGTTTTAGGGTCATTTCTATTCTTGGTTAATGCATCACTTCATGCTCAAGATGACATCGGAAATACTTCTAGATATTTGCCACACTTTATTGTTATTTAAGTTAAATAGAAGTGGCCATATTTTGGATGCTCTATCATGGAGCACAATAGAACTCACAAGCAACAGAAACTGTATACGTTGAATTTGGACGTGTGAATTTTGGCACGGTCTTAAATTTAAAGTGTAGTAAAAAAAATTATGTGACAAGTTTGCAGGTGGCAACAAACCGATCACCTGATGTTTAAGCGAGTACCACCGCCTACGGGCGTCTATAACAACTTACCGGTTGACATTACTAACCTTTAAAAACGGGTCCGGTTATCCAGACGAAACAAAAAGCATATTAACCAGACGAAACAAAAAGCACAAAAGTTCCACTTCTTCTTCTAGGCTGTCCTAAATGTGCCCTAACTTCTTTTAGGCTATGGTACTCCCCGAGCCCATTCGTGGTACCAGTTAAAACTCCTCTACCTTTTAAAATCCACACTATTTACCCGTTCCTTGTTGCAATAGGTACGTCATAATGAAAACTTGTCTGTAATTAAAGCTCTTCAATAATCGGGATCAGACAGTTAACGAAGCATCATGGCATGTTGCTGTGGGAATCAAATCAGGTTTAAAGACACTGACATAAAAATAGGTGAGGGTCAATTGGTACCTTACGAACCTATATACATAATCTTTAATGTAAAATTTGACGATTCATAAGAGCGCGCAAGCGTCTATTTGAATAAATATATTTTTGATTTTTTGAGTTAAGAACGTGAGTTCCTGAGTAGCTTTTTAGGGAAATTGTTACTTCAACTCTACCGTAGCTACACAAAGAAAATATCATGTATATCTTTATATTATTTTCTTATGGCAAGGTTAAATGGACTGAATGTAGACTGATAGTCCTTTCCTATATAACTATATGAAAATATACAACCAAACTAATGGCAGCCAAAAACAATTGGGTGAACTCTACTTTTTCATGCAAGAAAGTGACGAGCGTTTGGTGCTACTGCAGTGTTTTGAAAATGTATCCGGTCCCCAGCGCCGAAGCTAACAGCTTAGCAGCTGCTCCACTGAGTCCTCTTACCGCTGTTTAATGTTATGCCAATTACTCTGTTAAACACATTTGAAGACTAAGCTGTATCAAAGTGACTCTTGCTCTTGCATGTCCTTGTTCTTTATTAAGCAAACATTATCTGTTTTGTACTAAAAACATTGAATCATATTTCTTAGTACAGTTTAAATTAAAATTAATTCTTGTTGGAGGGTGTAAAGCTGGAGGAAGACCGAGAAAGATTTGGATGGACTGTTTGAGAAATTATGTCTGTGAAGGGCTGTTGTGATGACGGCTGATATAGGACAGTGGAAGGAAAGGACATGTTGTGCCGACCCTACCTTATGTGGGTTTAGGGCAGGAGAGAGAGGAAATAAGTTTCTTGTTTCACTTACGGAGTCTAGATCTCTGTGTGTTTAAGTGTTATAAATTTTTAATTCCAATGATTTGACCTTGTCATCATGAAACGAAGGCTTAATAGTAAAATATAGCTTAGGATATAGCTTAGCAAGCCGTGAAAACTAAAACTACATCCGAAAAAATCATTACTGTCCCACACTCGTGTACGCTGTCAAAATTCGTTGGCGGCAAAACGTTCTGTCATCGAAATTCCGGCGTATTATAAGTCCATCGTCTATCAACGGCTTTCATTAAGACTCCCTGATCTCCAGCTAAACCGACAAAGCATCCGTCCAAGTCCGCAAACCGCATCGCATTTCCGAACGTCGAACCTTCGCAGGGTGCGCTTTCCGCGCGGCCGGCATGAGCCGCTGAGGGCGCCATGTTCGCGTTCTTCCGGCGGCGCGGAAGCGGGGCGGAGGGGGCGCGCGGGCGGCAGGGCGGGGGCGGGGGCGGCGGTGCGGCGGGGCGTGGGCCAGTCGGCGCGCGCGCCCCGAGCGACGACGCCGCTCTCTGCGCTCCCCCCAAGGACGTCGTCAACCTGCTGGTGCCCGAGGTCGACTACGCGCGGCGCTCCGGCGTGGCGGGGCTGCTGCGCAAGATGACAGGCAAGAGGCGCGGCGGGCGGCCGCCCCCGCCCCCTCCGCCTCCGCCGCCGCCCCCGCCAGCGACGCCCACGCGCGCGCCCGACGAAAATACGCGCGCGCCGCACAACAACACGTGTCGCTGGTGTACGTGCCCGACGAGAGGCAGCACGCGGTCGCGCTGCTTAGGGAGATCGCGCGCCGCATCGACTGCGACCTCGACGCGGATGAGAGCGCTCCGATGGGCAACGGGGAGAGCAGGGAGCCCGACGAGGGGCCCGCGCGGGCGGCGGAGGGCGGCTCGCCCGCGAGGAAGTCCAACCTGAAGCCGCCCAGAGAGGCCGACGGCGGCTCCGACGACGAGCGCTCCGACAAGAAGAGGGTCACGTTCAGGCGGCACGTGGTGTTCGACGACGGCGAGCAGCAGACGGACGACGAGACCAACTCGACGTTCGAGTCGCTCTCGTCGGGCGAGGAGGGCGACTACTTGGAGGACTGCATGGACGCGGAGAACAGGACCGTGATCTGTGTGAGTGAGGAGGGGCCCGTGAAGATACGGGTGGGGTGCTTCGACGACGGCCTGACGCGGAACTCGAGTGACAACAGTGACAGTGGCTTCGCGGAGATCGGCGCGAGGGGCGGGGCCGCGGACGAGTCGAGCCTCGAGCCGGAGGGCAGCGAGGCCAGCGATAGCGAGAGCGAGGTCGTCGAGGTGGTCGAGGAAATTGAGATCGTGCAAGCGGTGGCGCCGGATGGTGCGGCGGACGACGACGTGTGAGTACATCCGCCATTCGCCTACTTTTTTTTTTTTAATTTATTTGTATAAAAAAAATTACAAACTTATTAAAGTGATACAAACGAAACTCATAAGAGTTTTACCGTGTAACAGTATCGTCAATCGCGTATACATAGTTACTACGATTTATAATTTGCTGTTTCGATAATCTATCTACAGATAGATTTGCTCACTAGAGATAGAATTTTTGACTTATTATGAGGCTAATGTCAAACACCGTTCGTTAGTATCCAGATCTATCAGCAGACAGGATATTGAAACCGGCCGTTAGTTCTTGTAAAAGGAACTCCCTTCGGTACATTTACAACGGACCCGTTGCAGAATAAATGTACTTGTTGTTTACGAACTCCCAAAATTCGGGTGCACTTGCTAAAATCTCGTGAAAACAAAGCAATTTCGGAACGCACAGGTGTTTTGGTTATTGTACTTAAACCAAAATAGATTAAAACTTCATATACCTACCGAGAGATTATAGGTTGTTGTTGTTGTAAACGTATCTAGCGGTCTACGAACCAACAGCTGTGACACTGTACTTGTAATAGACGGTAAGAGTTACAATAACGTCTTTGTGGGCTGTATTCTGTCAGATCGAATTACATATGCATTTGACTTTTAAGAAAGCGTACCCCCATACATTTACTTCTTCAACGGCTAACGAGCGATATTCTTATTCGTTTTTTTTTTTTTTAATTTATGCACCACAGAGACCTACTTCAATAGTCATTTATTATTTATTATCCCAAATCCTACTCTTAACACGCGCCTGAAGCGCCGTACTAATTACAGATAACAAAACAATCTGCTTCTAAGTTCTTACAAGATTCACACAGTATTGGCACAGATAACTTAAATACAAATTATTATACAGTTTATTGATATAATATTTACAAGATTTACGCCCGGTTTCTGAAACACTGATCTTCGTAGATGTCAACTAATCAGCTGTCAAATGGATTTTCAAATGTCATTTTAGTTGCCAAAAGGATGGTTAAACTCTGAATTGACCAGAATGATCTTGTTAATGATCAGAATCATCAAATCAAAGAGTTTAGTGAGCCTTTTGGCAACTAAAATGAAATTTCAAAAGCCATTTGACAGCTGATTAGTTGACATCTACGAAAATCAGTGTTTCAGAAACCGGGCGTAAATCTATCTAAAATTACATATTATCTAATAAACCTAATCCACGCGGCATGGTGCCAAGAACGCTAGCTGCATTTCCTCGCTGAATAGTTATGCTTAACCTTTGAGCCAGAAAAGAACCAGCTCTCTTGTTACCAGCCGCGGCTTTAAGCCTAGGACATAAACTTTTAAAAAAATTTGACGTGCGGGGAGACCCCACGGACCTAAAGTTTCAACAGCAAATGTCCCTAATACATAATCTAAACATAAAGACTCATACTTGCGCCATTGACTTACTTCAGCTGCCTCCGATGCCGCCCCGGCCCTGACCGAAGTACCCCTTAGATGAGAGGCAGCCAAAGTGTACACAAGTGGCGTCCCAAACAAAGGTTTTGCCTCTCTCCCAAGGAATCAAAGTTAAACCGTCGGGTCTCTTACCATCGTTGCGAAAAATGCCGCAGGGCTCTAAAATAGATGGAACATTGATGGAAACAGGAGCCCTACGGTTGATGTCGTTCAGGGACCCGTGGCGTGAAAGCGGGCAGAACTTTTTTGACAAGAAAGCCCGTGGAGACCAAATTTGTCTACACTGACACCACAAGGGCATTGGTGTGGTTGACAAATCGGTGCCCCCAGACGGATTCCTACAGCAATGCGTAAGCTTTTATCGACAAGTAATGTGCCTTCTTTAGATGAGACACCTAGGAAACGGGCACGCTCTAAATTACTTTCTAAAGATTGAAAGATAGGTTTCAATCTTTAGAAAGTAATTTATCGTATCGTACGTATCTCTCCGCACCAAAGGAACATCCCACTGTTTTTGTAGGTTTACTTCCAGTGGGATATTTTCGTTGGACCAGATAGACAGCCAAGGCATCCTTGCCTCCTCGGCATAGGAAAATTCTGAATTGTGATTAAGGAGTAATTAAATAATTAAATAAATACAAACTGTATCAATGACACGTAAACTTAATAAAATAACTAAAATAAATAACGCTATTTTCCACTCAGGAATGAGTTTAATGGAAGATTCGATCTATATTCTATTTAATTATTGTAAGTTTGTTCAAAATCATTGCTATTATAATTTTGTAGTCACTCGTTTTTACTTTAAAATATAATAATTCACATTCTGCCTTTCGTTATTGGATACCAAAATATCGATAGTCGTTTTTTGTTTACAGTTTTTCTAATTTACGATTTATCTCCCCACAATCTTTTGTCATCTTACTATTCTTTGTCATGTTGAAATGAAATATTTCTAAAAAAAATATTTAATAAATTTATAAAATATTTTTATAAATAACGTGCTTTAATTTATTTATCCCTTTTTAATTTTAATTGTCCTATTACTTCGTTTCTTTCTGTATCTACTTTTCAGTTTATAGAAACGTTACCGTCGCATATCTGGTTTGTTTTCTAGTGAAATACTTTCATACTTACTTAATTCTTTTCATATATCTTTTTTTAAATTATAAATTATTTTCACTGATTTTAATCGCGCTCAATTTAAGCTCATAGTTCCGACACATTTCGACACTTTAATTTGTTACTAGCTGCTGCCCGCGACTACGTCTGCGTAGAGGGGTGAAAATTTAGGGTTGTATGTATTTTTATATGCTGTATCATAAAAAAATAAAACAAAAAATTTAATAAAAAAAATTTAGGCATGGACCACCCTTAACATTTAGGGGGATGAAAAATAGATATTGTCCGATTCTCCACCCTGGCCGATATGCACACAATTCTCGAAAATCGGTCGAGCCGTTTCGGAGGCGTTTAATTACAAACACCGTGACACGAAATTTTATATATTAGAGAATTTTATATGTTAGATAGTTTAACCTGTTGGGATTTCCCCATACAACATCATTCATAGTTAAGTCGCCAAGACTGAAGTGTTAAACTGTCTAAATAATGTTAATCCGGGCTAGCTTTGCTTATATAACATATGTGATATGCTCGTCTGTACTAGAGAATTGTTCTTTGTTGTTGTTTTAAAGGGATAATTCGTGAAGGGTAAACCTCAGTATCGTAAATATTTATAAAAATATATTTTTTTTTATGTTAGATGTTGGCATGAATTTTGCAATACCCGTAGGGTTGCGATGCGTTGTCACCTTTAAATAAAGTGGGCCGCGGCTACGTCACTCACCAGACGAAACTTCACTTCACGCCAGTCTTCTGTGAGGTCGTGGTACTCCCCAGGACGTTCCTGCCCATTCGTGCGACCACAGTGCCCCACCACAGTGATATTTTATAATGTCAGGAGAATTTAAACTATAATTGTATGGTCATATATAACTAATTCTAGCAAACGTCAAAAAAAATTGAGTAAAGAAAAATACCGTTGTTCTCATTCAATGAGATAAATAATACCTTTCTTAAAAATCAAATTCTTCATCAACTTGTACACTTATTTATTATATTATGTATTAACGGTAACGTTTGAGGATAACAGACAAAATACGCAAGTCAGTGGCATACAACGACCGTCCAACCGGGCAGCAACGAACTTACGCGCATATTTTGGCGGGAAATTAAACCCGAGGCCGCTAAAACACGGATGCTCGGCTGCAGGCATTTCCTTGCGGGCTTCGCCAAGACGCCCACAGACAACATTAAATCAGGCTACAACGTTCCCGCCGCCCCGCGCGAAAACAGATGACATTAAATCGCGCGCCGGCCGAATTAGTTTAATGAATATAATAATTTTTAATCTGTTGCGCGCGGTCCGCGAATCTCGTGATGATCAATATTTATTTTTATAATTTACAAGCGAAGAACGAGGAACGTATAGATAAACAAGTGATAACGCTTGTACAGCGTGTCGTTACCATCGCGACAATAAATGAACACACATATAAGGGATAACTTTTTAAAGTTGTATTAAACATTTAAATTCTTTAAACATCAATATTTACAGAATTATAAAATTTTGCAAAACAAAGAATTTTAGAACACCCTTACCTATAAAAGCGTAACGTAAAGGTCACAAAGCATATGAATGGGTTGAATGAATTTAAAAGAGACAAAACATACTGTTAGAAGGAGAGGCTTGTAATGCGACGCTGTGGCGCGAGTTGTATAGGATGGTACAAATTTTGTTTCTTTTTTACTTAATTAGTTTGTTTGAAAAGTATATTTTTTTAATTATGGATTTTGTTTAATGTTAATATTTTTTTATGATTATTGGCAAGTAGCGTTACACGTGTGTTCATTTATTGTCGCGATGGTAACGACACGCTGTATATGCGCACGAATATTAACAAAGAATATTTCAGGCCACGTACAAACTACATGATATATTATCGGAATCGACTCTAGCCTGTGGTCAGGGTAGAGAAAAATTGTCTTTCAGCATTCTTCAGTCGGTTCATAAATTGTAATTTAGCTTTATGTCATAAAATAATAACTACCAATTTATTCAAATCAATTATTGATTTGAATAAATTGGTAATTATTATTGTTACATATATAAATAATAATTAATAAATATATCTAAATAATAATTACCAATTTATTCAAATCAATTATTGATTTGAATAAATTGGTAATTATTATTAATATGCCATAAAGCTAAATTACAATTATTTACTGCAAACATCAACACATTATGAATTTAAATTAAATCTAGTAGCTGTAGTTATTATACCCTTGCTTCTTTAACATTGAGGAAGTTTATATTGCTACGTTATTAAAATTTATATATTTAGGACAAATTTTTACACTGAAAATATCTGTGAAAAAATCTGATGAAAATCTGTTATATAAATCTTCTATATTATTTATTTTAATGTATTTCTGTATTACAATAGTTTAGTTTAGTCTCAATGTTTAATATTAACAAGTGACGTTCCGTCGGTGCAGTAACCACGGATGAACTGGCCTAGTGGGTAGTTCTAGTGACAGCAGAAACCACCGCGTTCACCCATACCACAGTTTGAAATTGTTACTTTCTTAGGGGTGCACTCATGACAGAGCTCATGGTCCCGTACAAAGTTCGAAAGGCGAAAATCTCACCGGAACATTCCACCAAATTGTGAATTCCATATCGTGTCAAAAATGCTTTCAAAGTTCCAAAGTCACCTGTATTTAATAAGGACGGTAAAAGTAGTTGTTATTATAGTAGAACCACGCCAGCATCTGTTGGACGAATGTGCAAGTTCATTCGCAGAAGTATGACGGTCTTGGGAGGATGATGAAAAATCGGGAAAAGTAAAAAAAAGTTTCGCAAGGTCCCAAACTGCGTATTGAGTATGAGAAATGGAAAGTCTATCTTGCCTTTTGTTCTTAGGGTTTTTGCAAATTAAGACAATGTTAACGTTGAACTGATACTAAAATATTATGTTGACAGAAATGTCTCTCTACCACATTTTCCGATCTTAGCCGATACATTCGTCACCACTGATACTGATTCTGAACTGGGAGTTCAAATCAAGAAAAGTGCCAAATCATTTGGCTGTCATGCGAGCTGGCTGTTCTAAATAGTTTAACTCTATACACAAATACACTTCTCTGCGATTGCAAAATAAACAGTTATCTTCGCCCACTTACTGGCCTATTCGCGCTTAACCGTGTGAAATATTTAACATTTTATTTTTAACCCGAAGCAACGACTGCTAAACTGCTTCTTCAGAATCCGAGCTCTGCTTTAATAATATTATCTTTTTTATTTTTTGTACTGACATGCATACATTGCGAAAATAATTTGAAAAAAAGTATCTTTTTTTTACTTTTAGAACACTTCCTTTTTATATGAATTAAGAAACACACGAAAAAACTTACAAAAATTGAGGAAGTTAAACAAACAACCTTGAGAACGTCGATGAGTCGTAGAAATCGAACATATTTTTATTCTGTATCACCACCAATTAGGTTAACGTTTGTCTTTCGTCGGACGCGAGCTCGCAACGCCACTGACAGTTCTTTGTTTTCCCGCGTTAATTATAGATGTCGCGGGAACGTGGTGGATTGCTTGTGCGTTGTGGTTTGTGGTGCAATTTATCAGAGGCATCCGTATGCATAGAATTAATTACTATTGCGATTTGTTTTTATAGAAGGCAAAAGAAAACTTGCATGCCAATTTTGTTTCGGAAAGTGGACGCGAGCAGAATATTTAGTGCGAATATTTCTCTGCCTGAAGAAAACGAATCTTTGCTTACGGTTCCTGAATTAATTTAGAATCAAAAAATGAAATCATAACTTCATTCAACGAAGGTTTCTCAGAAAAAACAGGATTTATTGTTCTGCACTCCTCCATATAAATAAGTCCATCTGGAATTAACAGATTGTATATACAAGAAAACTGGTAGTACAGATAAAAGCTGTTCGTATCGTATTTTTTATCGAAGTTCTTAGTATTGATCATTGATTTAGTCTACATGTGACTGCAAGCTGTAATAAGAAGAATAATTAAACCAAAACAAAACTATTGCCTGTTGTGTGTGTGTAACTATTTCTAAATACCTAATATAATGTCTATCATTTAAAACCCATTAACGTTACGTAATTTCAATAATAAATTATTTATTTCATTTCATTACTTACCGAAAACTTAGTCAACATTGACATTCCGCAGTCTGTAACTCCAATGGAGCAGCTAAACCTTTCGCCGATAGATGGCGGTAGAAGTGGTTTAGAACGCACTATCGTTATGCCGCCGCAGAATCCATATACTATCCGTGTTAGTTTGGTTACGGTATAATGATGATGATGAATTTTTTGGCAAGACCGCTACACGTATCAACGTGATTAATGGTCTTAATCCTACGATAAATAGTAACTTGTAACAAATCAGAATAATTATTTTTCTTTTGTTCTGAACTATTTTTTTTTTGTTATCAAAATCAACCATCATACGCTGGTGTTTAGTCGCTGATGATTTCTTGACGGTCCCACTCGCATCGAAATCTCCTGCTTGAGCACTGAACTAAGACTATGATATTTTAGCTTGTTCCTGGCATGGAACAGAGTGAGTTAGGTTCCAATACAGGCGAATTACTTAAAGATTGGTACTAAAACACTGATGAAAATATTTAAATACATTTCCGCTTCAAGTACTTTTTAAATTTAAAGTGGTCAATTTGTTCGATATTTTCTTCTTGCATACATTACAAATAGCTTTCGCGCTAGAATAGTCTTTTTAAGTATAAACTATAAAGCCATAACTCACTGTTAATACGTCCAAATATTTTGAATTTTGTACCCACAGTCCTATCTATACACATACATCATAAATTAAAATAAAAAAAACACTAACCATAAAGTAAAATTAACAAATTCACAAAAAAGTAAAGCTCTGATAATATTTACGCAAAATATTTTCTGACCTTGCGCGCAACTATTCACAAACTGTCAAACAAAAATAAAGAATAGCGAACCTAAACATGTCCTTAAAATTAAACAAACATTTCAACTCAACTGTGACGTTTTTTTTCAACGTAAGGTTTTCAATTTATTAAGTTCGTTACGCTTAACGTGTCGTTGACTGCGTTTTTAAACGAGTTGATTCACCGACAAAATTTCCGAAACGACGTTAACAAATTCAAATATTTGATTTCAACGACAGTTAAAGTTAATTCGTTAACAAGAGATCAACGGTTGATTCAACGCCCATCGCTTGACAAGTTCATTCGCGGACCTTATATGGTGAAAGTAATAGCGTGACCGCCCGAGCCGCTATTACACGCTATTAGTTCCCTCGGGAGCCCTCGAGCTTTGTCACCATAACGCTTAATAATAATACGCCGAGGTTCAGGCTAGGCGCCCCCCCCCCCCGCCCGGCCACCTCATGCCCGTCGGATCCGTAAAGGCCCCTAAGGCCAACAGTGGCTCATCCAGCCAAAAAAAACCTTATATTATGGGTGCCAAAAGGCGATAAAATATCGATATGTATAATATAAATAAAAATATCAATTTCGGCGGAATAAAATAAAATATAGATGTATCAATATGTTATTTTTAGACCCTGTTGTACAAAAAAAGAAACCGTATGCCAAGTATCAAATATTTGAATTTTGAATGACCCGGAATCGAATTCGAAAAAAAATATCGTCTGTGATACGATTTCGATATTGAATATCGATAGAACGGCTAAATATAAATAATAAGCCGATATTCCATGTGTGGATCTTTGGATATCTGTTATTATGTTATTGGTACATATGTGTGGGTCTTTGATTTTTTGCAGACTGCAGTTACGTGCAGGTTTGGCCAGATGAAAAATCTTATATTATAATTTTATTTATAAATTTGTTAGTTGCGTTTTAATTTATGAGTACCAAATAATAGCTTGCAGCTGAAAAATAATATCTACCAAAAATCCCTAACATGGCGCGAGTGTTTTTTTTTCCCCTTTTACTGGGCTAATGTTAATCAGACGGATTGATGGAGCACTGGCCGGATTAGTTAAAAAGAATACGTTTCTTTTTGATCATATATTTCTTTTAGCACGTTTTGAAAAAAAATACGAGAGAATTTTACGATACGAGCGCATACCGACCGCCAAAAAACGAGACGATGACAACGGTATTGCCATGGCGACAAATAACAACTTTTGGACATTTAAGGCCCATTTACACGATGCCATTTTCTTGTACATACAAGAGCAATAATTGAATGCAATAAGTTGCACGCAATAATTGACCATCAAGAATTGTAAGCAACAGTTTACACGCAG
Organism: Iphiclides podalirius; assembly: GCA_933534255.1. NCBI lineage: Eukaryota > Metazoa > Arthropoda > Insecta > Lepidoptera > Papilionidae > Iphiclides > Iphiclides podalirius. The sequence goes on along the minus strand of OW152841.1, from coordinate 6,527,156 downwards.
ATGTAGTAAAAAAATTGAATGCGATTATTGCATGCAAGTCTTGACAGGAAATAATTGCAAAGGTCTTTTGTTTACACCAATGCAATTATGTCTAGGCGATTATTGCTTTCACGTTTTGCCTTGTCTAAACACATGCTTGTATGTGCGTGTACAATTCTTTTGCGTGTTGCTTCAAGTATTGCACGTATTTGCGTTGACAAATTTTTTCATGCAAGTGTTGAACGTTTTACAAAGGGCTGTTTTTTTTAAAAAAATGGCTCAATAATAAGTGTTCAAGTTAGATTATGCCGATTAAATATATTTCGTTGAGATTTATTTATTATTATCCATATATTATTATTCATTTTTTATCCAACTTTTTTTACGACCTTTTCTCAATATTTCTTTCCTCAAAAGAACAGCCACGATTAAATACCCTCACTCATTGCACAAATTTTTGCAAAGGAAGAGAGAATGCAATTGAATACAAGAATTGCTTAAGAAATTATTGTGTGTGCTGTTTACACCAAGGAAAGTTTTGAAACAAAACTTGAAGCAAGTTTTGTTCAACGGTCAAGAATGTTATGTGCTGTTTAGACCATGCAACTCATTTATTGCTTCAATTTAATTGTATACAACAGGCAAGAAACTTGCACCGTGTAAATGGGCCTTTATGATCCATATATTATTATTCATATTTTTATCCAACTTTTTTTACGGCCTTTTCTCAATATTTCTATCCTCAAAAGAACAGCAATGATTAAATACCCTCACTCATTGCACTAATTTTTGCAAAGTAAGAGAGAATGCAATTGAATACAAGAATTGCTTAAGAAATTATTGTGTGTGCTGTTTACACCAAGGAAAGTTTTGAAACAAAACTTGAAGCAAGTCTTGTTCAACAGTCAAGAATGTTATGTGCTGTTTAGACAATGCAACTCATTTATTGCTTCAATTTAATTGTATATAGCAGGCAAGAAACTTGCACCGTGTAAATAGGCCTTTAGGTACCTATATTTCCCCGCTATCAATTGCACATACGCCCGGTCTCTGAAACAATGATCATCGAAGAAATTAACTAATCAGCTGTCAAATGTTAAACTGATGATCATGAACAGAATTATCTTCTTAATGATCAGAATGATCAATTCAAAGAGTTACAGTCGGCTAATTACTTAATTTCTACGTTGTACAGTGTTTCAGAAACCAAGCGTTTATGTCTTTTTCTCAAACAATACTGGCACAGGGGATAAAATTTTTAGTTACTTTCCTTTTATTAAAGCTAAACAATACAGGGGCTAAAATTTTTAGTTATTTTCCCTTTCTTAAGCTAAAGATGTATAACTTCTTATATGTTTACACAAATACGTCAAACTCATGACAGCTTTTAGTTCGACACGCACGCGTTTATTTTTTTGATGTGTAAAGTTGACAAGCAAGCAGTTGGTTCACCTGGTGTTAAGTGAATATCGCTGCCCACGGACATCTGCTACACCCGAGGGTTAAAGATGCGTTGACAACGTTTTGAAAATTGGGCTCCGGCCATCTCACTCACCAGACGCAACGCGAAAGTATTATACTTCCACTTTACGCCGTGGTACTTACCCGGACGAGCCTGCCCATTCGTGCAACAGCCGAGGCTGCTGCATGGCCCTACCACAGTGACCGAGCAACAGTGTTCACCGTTGCACAAATGGGCAGGTCCGTCCGTGTAAGTATCACGACCTCACAGAAGACCGGCGTGAAGTGCAACTGTTACACTTCTGCGTTTCGCCCTGTAAGTAAGGTAGCCGGGGCCCACTTTATTTAGAGGTGGCAACGCATTTGCAGCCCTACGGCCGTTGCAAATTTCTATGGGCGGCGGTTAAAACTTAACATCAGGTTTATCGCCAGCTCGTATGCCACTTTCTCACATAACAAAGAAGCTATTGCTACGAAAATTTGCTGCGGGCACCGCGCTCGCTGAATCCGGCACTGTTGGTAGGTACTGGACGTTTGACTGAAAACATACCCAGGGAAAGATTTTGAGGAGTCAAAAACTTATAGAATTTTTAGTTTTTTTCTATGATCTGTCATTCTAGCTTTGTTTTCATCCAACGATAACGTACTTGCCTAATAATACAAACATTATAGACACTCATCCCTTTGTATAAGACATTCCAAAAACAATTTGATGCGGCTACGAAATTAGAATCGTAAATCTGAAGGCGCGGACGGGTACGGAACTCGTTAAAAAGAGAAAACATTAAAAACACTAAGGTTCGCGCGCTTTTTGACGCGCCCGAGGCCGCCATATTGCCGATTGACGCACGTACAATGGCGGGAATTGAATCATGATTTATTTTTAATTGTTCGCGTGACGGCTTTGACGCTCAAGCTTACAGCGTTTCGCGGACGTGGCCAACGCGAAAACATCGAAACGGATGGGTTATTTTGAGGGAGTGATCCGCGCGATGCTTTGTGGAAATCAAGAAAGCGAATGCTACATACCGTCTGTCAACGAATGAGGGAAGCCAGGTGGAGGAATATGGCAGGGCCACGCAACAGTTCGCCGTTGCACGAATGGGCAGATCCGTCCGGGGAAGTACCACGACCTCGTAGAAGACAGGCGTGCAAGTGTTACACTTCTGCGTTTCGTCTGGTGAGTGAGGTAGTCATGGCCCGCTTTATTAAAAGGTACCAACCAACTACGGTTATCGGTTCTACGAGCTATATGGCCGGCCCATCGTCACCTCAGCTTGCTAATCCTCTGAACTATGTCGGTTACCTTGGTTCTTCTGCGGATGTCTTCGTTACGAACTCTATCACGCAGAGAAATACCGAGCAAAGCCCGCTCCATAGCTCGCTGAGCGACTTTGAGCTTCCTCATACGGCCAGCAGTGAAGGACCACGTCTCGGTTCCGTAGGTCATCACTGGCAACACACATTGATTGAAGACTTTAGTCTTCAAAGATTGAGGTATATATATATTCGCAGTGTGGGACGACCCCCCACTAGATGGAGTGACGACCTGTGCAAATGTGCGGGAAGTCTATGGGGGAGGCTTATGTTCAGCAGTGGACTCAAACAGACAGAATTATGATGACGATGATGAACCAACTACGGGTTTTGCAAATGTCCGTGGGCGGCGGTTAACACTTAGCATCAGGTGAACCGTCAGGTCACTTGCCACCTTCTCACACAAAAAAGCTACCTACTGTTAGAAAACTTTCCTTTAAAGTAAATTATCAGCCTGTACCAACGCGTCCATTGTGTGATTAGATCTCGCTAGTGGTACCTAATTACAATTATTAATATAACTGTAAGCACCAAAAGTATTTGGATAAAATTTAGGGGTAGCTCAGTGATAGCTCAGTGTCCGGGCGCTCGCCTATAATTTAATATTCTCGAGCAAGCTGAGTTCGATCCCCGGTGCCGGCACCAATGAAATTGACAATTTTAAGTGATAGAACAAGAGTTGTTGAACAACCGTTTGGGAGTCCCTTTCACCGTTTTCAGCACGGTACACACAATGGAAGAATGTAACAGAAAAAAAGTAAAGTAATGTAATAGCTCATAAATATCCCACTGTTGGGCAAAGGCGTCCTCCGAACAGCGGATATCAGAGCATAGTCCACCACGCGGCCCCACTGCAGATTGGCGGACTTCACATGTCTTCGAAACAGTTATTTTCGTTATTATTTTGAAAATATGCAGGTTTCCTCACGATGTTTTTCTTCACCGCTGAGCACGTGATAAGTCAGCACTTAAAGATGCTATATCGTCTGTCACATTCACTTGTATATGGCATATAATGCAATTTCAGTTTGCACTCAATTTTGATGCGAGTGTCATAACTTTGTAGTGTCCTATCTTTGTATATAATATCATTGATATGACATATGTAAGTGAATGTGACAGATGATACATAGATCTGATTACACCAATTGGCGTAATTTGAGTGCTTCAATTTTGGTGCACTAGTGTCATATATTTTTGATATAACATTATTGACTGAAAGGCAGATTAATGGTAAACGAAATTCAATAAGGAAATAACTTGATGTCGGCCAAATATGTCAGCACATGTCTTTCATTCAGCCAAAACAGTTGAATTGTGTGTTTTAAACAAAGCAAGAGTGTTTCGGCAATAAATTTTGTCCAACGAGTAATTATGTCTTCCGCGAGAGTTTTTCAATGTGTCGGATAGTTTCGTCTGATCTATTTTTTTGTATTTCAAATAGCAATGGCGACTTATCGTTCGAATTATCGTTGTAGAACACTACTTGAAATTGTTTGTACGTTGTAAAGGATATCACAATAGATGCGTCAAGCGTTAAGAAGACGTTCGACTATTTCTATTTGATTATGCCATACAATGGTGTTTAATAATATAGATGAGGCGTGTATATACTGCGCGGCGTTTAAAAATTGTTTCGCTTTACATCATATGACATACTAGCTGCTGCCCGAGACTACGTCTGCGTAGAATAGGCCGAAGGCGTAACATTGAGACAGAAAGACAGTTATACATAAAAATATGTATATAAATTAAAGCCTATGTTTGATTCTGATGTATAATCTATGTTATTGTAAAGTTTCATTAAAATCCGTTCAGTAGTGTTTTCGTGAAAGAGTAACAAACATCCATCCATACATACAAACTTTAAGGTTTAAGACATTTATTTTCTCAAAAGATTTAAACCATACCACTTACAGAGAAAATACAAATACTATATTATGTACAACAAAAAATTTCCGAACTGGCGAAGCTAGTGCTAATTATAATAAAAAGTGATAAAACATAAGGTAGTTACAAAAGAAATACATAAGAATTTTTACAAAGTGTGTGGTACATTCTAACTAAGCGGTAATTACCTATATTCGGAATACAAAAGGTGTTTACTTAGGTCTATAACATGGTGGCTTTAAGAATTTAACGTTCGCCTATATAATATTATTAAGGATATATTATACTAAGGATGTGAGAGATGATAATAGAACGTACGGTATGGTGAGAATTCTGTGAGAATTAGAACGAAACGATTTACGTTTGGTGAGTGAGGTCACGTCACTCGCCAAACTTCCGTGAGGTCGTGGCAGTTGTCCGGACCCACCTGCCCATTCGTGCAACAGCGTAGACTGTTCCGTGGCTCTATCTTACATCAGACTGTAAATTATAGCACAGTCCAACGCGGCCTCACTGGGGATATAAGGGAAATATTTGTTTTTGTTTTGTTATTATTTTTCGAAAATATCCCGGTTTCCCCAAGATTTGGAACAGCCTTTACCGCTTAGCACGAGATAAATCAGCACTTAAAATCAATTCCATCGATGCCGGCACCGGGATTCGAACTCGGGTTGCTCGAGCATATGGAATTGAGAGCGAGCTGGACACGGCTCATTGATTAACTGAAGGCTCGTTAACTTTTCAGATAAAAAAAAATCATAAAAAAAGGTTTGATCGGAAACTGTAACGTTAGCCAAGTGAGCTTTGACTTCCAGATTATTTTAAATGTAACTTTTCCCAACGACCAAGCGTTTCATCCCGTTACACGTTAGATGAACTAATATTTGCGTCTCTTCACCCGGATCACTACATAGTATATAAGTCATTTTTTACCAACGAACAACAGAACCGACTTCTAATATCTCGTTCTGTATTCATTTTATAGTTGATTTTCCTAAGTATATCCGGATCCCAAAATCCAATACCAATGAAATTAATATGAGACAGCACTAGCTTTCAAATAAAAAAAGAATCATTAAAATCGTTTCACTCAGTCAAAAATTCTGAGGTAACAAACAAAAAAAATACAGTCGAATTGAGAACCGCCTCCTTTTGAAGTCGGCTAAAAACAAAGTCGTCCCGCTGTCTGTCTGTCCCTATGTATGCTTGGATGTTTAAAACTACGCAACGGATCCTGATGCGGTTTTTTTACTAGATAGATTCAAGAGGAAGGGTTATATGTATAAGACATTGCACCCGTGCGAAGCCGGGGCGGGTCGCTAGTATCAAAAATGGTCGTTATGTGAAATGTCTGGACAGTTTAGACATTTCACATAACGACCATGTTGTCAATAACTACCCGTTTTTGTCATAAACGCAATCGCGAATTCTAAACCGCTTAATTCGGCTATGTGCTATCGTAATAGCTCGAAATAAATGTATCGTATCGATTTACACTGCAAAAGTAGCGCAGTACTGAACGCAATACATTATTTTCGTCTCGAGTGCTGCCGCCACTCACTTGTAAGCGCGCAGATGCCATTGGCGATATCAAATGTGGATCATTTAAACTGGCACAAGAAAAATGGAATCATCTAATAGAGAGAAAAGACGCAGCAAAATCTGTGTAATTGGATATGCAAAAATCTGCAATAGACAGTTTCTCAATATCCCCGCTAGATGGCGAACTATCAAAAAAATGGAATCATTTATTAAAGAAAAGATGCAGTAAAATCTGTAATGGACATGCAAAAATCTGCATTAGACAGTTTCTCAATATCGCCGCTAGATGGCGTACTATATATACTTTATTACTTTCTTAACATTTCATATTTACTTTCTTCCACGAAACTCTTTTAAAATTATTAACCTAATTTTTTTTAACATATTAGCCGTTAATTATACAAAACGGTCTAGTTATCGATGTTAGCGCGTTATTAGAAGATTAGAAAAAGATTAGTATTTTTTTTTTGAGTTAAAGTTTTAGTGAAAAGTTTAGTTGACTTTTTATGTGCTGAGCTTTAAAAGTGCCGCGATACTGTTAAACAAGTTTAAAAATATAAAATATTTAAGAAAAAAAAAGACCTACCGTACCGACAAAGTGTGGATATTGATATATCCACATTTTGTCGGTATCCTATGTCGGAAACTGAATGCATTTCTTAATACATGCTGGAAAACTGTCTCTTCATAATTTTTTTTTATGGAAAAAAGGGGCAAACGAGCAGGAGGCTCGCCTTATGGTAAGTGATTACCGCCACCCGTGAACACCTGTAACACCCGAGGGCTTACAAATGCGTTGCCTGCCTTTTAGGACAGAGTATGCTCCCTTCTTGAAGGTTCCCAAGTCGTAACGGTTCGGAAAGACCGTCGGCGGCAGCTGGTTCTACAGAGTGGTTGAGCGAGGCATATGCCTTGAAAATCGATTCATTTAGAATATTTAATACTCGACAAAATATCGATATTTTCTCCTCGATATATCGAGGCTAGTTTGCGGTTGCACGAATGGGCAGGTCCGTCCGGGTAAGTACCGCGATCTCACAGAACACCGCCGTGAAGTGGAAGTGTTATACTTCTGCGTTTCGTTTGGTGAGTGAGGTAGCCGGGGCCCGCTTTATTGAAAGATGGCATAGCATCCGCAACCCTAGGGGTGTAGCAAAATCCATGGGCGGCGGTTACCACTTAACATCCAACCGCCGGCTAGCTTCCCACCTTCTCACAACACGGTGGTAGGGCCACGCAGCAGCCTCGGCTGTTGCACGAATGGACAGGCTCGTCCGGGTAAGTACCACGGCGTAAAGTGGAAGTATAATACTTTCGCGTTTCGTCTGGTGAGTGAGGTGGCCGGATCTGTAACCCTCGGGTGTAGCAGATGTCAATGGACTTTACATCAGTTGAACCGTCTGCTCGCTTGGCAACTTTTGACATAAAAAATTAAAACATAAAAAAAACCAAAAACCCCAGAGGTGGTATGAAGGTGTCCTTCGCGTATTAAAGTGCATTGCGTGTCTCCAGGCGCGCGCTGGTGGCCCAGGAGCAGGATCTGCAATCCCAGGTGGCCGCCCTGACGGGGCTGGCAGACTCGAGGCGGGCCGACGCCGATCGGGCGGCGGAGCTCATCGCGTCCTGCAGGAAGGACCTGGAGACGAAAGACCAGGAGATAGAACGTGAGTGGGCCTGGTACCAGTTCCATTTCCAATTCCACGAGGCAGGGGCGTGCGTTTTGCTCTAGCGACCGATTGAATGGCCCTCATCGACCCGTTATCGGCGCGGTTATGAAACTCCTAAACAAAGCTTTTACAAACCGACCGTCCCCAGGTGAGCAGATCTCGAAACAGATTTCCACCCATAAGCAATTGTAATACGGAGTTTCCATGGGGTGTGCAATAAAAATTGAGAAAGGTTTTAATGAAAAAAGTGTAATCAAACAAACATAGGTCACTGACATGTTTCATTTGCTAAAACGAGGAAGCTGGAATTAAAAAATTAATTAATTCCCCTATTTTATTATTTAAAAGTGATAGCCAAAATTATTCATAATATGTTTAACATATTGCAATTGTACTTTATTGTCAATTAATGAGCAAATACTTTCGGCGCTGCGGTAGGTAATCTGCGGTAAAAAGCGGTAACAAAAATGAAAATCCGAATAGTTGTAAAATTTATATATATATTAAAAACTATTTCATTAATTTTTTTAATCATATTTGTACACAACTAAAGTAGCAACATTATTGACTTAAATGAACAAATGATGAAAAAAATAAAAAGTCATTACGATAATTAAAAATAAATTAATCATTTAAATAAACCGCACTTGCATACACAAGCGGTAATTATTTACTGTTCACCGGAACACACTCTCGCGGAGACAGCAAGGAGTCAACGCACGGTGATAGGTTAACGGTCGCCACAGAGTGCTGTTTTTCGAGAATCTGTGGGCAGCGGAATTCCCGCGCAAACATGGCGGCGAGCGCGCCCGACGCTTTTGGCGCCAATCCAGTGTTTCGATGCGTACTAAAGAAACTGAAGTTTTGTCATGAGGGTAGGGGATAGTGCGTCATTGTTGACTGCTTCGCCTCAATTTTATTATCCTCAATTATGTATGTATGTCTGTATATCGCTGTTTACTTATAGCAATATACGCGTAGACATTTACACGTGTGTCGACACGTGTACTTTTATATTAAAGTGGGTCTTAATAGCGACCAGAGAATGAACATAACTTAGATTATGTACCTGTGAAGTACATAACTAACTTGATAAATAACATAAGGTTTATTTCGTATAAAAAACAAAGCTTTATTTCTTCGAAGCATTCAAATATAGGGTTTGTATGTATGAATCCAATGATTTCATTGGATTCATATCATCCATACATTTGTATGGAATGATCTATACACGGAAGACGTGTTTAACGTTTTGGGCGACAGACTTCATTGTTTGGGTCTTTATATTTAAAATTATATATTAAGTTTTCACAGTGCTAACCTCTGCACTTTTAGATTAAACGTAAAAACGTGTAGAAAAATAGATATGATAAATTCGCGGCGGCGAAAGACTTTTCGTCGTTTCTTTTATAAATCTTAATGTTACATCTACAGTTTAGAAGTGAGGTAACAAATTAGGTCTTTTAGTGTTACAAATAAATAAACTAAGGCAACAAAGTATCCACTCCGATGAAGTAGACCCGCAAAGCATTTTAATGTGTGTTTCTACAGTTTAGAAGTTACTTAGGTAGCAAATTAGGTCTTTATAGTGTTACAAATAATAAATTTTTTTTATAGTGCTAATGTCTGCACTTAAGATTAAACATAAAATTTGTAGAAAAAGAACGAAAAGATTGTCGCCGCTGTGGGAATCGAATCCACGTTCCCACAACTATTTGTGTGTCCCACAGATAGTTGTTTCGCATCTGGGTTTTTGTCCGCGTGATATTTATGTTTGTAAAATGTCCTTACAACACAGGATAATGTTATCCTAAAGTAAGGGTTGTGAAATAAGAAATATCTAAATATGTAATATCTAAATAAACTAAGGCGACGAAGCATCCATTCCGATCCAGTAGACCCGCAAAGCGTGATCCTTCCGCAGAGTTGAAATGCGACCTGGCGGCGGCCTACAAGGAGTCGGAGCTGGTGAGGCAGCGGAGCCGCTCGCTGGAGGAGGAGCTGGCGGCGGCCAGGGGCTGCTCAGCGGACCTGGCCGACCAGCTGCAGAGGAGGAACGGTGAGTCGAGACCAGGGATCAAGCCCGCGCGTTCGGTACCGCTGCGATTGGTGGAAGAATAATTCGATACGGCTAACAGTACTGAAAGTGTGTTTTTTAAGTGCGAAGGTGGCAAGTGAGATGGCAGTTCATCTGATGTTAAGTGATAACCGCCGCCCATGGATATTTGAAACACCCGTAAGGGTTGCAAATACGTTGCCACCTTTTAATAACGTGGGCCCCGGCTACCTCACTCACCAGATGAAACGCAGAAGTGTAACACTTCTACCTTACACCTGTCCGAGGTCACGGTACTTGCCCGGACGGATATGCCCATTCGTGCAACAGACAGCTGTTGCATGGCCCTACCACAGTGTAGCTCAGCAGCCAGGTGTTTCTTGCCACAGATCCCTCGCGCTCGCTGTAACAAACGTTTACCAACAGTAGCTAACTGTGAAGTATGGTGGTGGAAATCAAAATTTAAATATTTACTTGTCTGGGTCTCCTTCTATACACAGTACCGCTTGGTGTTGTTAGGATTTCGAATGACTTATACATCTAGAAAGGCTATACTACTACAATACATAAAATTTAAATAATTCATGAAAAAATAATTTTAATTATAGTGTTCCGTACTCCGCCATTGTGGGATGGACTAACGACCGACTACAATATTCTATCTACAGATAGATTTGGCTACTGGAAATAGAATTTTGTCATAAGTTTTATGGAGCCATTGAGGAATACCTATCGCCAGTAAACAAATATATCTGTAGATAGTATATTGAAACCGGCCGTAAGAGATTTACTATAATTAAAACGCTAATTTAGTTGAATACAGAATTGATTGTCGCCTCTCAATTTCAGACGAGTCGGTGAGGCAACTCAAATCGGAGCTCGAGGAAGCTTTGACGCGACGGGCCGAGCTGGAGTCCAGGCTGCTGGAGCTGGAGAGTGAGAAAGAGAGGATGGAGCAGGAGAAGGAGCTGCAGGCGCAGAAGGCACAGGAGGTGAGAGTACAGACAGACTAGATAGTCCTCACATAGGATAGAGACACTTCTCTTCATTCAGGCATCCATTCGTTGCTTTGATTCTAAATTCACAATACTTTCTCTTTCGGCGTGTAAGTGAGAAAGTGTTCTGTTAGTGTAAGTTGATTGCAGTTAAGAACAGATAAATGATCTATTGGTTTAAAATAACTGTCTATAAGTAATTTGACTTATAGTCCATTGAGTTAGGGTTTTTAGCTACATATATTATAGAAAATTTGCGAGATTTCGTGCAGAGAAACTTGGATAAGTGAAATCTTTTAAACTTTGGCCAACCCTATAACAGCTTTCTAAGCAGTTAAGTTTGTACCGATTGTTGTCTAATTTACGAAGCTCATGAATAATGTCTCGGTGACGCCGTCGTTGAGCTATGTCTCGGTGCCGAGGGTCGTGGGTTCGATTCCCACACGGGACCAGTATTTGTGTGACCCACAGATTGACGTCAGGCAGGTGGCCGGTCGTAAAAATTATGATTCACGTGTCATGCCAACCCTACTTATGTGATATAAAGAGGATGACGAATAGACTAATAATGCATGTAGTGGTTAAGCAATCTTTATTGAGAATCGTGAAGCATTTAGATGCCCAAACCCGTTTCCGGCTAGCTGGTTCCGCGTCAGATGAAGCTTTAATAGTCTCGGGACTGAAAGCACAAACGTCAGTTAATACAAGATACAAGCATTTAGAATGTCAATAGCGAAGTAAAGCTAACATCGGGCTTTAATGAGAGCGGTGGCGGGCGAGCGGGCGTTTCCCCCGATCTTAAATGAGGGCTTGTCACGTCCAAGCGAAAAGCGAAAGTATAACACTTGCACTTCACGCCGGTATTCTACGAGTTCGTGGTACTTCGTCAGCGTGCGTCAGCGGCGGCTGCCGAGGGCCCCACCACCCACGGCCGACCCAGACAAAGTACCAATCCGTTCGTGGATCTATGAGCCCCACCGCGGCCGACCATGACAAAGTACCAGTCTGTGCGTGGGTCCGTGGGGCCCACCACGGCCGACCTTGACAAAGTACCAATCCACCGCCAGGCGTTGGCCGCCGCAGAGGCGGGGGCCGCCCGCTGGCGGGCAGCGCACGAGGCGGCCCGCTCGCAGGCGGCCGCGCGCGCCGAGCGCATCCTCGCCGACTGCGAGTGGAAGATGCGCGAGCTCGAGCGCCGCGCCAGGGACGCCGAGGTGGCGAGGAGGGAGGTGAGCGGTGGTAGGGAGGGTCACGGGGAGGGGAAGGAGGCGAGCGGGGGGCGGTGAAGGAGGCGCGGAGGGAGGTGAGCGGGGGGACAGGCTGGGGAGGTGAAAGAGGCAAGGAGGAAGGTGAGAATGGCGGGGGGGGGGGGGGGGGGGGGAGACTGGGAAGGTGAAGGGGATGAGGAGGGAGCTAGGAGGCTAGAGGGCACTCATCGCTCATCGCCAGTCTACGGCGGAGGCCAACTGTGTGCTGGGGGGTTGGGGCATATACTCTTCATTTTTGTTTGGAGGGAAGACAGGAATGCAAGATGAAACGGCATTTGACCGGATAGAAGAGGGAACCAAACTGCAAACTGCATCTTAACTAATACTAATACTTGGGATAAAATAAACTATCAATAAGCCTAGGGTAGCCCGGACTGCTATGGCATTATGACGTGAAGCGTGACCGTGCGTTCTCATATTGTTAAAACAATCCCAAAAAGAAAAGAATCACTAAAAGCGAAAAAAATGAGTGCGTCTTAACCTTCACACGTGGTTGACATATTATTATTAATTAAAACATCAATAATTGTTTGTTTAATTTAAATGTTTAGTTCAGATACATACATATAGTGTAAATAATAAAATCGGATGCTATATGAACGCACGCGCCATCGCCGTAAAGCGTTTCTGTAGCATTGCCTTCACAACAGTTCGATGTTGCACGAATGGGCAGGTCCGTCCGGGTTAGTACCACGACATCACAGAAGACCGGCGTGAAGTGGAAATGTTACACTTCTGCGTTTCGTCTGGTGAGTGAGGTAGCCGGGGCCCGCTTTATTAAAAGTTGGCAACGCATCTGCAACCATACGGGCGCCGGTTATCACTTGACATCTGGTGAGCCAGCTCGCTTAAGCAAAAACCCCACAACCAGTTGGCGGAGACGGTGGAACGCCTCCAGAAGTCGCCCACCCAGTCCCACATCGCTGAGCTGCAGCAGCTACGCGGCCTGGTCGGCGAGCAGCAGAGCAGCGTCCACAGCCTCAGCCTGCAGCTGCAGAAGATGGAGACCAGGGAGGAGGAGCTCAAGCTTGAGGTGCACCGGCTGAAGGAGCTCCTGGAGAAGGAGGCGACGAACCTGAAGGCGGCTGAGGAGAGGCATCTGCTGGTGAGTAGCCACTCGGTGATGGATGACCCGTTGGTGTTTCTCTACTCGCTGCGAAGCACGAATTAAATGAGGCTTAGGAATAAAAACTTGAGAAATGCGAGTCGGACTCGCTCACGAAGGGTCATGAGATACAGCTGGACTGACAGACGGACAGACAGCGGAGTCTTAGTAATAGTCTCGTTTTACCCCATGGGTACGGAACCCTGAAATATGAAAGGTGACGAACGATCGCGTTCAAAGGGTTGGGTAGTCTACAAAGATCTAGTGTATTCTTGGAACTGGTTGGGTAGTTGTCTTCGATACACTGTAGCCTCACTGGATGTGATCACGCGCTTAGAATGGGTTGGATAGTCTTCAAAGATCTATTGTACCCAGACTGGATGTGACCACGTGCGTGGAATGGGTTGGATAGTCTTCAAAGATCTATTGTATTCTTGGAAGGGGTAGCGTCGTCGTCTAAGATCTAGTATATCCTGACTGGATGTGACCACGCGCAGGAGGTGCGCAGCCTTGAGGAGCGGATAGCGAAAGCGGGCGAGGCGCTGGCGGCGGAGCGGGCGGCGGGCGCGGGAGCGATAGCGGCGGCGCGGGCGGCGGCGGAGCGGGCAGCCGCCGCGCGCACCAGGGCTGCCGTGGAGCAGATGCGCGCCGAGCACGAGCAGCGCGCGCGCGCGGCCGACAGGCGGCTCAGGGAGCTGGGGGCCAAGGTAGGCTGGTCGATGGTGGCCTCTGTTGGTCAGGGAGATGGGCCAGGGAGCTGGGGCCAAGGTAGGCTGGTCGATGGTGGCCTCTGTTGGTCAGGGAGATGGGCCAGGGAGCTGGGGCCACGGTAGGCTGGTCGATGGAAGCCTCTGTTGGTCGGGGAGATGGGTCAGGGAGCTGGGAGCCAAGGTACGCTGGTTGAAGATGCCTGCTAATAGTCAAACAGACGGGTCAGGGAGTTGGTGGCCAAGGTGCCTTGGGCTATGTCCCTCTGTTAGTCATAGTTAGGGGACGAAGTACGTCGGCCGACGGTGACCTCTGTTACTCAAGCCGAAGGTGTGGAGCGCTCTGTTACTGCACCCACGGTTGCTTTTATGGTTTGCAAAGATGTCTTGAACCTCAGCGTCGTGCCAGAAACCTACTGCAACAAAACATTGTTCTTTTAATCATTCCGTTTAGGTCTTCGGTCCTCACACTCGGAACAGTGCAGATACGCGCGATCGATCTCATTATTATCCCATCGGCTTTTCCAAATAAAGATGAAAGAAGAGTGTTGTAGGTCCGATCTTCATATGTACAAAGTCTCCAAGTCCAAATTTAAAACTATTCAAATTGAACCCAACAACGGCTCCACGTTCCCCTCTCGATCAGTTCCAGAACCTGAAGGAGGAGCTGGCCGCCAAGGAGGCGCAGTACGAACGGGCCCTCGCGGAGGCCCACAGCAAGGCCGACTGGGACGTCACCCAGCTGCGGCATTTACTCGACAAGGCGGACATCGACTACGCGAACAGCGTGGAGCAGCTCACGGAGAAGTTCGAGAAGGAGAAGGGTATGTTCTTCTCTGTCTCTCGTTCCTATCAGCGTTCGGATCGGCTGGACTACGCGGACAGCGTGGAGCAGCTCACGGAGAAGTTAGAGAAAGAGGAAGGTATAGTCTTCTCTCTCTCTCGTTCCTATCACGCTCGGCTCGGCACATAATGATTGATGTTGTTATGTGTATTTGGTTATATTAAAGGCGGACCTAACAACCCTCTGTGGGCCACAAATCGAACCCACGAAACCCGGCCCCGAAGCCAGTTGCACGATTGGTTCGATTTAAATCGGACACCGGGGCTTTAAGCGGGAGCCAAAGGTCTAATACCCCTGACGTGTAGTGCTCGGCGGTAAACAACACACATGGATCTTTTGAAAGAGCCAATCGGCTAATTTCCGCTTCGTAGAGCGTCATCTCTCCACACACATGTGACGTTTGTCAGTGACGTGCGACAGAGTGATATTTGTCGCCGAGTACCATACGCCTCTAAGTCAGAGGTGTCAAACCTTCGGTGGCCAATCAAAATATGTTTATCGCCGAGTACTATCATCCTCTAAGTCAGAGGTGCCAAACCTTCGGCGGCCAATCAAAATATGTTTATCGCCGAGTACTATCCTCCTCTAAGTCAGAGGTGCCAAACCTTCGGCGGCCAATCAAAATATGTTTATCGCCGAGTACTATCCTCCTCTAAGTCAGAGGTGCCAAACCTTCGGCGGCCGATCAAAATATGTTTATCGCCGAGGTCTATCATCCTCTAAGTCAGAGGGGCCAAACCTACGGCGACCCACCCGAGCACGTTAAAAAATGCCCCGGCCGCCCGCAGAGCGGCTGACGGAGGAGTGGGCGGGGCGGCTGCGCGCCGCGGAGGAGGGCGCGGCCGCGGCGGCGGACGAGGCGCGCCGGGCGCTGGAGACGACGCGCAGCAAGATGCTCGCCGAGAGATACGAGCAGATCTCCAGGCTCAAGGAGCAGCACCGCCTCGAGATGGGTACGGATATTTAGCGCGGTCGATGGCGGGCGCTTTGACTTTTCACTTTTCTTTTAAATCCCTTTACTGTGTAGGATACATAAAAACGTCGTAAAACTACATGTGTGCGACGTTGAAACTGGTACTACTACTGGACAGTACACACATGAGACTAGAATTACTACTACGTACTGGACTACTCTTCTACTAAGATGTGGCAAGAATGGACGTCTTAGTCGAAGAAAAAGACATTAGCATTAAAGTAGTAAAGTAACAGCCTATACAAGGAGACTTTTTCAGAAGTGCCCTTTACACAGGAGGTTTAGACTCGGCAGTATAATCGTTTATTGAAATAAAAAACAAAGTTTTTTTTTTTTTCAAAAAGAATGCCATTCTATTCCGTAAAACGTGTTGACAATGCGGTAGTCATTCATAAATACCTAAATTTTACTGTGCACGAACTTGTGTGCGTGTTAGTTATGAATGATCGCGCGTAAAATAAATTAGTTGCGTATAAATCACGCACTTTTTGAGACAAGTTCAAATGAATGTAATTAATGTAAGTAATTGAGTGATTTTAAATATTTATCATTTTTTATATAACATTATTTGTGTCTAGAATTTAATAAAAAAAATGGAAACACTTACACCCAGTTTCCGAAAGCGCAATCAATTTTAATTTACGATAAATCTCTTGTCAATCGTTGTTTAACATGATCTGAGTTGTTAGAACGTCTTAAACAACATTGATTTTGATTTGCAATTAGTCACTGATTAACGGACAATCAACAGAAAATCGAGTTTCTGAAAGCGTTTCTGAAAGTAATCTGTCAATTTGGACGATCAATCGTTGGTTAAAAATGTTATTTATCAAAAATCTTAGTTTTTATTAAAAATAAACCTAATTCCCTAATACTTTGTTAGGACATTCATGTGTTTTTACCTATTTATTATTTATTATTATGCGAACATATCATGTGATTAGAAAAAATACAAAATGCAATTCAAAAGTTAATAAATAATATGGATTCTTTCTTTTTACAATACTTACTTGTTTATTATGGATAAAAGTTCATTTTTTTTCACGTTCTGTAAAGTTTTTTTTGACATTTTGCATGTATTTATATAAATTAAATTTTATTATAGCTCGGATTTTTACGTTGGCAATCACACGGTGACAGGACTGGATAGTGACGTTAATTTAAGTTTTGTTTAAAAAGCGACAGCTATACAATAGAAAGAGTTGGTTGAAGTAAATCATTCAATTCATTCATTATCATTGGTCATACAGTGATTAGCAAATTTTTCTTGAACAAACCTTCCAGAAACCCAAGGCAGTTTAACAAGAGATTAACAGCTGATCATTTTTGACATAGTGTTATGTGATTGCTGCTTTGATTGGCCTTTCGGAAACTGGGCATTAGAATAGCCTCCCTGTATATGTCCCGTTGCTGGGCAAAGAAAAATAAAAAACTCATAAAGAATATTGTTTCTCTAATAGTTATTTCAAAAATGTGCCGGTTTCCTCACAATGTTTCCTTTCACCGCTTAGCACGTGACAAGTCAGCACATAAAATTGCGACTAACATTTTTATTGGTACCGGGATTTGAACTAGGGTCCTCGAGTATACTGCGCTCTCCGCTCATGACATAGACGCCGATATTTTCCCCTTCTAGCTAACCAGAGAGTCTTACCAATTCCATTCGCAGAGAGCCAATGGGAGCAGTTCATGACGGACAAGGAGAACTGCCTGTCGCGGATGAAGAGCGAGTGCCGCCAGGAGGGGGAGGAGGAGAGGGTGAAGAGGGAGAAGGAGCTGCTGAAAGAGATCGCCGGTAAGTTGGAACGAAAGTTATAGTCGTGAGTGTCAAGAAATTTTGGAAACAAATACGAACTACACTCTAAAAAGGTTGTCGACATCTGACCTTACTAATATGAAACTAAAAGAAATAGGCGTTAGTGTCGAGAAAATTTGGGAAAACATGGAACAATATATAAATATAATTCATCTATTTCAAAGCAATTATACAAAAATATTGTACGACAAACGTAATTCTATGAAAAAAATACAAGTAAATGAAAAATCTACATCATTAAGTGATAACGGAGAAATGGTTAATTCCAGAATTGAAGGCGCATATTCAATCTCAAACTGTGGACTTCGAAGATCTGCGCGAGAAGGCGGCCGCTTGCGGGCGCACGCTAGCGGTCACTGAGCAGGAACTGAGGTGAGAGAACTCTTACTCACTTTAACTCTACCCTGGACTCTGTCGTCCCTTGTTCTTCCAATATCTTTTATAACCCGACTTTTCGCGTTTTTAAATTTTGTCAACCTTAACTCGCATATTTATTAAAACTACCACTCGTACAAATCAACTGCTCATTTAAATCAATCTAACTCTTCTCTCAACTCTAACTTAAATTTGTCAACCCTAACTTCACTGTCACTTTGCTGTCAACCCTACCATTAACATGAATAGGCCAAAACGCTTCATTTGTTACTTGAATTTGTGAACCTCATTCCAATTTTAATGTCACTGCTGTCAACCCTAACTCTAAATTTGTCATCCTTAACTGTCTTTAATATCAATCCTAACATTAACCTAAATAGGGCATAACACCTTATATTTTACTTGAATTTGTCAACCCTATTCGAAATAAGCTTTATCTCACTGCTGTCAACCCTAACATTACCTTTGTCAATCTTAACTCACACCGTTAACTTGTAACAATGTTCGATTGGCGTTAAGCACAAAACGAAACGTCAAACTAACCACATCTGCTCTGAAATGCCAATTAATTCTTAATAACCTCATATATTCTTCGAAAGAATTAGTAGGTATTCCAAATGTGACTGGTAGCGGAATGTGTCCCAAAATATTGAGATCGGAGGCTTTATAGAACGATGTTTTATAATATTGGAAAATTCCCTTATATAACAAGTTTTTGACATTAAAAGATACATTAAAAATTCTTACTTAGTTTCAACTGTCAGTCTGTCTTTTTGGTAACCTAAAATTCCAGAGATTTTAATTTAAACAGACTACAATCTCATTAAAACTTGATGTTGACTCCGTGGCAGTTGCCAAGGTATTGGCTTCGGCGTCGGGAGTCGTGGGTTCGATTCCCACACGGTACGGCTATTTGTGCGACCGACACATAGTTGTCTCGCGTCAGGGTGTTTTGTGCGCGTGAAATATAAGTTCGTAAAACGTCCTTACAACACAAGATAATGTTATCTTAAAGGGCAATGTTTTTTTTAAAGAAAAAAAGAATAGAAAAAAACACTTAAAATCGATTCAGAATTGCTAATATTGACTTTTGGACAAATTCGGCTACCATTCACATGTTGCGTCCTAACTCATCCCCTCACTCTCTAACTCAACCTAATCTACATCGCTGTACATTCGCACCACAACACAATAAAGTCCATAAAAACATCACCTCCATTTATAACACATGTCCAAAAGGCAGTATTGAAACAGTAAATTTAAAGTTAATCACAGATTAAATAAGCAATTACAATAAAATGGCAACTTTGAAGACAGACTATAATTTTTTTTTAAACTATGAGAAATATTTTATGTTTGCACGTATATGAAGATTACTTAAGCTTTTAATAATCAAATTCAAACCGCCAAAACCGCCCACAGATAATATAAAAAATATAACGATAAACTTCTCTCCCGAGTGAAATTTTAGATTTCGAGTATTTGTATAAAAACGTGCGATATAACAATAGACAGAAAGTGGTTGAAAAATAATTTTAATAAGTTAAAAAAAAGCGGTTACTATTTAAGTAAACAGTGCTAGACTTCCAGTACTAAAGGTCTTATTAGTCCAAGCATACATTACGAGAATGTATGCCAGTAAGTTGTGGTAACTTTAAAATTAAACCAGCCATAAACGCTCCTAAAGTCTTACAGCTAAAACGTCTGACGAGTTCTTTATCAGCCTAAATCCAAAGCACCGCTTCTTCCGTTTTGTAAAACAGCTAAGATATGCTGTCTCCGTTTTGTTGAACCTAATAAGCGATGTAAATGCTGCAAATCGACCTTTGGAAAGAGACATTCGGCTAGTTTCTGCTTTGTAGAGTGTTGTCTCTGTCTCATGAAGCGCTAACAGTCGGACAGTGTGCGACAGAGATGACGCTACACGGAACCTTATCTCTGTCGCTCACTACTCATAAGAGATTTGCCAATCATTGCACATGTGTACGACAGAGATTGTACCACCAAGTGTGGCGGCGCCACGCAACAATCGCTGTTGCACAAATGGGCAGGCTCGTCTGGGAAGTGCCACGGTGTCACAGAAGCCTGGAAAAAATGGAAGTCCTATAGTAAATTCTGCGTTTCTTCCGGTGAGTGAGGTAACCGGGGTGGTGACGCGTCTGCAACGCTACGGTGTTGCAAATGTCAATGATTTGTATGACGACGATGAATTGACGGCGGTTATCACTTAACATCAGTTGAACCGTCAGCTCGCTTGCCATCTTCTTACATAAAAAAAATTTTACCTCTTTCCAAACGTCGATGTGCAGTATTTATTCCCAAGTATTTACAGATGAATCCCTTTAGATACCAAACCCGACTGACCTACATTTAACAAAGATCTTTCCAAGTTCGTTGACCGGGTAGAGGTCGCGTCAATCGATATATATTTAAATAATTTCATCTCGACTCTGCCTTGTCCGCCGGAAATCATAGCGTTTCTAATAAAAGTGTTATTTTTCTTTAGCTTTCATACAAAACAGGTGTATAATATTGAACCAATTTAAATTATGAATAAAGTAATACTGTCAGTAAGGTTAAACACCGTACAAGTACCAATCAAATCATGCAATGCGGCGGTAAAATAAGTATATGTTAAAATAAAAAAAGTAATCCTGTGAAAAGAATAAAGAAGTGTTAAATTCATTACAATATAGAGGACACTAACCGCCCAGCGTAAAAAGCGTAAAAAACGTCATAAAGTAATCTGTCACAGATAACAAACATAAAAGACTGTGTATTGTGACTGTGTAGATTAAAATATCCTAAACGAAAAGCTATAAGAAATATAGAAATACACGTAAGATAAAGATAAAGATGGCAGTAAGATAAAAGGTACAAGATGGCGTGGTTGTCCCGCAGCTGCGGTTGGTTGGGCGCGCTGGCGGCCGCGACGGGCGCCTGCGCGGCCACCGGATCGCTCCGTCTCGCTCTAGCGACCCTATTCCTCTCGCTCGCGCTGCTGTTTTACTTGCGAAAGGCGAGTGAAAAGAAAAACGCCTACGTCGACTGACACGATTGCTCTAACCATAGGCTAGGTATATTTAGGTTCCTTAATAAATTCTTGAGTTTTGAGATAACATATGGATGGTTGTGGAAAGAGAGAAAACATAACTATGAATTTTGTGTAGATTATATCCTCCTTGATAAAGATAACGAGACGACGGCCAAAGGCGAGTGTTACTTTTATATACAAGCGCTATAACTTTTAATACTAAGTTCACGATATCGTTAATATTGTTTAAATTTTAGGTATATTTTTATTTCTAATCGTGTTATATTTTAAGTAAGGAATAATATGAGGATTGTTTTTCTTTTCTACTGCCTCGTTGGACTGAAACATTGGAATTAACAACCAAAGAAAACTATAGACTGACTTTTTAGTATCGTACGTCCGCACGCAGAGTTGTCAATTAACACCATCTAGCAATATTCGTTCAATTTTCAAATGAATTGTTATTAAATAGTTTAAGACTGAACTTCTTTCAAATAAACAAGAAAGTACTCTCTGTGGGCGGATATTAAGTGATTTTTTGTAGTCCAAATCCCAAAGGGCTTCTTCTATATATTTCTTTGGTGTAACATATTGTATATCCATCATCATACACGGAATGTGATCTAGTCATTGTCGTTTCTCTATTGTAACATAAAATCTAAACTATTTATTTTATTTCTCTATGGTACTATAAAAAATTTATTATCTGTATAGCTTATGTCAAATCGTCTTTCGAACTTCCCTGATTTTAATTCATATTAAAGCAATTATAATATTTCTAATAGTTTTTTTTATTTGGTATAACACACTTACACAAACACACACACATGAGTTACGGACAGAGTTATATGTAGATTTTAATCGATATTAAAGAAATTATAATATTTCTAATATTTTTTTTTATTTATTATAACACTCTTACACAAAAACCACACACATATAAGTTACGGGGAGAGTTGCATGTAGATTTTAATCGATATTAAAGCAAATATAATATTTAGAATAGTTTTTTATTTTATTAAGTATAAAACGCACACAGACACACAGTCATACACATGCATGACTAATGAATTTGAAGCGAAACCTCTACTATTAATTCAAAATTCCCTTATATCAGACACTAAATCGGCCACAGATAACTCTATGCAATAGACAGTAGACAGACTAAACCCTCCCCCGAACCCGTGCCTAACCGTCTGACAGGGAGGCTCTGGCGCGGGAGAAGGAAGAGCGAGACGGAAGAGAGCAGGACGCCGCCAGGCTGAAGCAAGTGGAGAAGACCTCCAGGGATCAGATCGAGCATCTGACGAGGAAGTGCGCGTGCCTGAGGAAGCTGTGAGTTCGACTTGACTTACGTAAAACGAGGCGTCTTTAACCGGCGACACCATCGCTTTGATGTCGACACTAAAGCTAAAACAATTGTCTCATTTCAGTATTAATTTTTGTTTTTAGCTGATCTCTGTACTCAAGATTGTTGTGTCATTTCCAGGTGGGAAGTTCGGGTTAAATTCTTGGATTAAAACCTTTCGTTGGTTTACAGTTGAGGTTCTAAATGATCTATCCTCTCAGTCAAGTAGTAGGGATGTCGGTAAAATATCGATACATATAGATATTTTTGATTTTATATATCGATAGTTTTAGTCGATATACTTGGATATTTCGATACAAAATTTTTATATCGAAATCGTATCAAAAACAATATTTTTCAAATTTGACTCCAACACAGAGTCTGTGGAAAGAACCTAAAGAGAAAAAAACGATATATCGATATTTTCACACAGGCTGTATAAATATCGATATGTCGATATATTCCTTCACTTTCGACATCCCTATCAAAGTAGAGTAGACTCACTGGTTTAAATTTCCCCTGCCCTCGCAATATTACCCTGTAAGCATAATATTCTTAAGAGGGGAACCAAAGCTTTTAGTTCACATCTTAATACATAGATTTCGCTACAGTTCTAGTTGTAGTGACCAGTTATAATTTGGTCTCTGACAACATAAGCCGCTTATTACTATTTAAAGACCGTAACTCACCAATTGGCATGGTGCGACATTATCGAAAAGCTCCAACCTTTCGGTCGAATCGAACCTCTTTCACCATAACCGATGTCGGGGGGAAATAATTTTTGGGATAGTTTTGTGTCCCCTTGTTTACGGCAACCGAGGCTCAACAGAATGATCTTCCGTGAAATGCCCGCCTCCGCACCTACGACATAAAGACCTTTGCAATCTCTTCACCTTTTAGCTGTGATATGGCCACGCAAGTGTTAGTAACCACGACCTCACAAAAGACCGGCGTAAAGTAGAAGTGTTACACTTCCGTGTTTCATCTGGTGAGTGAGGTAGCCGGGGCCCGCTTCGTTCAAAGGTGGCAACGGATTTGCAACCCTACGGTTGTCGCGAATGTCCACGGGCGGCGATTACCGCTTAACATCACGTGAACCGCCAGCCCGTTTGCCACGCTATCACGCCCGAGGTCGCGTAACGTCAAGTGAACGACCGGACCACCTCCGCCATAAAAGACCTTGGGGATCCCTTCGTTTTCCACTTCTTCATATTGTGAACTGATTTTTTTAAAACAGAGCAACTGTTGAGTTTCTCGCCGGTTTCTTCTCAACAAAAACCGCTTTCCGAGCCGGCGGTAACTTGCGAACGTGTTAATTTCTTGTAAAATTTCTTGTAAACGTTTCATAAGAACGCGCAAGCGTCTATGTGAATAAAGATATTTTATTATTATTATTATTATATACTTCACCCGAGCCGGTCCGCGTTCCGTTGCAGCTTCGACGACATCCGCGCCCGCCTCGCCGCGTGCGAGCGCTCCGCCGAGCAGGACGCCCGCGCCAAGGACCGCGAGCTGAACTGCCTGCGCGCTGAGGTGGCCCGCCTCACCAAGATCCTCGTCGAGCAGAGGTGTGCTTTGCTATACTCAATAGATCGTCTGTCGCTTTCTTCGCCTAGCTTGAGTAGGAGATAGGAAGATACGGATTATCTTCCTATCTCCTTCTCAATAGTTGCCTTTAAGTTATTATGGACGCACTCTCGCCATATCCTCGTCGAGCGGAGTGACGGATGCTGTACCCACTCTATCCTCTGTCGCTTTCTTCAACTTGGTATCCGCATCTCCCTATCTCCTTCTCAATAGTTGCCTTAAAGTTCGTACTGACACAATCTCACCAAGATCCTCGTCGAGCAGAGGTACGGCTGCGACCACTGGATCCTCTGTCGCTTTTTCACCTAAGTATCCGCATCCTCATATCTCCTTCTCAATATTTACCGTACTATTCGTCCTGTTGCAGCTCGCCGAAGTTGGGGGCCAGGACTAGAGCTGATGGTTGCGAAACCTCCTCGAAGGGCGAACAGACCCCCACTAAAGGCGATGAGCCGCCGGCGCCCCAGCGGAAAGGAGGTAGTGAGGCATTGACGGTTACTTATACGTCCCATTGCCGGGCCTCTATGCAGAGGACATTCCATTCTACTTTCTATTTTTTTTTAAACATTGCCACTTACTTTAGAATAACATTATACTGTGTTGTATGGACGTTTTACAAACATAAATTTCACGCGGACAAACACCTAGGTTCGAAACCACTATCTGTTGGTCGCATAACTAGTTGTCCCGTCTGGGAATCGAACCCACGAACCCTGACGCGGAAGCCAATACCTACTTGATAACTGCGCCACGCAGTCATCAAGTAGGTCCAGTATAAAGGTATTAATATAGTTCAACACGCGATTAACATCTTCGAAATATCGCCATGTTTTTCAGTTATTATTTTTCAGTTATTGTTTTTCAGTTATTATTTTTCAGTTATTGTTTTTCAGTTATTATTTGTTATGAAGTACCAGACCTTATACTTTAAATTGTAATTTTTGGAGATAAATCAACAAAAACTTTCCACTAAATTACGAATCACTTGCCTTTACGACACAGTTATTCTTTAAAAAAAAACTTCAATTTCAACTCACACTTCTCTCGACTTTTGGAAAATAATTATCGCCGGTTTCGCTTTCCTATAGCGCCGTCCCTTTCGCACACCACCTTTGTGACGTTTGTCAGACGTTGTTTAAAAACACCGTACGCCTTTTTAGTTGCAAGACCGTTACCAAATTTTGCACGAATCATACTCTTATGCCGCTAATAATTCTGACCTTGAAAATTTGAAATGAAATGACCAGGAACCCTGATCTAGCTGCACATATGTCCTGCCCACTATTGCGTGTCATCTTACGATTGACGCTATCTCAAATGCAGGAGCCGCCACGGAAAGCGCCCGAAGAAGAGCCAAGAGCTGACCTGCCGACATCAGAGCCACTTTAACAATCAGTAGTCATTAATAGTCTTCGAGTTACTCGAGTATTACACAATATTAAAGAATAAATATAAATAATCCTAATAAATATTCATTAAATGTCCTCAATTAAAAACCACAAGTCAGTCATAGAAATAAGGAAGTATTTACCCATAGGGAATTTCAATGTGACGATGTTATAACGTGAATCGTAATGTTAAAATGTCAGGGGTATTCAACTTGTTAACTCCAAGGTCATTGGACCAAAGATCATTAGTTTTTTTTATATTATTTTAAGATTTAAAAAACAACTAAAGTTGCTAAACGAAAATTCGAACGTAATTTTATTTATTAGATATTTTTTATTTAATGAATTTCTGTTCCTATGGTGAGTGTTGCCAACTTATGCAGTTGCCAATTTACATACATAAGTTGATGACACTGACCATAAAGAATTCATGTTCACAACTAAATATCGGTATGAGTTCACTATATCATATATTCCTATATATATAAGCGCTTGTGTTTTTTTTCAGCTCTTTAGATACAATACTTTGTACCCCTTTGTGATTCATATTTAATCTTGGCGTTGGGAAGGAGAAAAGGTATTAAATGTATTAGAATGAAAGAGTATATAAGGGATCCCAATCAATTGGGCAAATTAAAATATCACTAATTCACTATTAGATTTTAATAACTAACCAAAGAACTGTCGCTGTCACTTCCAGATACTCATTAACGAGAAAATTGACACATCGATAAAAATAAAATAAAAACGCGTTATTTAATAATGGAAAAAATTTACTCCAGTACATGAATAGTTACTCTCCATTATAGGTTGTCAATCATTAGAGACGAATGTAACTTCCTATAATTAATGAATAAGTTAATGATTAAGAAAAAGCTGTATTTACTCCTTGATCATGTAAATATATCATTTTTCTAATAAAAATTTTCTCGCAATAATATGTTATCTTTTATTTTGTTTCATATTGCCTTACGTTTAAGTTAAAAAAAAATTCAAATCGACATCTACAGCCAGTCGTCTACGTCATACGGGAGTATAAGCTGCGGAAGCGTAAACAAAACAAAAAAAATCTTATATTGAAAATAGATCACAAATAGTTACTTTAAAAAGCTACATATCTGAACCGACTCTAGTGACTTCAGGCGTCCCGCAGGGTCCCAATCTGGGTCCATTACTTTTTATTTGCTTTATTAATGATCTTGTGCCACTTTTATCCTCACCCTGCTTGATATATGCTGATGATTTAAAAATATTTCGGAGTATTAATACCAACGAGGATTGCATATTACTGCAACGAGATTTGGATTGAATCACGACATGGTGTAATAACAACCACATGTTTCCAAAAATGCTTCTGTATTAATTTCTCATCTAGCGCTGTGAAGAAAACTGACTTTAAGTATTCTATCAATCATATGGACTTAGATTGGAAAACTACGGCACGAGATTTAGGAATAATCATGGACTGCATGCTATCGTTTAGAGACCATTATGATTACTTACTCAATACTTGTAACAGGAAGCTTGGCTTTATTTCCCGATGTTGTAAAGGCTTTCGTACCCGTGAATCATATATAAAAGTCTTCAATAGTTTAATTCGTAGTAAGCTGGAGTACTGCAGTATTGTTTGGAATCCTTACTACGCGGTGCACATAGATCGCCACGAAAGTATTCAGGTAAAATTTTTCAGAACTATTTCATATCGCCTTGTAATGAAGCGTACTCTCACATCTTATGCAGATAAATGTACATATTTTGGTATGTATACTTTAAAAAACCGCAGGCTGATGATTGACATGTTAATGTCTAATAAAATACTAAGAGGTAACTTGAAAACTGAACTCCTTGCAAATGTAGGTTTTAATGTACCCTTGCGCAATTTAAGAAAATGTGAACTGTTTTATGTTCCAACTCATCATACAAATATCACTTCCAATAAACCTCTATCTAGAATTAACCGCAATTATAATTCCCTGGTTCTGAAACATCCTGGGCTGGATATTTTGGGTGATGATCTGTTCACATTTAAATGTAGATTGAAAGCAGCCTTAAATGCTTCATGATATTGTTCTCCATTATTCTATTTTAGCTATATATTTATTAGTTTTAAGTTTTTTTTATGTTTTGTCACTTTTATAATATGTACCATCAATTTACTTGGTTTTTCTTATATAACTTGCTGTCGTCGCATACTTGGAATGTCAACTGAATGTTATAATATTGTCTTTGTATTATTATTTAAATACGTTGTCATTCTGCTTTGTGATGCTACAAATAAATAAATAAATAAAAGGATCTTCAGCTCCACATCCACGACCCTATAAATTTATGTGCCTCGTTATAATAATAAATCTTGTAGCGGCCATACTTAGTTTCATTTACCACCGCCTTTTGTGAGCAATAAATGTATAAGACTCATTATCACACATTCAAAGTCAAAGTCAAAGCATATTTATTTAATATAGGCCTAACTTAATCTCTTTAATTATAATTGCTAAATTAGGCCGGGGTGGCAACATCAAGAGTCTGAACAGTTAACATATAGAGTTTGTTTAATTAATGTTGATAGTGACGGTACTTATATTTCAAAATTTTAATTGTAAAATAAATAATAATATGTCCCTTTACTGGGCAAAGGCCTCCTCTGTACTCTGTATTATTTCGAAAACACGCAGGTTTTCTCACGATGTTTCACTTCACCGCTCAGCTTTTAACGGTGGTTGGGCCACACAGCAGCCTCGGCTGTTGCAGGAATGGGCAAGCTCATCCGGGTAAGTACCACGACCTTAAAGAAGACTGGCGTAAAGTGGAAGTATAATACTTTGTCAATTTTCAAAAGGTTGTCAACGCATCTGCAAACCCTTGGGTATAGCAGATATCCATGGGCGGTGGTCTTCACTTAACATCCTGATGTGAACCACCTGCTCGCTTAGCAACTTTTCATATAAAAAAGCACGTGCATAGGATAATTGTAATTGAATTTTTAAACTGGGATCTCTTTTCTACTTTACGGTATAAAAGCTGTTTCTTTAATAATATATCTTTATCTAAGACTAGCGGCCCGCCCCAACTTCGCACGGGTATTTAACAAAAAGTTATCATACACACACATAAAACCTTACGAATATTTCGTCTTTGGTGAATAATTTTATGAATTTCTTCATCTTTTAATGAAATACCCTTGAAATTAAGTCATGAAGATAAAAAGACCGCCGACCGGATAATGGTTCCGCTTTAATTACGGGACATTCGGGGTTACACGTAAAAGTGACAAATAAGTCTGGTCTCCCATAGCTTCGGACATAAATCATCGCATCTTTAGTTTTTTAATGCAGATAACTCGGAGAACCCGTAAATGAATATGACGTTGCAGATTACGCGTTGACCGATATTTGATGGGCCAATGTCTTGATTTAAGGCGTCTCTAAGATGAATGTTTCACCAGCCCTCAGTCTCTGGTGATCACGACATCATAATTATGTAATTCAATCTTTCTGAAATCTTTTTGCCATCATATCGACAATGTATTGAATAAAAACCGGCCAAGTGCGAGTCGGACTCGCACCCGAAGGGTTCCGTACCGACCTCACCGAAGACCGGCGTAAAATAGAAGTGTTATACTTCTACGTTTCGTCTTGTGAGAGAGGTAACCGGTGCCCACTTCTTAAATGTTGGCAACACAGTTGTTATCACTTAACATCAGAGGAACCGGCAGCTCGTTTGGCACTCTATCACATTAAAAAATCATGTTTTAATACCTTTATTTAATAGAAGTATAGAAGTATTACACTTACATATTGTCAAAAACACTACTACTGTAAACATTATCTATAAAACGACAAAAAAATCTTCTGTTTTATGGGAGCCCCGCTTATTTATACTTTTTGTTTTTTAATATTTATTTTTATAGTGGCAACAGAAATACATCGTTTGTGAAAATTTACACGGTTCATGAGATACAGCCTGGTGATATATGGACAGACATACGGACATACAGACAGTCAGCGGAGTCTTAGTAATAGGGTGCGATTTAGCCCTTTGGGTACGGAACCCTAATAAGTCCCAGTAATAATGCAATGGATTAGAACAGGTAGCTCTAACCATCAACCTAAATGCATAAAATTCCATGCATGTCACAGTTTTGTTACGCACAGTACCTTGCCGAGGAATAGTCAAATATTAACCTTCTCCTATTACGACTATTAAGGAATATTTTAGTGGATCATACAATCTGTGTAACTCAGAGACCCTTTTAAGTTGGACGTGTCTACCGTGAAACACTATACCTCTGGGGTCTTTTTAGGATTCCGTACCCAAAGGGTAAAACGGGACCCTATTACTAAGAGTCCGCTGTCTGTTTGTTCCTCTGTCAACAGGCTGTATTTCATGAACCGTGATAGTTACACAGTTGAAATTTGATCTGGGTATTTGTTTTCCAAGGAGGGTTGACGTCAGGCAGGCGGGTGATTGTAAAAATATAGCCAAAACCGCTAACAACATGATTCATGTTGTGCCGAACCCACCGAGGAGGCAGGAGGATGATGATTGTTGTATATTGATGATACTTGTATACTTGTCCCTCTATTTTAAAAGTTCGCGTCAAACGAAGTCCTTTGAAAAAGGCTATTACACTTTCGGATGTTGGTTAAAAATGTCCAGATAGTGATTGATTATTTGTCAAAACATTTTTATTGGCTGTGCTCCTCAATATTGGGGAGACTAACTTTTCCAGAAGCACAGCACGCGTTTTTGGTTTTTGGTTCATCGACCCATTTTTTGGCAGACACTTACAGCAGATCTTATTCATTGCTCCGATTTGGACGGAAGACTGTTGAGCTTAATGCATTAATGCTGATCTGTTACTGTGAGCTAAAAGTCGATTACGAGCTCTAGTCGTTGACGTTTGTTGTCTTTCTCTCTCATCTCGTAGGCGTTGGGAACGCTCAGAGCTCGATTCCCGAGTGTGAATTTGTATATTTATATTATTTTGCTCTTTAAGCCGCTCTACTTGACTCTCTCTGACTTATAAGACGATTTACACTTTCCGGTAAAGATTCTTCATTACGGCGTATTTTTGATGTCCTCGCCTGGGAACTATCTCTAAAAAGATGAGATCTTGATCTTTTGTCCATTTTAAAATGATAAAAAAAATTAAACTGCCTTTGTACTTAAATATTTGCTACCTGTTAAACAGGAATTACCAGTATAAATGTGATTGAAAAATTATAAGAACCACTAAGTCAGTCACTAAGCTGTTTGGATAGTTAAATTACAATATACTAACATTTTTAAACTTGCAATATCTAAGGAATGGAATGTCCGAATTAAATAACTCAAAAAGTTTTATAAAGGTATTGAAATAGTCTTAAATATGAAGTAATTTATTTTTATATGGATTAATACCAAGATACAAATAAACAGCCTTTGTTAGCGGCGGCATTTCAATCAAAATTTTAAAATAAAAGAACACTTATTGTGGCATAACTATAATAGTTAGACATATGCTCTCGCGACACTTTTTGGAAATAATAATGTGTTCTGCAAATTCATAGTATATTATTTTATTCTATCATCAATAGTTTTCGCAGCGCACGCGATGTAAAGAATATTTTAGGTAATTTTTGTACACTTTGGGTTACATTATTGAAGTTTTAGAAAGGATCCCTATTTTTTTGAAAATATAATATAGCCTATATCAAGCGGGAATAATATAGCTTCCCAACAGTGAAAGAATTTTTCAAATCGGTTCAGTAGTTTCGGAGCCTATTCAATACATACAAACAATCAAATCTTTCCTCTTTATAATATAGATTAAGATGAACATGTACTTAAACATTTTACGGTGGTAGGGCCACGCAGCAGCCTCGGCTGTTGCACGAATGGGCAGACCCGTCCGGGTAAGTACCACGACCTCACAGAAGACCAGCGTAAAGTGGAAGTATAATACTTTCGCGTTTCGTCTGGTGAGTGAGGTGGCCGGAGCCCAATTTTCAAAAGGTTGTCAACGCATCTGTAACCCTCTGGTGTGGCAGATGTCCATGGGCGACGGTATTCACTTAACATTAGGTGAACCGTCTGCTCGTTTGACAACTTTTCGCATAAAAAAAAAACTTAAACATACGCTTGCTTCTAAACTTCTTGTTTTTCCAACGTTGCTAGAACTCATACTATAATGAAAACATTTGGATTTTATTCACGTCATACATACGTCACAAAACGTCTTCTCAGTTATTTTTACCACAGTTGAAGGAGTTCAACCTGAAATAATTATTTTTAAATTTTTAAAATTTTTCTTAAATATTTTAATTTTTTTCAGTAGAAATTCATGAAATTGACTTAAAAATGATTATCCCATAATGTCTTATAAATTAACCTTTAAAAATTACTTAAATATTAATCCTAAAGTAATTATCCTACTATTACTACAGCATTAAGCTGTATAAAAAAATAATCTGTCAGTGTCAATGTCAAAAAAATTCAAATTAGGTTATGGATTAGGATTGTCATTCTAGTTCACTTAACCTAAATATTAATTATAAAAATAATAATATATATAACAAGATGTCTAATAAAACTTTGTTTCTTAAGTCAGGTTTTGTCCGAGCGCCTCTACAAAATGGGGTCGGACGGTACGTTTGCCAGCTGCAGAGAGTTGTATTGAAGTTCTGCAAGAGCCATGGAGGCAGCAGAGGTTTACGGTAAAGAAAACAAACATAAAATTATAACACCAATTCGAAACTAATTATGTAGCTATTAATGTTATTATATTAAGGTAAAGGTGACTGAATCAAGTGTATAATTTTTGCAACACTTTTTTTGCTATAAAGATTCTTTGTGTTAAAGATCGATAGGGATATGAGAACTACAAAATTGTTCTACCTAGCATTGATTTGCGGCTTATATATCCGTACCCATATCAATGATATTTAAAGAATTTCACTTTCATAACAAAATGTTAAAAAGTAATAGGTTAAGTGCCATTAAGATTTCCTTTATTGACATAATGATTGTGAAAATAAATTAAAAGATATGTTTCAGGGAATTCATAGAGCAAGACTTGGTGGAGTTCGCATCGAATAATCCCAGCATTGTGGTCTATTTGAAACCACGCAGACATCGTTCTCCAGTAATAGTTGGCGAATATTGTAAGCATATTTAATATACCATTTTATGAAAAAAATCTCTAAGATTTCATTCAATTGACATTTGGTAGCCCAAAAATTTTTGACCTCTGCAGTCCATTATGTTTAAAGCAGGTGATCTGATTCATGGTTGCCTTTTGTTTAACAACCATGTTAGTCACACATTAATATAAGTTTTGATGGATATAAAGTAAATGTGTGAGAATGAGCCAGCACCCCATTAATAACTCTTGCTGCACTTAAGCTAAAAAAGAAATAAAAATGATACAGTGTATTTATACAATTAAGAATATTTTTCTTACGAGAATAGCCATTTCATAATATTGTACTTTATCCTTCTCTAAGTCTATTACAATTCATGACAAAACTGTAAAATTTATTTATGACATTTGTTTTAAACAAAATTATGTCTGTATTGAAATATATGCTACTTAGATTTTTTACTTAACAACACTGGACTATATTATATAGTATACTGTGTTATGGGTCTGCAAATCGTATACAAAAATGTTATATTTCAATAGGGTAGATCAATATTTTTCTTTTTAATTTCTATCCTACAGTCATCCCTTCTGAAAATTAGCAGTCACTGTGGCGTTAATGCTAAGCTGTTGGCTTCGGTGCCTTGCGTTGTGAGTTGGATTTCCACATGCAACAAGTATTTTTCTGATCTACAAAGAATATTTGAGATGATGATTATATGAACAAACAACTGTACTTCCAGATCTGAATGAACAAACCTGACCAGTGCCATGATTCACATGCTGTGGTTCCCACACCAAGGTGGGATTAGGGCAGGAGTATGATAATGATGTTGATGTATTCTTTACTTTCTATAAAATACTATATACAGCTTATTTTAAAAGATATTATAATCAGCATCAGGCTGTTGTACTCCCCTAATCCAGTTGGCTCTCACATGCCACAAGAGCAGGATTTGAACAGGAATTTAGAAAGCAGTGATTGGAAAACATAGTAATATTATATTTGCATACAAAATATGAGATAATTTAATTTCTTTAATCAGACTTATTCTATACCAGTTAATGTATGCAATGGTTTGCATATTTACCTAAACAAAATATGTCTGTTTTTGTTTACAGTAAACGGTGACAGAGTGTGGATGAATATGCACAACAAGACTCATTCAGAGATAACTAAATGGATCGAGGTGCTGAGGACCCAACAGGGTGACGTGGCGTCCACCCGCCTCCGAAAGAACCAGTACACCGACCACCCCTCCATCCAGGGGCCCTGGACGCCGTTCACGTTCAAAGACCCGAGGCTGAACATCGCGGAGCTGCCAGACGAGGAGTTCGGTGCGAACAACAGGCTGCCCATGACTGCCACAGAGCAGCTAAAGATCATGTTCGAGAAGAAAACGTTGAACATTGAGCCGCAGAAAGAGTAAGCTACAGCCAGAATATAGCAATAGGAAAACTGGAATGTTGAGGCAGATACGTGAAAACTAAACGTAAAAATTTCAGGATAACATTTACTTTCAACAGTGAGAATGTAGAAGAGAATTGGTTGATTATTTAGTTTGTGTATTACGTATGTGTAGTGTATGTTACGGAGACTGTGAAAAGCACTTGTTGTTATTTCTACATTAATAATGTTTGTAGAATTTGTAAATAGATTTAGCCAAAACTAGATTAGGCTGAGATAATAAATAACAAATTGTTTTAGAATAACATTTTTTTTTTTTTCATTTACCTAATTGTCAATTTCATATATGTCCATTATATAGACGATTTACATAGAATTAGAGTAGCTATATATAAAAAAAAATGTTGTATGAAAAGCATTCAGTTAACCCTTAGTCGCGCCCAAAGAAATTTTATTTGAACAAAGTCAAATTGTGGAATCAATGTTTAAATTTTACAACATGGTATATTGTATTAGCTAATAAAAATTGTAGAAACACTAACACCCCATTTGTGAAACATTGTCGCCCGGTTCCTGTAACAGTGCTCAATGTAGAATTTAACTAATTTGAGTTGGATGCTTTTGAAACATGATTCACAGCCAATTCCACTATGAACATATTAAGCAATAAAAAATCTGAGATATATAAAAACTTTAATATGCAACAATGATTTTCAACAATAACCATTCCAACAACAATTTCACTATTTAATCTTAACCAACATATCACAAAACAACTTTGCTTTCATCTCTTGATCTTAAATTCCTTCCCTTGGTGTACCATGCCATAATTAAAAAAAAAATGTGTGCGTGTACTGGCGTACACTCGTAAGAAGTGAAACTTTTTTATGACGTTATTTTTCAAAAAATAATTTACTATATGCAACTTTACAGAAATTGGTTAAATAAAGTTAAATTAGATAAAGTTTAATAAAAGGCTTTTATTATCATAGACATAAATACAAATTCTACAATTATTTAATTTTAGCTTTGTATAATATTTAGTTTCTTATTTGTAATACATAGGTGGCGTTAGTAATAAATTAAAACACACTATGGTTTGACCGTTGTAATTAGTATGAGGGTCCGCAAAAATTGTTGCTTAAAAAACTTGCAACGTGAACCTTGTTTATATCAATTAACCTCACGGTCCCAAAATACAACCGCTTTGAATTTGTACATGGTCCTTCGTTGCCGAATAGTCAGCCAGTGAGTAGAAGGCAGACATTCGATTCGCGCGCCAGTGTTGTGAGTGAAGTTTTTTTGGAAAACCGAACTTGCGCACGTTGGATCGACGTCGCAACCGCAAGTTCCAAGAGCCGATCGAGGCTTCGAAGAGCATCATCGGTCAGCTTCAGATTGTGTCTTCGGTGGAAGGCGCAGTCAGGTCACGGTAGGCGGTGCCTGCCTTTGGAGAAGAGGAAGTCTCTACAGTTTCGTGCCTGAAGTGTTAGAGCTAGCACTGTCATTACTACAAATATTATTATTGAATTTCATTAATTGTAATAGAATTATTACTATCATTGATGTCGTTATTATATATTTGTGTTATTAATGCATAAATAATTTGCCGGCTGTTCTACGGATGAAACAAAGTTTTAGAAGACCGGCGACGAATAGTATCTATACATTAACTTATCATCTGGCGCGAGGTAATAGGAGCATGATAAAGGTTAGAAACGTAATTCAAGAGCCTTGGTGTGGAAGGCACTGCAATCACTTAATTGTCATAAAAAAACATAGTTTAAGTATAGTCCGAGTACTGTGTATTCCTCCTCTCTACAGTGGGTTTTAATCCATAATCCCCTGCGGATTGGCAGACTTCACACATCTTATACACATTTTCTTCTTTATTCAAAAAAGGCCATTGTTCCGATGGTCCTTTACCGCCTCAATTAGCATAATTATGATAAGGCTCCGGGATTTGAACTCTGGTTAGGTATATACGAGCGCCCGAACTGAGCTATCGCGGAACAATTCTTTCAAGTTCTTTGTAGTAAAATACTGATTTATCATTAGATAATAAATGTGAACAATAGCAATGGTTTAGAATGAATGCTTCAATTTGATGTTTATTACACAGGTTTCTCTTTATTATAACCGGTGTACCACCATTGCCGCATCACTACAAAGTCTTGTAAGCACCCAACTTTTTCAGTATTTAATCCTCGACCTAAGGTATTATTACTTGTTGTATAAATTAGACTTCAATAGAATTGTCCCGAGTGCTTCTCTTCCGCTTGTGGCCGCTGTTCTTCATGTGGATCTTGAGGTATCGGGGTGATTTGTAATTCTTGCCGCAGATGGTGCATTTGTGCTCCAGTCCGTCGGAATAGTGAACGCGGCGCATGTGGCCTAGCAGGTAGGACTTGCATTTGAGTATAGACTTGCAAATGTAACATTGGTAAGATCTGACGCTGTGGCAGTTATTCTTGTGCGTCTTCAATGCCCCGGGGCAGCGGAACGTCTTGTCGCATTCGTCGCAGGGCAGTTTTTGGTCGGTCACGCATGTCCGCCATCTGGGCCGCACACTGTCGTGAGCGTATTTTTCATGCTTCCGCAGGTAGCTGCAACAATTTCGTGTGTCTACTTAATGCAGTATATTTATAATTTTCTAAGTGTCACTAACATATACAAAACTACAGCTCCTTAACCTTTTACTTTATTGGTGTTCCATAGCTTTCATAACTTTTAGAGTTTTACATAACAAATTTTTGTAGATAAAGGAACACTACCTTTTGGCGTTGCTGGATTCGAACCTGTGTGTCTTCTGGATTTATTTATTTATTTATTTGCGCTCAGTCGCTTAATAAACTAAGCTAAGATGCCGATGGCCATACTGTACGAAAATCTCCACATCTATCTACGTTCTTTCTACTGTGTTTATAAGAATGCATATGGAATATATTTAGTATTACAAGTAAAAGTGTTAAGCCCGGATTCTGAAACACTGATCACTGTTGAAATTAACTAATCAGCTGTCAAGTGGCTTCTCAAATGCCATGTCAGTTAAGGACCATTTGTGAAGTCATTTGACAGCCGATTAGTTAATATATATGTTGATCAGTGTTTCAGAAACCGGACGATAATCTTTCCAAATATTTGATACCGTGTAGTTATTAGCTACCTGGGACATTTGAAGACCTTGTCGCACTTTGAGCACTGTATGCGCCGCACAGTGTGCACCTGCTTCATGTGGCCGTGCCAGCTCTTGTACGGCAGCACCTTGTCACACACCTTGCACCAGTGGTGAGATTTTGTAATCAGTTCACCAGATTTCATTAAACACCTTGGCTTATTGTGTTCCAGGTTAATGTGGTAGATTAATTGGCTTTTTGTTGTGAAACTGTTCAAGCAGTGGCTGCACTGGAAGATTGGGAGCCGTTCAAGTATTACTTTCAGGTGCTGCAGGTTATGTTTGTAAAGCGAATGACTGAAATGATAATGCAATTTCAGCTGTAGCAAAAATAATATGTACTCATATATCTACTCTACAGATTTCAGTAATTTGTGAACACTAATATACGAAGTACTACAAATAGTGACATGTGTTTCAATAGTGGACAAAATAAAATAATTAATGAAAGATGTCATACTTAAAATAATCCTCGATTTAAATATGTCAAGGGTGGTCAAACACATTATTATGAAATAAAGTTGAAAATTTAAATAAGACCTTTATGAATGTAATCTGTACTGTCGTCTTAATACCATAGATAGACAAGATCCATGTCCATGCACACAGAGCAGCTGCACTAATATATTCAACCACCGGTCAATGATAAGTTTAAGTCCAGAATTTACTGTCCTGACTTCTCGAGTCATATAAAGACTAATCAAGTTATACAATTACCGATCAGAGAAGTTTCTGCTGCAGGGATGGCATTCATAGTAGATAGTTTCGCCATAGTAGGTAGTTTCGTCGAAACGTCTATCTATTTCCTGCAATAGAACCTTGTTCTCCGTACACCAATCGTCGCCTAACATCGCGTTACCGTTTTCAATTTTTACATTGACATCCAAGTGCATTTGCAAAAGATCCAAGGCGTTGTCAGAAAAGTCTATGTCGTGCTCTTCTTTAATTATAACGCTTTCTGTATACTCCATATCTGATTTGATGGAACGGGTGTTTAAAGAATAAATGTTATATATGGTAAAAGTGTATAACTATGTGAATTACTCGAAAGTTGTTCAAATGCCAAACATAGAAAATTCAAAATTGAAAACACCCGCACCGACTGTCATTAAGACATTAACAAACAAAGTTGCTGTCAAAGTCAAGCGAAGTTCGTTCAGAAATATTATTGTAAAACTCGAGTTAATCGCATGATACAGTATAAAGAAAATATTAATCAAATGATAAAGCCAACAAAAATATTTGCCAGAAAAGATAAAATATTCCAATTGGATAATAACTTAGGGCAACAACGTAAGACATTTAAATAAGTAAATAAATATTTTAGGACACATTTTTACTCAACATTCTCTAGTCCCAAACTAAACAAAGCTTGAATTATGGGCACTAGAAAACTGATAAACATTCTTAAACATACTTTTCTTTTTTAAATAAGTACATATTATACACATTTAAACACCCAGACACTAGAAAAACACCATGTTCTTCACACAATATTTTTCTAGTAGTAGGGATCGGATCCACACCCTCGGGCGCTGGAGTTAGGTTCACTCTATTTTATTATTACACATTATTTTATTACTGTTCTCATATTTTAAATTTCTATTTACATCAAGATTCATGCTTATCGATGTTTTTTTATTTATCAGATTGAAGTCTAATCAATCTAGAATCATGTTTCCGTGACGGAATTCACCCAAATACATTCTTTCATATCAATCTTTGATTAAAAAGTAAAAGAAACATTCGGGGAAAAATTAAGTATTTATTTTTCATAATTCAACTGTATTTTTCACGAACAGTGAGCGTTGGTAAATAGTCTATTTCTTTAACAAATTCGTCGTAATCGCAGCAGAAGCTGTGGGCTCCGTCGCGTGGCCTCCATTTTAGCCAAGTATAATTGCCGTTGCCATTGCAAACGTCACTGCAGAAGGTCAACTCGTCTACCATACTTTTGTTGTAGTACGACGAGTTGATAGAGACAAAAGCCACAGCTTTCAGTTCTTTGGGGTCGTACACCAGCTGAAATATGATTAACGTAACATTTACATATACGGTAATCACGTAAACATTTCATGTAATGAGAACCTGTAATGTAAAGTAAAAGTAAAAAAAGTTAAGTATACATGTCGGTAGATACACGATGTTTTCCTTCACCGCTGAGCACGTGATAATACGGCACTTAAAATTAACAATTTCAACAAATCGAGGGCAATCCTCAAATGTTATTGGTATTATCGATGTTTTTTAGATAGGGTTTGAAGTCGGTTTATTTTTTGTTAAAAATTATTTATTTCTTAAACTACTTACAACCTTTCAGAGAGGAGGCCCAGTAAGCAGAACAAAACGCAAAAGTATAAATACTTCTACACTTTCTACGACCTTCTGTGAAGCCGTGGTACTGTCTGCGTGAAGGCTCACTCCATTAATGCGAACAATTTATGAAGTTTTGGGTGAAAAATACCTTATATACATTCAATTCATATTCTAATCTAATGGAAAAATTGACGCTGGCGATTGTTCCACTCTTTTGCTATACGCAAACGAGGAACGTCAACAAAAGAGATGGGAGGACATATGAGTAAGGAATGAAGTTAGTTATTTACTACTACTCAACGAACCGCCGAAAGTCTTCATTTGGGACTTGTTAAAACTTTGCTTTTATTATGCGTCACATTAAGGCCTGAAGCATATAAGTGAATCACACCTTATAATAATACAGAGGTACGGGCACCACGCCATTATTGTTTTCGTCGACATGCAGGAATAGCTTCTGCTGCTGGTTGTGTTTATCAGGTAGAGTGCTGACTCCGTGGGTGCCAGTGTATACAACCATTTTTCTTCCAGAACTGGTCACGCGACGGCGCAGCGCCTGCATCGTAAACAAACTTAGCATTTTGACTTCACAAAACAACAGGAATATTCCCGTGGCACACGTGAGCACTGTGCAAATGATTAAAATTTTTATTTTGTCGGTAAAATATATCTTTAGATATACTTTTTTATTCATAAATTATTTTTCTTGATAAAGTCTGATTTCATATAACACATCGTTCATATTCAGATTCAGATCAAAAAGTTTGCATTTAGCATCTTTTTTATCGTGTAAAAGTAAAAGTACAGCCAATACATGTCCCACTGCTGGGCAAAGGCCTCCTCTATACAGAGGGTATCAGGGCATCATAGTCCACCACGTGGCCCCACTGCGGATTGGCGGACTTCACATATTTTCGAAATACATTTTTTTTTTGTTATTATTTCGAAAATATGCAGGTTTCCTCACGATATTTTCCTTCACCGCGGAGCACGTGATAATTCATCACTTAAAGTTAAAAACTTCATTGGTGCCGGCACCGGGGATCTAACTCAGGTTGCTCGAGTACATATTGAAATAAAGGCGAGCGCCCGGACACTGAGCTATCACGGCTCTGTTGTATCGTGTTGCTCCGACATTTTATGTGTACCTACATGTAATGTGCCCTACTAATGACGAAATCTGAAGTACGCTTTCTTTTAGTGTCGTATAACATAACGTATATTAAACGGAGTACTGGCTGTGGTGGTTTTCGGATTTCACTCACATCCTCCAACGCGGCCCAGTCACCGGCGTTGCCCCTCAGCCACTGCGGGGCTGCGTTGATGTAGTGGAACGAGGCTCGCTGCATAGCTCTCGTGGTAAAGTCGGCTCTCGGCGCCAGATGACCTCGAGTGAGGAACTGTCCAATAACCTAATTAGTATCTTTTTCTTGTCGGTTCGTATCTGGAGCGTTCTAACACTTACGCCCGGTTACAGAAACACTGATCATCGTAGAAGTCAACTTCGTGCAACAGCTCTATTCAAGCTACTACAATGCGGTTATGAACACTGACGCCCGGTTTCCTTCCGTGTCGCAGTTACCAAGGTATTGGCTTCGGTGTCGGGGGTCGTGGGTTCGATTCCCACACGGGAAACCTATTAATGTTTGTAAACCGTCCTTACAACACAGGATAATGTTATCCTAAAGTAAGGCAATGATAAAAAACAAAAAACTTCCACTTCGCCCTGGTCTTCTGAGAGGTCGTAGACCGACTGCCCTGCATATTGATTCAATGAAAAAGTACTAAAAAGACACTGGCGTTTGTGTATCTTACTTTTGATAATCTCAAACCCATTTGTCCAAATCTATAGAAACGATGTGGTAGATAATCTCTGACGCCATCGTTCGAGGTTCGAATGTTCCCAGGGCGGCCTGGACTTTTTGACGCCATTTATGCCACGCAACAGTCTTCGCTGTTGCATGAATGGACATGTCAGTGCAGGGAAGCACGACGACCTCGCAGAAGACCGGCATAAAGTTGAAGTGTTAAACTTGTGCGTTTATCCTGTTGAGTGAGGTGTCCGGGGCCCATTTTATCAAAAGGCGGCAACGCATCTGAAACCCTAAGGGTGATACATACTTTCATTGGCGGTTATCAATTAACATCTAGCTTGCTGTCTTACTTACATTAAAAAAGCCATTACTTGATTCCTGGTGATGTACCGCTGGTCCAATCCGCTACCGAGGAGCTGGTTGATACGTGCTCTCTGATTGCTCCTTGCGTAGACGTCAGACATTCGCACCTTACCGAACAAGCCCGTTTCTGCATAGTTTAATGGTTGTTTAGAATTTAGAATGCATAACAAGTCAATTTCTTATTAACGAAAAGCAAAACCGACTTCAAATATCTCGCTCTGTATTCATTTTACAATTGATTTTCAGGAGTTCCCTTCGAGTCTCCGGAGCCCAAGATCCAATGCCAATGAAATTAATATCATAATATCATGACCACATGGGAAGCACCAGATTTCAAATAAAAAAAGAATATTCAAAATTGTTTCACTCAGTCGAAAGTTCTGAGTTAACAAACATAAAAAAAATACAGTCGAATTGAAAACCTCCTCCTTTTCTGAAGTCGGTTGAAAACCACAGAGATCGGGAATCCAAACGCATATCCACACTTCAACAAAAAATACATGGTCCCTTAACTACAGGACTGAGCCCATCTCCGGCTTGATACAACAGGATTTTATTTAACTCACCGATGAAAGTTGGTCTTTTGCCACCACGCTGGTAGAATTCGATTTCTGGTGACAGCACGTGCTGAACGTACAGTGTAGTGAAGAGTCTCTCGTCAAAGCATGCCCGGTACAACGTGTAGAACTCTCCATTGACCCGGTAGCCAATTCTAGAAGGATTTCGCAAGACTTGTTTTTTGTATGGAAGGGGGTATGGTAACCAACGACCACTTACGACTTAGAAAGATCTATTGTAGTCTTCCTTTCGAAAACATTGCATCCTTATAGTTCTATAACATTATCTCGTGTAATATATGTAATACCGATATCTGATAAAAATACTTAAACATACTTTTCTTTTGTAAATAAATACACATATAAACGCCCAGACACTAGAAAAACACTATGTTCATCACACAATATTTTTCCAGTAGTGGGGATCGAACCCGAAGGGTTATGTTTTTCGAGAGTATGTATGTATGTATATTTATTTGGCACGCTCTGCAACCTAATCGACTTGATGTATTTTAGCTTGAGAGGTGTCGTTAGATTTGTATTTACTGTGAGAGTGACACTGAGTGTATCAAAATAAAAAAAAAACAGAAACGCAGTC
This sequence comes from Iphiclides podalirius, assembly GCA_933534255.1. Taxonomy (NCBI): domain Eukaryota; kingdom Metazoa; phylum Arthropoda; class Insecta; order Lepidoptera; family Papilionidae; genus Iphiclides; species Iphiclides podalirius. The sequence goes on along the minus strand of OW152841.1, from coordinate 6,484,450 downwards.
AGGTTTTTATTTTTTTTAAATTATATTATACTTCTTATATTAAGACCGTGGTTATTTTTTTATCTTTTATAAACATTTGCCTTACTTTAAGGTTAAAATTGTCCTCTGTTGTAACATAAGGACGTTTTACATATAATTCACTCACGTACATCACACAGAAAAGTCGGCAGAGATTTCTCCTTATCACATCTTATCCATCTACCACCACTTACGTATGATTGTTGGATTTAATTGAATGGAAAATGGATTTGTGCCATCTAGTATTTTAGGGACCTGCGAGTGATTCATGTATGTAAATGCATGTAAATTGCTCTTATAAAACAAGATAACAGTTTCTTACAATCCGAATATTGCTTTACCAATTTTACGAAATGGAAGGCTCAACCGGGGAAGTACCACGGCCTTACAGAACACCAGCATGAAGTGGATTATACAGATCATCTGTAGAGTGAGGTAACTAGGGCCCACTCTTTTAAAGGTTGTTAATGAATCAGACGTTGTGATGTGGGCAGTGGAAATAACGCAACATCATCTTGTCACATCTCAAAATTGCATAAATTGCATAATTTTTTTTCTTGTGGTCGACCCACGCAAATGTTTCTGATTTTACAGTAGACCGACATAAGGTAGAAGTTAAACTACTGAATTTTGCCTGGTGGCATCGGAGCTGAAAGCCACAACAGTACTGTCGATGAACAGGTTATAGGAGTTATGTCAGGAGGTGGATGATGTTAACTGATGACCGCCGCCCATAGACATTTACAACACCGTAGCGTAGGGTTGCAGTTTCGGTGTTCGTTTCAACAGAAGAAACGGGGAAATGTAACACGTCCACTTAACGCCGGTTTTTTTTAAGGTCTGAGTACTTCCCCGGACTTACCTGCCCATTCGTATAACAGTGAAGAGTATAGCGTGGCCCTACCACGGGTAAAACGGGTGCTCTTTCGAAACCTCGCCTTATAATATTAGAGCACCTGTAAAGCGTGTGGTCTCCGCTGCAGGTGGCGTTAGTGGGCTCAACTGTGAACCATGGCGTTGCACTGCATCGTATCCCTCTGAAATCCCCCGCCCATCGACCAGCACGGAACACCTTACCCGCTGCACATTGCACCGTCTGCGGACGCAATAGTTACACTAAATTTCTCTCTTTCTTCTACTCTTATCCCATCAATGGTTCTGCCCGATTTGTGAACCCTATTCAAGTTATCGGCTAGCTTCAGACCGGCTAGCTGCCTGAGTTTAACTCTTGAGAATAAATACCCTGATACGGAACAATTATCTGTGAGTCACACAAATACTTGTTCCGTTCCACGACCCCACCACTGAAGTTAATATCTAAGCAATGCTTGGTGCAAGATTTTCGTCGCTGTGGCTATCAGCCATTTAGCTCAAGTGGCTAGAGCGTCAGGCCGCGAATGCCGAAGACGTGGGTTCGATTCCCACAGCAGCGACAATCTTTTTGTACTTTTTCTACATGTTTTAATGTTCAATCTGATGTGCAGAGATTAGCACTATAAAAAACTTTGAAATTTTGAGACGTTTTTAAATCATACTTTTCATGAGTTTTGTTACTCATTTTCGAACCTAAGTATATTACTCATTTTAAAGTTTTTGCGTTTAAACATTTAAACTCAAGTAAAATATAATTAATTCGCTTATTTAAAAAATGCTGTTTTTCCCGAAGTATTTTAAGAAATAAATGAAAACTTACCACAGCATCGAAGTCCGTGACATCTTCCCCTAATACTACAAATCTATTTTTTCCCGGGCAGCCCACGAGCAACGTTTCCGAACGCTGAAGAGATATGTCACCAGATCGTGTATTAGGCGTTAAAAAGGCGCCATTTTTAACGAATACCGGCGATGGGCTGCCGAAATCGTCCTTGAGGGATAAAGTGCAATCTATGGAGAATAGAAAGAAAATCTAAAAATATTCATACATCTTTCTGAATAAAAATATATTTTTTTTTAATGTTAGATGGTGGTAAGTGATCTGGCGGTTCACCTGATGTGCAGTAATTTAAAGTATATGCAACACTCGTATGGTTAGTAGGCGCTATGGTATGCAAATTTAAATAAAAATTCGTCCGTGTGGCAATCAGCCGTTTAGCTTAGTGGCTAAAGCTTCAGGCCGCGAATGCCGAAGACGTGGGTTCGATTCACACAGTGGCTACAATTTTTTCGTACTTTTTCTACAAATTTTAATGTTTAATCTTAAGCGCAGAAATTAGCACTATAAAAAAATTTGGTAAAAATTTCCAAAAGTTTCCGGTTGGTCGAAAACACCAAACAAAAATTGTATTCGGTTAAGAAAAATCACTAATGAAATAATCAACAAGCAGAATTTGGCGGTCGCTTATAGTTTACGAGAAAAAAAAATATTTAAAACTTATTATTTTCACTAAATTAATCCGCCATTTTGTGTTTGACAACATGTATAACTTTGCGAATTCACACACTTTTCCAAATTATAACCTTCGCATTATTAAAAAAGAGTCTTTAAAAGTACTTTAAAAGTACTGTTACAAGGCTAACCTTCTAACCTAACCTATCCGAGTCGGATCGCTCTGTGTCGGATCTGTCACTCTTTAAATTAAAAGAAAATTAATCTTCGCCCACTTCCTACATTTTTCATGTAGGCAGGACTGTGTATTCAGTTTTTGAAGTCAAATTGGTAAAAATGGTGAACTTTCTTAGTGAAAATTACGTTTTAAATAATTTTTTTTCTCGAAAACTATAAGCGACCGCCAAATTCTGCTTGGTGAGTATTTTATTAATGATTTTTCTGTACCTAATTACATTTTTTTTACGTCGAACAACACCCGGAATCTTAAAGAAACTAATACCAAAAATTTAAACATTTATTTATTATTTAATATTCACCAAAATGGAATAATGTAACCTGAATAATATTCAATTGCACAAAAGACAGACATCAATCTAAAACAAATTGAACTTATGCGTCAAAATTAAAAAGTATAAGTTACACGAGCAAAAATAATATTCGCTTTAAAGTATTTAAAGAATTTAAGATGTTACAATAACAATAAATCACTGTATTATTGAGAATATAAAGTAACATCTTAGATACCGGAGCGTTAGTACGTTACAGTGAATTTCAAGAGAAAGCTCACACTAAGATGATAAATGATAATTGAAATACATAGGCTGTTACTTACATTTACTTTATGGTTTAACATTGCATGTTGTGAAAAATTTCCGAACATCTATTTTTATTAGATTTATTTTGTAATACGAGTGGAGTCCATAACAAAGTTTATAAGTTCATAAAATTTCAAATCCTACTGTTTCTTGCTTTCTCCTTGTTGTCAAAGTTCGTCGTTAACCAATGAGTGAAAATAGCAAAGTGAAGTGTATTTTCGACTGGCGTACTAAGGGGCCTTAGTTCAACGGTGGACTTTATATTTAACTAGCTGCTGCCCGCGACTACGTCTGCGTAGAATAGGCTGAAGGCGTAACATTCAGACAGAAAGACAGGTATACATAAGATATGTATATTAATTATAGCCTACCTGTCTTATACTGATGTATAAGCTATATTATTGTAAAGTTTCTTTAACATCCATTCAGTAGTATTTGCGTGAAAGAGTAACAAACATCCATCCATACATAGAAACTATCGGTTTATAATATTAATATTTAATTATAGATTAACCTTTAAATTGCCTGAACTGGTGAAATAAATAACACTTCGTCCATCAGTCATCGCTGTTGGAACTTAATTCGGCTTGTTGAAATATTGTACCGATTTCATTTTTCGGAAACGATTACAGGCGATCGTTAATTAGTTAATAATACAGTAATTTGGTTTTGATTTCAAGGTCGCACGTCTATGATACCACTTTTTTATATATATTTGTCTTAATTCTAGACTGATGCTCAGAAATATGATTTAATTACTGGCAATTATAATCTGTGCCACTAGGTCAAGCGCTTCGTAAATGCACGCGATTTCATATTTTGTTAAGAAAAGACTATCTACTTAAGTATACTAAATACTTAAGTAAATTCAAAGTCGGCGACCTGGCCTTACTCGGGAGTAAGGCCGGGTCGCCGACGTTGAATTTCAAACGCGATATATGTTAATTATGGTAGAAAGTATGGTATGTAAGAAAGTGGTGGCCCTGTAGTGTCGGGCTTATAGAATAGGGCTAAGGTATACCTTGCCTGTCGTAAAAGATCCCGGAGTCCCTCCAAACGTACAGGTGGCCACCGAGGGGGATTTAGTGGGTAAAAACCCCACATAACCTTGTCATGTAAGGTAAGGTTTCTTTCCAACGCCAGATTCGACGGTGGTAGGGCCACGCAGCAACCTTGGCTATTGCACGAATGGGCAGGCCCGTCCGGGTAAGTACCACGACCTCACAGAAGACCAGCGTAAAGTGGAAGTATGACAAATACTTTCGCGTTTCGTCTGGCGAGTGAGGTAGGCGGAGCCCAATTTTCAAAATGTTGTCAACGCATCTGTAACACTTACCATCAGGTGAACCGTCTGCTCGTTTGGCAACTTAAAAAAAAAGATATAATAACTGCTAGGAAGTGGCATCATCAAAGATGCCTTATTGAGATGCCTTAAGTGTGAGAATGACGGAGTATATAGGCGCAGTAGTTCCAGCCAGCCGCTAGGCCACAACAACGTAGTCTATTTCATTGTAATAGAGACGCAGTAGCTGCTAGCAAGCTCATCCGGGGAAGTACATTCGCCTGACGGAAGACCGGCGTGAATTCGGAATGGTATGATTTTGCGAATCGTCGATAAACAAAACATTGGGTGAACCGCCCGCTTACTAGCCTATCACATTAAAAATAAAATATAACCATCAGCCCACCTAGGTGGCGTCGGCAAATGAATCATGCTTTAAGCGGTTTTGGCTATGTTTTTACGACCAGCCGCTTGCCTGACGGCAACCCTCCTTGGGAAACAAATACCCAGATCCCGAACACAAAATACTAGTCCCGTGGGAATCGATACCACGTACCCCGACGCCATGATCCACGTAAGGCATTTCGATAAGGTCTAAATGTTTTCCCTCACATCTGCCACTCAGCCAGAGTGAGAGGCGACGTATTATTTGTAAAATTTGTATTTTAAAATATTGATAAAAATGTGTGAATAAAATTATAATAAGATATTTAATTATGTATGAAAAAATGAACAGAATTAATTCGTAATGACCACATTACGAAAGAATATAAATTTAAAATGAGCACCAATTAATCTTCCTTAAACTTTTATGTTCAAAAAATAGCGTGGAGCCGGACAGCAAAGCTAGTATTATAAAAAAAAATTTAAACCTTACCACTGCCTGTTCTGCTTGTTACCGCCAAAATCGTCAAGAAAACAAACGGGTCGCTCAAACGCCCCATGGCGCGTCCCAATCGATATAACAGTTATCGTAGCGGTAACATCAACATACGTTGCGTCACTAGTGACGGGCCTTGTATGGAACGAAACATTATCGATAGACCCACGTTGAAGCATGTTTTAAACATCAGCCATATTGTTCCGGCCTCAAAGAACACGTCCGCGTTTTAGGCTCATGGACAACCACGCGTGAAAGATAAGTGTCGCCGCCATACCTCTGGTTGATAGGACGCCCTCTAGTTGATAGGACGTTATCAATAAGTTCACTACACATAGTTCTAACACACACACAATCAATGATGCGACCTCGCCTATGAGCACGGCGTAACCATAATATCGCGTACACAAGGTGTACGCGCGTTCCAGGGAGGTAAGTAGGATCGGTTTATTAAATATGGTTGAATGTATCATCCCGAAAGGCATATCGTTTAGGGTTCATTTATTTATTGTCGTGTACCCAAATTTATGACTCTCTAAGAAGGATAGTAAAAGACGCTTACTAAGTAACTCTTACGCCCGGTTCCTATTCACAGAACGAGTCGTTTTCCTTACGGGCCGTTACATTATTCGAGTGATTGAAAGTATTCTAACATACAACGACGCTGCGCTATATATATTTTTTATATATAATTCGTCTGTGCGTGTGTATTTCACTGAACTCCCTAAACGGCAGGACCGATTTTAATGAAATTTTTTGTCTTCAGGTCGATTATTTTTTATTTTGGTTTAGATTCACTTTTTCAATTCGGTCCACTGCAGTTTTTTATCGGATTTAAGTCGTGGGTACAGGGACGTCTGTCTGGGCCGATAGTATATATACGTCAATCTGCCTACGCGCTATAAATGCGCCACAATTTGCATATATCAAACAACACATAAATGTCCAAACACGCGACGCATAATTATAAAGAATTTAAATGTTTAATACAACTTTAAAAAGTATAACACTATATGTGTGTTCATTTATTGTCGCGATGGTAACGACACGCTGTATACACACTAGCAAGGGGATTGCAATAGAAAAAACATCCTGTCACTATCCCACCTTTGTGGGGCCTGCAAAACATGCTGTGGGTCACACAACACGTTTGAAACATAACAAATAAAGAACCGGCCAAGTGAGAGTCTGACTCGCGCACGAAGGGTTCCGTGCCATTATTTATAAAAACGTCAAAAAAGCTTGTCTGTTCTATGGGGAGCCCCATTTAAATATTTTTTCATACTGTTTTTTAGTATTTGTTGTTTACCGGCAACAGAAATAAATCATCTATGAAAATTTAAACTGTCGAACCGTGATGGTTCATTAGATCAGCTTGGCGAGAGACGGACAGACAGAAAGACAATGGTCTTAGTAATAGGGTCCCGTTTTACCCTTTGGATACGGAACCCGAAGCATTTACTTTAGGTAAGTGTAGGCTCTCTTCTTGAAGGTCTACAAGTCTTATCTGGTAACACTGACGTCACACATCCCGCAGTTTTAGTCGCTGGCAGATTTTACCAGGACATTATATGAGAAATTCCTTAAAGATAGGTGGAAAAATTAAAAGTCACCTATATTTATACAAATGCTTTATTAACAAACTTATATTTACACAATTTACACAAAATTGTCCTTCAAAGAAATAAATATTTAAATAACAGGAACACAATATTAAATGTCCAATTAACAATAAAATTACACAGTTATTCCAGAATCTGTTTTGATTTCAAATCATTAGCAACAAAAAAAAATATGTGCGCATTTTAATTATTATTTTTACAATGTTTTTTTTCTTTGTTTTAATTCATTAAAATAATTTCAAAAAGTAATGAAACAACCCCTCATAATTCCTTTTTCTAGTAATTCTATTATCTAATAAAAACAGTCAGTCTACTTCTGAACGATGTCCTTAACTAGCAATGTTGAAACTTATTTGTTAGCAAATAGCCTACAATCTAGAGTTTACTGGGAGCCCAGAGAGATGGAATTTCAACTTATATTAATTTAGGATATTCTCTATTATTATTCAAGAAAAGGGGGAGGTTCTTAATTCGAAGTATTTTTATTTTTTTATGTGTGTTCAAGCCCCACAATTATGAAAATATTCCTCAATACCTCAGTCATGGTTCCGGGCGAAGTTATACAAGGCATATGGTATACCAGCACATGTTCTATCGGTGCAAAATACAACTCTATTGACATCAGCACTGGGATTACTCCTGTTACTACTCTACAATGATAATAAAAGCCACAGTGCCCAACTTCATTAATCATCACAAACCACTTTATTGTATTTCATTCGACATTTTCATATATCAGAGTTAATGTTCGACCGACTACAAAAAAAGATAGTTCTTACTTCACTTGCATTTTTTGTCTCCACAGAACTCCGTCATTTATTTAACGGATTATTTTGTTTTTTGCAATGTCTTCTCTTATTTTCGCAAAGACACCTGCAGCAGAATACTGAGATCGCCCGGTATCGGTAAAAGCTAACTTTACTGTGGTTGGTACCACAACCTCACAGAAGGCCAACTTGGCTAGTGAGGTTGCCGGGGCGCACTTAATTAAGAGGTGGCATCGCATCTGCAACCCTAAGGGTGATTGAAATGTCCATGGTCTTGCTATGTTGTTGCTGTATACAGCAAATAAACAGGCAATTATTGCGCGTTGATTAGAATAACAAATCTCATTTCCTAATGCTGTTGGGGTTCGAACCGATGCTTGATCAATTCTCACCACTAGGCCACCGATTTGAGTGACGATTTTAATTCATTGAAAACTTATCAATTGTCGAATGTCTAATCCATGTCTATTTGATTTTATTAGCGTATCCCTAAAACCTTAAAACAACCATCACACAAACACCCTGAGACACATTTATAGCATATAAAATGATAGACTATATTTTATAAAAACACAACCCGCAATTTATGATACACAATAACTTTTAAAAATATCAAAGAAATGTATATAATAAAAGCCCAACTACAAATATTAAAAAAAAATACTTAATATATTCTCAATTTCATGAAAAAAAAAAATTACACTTTTATCCCTTCCCAGTATATTCACAGTACAAAATAACAAATACATACATAAGCCACTGGTCAGAGTTTCCTATTTTCATGATTCCCGATTTGTCACATCCGTATCCATACATCTTAAATATACATTAGTAATTACATATTTACTATGTTAATTCATTAGATATAAGTATTTAATTAGAATGGAATCATACGATGCTTACATTCTACATGTAGTAGACTTGAAAATTATATCGATATATCCTGTGGCCTCAAGTATCAAGCCATGGTTTTCTAAACATTACACAATGCACCATCAACATACTCTAGAAATGTCGTCCAACGTATCCGTTTTTATGTCACATCTGATCAGTAATTTTATTTATCTCTTTTTTATTAAATTTTATGTTTCGAAACTTTAGCAAACAATAGATGCGACATAAAAAAGTATAACAGCATTCTAATCATTAGTATTGCAAAATATTCGGAACTGCGGAAATTTTAAAACAAATTAAACGCTTTGGAATTCAAAAACGATAATAATTAACCACATTTTATGGTCTTATACACAATATTTTTCTGCTATGGTTAAGCATTTTGAATATAGAAATGTCATACCCATACTGAGCAGTCAATAAGGATAAAATAAGTATATGATGTCTATTTCACCTTTATATACCGTGTGAAACTTTGAACATGATAATAATAATTGAGCCAACTCACTTTTAGACAATTGCACAACTTTAGGATGAATATTATAATACATTATAATATTAAAATCTATTACTTATGAATATAAATGCACAAATAAACTAGCTCTCCCTGCTTATTACTGAAGATATCGAAATATCGATATAATATATTAATATGACGAAAATTTAATAAAAATTCCGATATGATTCCTAAAATCATACGTTCTTATGTTAAAATTATTTTTTTTTTCATTATGTCTCATATTAAATGGGACATCTTTAGCTTAATGAATATTGTGATGTCTCTTAATGCAATACAGTCTAAGTAAAGAATAGTTGATAAATTAATTTTTCATTCTGTCAAAATGTCTACTCTTTGTTACATATCTTTCATTTCCTTTCTTCCTAAACCTTGGACAATATCTTTTATTATCCTGAAATTAATAATTACGTTCCTATCCTCCGTTCTCCACAACTTATCCTTAATAGCCGGATGCCCTATTAGACCATTCTACTGTGAATATTAAAACCGAACCAGTTGTACCCATCAGCTAGTACTCGTCTGCCATTATGAGGACTATGAGTGCTGTCCAGCCGGTGAAGGGTTTGCAGCCGGAGCCATGGCCATCCTCAGATGAGTACTGCTCCCAGAAGTACCCGGTGCGTTTGTACTCGGTGAGCACGTTGCCTGGAGAGAGAGGGACGGATGGTGTTATTATGTTAAGTATCAACACATCACTGCATAGTAAAAAACAAAGTCGTCCCGCTGTCCGTCTGTCCCTATGTATTCTTAGATCTTTAAAACTACGCAACGGATCTTGATGCGGTTTTTTTTTAATACATAGAGTGATTCAAGAGGAAGGTTTATAATTATGTATAATATATGGCTAGTTAACTTATATAATGGAATAGGTGACATCCACAAACAATAAGTGTAAATAATTTCAAACATTTTGTAAAAGCCACCTTAGGGAAGGCCTATTATAATATCAAGGAATACATTGAGGACAAGAGTGTGTGGAAATGACTCTTGCTCCGCACTTGCAAGTCGCCTGGCTCATGCTAATTTCATACTTAAATACTTTGTGTATATACTTATGTAATTCAAAGAAAAAATTTGGATAAAGAAATTTTGATTTTGATGAAACGAATATGGGGAGACGACGGACTCTTACTTCTTATCTGAATACAAGATGCCTGTTTGTTTATACAAAGAGCTTTTAAGAAGAAGTAGCTTAAAAGAGAGATAAAGATGCTTTTACCTCCCGTAAATGGATAGAGATTGGCTCGATGAATGTTAGTGGAATCAATCTGTTGTGGGAGACAGGGTGATAGTCTGTGTTGTTCGTTGGAACAGTCAAGCACTATCCCATTAAACAACGCATGGGGTCAAAGGAAGATCGAAAGGGTCACGAGATTTCCATTGATGGGATACTCACGCACTAAGAGGTTTAAGGAAGAAAAGGTAACGAGGTGTCCTGTGATAGAGGACTCACGCACTAAGAGGTAACGAGATGTCGTGCGGTGGGACACTCACGCACTTATAGTTGTAAGTAAAGAGGTAACTAGATGTCACGTGGTGGGATACTCACGCACTAAGACGTGTAAGTAAAGAGGTAAAAAGATGACGTATGATAGGATAATCACGCACTAAGAGATCTGAGGAAGAAGAGGTAACGAGGTGTCGTGTGATAGGATACTCACGCACTTATAGTTGTAAGTAAAGAGGTAACTAGATGTCACGTGGTGGGATACTCACGCACTAAGACGTGTAAGTAAAGAGGTAAAAAGATGACGTATGATAGGATAATCACGCACTAAGAGATCTGAGTAAGAAGAGGTAACAAGATGTCGTATGATAGGATACTCACGCACTAAGAGGTTTAAGGAAGAAGAGGTAACGAGGTGTCCTGTGATAGAGGACTCACGCACTAAGAGGTGACGAGATGTCGTGCGGTGGGTCACTCACGCACTTATAGGTGTAAGTAAGGAGGTAACAAGATGTCACGTGGTGGGATACTCACGCACTAAGTTGTCCCGCAGGCGCAGGTGCAGCGTGGCCGCGCGTTGCGCGTAAGGGCCGGCGGCCGAGTAGTGGCGCAGCGCCCTCAGGGCCAGGTAGTTGATGTTGAGCCACACCTGGCCGCGCCAGTAGGGCGGGTCCCGTTCCGTGTTGCGCCTCATGTGCAGCGGCGACGACTTCGACAGCGACCTGCGCGGGGCGGGTTCGATACGTCACTGTTAAAGCCTCGGGCGATGACGACCCCGTGGCGCCGTTGCCAAGGCATTGGCTCCGGCGCGGCAATTCGGGGGTTCGATCCCGGTGTTTGTCCGCGTGAAATTTATGTTTGTAAAACGTCCATACAGCATAGGATAATGTTATCCTAAAGTGAGGGCAGTGTTTTAAAGAAAACTAAAACCTGCCCGCCCAACAAGCGCTAACGGTGTAAGCCAACGACCCGTTCCCACCTAAGACCGTAGGGGGACCACAGCAGATCCGGCTTGTCCAGGTCCTCCAGTATCTTGCCCAGCTTCTCGCTCTCGGGCTTTAGCACCATCAGCAGCATCGGGAACAACGACACGTAGCCTGGAACCGCGACAGATTAAATCCTCACTTAATATTATAAACACGAAAGTTTGTATGTATGGATGGGTGTTTGTTACCTCTTTCAAGAAAATACTACTGAATGGATTCTAATGAAACTTCACGATAATAGCCGTAATAACTTTAAATAATAACGAAGAGCCGTGATAGCTCAGTGTCCGGACGCTCGCCTTTATTTTCAATATACTCGAGCAACCCGAGTTCGATCCCTGGTGCCGGCACCGATGAAGTTTTTAACTTTAAGTGCTGACTTATCACGTGCTCCGCGGTGAAGGAAAACATCGTGAGGAAACCTGCATATTTTCGAAATAATAACATTAAAAAAAATATTTTTCGAAGATATGTGAAGTCCGCCAATCCGCAGTGGGGCCGCGTGGTGGACTATGCCCTGATACCCTCTGTATAGAGAAGGCCTTTGCCCAGCAGTGGGACATGTATAGGCTGTTACGTTTACGATAATATAGCTTATCCATCAGAATAAGACATAGGCTATAATTTATATACATATTTTATGTATATCTGTCTTTCTGTCCGAATGTTACGCCTTCAGCATCTACGCAGACGTAGTCGCGGGCAGCAGCTAGTATAACATACTAGCTTTTCGCCCGCGGCTCCGCTCGCGTTGAAGCCCTTAAATAAAAATGTTCAACCCTTAAAAATACATTTTCCAATTAAATAATTGTCTATGTCCCTTCTAGAGTATCTGTGTACCAAATTCCGATTAAGTTATCGGGTGAGCTTAGTACGACACATTGCGCGAGTACCAGGGCGCCATAATTTGCAAGTGACCTCACCGAATGCCGACGTGACCAGGCGGGGCTTCGGCGGTGCCGAAACGAGCCGCACCACCTTGGGCTGCTCGTTGGGCGCCTTCGGCGCCTGACGCACCAGCCGCACGGCGTCCGTGTGGAGACCTGCAACGGAGTAAGATAGCTTCAAATCATTACCATCATCATTAAAAGCGTACAGTAAAATTAAAGTAACAAACAGCCTATACATATTCAAACTACGTGTTGTTAGCAATCGTTCAAATCCGGCCCAAAGGCGACGGACGGTTCATTCATGGCTTAGGCTTTCTTACAGTACCTATCACCACACGGAAAAGTACCAGGCGAACATGAGCACATAGCAGTCGGCACGGCTCTAAGCTCAAACTACATGTAGTTAGCGCCGTGGCCTTAGGTTTGAAATGAGATTTCGGTCTAAAAGACGACGAGTTCGTGGCTTAAACCTCCCTAAGTACCATCACCACACGGAAAAGTACCAGGCGAACATGAGCACATAGCAGACAGCACGGCTCCAAGCTCAAACTACATGTAGTTAGCGCCGTGGCCTTAGGTTTGAAATGAGATTTCGGTCTAAAAGACGACGGGTTCGTGGCTTAAACCTCCCTAAAGTACCATCACCACACGGAAAAGTACCAGGCGAACATGAGCTCACCGTAGTCGGCGTAGGTCTGCGTGACAGGCGACCAGTGCAGCTCGTTGAGGAGCGCCTCGTCGCCGAGCTGGTCGCGCATCGCCTCGAACCTGGGACGGACAGGAATTCATCTCATTGGTCGATGTTGTCAACTATTTGTTACTGTTTAAACACAGAAAGTCAAGTATAGAAAGAATAACGCTCGGTTTCTAAAACACTGATCATCATAGAAGACAACTAACCAGTTGTCAAATGTTATTTGCCGTCTATGGCTTGGGTCCACGTGAGTCACTACGGTATATATTTAAGCAAATAAACGTTTTAACGCTCCCGTTGCTTTACATGCTTGAGAACATCATGTATGTACGTAATAATATCCACCTATTTACGAAATAAAACCGCTTAAAAACTTTAAAGTTAAACGGTTTTATTTTATGTGCACTGAAAACTACAACATTGTATTGCCATCTAAATTAAATGTGTGTACCAAATTTCAGATAAATCTGACAACGGGAAGGTGCTTAAATTTCAATTTCTAATTTTGACCCAAATAAATAAACAAATAAATTCCGTACGGGTCGAGCTAAATAAAACCGTTTAAAAACAATCCACATAGCGTCGGGACCGTGGTGACACTCTGGAAGTACCGCGGATTAGGTTGGCTAAAACCAGAAAGTCGTTTCTACATTCTGTTACATGCATCAACTTTTATAATGAAATAGGTGACATCCACAAACAACTAAGTATAAACAATTTCAAACAATTTGTAAAAGCTACCTTAATGGCATGGGCCTACTATAATGGCCAAGTTACAACACCAATTAAAACTATATGGGATTATATGGGAGCCACACTGAAACCAATGTAAAATGAATTTTTAAAATGTTTGCATATGACCGAGTTCTGAGGTGACAAACGAAAAATATAGGAATGAAAGATAATATTAAACGAAGATACAGCCAAATTGAGAACCTTCTTCTTTCTTGAAGCCAGTTTAAAGATACAACACTTACGATTTACAACTTTGAAGCTATGACTTGCTTCATTGAATAAACATTTTTGGGCTCTTGTGAAAAGCCGTTGTCTCTTTTACTACACAGCCACACCATAAGCATTTTTACTTCAATATACAAAAGTAGAAAAATTATGATGGTATTATAATAATATCTAATATATACAATTCTCGTGTCACGGTGTTTGTAATTGAGCTCCTCCGAAACGGCTCGACCGATTTTCGTGAAATTTTTGTGTGCATGCCAGGGTGGAGAATCGGACAACATCTATTTTTTTCATCCCCCTAAATGTTATGGGTGGTCCACCCCAATCATTTTTTTCTAACGTGCAAATAATTCATATGGCAAAACAACCTTTGCCGGGTCAGCTAGTATTATTATACATTTGAGAAATTTTTAAATGAGCGTTTTTTTTTATGAGTACAAATTTATTCTACTTGCCTATTTATCGTTATTAGCCACATACTTAAGTTTTAAATTTAGACTATAAACCAGACTTTATGACATAAAGACGCTGGGCCGGATTTAGGCGAGGGCAACCAGGGCAACAACTCCGTAGCCTCCTCAAAAGAGGGACCCACAATAGAGACTTCGGAAAAAAAAATTCAAATTCAGAGAAGTTAAAGAAAAAAAAATTTTCAAAGTAAACAAGTTCCGTTCGTTAACGCTAAAATTTAATTTTAGATAATTCTTGTTTCCTTCATTACTTCATCATTACTTAGTTTGACAATAAATTATTTATTGGAAAACTCAATTGAAAAAAATTTTTCATTTTATTTGGAAAATAATTTGGGGTCAAGGGGCCTCCTCTCCTTCGTTGCCCCGTGGCCTCCAGACCTCTAAATGCGGCCCTGTATAGACTTAATCTATACCGTAAATTTTGGTAAATTTTTATATAAAATTTTCATAAAAATAACTAATTATTTAGTGACAATGAATCAAATGAAACTGAATTATGTTGCTGAACGTTACGATGAGGAATTGGGTGGTGATCTGATGGTGATCTGGATCTCACTAACTTGGAGGTGTCCCTGTGGAGGGCGGAGGCGATGGTGACCATCGCGTCGGCGGCCGCGAACATCCAGCACCTCAGGTCCACGTGACGCTCGACGTCCGTGGGGTGGGAAGCCCTGGAACGGAATCAGGAATACATCAATTAGTTAAACATAGGTCAAACATACCGTAAACATAGGTTAAACATAGTCTAGTCATATTTTTTATTCTTAAACGATGTCAAGCGAGCAAGCGGTTCATGGAAATCTACAACACCTGATGTGATTACCATGAAACGCTATAACCGCAACACGTATGGGTTACATGGTGTTCAGGATAGAACAAGGAAGAAGAAACAACGCTTCTGAAGGTGTTAAATTAATATAATTTCAACTAAAAAATAATTAGCTTTGTATTCAAATGCGAGTCCGTTACGGTTGGAAGTCAGTGCGAATGTACAAATTTGAATGTGAGTTGTTAACCGTTTATAAGCTAATATGTTTAAAATCCAACGGTCGACTTCTAACGCGAGTGTTACAAGTATAAAGACAGTGTATGGTATACATATTAATAATTTAAAATTTATTTATAATTTGAACTTGTCTGTAGCGCAGACACATGGGTTTATGACTTTTATTAAATTCTCTAATTATTTAGGCAATTACATTTTATCTCTACAATTAGTGAATGTAGTGTTTAGTTGAAAGTGGGTTACAGGGTTATTATCAAACTAGCTGGTGTCCGTGACTTCGTCTGAGCAGGGTTAGCACTTTGAGGAGCTTATTTTCTTCCCCAAGGTTCTATGTTTCTTTCTTGGCTAGTCCGGAAGGTTCAGTCTATCAGTCCTATATAATATGGTGCACAACAAAAATTAACGAAGAACAGAATCAAAAGAGCTAATGTAAAATATCTATCGCTAGTAGCCAAATCTATCTGAAGATAGAATATTGCAACCAAACCGTAAATTGCTTTTCTTTATATGTTTAAGTGTGTGATCAGTAACAGGTAGCGTAAACCAATCTGTTTGAAATAAAACATGGTGTCACCGTGGTCAAGCTGGTCCGCCGATACCTTGGGTAGTCGTCCAGGCCGGAGGTGAGGGTCTTGGGGTTCAGCTGCAGCCCGTCGTCCACGCGCCCCCTCCAGCGGTACGAGGTGGGCTCCTTCCCCCTCTGCGTGGCCTGGAACCACTGGTACCAAGCCTGCGGAGAAGATTGACAGGTGTCAATTAGCCCTTTTCACAACTGGTTAGAGATGGCATTACTCTTCTATCAGATATTTATTTTATTTATTTATACTTTATGCACACAAAATATGTACAGAGGCGGACTTAATGCCATCAGCATTATCTACCAGTCAACCTTTGGGTGGTCCAGAGAAGTTTAAGTAGGTGCATTGATTGTAAGAAAAAAACAGATTATTGACGAAAAAAAAAGCAAGTCAAATTTATAAGCGATATTACATAAAATACTATACTGGGTATATTAGTATATGGTATATATTGCAATGATTATGTACACTGGATACCACAATGATGTGATTTCAAAAAAAGATGTAAAGGCCCCCACGCCCCTCCCCATACGTGACAAAACAGACTGCTGCGGGGCCCTACCACAGTTAATTCAAAGACATAAACGAGTCCGACGGTTAGGTCCCACACCCCCCCCTCACCTGCAGCCTCGGGAACATGCGGTCCAGGGTGGCACGATGCTCGCCCGACTGGAAGAGGCCCGGCCTGGCCGCCACCAGCTGGGCGAGCTGCAGCAGCAGCATCGGCGGGTTGGCGGCCGCGTTGCTCTGCACCACGAACTCCTTCGGCACGCGGGCCAGCGCCTCCGCGCCTGGAAGGAGCAACGGCCGTGTTATGACATCCTGGCACCGGCGGTACCGATGCACCATCGAGTCGAAAACTACGGCAGACCACACCAGCCATTCTATGCCATCCTGGTACCGGCGGTTCCGATCCACCATCGAGTCGAAAACCACAGCAGACCACACCAGTCATGCTATGCCATCCTGGTACCGGCGGTTCCGATGCACCATCGAGTCGAAAACTACGGCAGACCACACCAGCCATTCTATGCCATCCTGGTACCGGCGGTTCCGATCCACCATCGAGTCGAAAACCACAGCAGACCACACCAGTCATGCTATGCCATCCTGGTACCGGCGGTTCCGATGCACCATCGAGTCGAAAACTACGGCAAACCACACCAGCCATTCTATGCCATCCTGGTACCGGCGGTTCCGATCCACCATCGAGTCGAAAACCACAGCAGACCACACCAGTCATGCTATGCCATCCTGGTACCGGCGGTTCCGATGCACCATCGAGTCGAAGACCACAGCAGACCACACCAGTCATGCTATGCCATCCTGGTACCGGCGGTTCCGATGCACCATCGAGTCGAAGACTACGGCAGACCACACCAGCCATGCTATGCCATCCTGGTATCGGCGGTTCCGATGCACCATCGGAGAATAAATTTTGTGTCCGATCTATGCACACAAAATTAATAATACAAAAACTGACGGTAGCCCAGGTTAACTATGACAATCAGACGTCTAACACCTCAGTCTGTCCCGTGACCATGAACGCTGTAAAGGGTTCGAAACGTCGGGAATTAAAATTAAAAATAAACGCGATAAATCCGTAAAATTTGTTTCATTTATAATTATTCAGGTATATTGAATTAAAGGCGAGCGCCCGGACACTGAGCTATCACGGCTCTATACATTTATTTATTTATTTATTATTTTTTGTGAGAAAGTGGCAAACGAGCTGGCGGTTCACCTGATGTTAAGTCATAACCGCCGCCCATGAACATTTGCAACACCCGTAAGGTTGCAGATGCGTTGCCACCTTCTAACCAATTGGGCCCCGGCTACCTCACTCACATCACGCCGATCTTCTGTGAGGTCGTGGTACTAACGCGGATGGATGGACCTGCCCATTCGTGCAACAGCGGAGTCTGTTGCGTGGCCCCTTCCGCAATCAAAATATTACGTAGAGTGCGTAGAGTTCGCGAAAATACAAGGAGGCGTCCGAACCCAGGATCTGTTCGCGGGGTATCCAGCCCTCGACGTTGATCAGGTCGAGCCAGTGGGCCGCGATGTCCAGCTGGATGGAGGGGGACCAGCGCCCGAGCAGTAGGCCGTGGAAGCCCTCGTCCCAGAGGAAGCCGCGCGGGAAGAACGACCTGCCACAAATGATATACAAATGAGAGGTATACAGGGTGGCCCAAATTCACACAGGAGGTTCAGACTCGGTAGTATAATCGTTTAATTCAAATAAAAACATCCTTTTTTTTTTCAAAAACTTTGCCATTCCATTCCCTTAAAAACAGAACTTGTTGACAATGCGGTAGTCATTCATAAAAACCAAAATTTTACTGTGCACGAACTTGTGTGCGTGTTAGTTATGAATGAGCTCGCGTAAAATAAATGAGTTGCCCATACATGACGAACTTTTGAAATAAGTTCAAATGAATATATTTAATTAATTACAAGTGATTTTAAATATTTATCATTTTTTATATAACATTATTTATGTCTAGAATTTAATTTAAAAAAAGGCCTCCCTGTATAGGATTGATGGAATTTTTAGAAATTATTGGCGTAAAGTATTCTTCTTTGAATGAATTTACAGAGTTCTGCACAGTTCCATGCATCATGCAGTGCAGTGTGCCCGTGTAATGTACCTTGCTCAGGACTTTACTTAGTAGGATCCGTATTGATAGTATCCAATATACAGGATTGGCAGGATCCAAGAGAGTAAAGTATTCTCCTTTGAATGTCTGTGCAGTCGTCGTGGGGTTGGTAAACGTGTCGCGTCGGCATCGAATCCGCACCTGCTCGGCACGGCGGTGTAGAGGGGCGCGCGCCAGTACGGCACCGGCTCCGGAGTCCTGGCCGACCTGACCCTGCCCGCCCCGTAGAAGTAGCCGATGCCGCCCACCATGTTGGACAGCGCCGCCTTCGCCGCCGCGATGTCCACCTCCGCGTACCTGCCGATTGGGCGGCCTTTATCCCACTGCTGGACAAGCGCCCTCCGGAGGGGGCAATACAGGCAGAAATTTACGTTTATTTTAAACTAGCCGCTGCCGGCGACTGCGCCTGCGTAGAATAGGCTGAAGGCGTAACATACAGACAGAAAGACAGATATACATAAAAATATGTATATAAATTATACCCTATGTGTTATTCTGATGTACAAGCTATATTATTGTAAAGTTTCATTAGAATCCATTCAGTAGTATTTGCGTGAAAGAGTAACAAACATCCATCCATACATACAAACTTTCGCTTTTATAATATTAGTAAGGATTTGTAGAAAGTAGTAAGAAAAGTTTCTCGCCGCTGTGGGAATCGAACCCACGTCTTCGGCATTCGGGCCGACGCTTGAGCCACAAAGCTAAACGGCTGATTGTCATACTGAAAAAAATCACAAGGGCGTTTATTATTATTGTTTTTTGTTTCTTCGCATTTCAAGCAATGTTTGGCGCATCTACTGTTATATCCTTTAAACAATTTCAAGTATCTTTTTACAACGATAATTCGAACGGGATATGTCGCCATTGCTGTATCATATTATATTGTATACCTTTGATTATGTCGCTGTATGTCTACGTTCCGTCTGGTAAGTGAGGTGGCCGGGGCGAACTTCATTAAAAGATATTGCCATATGCAATACTACGGGTGTTGCAAATGGCGTTGCAAATTCAATGGGCGGCAATTATCACTTATCATCAGGTGAACCGTCGACTCGTTTGCCATCTTCTCCCATAAAAAAGTAACTTTTTTTAAACAAACATCGATCAACGTGTAACAATTTCTTTTACAACATTCTTTACTTCTTTTGTTCCTTTCAGTCGCGATTAACACTGTGTGATACTTCTCTCTCTTTCATTCTTTCTTTCATCTCCCCCTCTCTCTTTTTCGACCCCATCCAACCCTTCGTCCCCAGCCGGAAGGTTTCCTCAAAGTGCTGACATTTTTTAAAACAAAAATCGATTTCTTTTACATCATTCATTACTTCTTTTGTTCCTTTCCGCCACGATTGACACTGTGCGATGCTTCCCTCTCTTTGTTTCCTCTCCCTCTCTCTTTCTAGATCCCCACCCACCCCTTCTTGCCGAGGCCGAAGGTCTCCTCGAAGCGCTGGTCGAACTGGCGCGCGCTCTCCCTCAGCGCCAGGGTGTACTCCTCGCCCACCAGCTGCGGCGGGTGCTGACCCTCGCCGGAGTACACCACATCCAGCACGAACGGCGTCTCCGCCAGCAGCTGCACCGTCACGTAGTTGGTCGCCCCGTTCTGGAAGTAAATAAATAAATAAATAAATAAATAAATAAACAAACAAACAAATAAATAAATATTTATTGGAACATTTTTACGCAACATTCTCTAGTCCCAGACTAAGCAACGCTTGTACTATGGATACTAGAAAACTGATAAACATACTTTTCTTTTGTAAATGAATACACATTATACATATAAAAACACGCTGACACTGGAAAAACACGATGTTCATCACACAATACTTTTCCAGTAGTGGGGATCGAACCCACACCCTCTGGCGCAAGAGGCAGGGTCACTACTCCTTCGGGTCGTCAAATAGAACGGTGCAACGGTTAGGGGCATTCTTTTTAAACGATGACGTCACGGTCGTCGACGTCATAGTTAAAATTAGTGACCACACTGAGTTACTGACAAACGAATTATTTGGAATGCCACCAGCATCTAATAAATTTGCCCAAAATAACCTTGTTTCTAGAATTTCTTCCTTGTACCAAAAATTTACAACTAGTATCGAGTCGGTAGATATATTTGATCAGAAGCTGAGTGAATTCAAATGATTAAGTGATTTGTGAGATACATAATGATTTATTTTCTTCTTACTTTCACTTTTTAGGGTTCCATACCCAAAGGTTAAAACGGGACCCTATTATTACTAAGACTCCGTTGTCTGTCTGCCCGTCTGTCACCAGGCTATATCTCATGAACCGTGATAGTTAGTTGAAATTTTCACAGATAATGTATTTCTCTTACAGCTATAACAACAAATACTCAAACACAGAATAAAAAACATTTAAGGCAAAAAAATAATGTCTGTTGTATGGAGCCCACGGAACGGAACCCTTCATGCGCGAATTCGACTCGCACCAACCAGTGCTCGACTGCTACCTCGCAGATTTTTTAAATTTTATATATATTTTATTTAATTGGTTTGTTTAAATAAGTTGGTTTGTTTAAGTAAGTTAATAAGCAAGGTTTGTTGAGGTAAGTTGAATTTTTTTTTAATTATGGCTTTTCTATGATGAACATTAATTTATTTTTCTCATGATTACTGGCAAGTAGCGATTAAAAGTGTGTTCATTAATGCCCGGTTCATATATTCAAAGAACGGCCGTTAGACACATAGCTTCGTAACTTTCACAACGGCTCGTAAGGGGAACGTCTTGTTTTGTTAATAAACCGGACATACACTCCTTCTATGGACAAGTCGTTATTAAAATTACAAAGCTAAGTAACTAACGGCCACGGTTGATTATAGGAACCGGTCATTAGTGGATAGTGTATCTGCCTCTTGTGGGTTCGAGCTATTGGAAATATTTTTTTTTTGTTACGTGCAGTTTGCTGTTAGCATGCGGTTTGGAAGACGCCGTCCGTTCCGCTGCACTCCGCAACACTCTGTTACCAATCATGGACAATAGACTAAAATGATCGGCATGACACGATCCCAGGTCCCCTCGGATGAGGGTTCGAACCTCGGCTTGGATCGCAATCGGAAACCGGGCATTACTGTGGCGGCTGCAACGCCACGTTTCGGATAAAACACGCCGGCCCCAGCGCCCACCTCCTTCAGCTTGGCCCCCTCATCCAGGATGGCCAGCTGGCCGAGCACGTCGTAGCTCTCCCTGCTCGGCAGCAGCAGCGATAGGAACTTCTCCTTAAGCACGTGCAGGCCCGGCGCCACCGCCTCGGCGTGGGACGAGTGCATCACGGTTCCTGCAATGGCGGGGAGTGAGTTCAATGTTCAGTGTTCTCCTGTAATGAGAGGGGTTTCCCCTTGCACAATTCCTAAACAGGGCTTTGAAAATACGCTTAGCACCCATGTAAGGGGATGGAGCTGGGAGGTCCCATACAAAATTTTATATACAGCTGCCGACCATATACAGCGTGTCTTTACAATCGCGACAATAAATGAACACACATATAGGGGATAACTTTTTAAAATTGTATTAAACATTTACATTCTTTAAACATCAATATTTATTAGATTTATTAAATTTTCTAAAACAAAGAATTTTAGATCACCCTTACGTATAAAACTGTAACGTAAAGTTCATTTGTAAAGGTCAAATAGCATATGAATGGGTTGAATGAATTTAAAAGAGACAAAACATACTGTTAGAAGGAGAGGCTTGTAATGGGACGCTGTGGCGCGAGTTGTATAGGATGTTCCAAATTTAGTTTCTTTTTTGCTTAATTAGTTTGTTTGAAAAATTTTTTTTTTAAATTATGGATTTTGTTTAACATTAATATTTTTTATGATCATTGTCAAATAGCGTTTGATGTGTGTTCATTTATTGTCGCGATGGTAACGACACGCTGTACAGGAACCGGGCATAAGTCGATTTTGTTACCAGTATGCGGCACGAAGGAGACTCGGAAGTTGCCCAGCTGCGGCGTCTGGCCCATGATCTGGCCCCCCTCCATCCAGAGGCGGGAGTCCGGCGCGGCCGGGCCCAGCGCCTCGTCCAGCGCCGCGTACCACACCAGGCCGACCGTGGTGCGCTTCTTGCTCTGGAAACGACCGGCACGGCGTTAGACGGGGAACGGACGCGGGAGAGACTGACGGGGGGGAGGGAGCAATCGGGGGTAGTGGGTTCGATTCCCAAACGGAGTAAAGTTTTGTCCTAAACACTATCGCTTCCGGTGGTTTAGGTGGCACTAACGGAGCCCTGTAGTCCCGGGCTCATAGAATAGGGCTAAGGTATCCCCTGCCTGTCGTAAAAGGCGACTAAAAGGGGACACGGAAGGGCAGCAGCACGAAGTGGTCTCGTGCTGCTGCAAGAGGGTGAGGGGATCGGAGAAGGTTTATCCTTCTCCGAGGCGTGCTCAGGCGTAGTACCGAGGGACACCGGTGCGTTCCGTGGGAGATCCCGGAGTCCCTCCAAATGTACAGAAGGCGGCCACCGAGGGGGTTTTAGTGGGTAAGACCCTGTCATGTAAAGTGACAGGGTATCTTTTGAAGATTTCCCCCGCGATACCAAAAAAAAAAGGTGGCACGCACTGGCACGGTGACGTTGATCCTGGCCGTCCAGTGGCCCCCGGGCTCCATTCCGGGAGCCTTCACGAACGAGGTGGTGATCGCGTGCGGCGGGTCGAGGATCTTCTGCTCGCCGAAGGTCACGCCGTCGTGGCGGGTCCAGCCGTACGAGGGCAGCTTGTCGTTCTGGTCGCACCAGTGCCTGGAACCGCGTTGGACACTTTTGGTTAGGTAAAAATGAGGCAACCTGAGTCTGCCACTGCGCATGGGGGTGTCTGCCGCTGCAAGTGGGGCTCACTATTATCATTTAGCCGGACTGGGTGGCCGAGCGCCCGTGAAGGGGCCTAAGAAGGTCGTAGTCGTGCCGGGGTCGCGGAAGATTGCGTCCAAGTGTTCCCGTGTCCCCGGCCGATGCGACGGAGACAGGTGCAACGTGGGTTTTTTAGTGGTTACCCGTTCTTATTGGGACTCCCACATGCCCCTGCCACTCCCCCGATCCAGTGGCAGGGGATCCATAAAGGATTTTTTCCCCCGGAAAAAAAGGTAAAAAAAGGCAAAGTAAACGCAGAATCCCACTGTCCCACTGCTGGGAAAGGGCGGCCTCCGTACAGACTTTTTTAAAGATCAGCGTGAAGAGGAAGTGTTCCGTACCGGAACCATTTTTCATAATTTGTTTTATTTTTTTTCGTTATCGTTATTTACATTTAAATTGCGAGTGCCAACAATGATTAAGTTGATAGGGATTTTCTATTTTTTGGTCTGGTAACAATCCTTTTCAACACTGAACACCGCGCTCACCTCCGATTGGCTGAGCGACGTCAAATACTTGCGCGCCGTACGCCGAAACGTTAACACTTTGGCTTTTGAAAATTACCGTGTGTCTCGCTATTACTACGAGTACGAACAATTCCCGAAGAATACTGTGCCAGCAACCTATGGAAATACTATTCGGAGAGACAGGGTCATATCTTTTTGAGAAACCGAATCGGCCAACCAGTTCGCCGAGCCCCAGCAGCGTGGGGCAGTGGAAGGCGGAGACCGGTGAGGTACCAGACCCTTAGCTCTTTCCTGAACAGGAAGTATTATAAGTTGCGTGTGAGGTAGCCGGGTGAGTTAAGTAAGCAATAAGGCAAAGTAAACCTATATTTATGTGCCACTTGCACTTCGGGAAGTCGATGGAAGTCGATGGTGGCTCAGGATCTTACTTCGTGGCAGTCTGTGGGGGAGGCCAATGTTCAGCAGTGGACCCAAACAGACTGAAATGCTCGCTTGGCAATTTATCACAAAAAAAAAACTCCCCTTTCAAACAAAAGCTTAGATTATTCTCACCTGATTCCCTTGTGCGTCACCCCGAGCTCGTACCACATGAGGCCGAAGACCGGGGACCGGGGCTCGCGGGTCTTCAGACCGAAGTACACGCCGGGACGGTACGAGCCCCAGTACATCTCGGGCACCGCGAGGCCGGTCTTTTGCACCACCTGCAACACATAAGGACGTCACAACCGGAGTCTGCCAGTTTTGAACAGGGCTAGCGCGCGTTGCCCTCCCGCCTGAGGGTGGGTTGGTGAAGTAGTTGATGGTGGTAAACGTACTAAGGGGCCATTAATTAAACACATGATGTTTTTTAGAATTTTTAAGCACCCCTACTCGCCCTTGGTGATACATGGTGAGGTTTAAACTACCACACCGCCAGTTTTTAGTACCTATAGAGAATATTAAATATTTTTGAGTATTATCTTTAAATACAGGTAGCTACAAAGCCTAATCCAGTTTTTATTTTGAAAGTAAGGACTATGATAAAAATTTAAAGGCGAGTCAAGGTCCGCCGCTTTAGAGATCGCTCCTTTGACGAAAAAATAAATACACGTGATCTCTTACTACACCCCCCTCCCTCTTTGTGATATTTCATGATTTCCAAACCCCCTCCTCCCCATTCGAGCCTCACGTGATTAATGGAGAGTCTTAACTCATTCAATACAAATTTATTGAGCTGTAGCTCTGGGCGCCTAAAATGGGGCTAAGATATCCCCTGTCTGCCTCTAAAAGCAACTAGAAGGGAACACTGTGTTCACAAGTGATGGGGGTGGCTTGGATCGACACCTTCGGTAAGCACATTGAGGATGGTAACATGAAATGGTCCCTTGTCGCTGCAAATCATTAAGGGAACTGGGGAAAGTATTCATCCCAGAGTCAACCTATTGTGTGGTATAACAGGGCGCCATTGGGTGTTCATAATATATCCCAAAGATCCCCCCCTAAAGTAGTAAAAAAAGTAACAGCATATATTTGTCCCACTGCTGGGCAAAGGCCTCGTCTGTGAGGAGGGTATTAGGGCATAGTACACCACACAACCTCGCTGTGGAGTGGTGGACTTCACATATCTTCGATTTTTTTTTCCTCATTATTTTGAAAATATTGAGGTTTCCTTACAATATTTTCCTTCACGGCTGAACCTGTGATAAGTTAGCACTTAAAGTTCACAATTTCATTGGTGACTGTACTGGGGATCGAACTCATGTTGCTTGAGTATTTTGAATTAAAGGCGAGGACCGGGCACTGAGCACAGACCTCACCTACCAGTGGATAATGACAGGCCTTAAGTGAGCAATATTGTTGAGTCTTGTTAAGTCTTTGTCCTCACCCCAGAGGCAGGATTATATCTTTTGGTGACTCTCCAATATCAAAGACAATTAAAAAACAGCACAAGCTTCTACAATTCGTTAATTAAAAACTACATGTGATTACTTTATACATAATATTATCCTTTCTACTGACATAGAATATTATTTAGAAAGTAATCTTTGTTCTGTCCTATTCACTGCAATTACTACTACTACTTTTTTTGGGCAACAAAGCGAAACATTCATCTGATTATAAGTGACAACTCAAAATCAGATGAATTTCTTCTCATAGCAGATGGCTCAGACGGATTACCAACCACTATGTGAGCAAGTTAATTAATTCACTCACCAAATGAAATGCAAAAGTATAATACTATAATGTTGTAGAGGACAATAGATAATATTACATTTGGTTTATTTTTAAACATTCCTTCCTAAATTAAAACCTCATTTATAATTTAGAATATTTGTTACAGATGCTTTAAGTTCAAAATATATTGTATTCAATCAAAACCCCAGGATAACAGTTATAAGCAAAGAAATGCAAAATTAACAATTAAAGTTTATGTCACTTATGTAAGATTTGCATAAATCAATGGACAACTCGAAGTCTAACAGTCTATCATACAATTATTAATTATATACAAGTTATTATAACAATAAATAATATTTTCACATTCACTGATTTTATTTCAATCATTAAAAATGAATGAAATAAAAAATCAGTTCTTTCAAAAGTGTCTAAATTTTCGGAAAAAAGTAAAGAAACATGTTGCAAGTTGCGGCAATACGTATTAGTTGAACTCGGAAAAGAACTCACTTTTTCATCGTCGAATGGCGTGTTGACGCGAGTTTCTAGGTAGCCCAGGATGCCTATATATACTGCGACAAAGAGGCAGATGAGTCCAACACCAGTCTTCGAAACAGATGACGCTTTGTACGAGCGGCTAGTGCCGGCGCCTTCGCCACCGCCAGAACTGCCACTTGCTTCATTGTTATTCCCATGTTTATGTTGCGAATTCGCCACTTTTCTCTGCCTTACCATTTTAGCGGATCATAGAATTGTATAATAATTATAATAACTCGAATACGAGTATCTTTTTTAATGCGACTCTCTTCACAGGGTCGAAATAGCGGCGTTTTTTTTCAGCTTTCAGCTTTTTTGACCGCGATCTATTCTTCTTCTTCTTTTTTTTATTAATGGCTTGCTTTGTGAGTTATCACAATTACGCCAATGTCAAGTTATTCTTAAAATTCTCAATTTTATAATATTCACCGCGATCTATATTCTGATTCTGTAATCTGTAAGTGTAAACGTCAATAAACTGAAACATTGCCAGGTCTAGTGAGTGAGGGTATAAGAAAATGTTTTATTTCTAGAAAAAAAGATATGTACATCATATTTGTAATTTAATATACCAAAATGTATAACTAAGTAAGATTCCTTATTTTCTATTAGACATTTTTTCTATGTTGCAAAAGGAAAAATGACTAAAAATTAAGCATTACGAGTCGAAGATATCCTTAAAAATTAGTTATTAAAAATAAGAACGATAAAAGAAAAGCGAAAATCTTCAATGCGTCTATAGTTAATGTTAAAAATTATCATCGATATGGCAACAAATTAACATTCTGTCACTGTCGCTACATAAAATGGAATTTAATTTATCGTAAAGCAGGGATGCCAACTTAGGAATTTTCTTCCTAAATTTAGGAAAAAATGTACAATGGAGTTTTAGGAGTTAAATTTTATTCACATTTTAACCAAAATAATTTAATAGTGCTGTGCTGTTTTGATGTTTTGGTGGAAAATATATAAAATTTATTATTATCTTTATTTTTTTCTTTCATAAATGGAATCCAACCCTTTTTTATTATTTGATTAAGCAATATAAAATGCCAAAGGGCGTTAAAATTGTCGTCGGATATGCTTACATAAAAACTTATTTTATGTATTCTAATGATTAGTAATGATTAATATGATATTTTTTTAATATCGTTTTGATTTTATTCTTGATATAAAATAAATAAGCCTTTATTACTGCTCTTAATTTTTACATGCTAGAAAATATTAGTGTGCCTTAAAATTAATTAACTTTATTTAACTTAGATAAACTCAAAGTTAAACTTAGGATTAACTTAATTAATAGTAATTATAGTAAATAAACATTGGCAAACGGTCGTTATTCTGGTGAACCTTCGACGAAGGCCTCCTCTAAAGATTTCTGTTGTTTCCTTTGGTATACAAGTCCGTAATGGACCGTCCATAATGGTTCATAATGGATTTTACTAACGTCATCCTCCCATCTCTTGGCCTGTCAACCTCTGTTCCTTTTGCTGTCTCGTAGGTACCATTCTTTTTTTTATGTGTACAGTTGACAAACGAGCAGACGGTTCACCTGATGTTACGTGAATACCGCCCATGGACATCTGCAACACCTGAGGGTTTGCAGATGTGTTAACAACATTTTTGGCAATTGGGCATGGCTACCTTACTCACCAGACGAAACGCGAAAGTACTATACTTCCACTTTACGCCGGTCTTCTGTGAGGTCGTGGTACTTACCCGGACGAGCCTGCCCATTCGTGCAATAGCCGAGGCTGCTGCGTGGCTCTACCACCGTAGAATTGTTTCGATGATTCTGTTATTAGTCTAGTCCATTTCTCTCTCTTCTACCTCATCATATGTCCTGTCTATCTCCACTTTAGTTTATAGTTGTATATCGTTGTGTAGGCGTTCTTAAACTTTGTTATACTTTTTATACATATCCTTTAATTTTAGTCGGTCCTTTCTTTTAGCTCCTATTACACTTCTCTCTATTCCATTCTGACTTATTTTTATTTTGTTTTCTTATTGCTCTGTCAATGCCCAGGTTTGGCATCCGTATAATAGACATGGTAGAATTTACATATTGTAATTTCCCATTTTTTTAAAGGCATTTTTTTATTCTTCATGTCGTCATTAGGTGACCAAAATCTTTTCCAAGT
Source organism: Iphiclides podalirius (assembly GCA_933534255.1). Taxonomy (NCBI): domain Eukaryota; kingdom Metazoa; phylum Arthropoda; class Insecta; order Lepidoptera; family Papilionidae; genus Iphiclides; species Iphiclides podalirius. Next base: position 6,455,455 of record OW152841.1, on the reverse strand, counting down.
ATTAATAATTGTATTGACATGTTGTCCTAGGTATATAAGAATAAGAATAAAAATCGTGATTAACCTTTATGGTTTCTGTTTATCAAGAATTTGAATTTAATGTTGACAACCCGAATGGCGTAGTGGGTAGTGTACCTCCTATGCCAGAGGGTTTGGTTTCGTTCCCCACTATCGGAAACATATTTTATGATGAATATAGTGTTTTCCTAATGTCGGGGTGTTTATATATGTATAATATCTATTTATTTACAAAAGAATTGTATGTTTAAGTATGTTTAAGTAAGTTATCAGTTAATAATTTAAATTTTAAATATTAAATAAAATAGTTTCAGGGAAAATTTTTAAGTGTAGGCAACATTAATTCTAGCCAGGTAAACTACATGAGGCGAGCAATATTTTCGAATTTCGAATTTTCAATTTAGCATAAAGGAATAAACAGCGAATTGTGAACTGAAGGCTACTTGTAATTAAAATTTTACTCTTTTTGCTTTTACAAAATTACCAGAATATTTACGTCATACGTAATTATTCGATAAAAAAATGTGCCTAAGTATATAACTTGTTTTTTGTAAAAGTAATAAAATCGTTCATTCAGCATTCAGTATTTTATAGACTTAATTCTGATTTGTCAGGACTCGTTATATGTAAACTTGAAATATTTTAGTATGTGTATATTAGTTACTAGTCAGACTGCCCACTGCCAGTCCATTTTAGTACCTACTGGTTGGAACATAAACTATATTAAAATAACATTATTAACAAATAAATGAACCAGAAAAAAGTTTCAGCATACATAACATACCAACACGGATTATTAAGATAACATTTTCTAGTCCGTGCATAGTAAGAATGGCTACGTAGTCGCTATAACTGTAATTAATTTGGTCTTGCTTTTATTTCAGTTATTAAAGTATGAAAAGAGAAAGCGGCAATTGTGCTATCAAAGAATAGCGCTGACTGACCGGAGTAGTAGCAGTAGTCAGTACATTACTTTTTCCTTAGTGCATCGTCCGTAGCTGTGATACAAAAAAAATATTATAGAAAGCGCTGGAAGCGCTTGCAGGCGCGCCTCGGCCGCGCCACCTGTCCGTGGAGTCGATAAAACAGCACCGGGCGATATCCCCGTCGGCAAAGCAGCACCCCCCCGCGGCGGCGTACCCGCCCCGCCCCGCGCGACTCCGAGCCCAGTGCGATCGAGCGAGGCGCGCGTGTCTGTACTGCCGTACCGCGAACGATGCTCGACGCTACGCGGACACGAGGACGCTTCCAAACACACCAGTGAAATAATGTAACACGCCTAGCGACGGACCGCTCGGACCGACCGGCGGCTACCTGCGACTGTGAACTCGACGAGATACAAAACAAAAACGCCAACAAAAAAAAAAAAAAAAACGTAACTCCAAACTCCCATGTCAGTGCGCTCGGATTGTGTATGTGTAGTGTAGTTTGAAAATAGTTAAATGGATCTGCCTGCGATGTTCGTATGAGGAAGAAAGGAAACCGGAACATTGTAAGTGAACGCGCCACTACAGTGTTATTTCTGTTGAGATGCGGGGTGGCCCGCCCCGGCGGATAATCGAGTGGGGCGGCCGCTGAGCAAGCCACGGAGGTACGGAGGTCTATCCCTCGTATTCTCGATACGTTTTTTTTCACTCCCGAGCAGGTCTCTAACCCCTTTTTTGTGCGGTGCGAGTCTTTCTTTGGAGGGAATGTTTACTATGTCGCTTGTAGGTTATGGAACGGCCGCGGACAGAACTCTTGAGTAGGTACGTACGCATTATACACGAAATTATCAGCAAATGCTGAGGCGCCATTTCTGTTACTCCGTCCTGTGCAACATTCGCGATGAGCGCGTGAGAATTTATATTTGAAACAATTGCCTCCGCTTACAGCAGACTATGCACACGCTGTATTGACAGTTTTACGCACACATAGGTACATAATGTGTGTAGGAATATTTGGCATTGTGTGGTATTCGTTCGTGTAGTGCACACGTCGCAACTGTTCGCAGTTTAAGCATTGGAATCGTTAACACAATTATTATTCTTCTCAATAATACATTCCTGTGGTCTAGATGTCATATTTGTTGCTACGTACGCAAGCTGTTATTGTTTATCGTGGACGAGTAGAAAATTTAAGTTTTTGTCTATGGTAAAGGACTTATCAATTCGAATAATATGGTATTTTAGTTAGGTTGTAAGTTAACGGCTGAGGTACCAGAACAGATCTAAATAATAAAAAAACTACATTATTAAATTGCATTTCACGTATCCATAATATGTGTTGAAATCGTAATGCCACAAAAGTTGGTTCCTAAACATTTAAGTAACATCTTTCGTACATGTAACGTCTATTCGACGATAAATAAATAACCAATCATTTTTAAAAGGCTGAATAGAGTTCGCATAGTCTACGCAAAATATTTTTCCTAGAAACCGACCCTCAAGTTAACATAGTTGAAAACACATTTAAATAGTATAAACCGTCTTGGGATAGTTCAAAAGAGCGAAATGAGAAATTTTTGACTAGCTTTACGAGTATAAGTTTTCCGTTTTTGTAATTATGGTTGGATAAAAATCTACATTATTTACGAAAAATAATATGTATCGCTAATTGTAACGCTGTTCTTACGAGTCCGGATTCGTTGTTTCAGTAACTCTCAATTATTTGTTATCGTAATAAGCATAATTAGCATGATTTTCCTTCTGGTTTATCTTTCGTCGCCGCTTTGTTTTTTCGATACGTTCACGCCTTCGTAATATTACCATAATTCCGGTAAAATAATCAAATATTTTTTTAAATAATTTTCGTTAAAAATGTAACTGATAAAAATATCTCGACATCCCTGGTGGGGATCGAACCCACGACCTTTGGATTAGAAGTCCAACGCGCTATCCTCTGCGCCACAGAGACCTGATAATGTCACGTATAATCAAAGCTTAGTTCATTCCTATCAATTGCAATAAGGTTATTATCTCATAATCTCTTCATTGCTATATTCAAATGTTTTGACTAGTATGACCAGGAATATCATCTAATTACAGACGCTTATTTCGAGCCTAAATATCTTCAGACGCTTTATAGGTATCTGTGTCTAAGTTAGGAATATTAATATTAGAACATGTATTTAACGTTTATTTTTCGGTTGTATTTATACGGAATATTTAAAAAAAAAGATATTTTTGAGCTTGCTAGTATTTAACACCGTTACTAATATTTAACGAGATTTTAATTCGACATTACAATCTATTATAGTACAACTTAGATTCTTTGAATCACTGTAAACTAAACACTTCTGGAAATTCGTCCATCTAGTACGTACTTAGGTAAGACGCCTTATCTGTCGATCAATGTCAGTTTTATTATTTTTAAAATGTGTACGTTGACCACCAAAAACTTAAAATATGACCTGAAAAACACGTTTATCCGAAATAATCTTTTGCACAATTTGTGTTAGGTCTGACGTGCAAATCGGCCTGTTACTACAATTCCACTGCCGAACATACGCCTCAATTTTATTTATTTTCAGGGTCCCCCCGCGGCTTCTAACCAGTATACACCTTCTATAAACCTTCCCTTTCAATCAGTCTATCTAGTATAGAAAATCGCACCAAGATCCGTTGCGTCGTTTTAAAGACCCTAAGTAGACATAAGGACAGACAGGCATCGAGACGACTGTTTTATACTATTACTAGCTGAACCGGCAAACGTTGTTTTGCCATATAAATTATTTGTAGGGTAAAAAAAATGTTTGGGGTGACCACCCTTAACATTTAGGGGGATGAAAAATAGATGTTGTCCGATTCTCCACCCTGGCCGATATGCACGCTAAGATTCATAAAAATCGGTCGAGCCGTTTCGGAGGAGTTCAATTACAAACACCGTGACACGAGAATTTTGTATATTAGACTAGCTGCTGCCCGCGACGACGTCTGCGTAGAGGGGAGAAAATTTAGGGTTGTATTTATTTTTGTATGCTGTATCATAAAAAATAAAAACAAAAAAATTATGTAAAAAGTAAAATATAAATTTAGGGGTGGACCACCCTTAACATTGAGGGGGATGAAAAATATGATATGATGATGTCCGATTCTACACCCTGGCCGATATGTACACAAAATTGCACGAAAATCGGTAGAGCCGTTTCGGAGGAGTTCAATTACAAACACCGTGACACGAGAATTTTATATATTAAGAGGTAAATTCGTCTCCGCGGTGTGTACCGGAGGGCTATCCAGTTTCTTTGCGTGGCGGTATTCTATGTTCATAGGGAGAAGACTTGGCCTAAAGGTCCTTGATACCGGGCCATAAAATCCAAAAAAAAAATAGGGAGAAGACTTATCGCCTGTCACTTTGGGGTGACCAGGCCCACTCTGACGATACCGCGGCGGTTGTCTGGCGCCCGCCTTTAGTCACTAAGCGTCAGCGGACGCATTGGCGTAGTGGATGCTGCCTCTAGGATGTGGGTTCGATCCCCACGACTGGGAAAATTTTATTTTATGAATATGATTTTTGTTGTCACAGGTGTTGAGATACAGGATGGCTTTTCTAAAGGTGCCCAAATTCACACAGGAGGTTCAGAATCGGTAGTATAATCGTTTGTTTGAATAAAAACGGTGGTAGGGCCACGCAGCAGCCTCGGCTGTTGCATGGGCAGGCTCGTCCTGGTAAGTACCACGACCTCACAGAAGATCGGCGTAAACTGGAAGCATAATACTTTCGCGTTTCGTCTGGTGAGTGAGGTGGCCGGAGCCCAATTTTAAAAGGTTGTCATCAATCTGGAACTCTCGGGTGTAGCAGATGTCCACGGGCGGCGGTGTTCACTTAACATCACGTGAACCGTCTGCTCGCTTGGCAACATTTCACATAAAAAAAAGTTTTTTTTTTTTTTTTTTTTTTTTCAAATAAGTTGCCATTCCATTCCCTACAAAACAGAACTCGTTGACAATGCGGTAGTAATTTCAATCACAAGTCATAAACGCGTCGTATACTTTTGAAACGAACTTGTGCTTGTTAGTTATGAATGTTCGCGCGTAAAATAAACGAGTTGCCCATAAATCACGCACTTTTTGAGATAAGTTAAAATGAATGTAATTAATTATTTACGTGTGATTTTAAATATTAATCATTTTTATGTAACATTATTTACGTCCAGAATTTAGTAAAAAAATGGATACACTTAGAAAAGCCTCCCTGTATATAGACGCTTATGACATTATCGGTATAGCTGTAACAGTAGTTGCCTAGTTAAGGACTGGTGTGTAAATATATCCGTATATATTTATTTATTTATCACCCTTTTCCGTGAAATAAAAACCTGTCTGACCGTACTATGTGATAGTTTGGTGGTACGGCGCCCACACGATAATCTACCCCGTAACTACCACCTAACTACCTCGCAAGTAACACCTTACTACCTCGCAAGTAACACCTTACTACCTCGTAAATGCCGCAGGTCTTGAGTATAGACGCCAAGAAGTGTCTTGGTCTTGTCAAGTGTGTCTTCTTGTCTACACTCAAGACGTGTATGTGTTTGCGTGAGCTCTGTTGTCGTTTTCAAACAGTAGACACCTGGCGTTAAGTTAGGCGTCATTTGTGTTGCCATGTTTTGAACTAATACTCTCACCTGTTTTTCTAAACTTTCTTTTTTAATGTGAGAAGGTGGCAGGCAACCTGGCGGTTCATCACCTGATATTTATTTTATTTATATATTTATTGTACACAAAACACAAGATACAGAAAAAATAATGAAAATGAAAATAATGTACAAAAGGTAAGCTTAACTTATTGAGTTAAGCTTAACTCAATACACGAGTTCTCTACCAGCTAACCTGGCGAGAAAATAGGTGATTGAAGATAGCTAGAAATGTGTTCAGTGCACCCAGATATTCCTTTAACATACCCCACATAAATATAAACGTTAATATATATACATAAATATATATACATAAATAATAAACGCCTAAGTGACAACCGCCGCCCATGGACATTTGCCACACCCGGAGGTTTGCAAATGCCCTGCCAACTCTGCAAGCGGGCCCCGTCTACCACACTCGCAAGACGAAACTGGAAACGGAAGACCGGCGGAAGTGGAAGTGTATCGCATCGCATCGCACGCGAGGTCTTCCGTGAGGTCGCGTAACTTCCCCGGACGGACCTGCCCATTCGTGCAACAGTGAGGGCTGTTGCTGGTCCTACCACAGCTGAATCTCGCTGGGTGTGTACGGCAAGAACGATAATTTTAACTGTGTCGAAGCAACACATGATAACACGTAAATAAAAATATCAAGTAAAACTCGTCGAACTGTGGCTAACTTAATAACTGACAAGATATAATCTATTTATTTCTTATGAATTGTTGGTGTTTTTCTGTAAAAGTGCGCAAGAAGACATGTAAAACTGATATAACCCACCCATTATTTTTACCATCAATAAAATTAGTTTATTATACGAACTGTCGGAAGCTTTTATGACCTGCGAAAAAATGGACAGTTTATCTTTTCTGTACCTGAGAGGCATACAGTAGTGACTCCACATTTTACAAAATTATTTTTTTTTACCATTAAAATCGCATTTTCGCAATTCTACAATAGTATAAAGCATTAAGTCCTACGACAACAGTACACTCCTATAAAGTTTGTTTTTTGTCACATAATGCTGTTTACCTTTGAGGTACAGTTTTACACTGGCGTATAAAATTCATTTTTTTTTATGTGAAAAGTTGCCAAGCGAGCAGACGGTTCACCTGATGTTACGTGAATACTGCCGCCCATGGACATCTGCCACACCCGAGGGTTGCAGATGCGTTGACAACCTTTTGAAAATTGGGCTTAGGCCACCTCACTTACCAGACGAAACGCGAAAATATTATACTTCCACTTTACGCCGGTCTTCTGTGAGGTCGAGGTACTTACCCGGACGAGCCTGCCCATTCGTGCAACAGCCGAGGCTGCGTGTATACGTGAGCATTTTAGATAATGATTTTTTTTATGTGAAAAGTTTGCAAGCGAGCAGACGGTTCACCTGATGTTAAGTGAATCTAGATTAGCATCATCCTCCTCCTGCCCTTATTTCACCCTTAGGTGGGACAGCATGTGAATCATGTTGTAACCGGTTTTGGCTGTGCTTTTCACGATCGGCCGCCTGCCTGACGTCAGCCCTCCTTGGGAAACAAACAGACCCAGATACGGAACGATCATCTGTGGTCAACACAAATACTTGTGCCGTGTCGGAATCGAACCCACGACCCCCGACGCCGAAGCCGATAGCTTAGCAACGGCGCCAAGTAAATAAATCCTCGAAAAGGTAAATAAATCATCGTGGTAGGGGCGTTCGCTGTTGCACGAATGGGCAGCTCCGTCCGGGTTAGTACCACGACCTCACAGAAGATCGGCGTGAAGTAGAAGTGTTGCACTTCTGCGTTTAAGAGGTGGCAACGCATCGGCAACCCTACGGCTGTTGCAAATGTCCATGGGCGACGGTTATCACTTAACATTCGGTGAGCCGTCAGCTCGTTTGCCACTTTGTCACATATTTTTATTCTATACCTAATTAATAGTAGGTACTTTTGTAAATCCTTACTTCCTTACTAATATTATAAACGCGAAAGTTTCTATGTATGGATGGATGTTTGTTACTCTTTCACGCAAATACTGCTGAATGGATTTTAATGAAACTTTACAATAATATAGCTTATACATCAGAATAACACATAGGCTATAATTTAAAATATACATATTTTATGTATATCTGCCTTTGTGTCTGAATGTTACGCCTTCAGCCTATTCTACGCAGACGTAGTTGCGGGCAGCAGCTAGTAATGACATATTGTAGACACACTGTTCATCGCGATATATTTTCCATTAGTTGGGATCGAATTCACGCCCTCTTGCACAAATACAGGTTCGCTATCCACTACGCCGTCGGGTCGTCGAAATGAGAGTTACTTTCAACGGCTTCGGCAACTGCGGAAGAGATGAAGCCAAGGAAAATGCGACCTTTTCCCAAACTTACTTAACTTCGGAAATATCACGTGACGATGTAGTTGTCGAAACCTACAAATTTTTTTAAATTAATCCCAACAAAATGTACTAATAATTAATTGACAAATTATTAATTAGATTAAACATTTACAATAATTACAACACAGAGTGTATTGGTTTTTACGTGTATAATATTTATTTATTTATAAAAAATATGTTTAAGTATGTTTCCCAGTCTTCTGTATAATCTGCCGCAAGGTATGTATGTGGTCTATGGTACTGAAGCCTTTTCGGAATCCGGCTTGTTCGGGAGGCTGGAGTATAATCTGCCTTTGTGCCTAGCGTATGTGGACTATGAGAAAGCCTTCGATTGTGTCGAAATTTGGGCGGTACTCCAGGCTCTTCAGCGGTGCCAAATTGACTGTCGGTATATCGAAGTGCTGCTGTGTTTGTATAACAAGGCTACGATGTCCGTCCAAGTACAGTCCAGTAGTACAAAACCTATCCAACTGCAGAAGGGTGTAAGACAGGGTGATGTCATATCCCCGAAACTCTTCACCGCTGCGTTGGAAGATGTTTTCAAGCTTCTGGACTGGAAAGGACGAGGTATTAACATCAATGGCGAATACATCACCCACCTTCGATTTGCCGACGATATAGTGATCATGGCAGAATCGCTGGAAGACCTATGACCGAAGGGTGCTATGCTCAATGACCTCAACAGTGTCTCCCAACGGGTGGGCCTTAAGATGAACATGGACAAGACGAAGATCATGTCTAATGTCCATGTCACGCCTATACCGGTTGTTGTTAGGAGCACTGAGCTCGAAGTTGTTGACGAGTACGTTTACCTAGGACAGTTAGTCCGGCTAGGCAAGTCCAACTTCGACGCAGAGGTCAATCGGCGAATCCAACTCGGATGGGCAGCGTTCGGGAAACTTCGGCAAATATTCTCGTCGAATATACCTCAATGTTTAAAGACTAAAGTCTTCAATCAATGTGTGTTGCCGGTGATGACCTACGGAACCGAGACGTGGTCCTTCACTGCTGGCCGTATGAGGAAGCTCAAAGTCGCTCAGCGAGCTATGGAGCGGGCTATGCTCGGTATTTCTCTGCGTGATAGAGTTCGTAACGAAGACATCCGCAGTAGAACTAAGATAACCGACATAGCTCAGAGGATTAGCAAGCTGAAGTGGCGATGGGCCGGCCATATAGCTCGTAGAACCGATAACCGTTGGGGAAGAAAGGTTCTCGAGTGGCAGCCTCGTACTGGCCATCGCAGTGTAGGACGACCCCCCACTAGATGGAGTGACGACCTGTGCAAATGTGCGGGAAGTCGATGGATGCAGGTGGCTCAGGATCGTGCTTCATGGCAGTCTGTGGGGGAGGCCTATGTTCAGCAGTGGACTCAAACAGGCTGAAATGATGATGATGTTTCCCAGTCTAGTAAACAATAGTACAGGCTTAGTTTGGGACTAGATAACTATGTAACTGTCCGGTAGTAAATATCCGGAAATATTTATGCTAATTATTTGTTTAATATATTAAAAAAAAGTTAAGTCACGGTATATATATTGTCCCTCTGTTGGGCAAATGTCTTCTCTCTTAGAGGATATTCGGGCGACCCCGATGCGGTTTGGCAGATTTTCACATATCATCGAAATGTTTTTTTCTTATTATTTTACAAATAAGCAGTTTTATGAAGTTTTCCTTGGACCACGGAACACGTGGTCAGCACCTAAAATTACAATTAACACTTTCATTGCGTGTACACGAATGGTGTAGTGGGTAGTGTACCTGCTTCTTGCGCCAACGAGTGTGGGTTCGATCCCCACTACCAGAATAAATAGTGTGTGACGAACATAGTGCTTTTCTAGTGTCTGGGTGTTTATATATTACGTATATATTTACAAAAGAAAAGTATGTTTAAGTATATCTATCAGTTATCTAGTACCCATAGGACAAGCGTTGCTAAGTTTGGGACTGGACAACGTTGTGTAAAAATGTGTCCTAAAATATTTATTTAACCAGCACCACTTTATACGTCCCGTCACGATAGGTGGTCAGTGAATGTAACAAAAGAACGAAAACAAAACATACTTCTCACTCCCTACTCATTTACTATTTCAATTTGAGGAGATCCCTGACGTATCCCCGAAGTACAGTCTTATAAATGAATGTCGAATGAAATTAATGTTGTACCACATTGAAGCCGTGATAGCTCAGCGTCCGGGCGCTCGCCTTTAATTCAATATACTCGAGCAACCTGAGTTCGATCCCGGTGCCGGCACCATTGAAGTTTTTAACTTTAAGTGCTGACTTATCACGTGCTCCACGGTGAAGGAAAACATCGTGAGGAAACCTGCATATTTTCGAAATAATAACAATAAAAAAAATATATTTCGAAGATATGTGAAGTCCGCCAATCCGCAGTGGGGCCGCGTGGTGGACTATGCCCTGATACCCTCTGTATAGAGGAGGCCTTTGCCCAGCAGTGGGACATGTATAGGCTGTTACTTTGCTTTACTTTTTACCACATAGGAGCCACATAGCACAAGCGTTGCTTAGTTTTGGTCTAGAGAATGTTGTGTAAAAATGTGTCCTAAAATATTTATTTATATATTGGTGCCGACATTGAGATTAAAACTCGGGTAGCTCGAATATACCGTATTCAAAACAAGCGCCCACACACCAATTATTATTGTGGGACATTTATTTTTTTTTCTCGTCTGGTTAGGTCTATAAATAAAAAGAAACATATAAATATATATTATAATATTATTAATACAGTCGATTTTAGGTCTGCAACTTGATCAATTTAAACGAAAAACCAAAAGTAAACTTATGACCAAAGCATATTATACCATTGCGGAATATCTTGAGGATATCGTGTGGAGTTAATACTGTTGATACTCAAGTAGGCTAAAATAAGACTATATTATACCATTATATTGTTAACTGACTTTTTAAAAATAGAGCAACTGTCGAGTTTCTCGCCGGTTTCTTCTCAACAGAAACTGCTTTCAGAACCGGTGGTAACTTAGGAACGTATTAATTTCTATATAAAATTTCGACGTTTCATAAGAACGTGCAAGCGTCTATGACTCTATGTGAATAAAGATTCCTTAATCGCGGGGTATATAGTCCTACCTTATTCATGCATGAGGGTTCGGCAATACCTACTATTGTTAATGTCTACATGTGAAATGTCTGTCATGTCTATATTTCTACGATCTATGTTATTTTTTTCACTTACAAAGTAAAATAAATATATTATTACACAGCGTTATAGCCTGACCACAGCTTTTACGGAGGGTGGTATGTGGTATATGATAAACAGACTAAAACGCTATTCTTTTATAAATAAATACGTATTGTAGATTAATAAACACACAAACATAACAATAGAAAAACTCTGTTAATCACATAATTTATCGAGTATTGAGTATCGAATCGCACCCTCTGGCACGGGTTTACTCTGCACCAAGCCAATCGGGTCGTAGCGGACCCCAGTCCTTTTTCAACAATTTTCACACAACCAATCCCAATTGAGCATGTCCATCACTCGTGTGGGATTGCGGTTTTACGGTGGTAGGGCCGCGCGACAGCGTTCGCTGTTGCACGAATGGGCAGGTCCGTCTAGGTTAGTACCACGACCTCGCAGAAGACCGACGTGAAGTAGAAGTGTTGCACTTCTGCGTTTCGTCTGGTGAGCGAGGTAGCCGGGGCCCACAATGTTAAGAGGTGGCAACGCATCGGCAACCCTACGGGTGTTGCAAATGTCCATGGGCAGGGGGATATCACTTAACATCAGGTGAACCGCCAGCTCGTTTGTCACTTTCTCACATAAAAAAAAATTGCGACTTCAAGAAAACTCCAAAAATCGAATTGGCTCGATTTTCCTCAATGCACTATAGCGACAGCAATCTCTACCTACTCCCTTTCTAGGGTTCCGCACCCAAAGGGTAAAACGGGACCCTATTACTAAGACTCCGCTGTCTGCCCATCTGTCCGCGTGTCAGCGGGCTGTATCTCATGAACCGTGATAGTTGGACAGTTCTAAACTATACAGTGAAGTGTTAGTAATAGGGTCCAGTTTTACCCTTTGGGTGCGGAACCCTATACATTAAATATTATATTTTTTTTACTTGATCTAAAAAATAGTATAACCAGCGGAAAACATGGTGCCAACTCTCCACAGACCAAAGTTGCGCGTTGGGACGCTTAGGCAGTCTACGCTCTAGACTCATTATATTTGTTATTATCGTAATAATGTTAACGTTAATATAATTGTAACAAGCCACAGTCACCTTAATTGGTGAAACCCAGACACTAACTGTAGCACACACTTTTCATGAATATTAAAAACACTGGCAATATTTAAACAAATCCATTAAAAAAAAGAAAAAAATTTATAGAACGCGTTCCATATTTAAAATTTACACGTACCAAATATTCACGAAAGCCCGCGGGTGACAAAGTAGGAGGTAGGAGGTAAACGAGCTCCTGCAAGAAGAGCATGCCCAACCGACATCCCACTTCCCACCGCTGGGCGCTCCAATAGGTGGGAAATAATTAATTTCGCCCATTGATACGCGCCGGGTTATGCAACGCTACGTTTCTTATCTCCGCTAATAGTCAACAATGCTCGTCGTCGGAGCGGCAGCGGCGCGTTCTCGAGCCTCAGGGCTTTGCGCCAACGACGCGCGCGGAGCGGCAACGCCGCCCGGGACCACCGCCGCTTACGTAAAAACTCTTTTTTTTCTGCTTTTTTTTTTTCTCGCGCCTCCGTGTAATGCAACAATTTTTAAGTCGCCAGTGACGATGTTGTGTTTAATTTTTTTTCGTTTGTTAGTGAGTAGAGATTTTAGATTTTAATTGTATCTCGAATGGTTTTGCTGGCTAGAATACCCGTTTTCAAGTAACCGTTTAAATAAATTAAAAATAAATAATAACTTAAATAGCATAATTTATTCTGATTTAACCCGGCGTGTATAAAAGCCAGGTAAAGAAAAAAGTTTTTATTTATTTATTTAGGCTTACCGACTAAATATATACACAACATTATCAATAAAGAATTGCAATTACCAACAGAATTATTCCATATATCTATTTAACTTACAGGTATGCACAACATTTCCATATGAAACTTAAAATTAACAAATGATGAAATATAATATAAACAAAAAAAAAGCTTTAATATGCAATACAATAAATATTAGTTGAGAGCTTAATATTTTACAATGTAAGCTTTTTATCTCGAGTTTGAATATAGTATTGAGGCAATAGTGTTTTTTTAAAATTTCGTATAGGGGACATGCAATCATAAAAGCAACAGTTTTATTTGTCTTTGAACCAGGAACAGCCGCAAGCTTGCTCAGAACTATATACCTACGGATCAAATGACTATTGCAATCTGAAGGAAACCGCTTACGACCGAATGGAGGACGAACGCACAAACGTTTATTTTTATTTATAAATAAGGTGTGGTTGTAGTAGAAACACAATCTAAAGAGACTGGTTCAAAACTTTATAAAACAATAACGATTATCGTAATTTCAATGGATCTTTTCTAAAAAGTCACATCTTGAATGGACGGAGAACTTTGACGTGATCTTTGTTTATGTAAGCGGTACACCTGATGTTAAGTGATAATCGCAGCCAACCGACGTTTGCAACCTCTTAATAAAGTGGGCCCCGGCTACCTCACTCACCGAACGCAACGCAGAAGTGCAACACTTTCTACTTCACGCCGATCTTCTGTGAGGTCGCGGTACTAACCCGGACGGACCTGCCCATTCGTGCAACAGCGAACATTGTTGCGTGGCCCTACCACCGACAAAAACCCGTACTTGTAGAAGGTACAAAGTAAACACGTAATATTCGTTCGGAAAAATTGTCTGTAGGTTATACGAATGCTCTCCATCCCTGGGAATCGAACCCACGAGCCACAACGCAAGAAACAAGACGAAAAGATGCCACTTAACTATACCAACAAGAATAAAACCCCCTTGAAAGACTAACCACAATCTTGTTTAAGCAAAAGTAAAATAGTTCTGACATCTTTTATTATTTGATGATGACTCAAGATTAGATTTTTGAGTTTAATAAAGAAATTGTCGAAAAATTTTTTTTGCCACTGCCAAGAATCTAACCTTCGTCTCCTACGTAACTCATTGGGACCCTCTAGCCAACTGAGCTAAGTTAAGCCGCTAAGAGCCTGATGGCATGAAAATCTATCACTAACCTTTTTTTTTTTTTAATTTTTTTAGCAATACTTGCATCGAGCGACCATCTTTAAATTTATATTTCTTTTTACTTAGCCTAATCAGCTCCGAAGAATTTTTCTCCAGTTCCGCATCAAGTTACATTTCGTATTGTTAAACAAGCACAAAACTTCATCCAGATTCAATATATTTTTTTAAATTTACGTAAGTACTATTGTTTTAAATTTCAATCCGGATATTAAAATTTTTTTTTATTCTCTGCAGTTAAGACGAAATTTAAAATTTTTGTAGATAAACGGACGAAAAGCCTTTGCCGCTGCGTGAACCTGTCGTCGATGAAAATATATTTTTTTGCATACTCCTAGTTTACTAGGACTCCTAGTATACTCCTCAACGTTATTCGTCGTATAATTGTCTTCATTTGACAGAAATTCTCATTTAAATTAATTTGCCATTTGTTTTATACTTACTTCCATCTCATACGTCGCGGACGAAAATGAGAAAAATACCTTTTACTAAAAATACTCAAACGCAAAACTGCTTTTCTTGCAATCCCTCCATTACGAAGCTAGTGGCCCCTCGAGGGAATCACCTGGGCCGGTAGCTCGGCGAATTGGCAAGGCCACTTGGCATTTTTTTTTAATTTATTAGGCAATTGACCGGTTTGAGATACGATTCCGTTAGGTCTCATTATACCCTAAGCTGGCAGCTTCGGCGCCAGGGGTAGTGGGTTAAATTCCCACGCGGTATTTGTACGACAAAGATAATTGTTCCGGATTCGGGTGTTTGTTCTCAATTAACATCTCACAAGGATCTGGATTCGACTCGAGCAATTGACAATCAATGCATAATATTGCAGTTCAAGAATACGTTAATTATTTACATAATTCAATCTTCTTTAATGAATTAAAAACTATTAATTTAATCGGTAAGCGCATAACTCAAGAATGGCTGGACCAATTCGGCTAATTTTTTTTGTATGTGCCTTAAAAACCGCGGAAGGTTTTAATACTAAAAAAAAAATAACGAAGTTTGTCCGGGCGGCTAGTAATAAATAAATATTTGGGACTCAGTTTGACATAACGTTCTCTAGTCCCAAGCATCGTTAGGGAGTGGGCAGGTCCGTCGGGGTGAGTATCATGACCTCACAGAACACCGGCGTGAAGAAGACGCGTTATACTTCTGCGTCTCGTCGAGTGAGTGAGGTAGCCGGGGCCCATTTTATTATAGTGGTCCGATAGCTAGCTTGTCACCTTTTTACATAAAACAGAAACCGAGTCACAACCTCGTCTCACTCCGAAAATACCGAGAGTGGATTATTAATAATAATAATCCAACATCCCTGGAACACAGTTCACGCCAATCAAGATTACAATCACAAAAACACAGCGAAATTCACAAACATAACAAAATGGACTGAAAAATCCTTGCACCTGCATCCATCGACTTATCGCACATTTGAACAGGTCGTCACTCCATCTAGTGGGGGGTTAATAATAATAATTATTACTTGCGATATATTTCATCTTTAAATAGTTTATCTCAATATGTATAAAATTACATGCCCTTAAATATAGTGGAATAAAATTATGCCGAAGACGACCCGGCAACTGGGCCATGCTGAGCTGTTGGCTTCGACGCCGGGCGTCGTGGGTTCGACTCTCACACGGGACTAGTATTTGCACAGATAATATTTGCAGATCTGAGTGTTTGTTTCCCAAGGTGGACCTGTCAGGTAGGCCGGTCGTAAGGAATCTAACCGAAACCATATACAACATGATTTTAATCAAAAACGTGATCAAAGATACCAGCTTTTAAATAGTAATAGAGTAGACACGGACACTGAGTATTATGCTGGGCGTAATCATGCACTAAGTAACACGATAAGTGACAAGTGACAAGGGTGTTCTCGTACGACGGGCTTAACGCGAAGCATCGCTTTATACACGCTAGGCTTCCTGAGAATTGCGAATGAGAGACACAATTGACTCCATCTTGAAGGTTCGGGTAAGATCTAGGAGTTTGAGGCGTATTTATCGTAACAGATAAATATAACAGGTATCTCGAGATAACAGACTACCTGTTACGGATGAACTTGAATAACAGTTCCTGTTCCACACAAATTGCTCCTTAACACGCTGTCACAGGTTTTTCTTTATTCACGCTTTCGACTGTTACCTTAGTTAGAAAGAGATAAAACTGTTAAACCTGAGATAAACCTTGTCACAGTTGTTACTTAACGCTGTAGCTCTCAAGCTGTTTCTCTTTCTTGCATCTGTCTTAGAAGAGCTTTGTTAGAAAGGGAATTACGAACTTTACCATAGAGTAACATACAGTAACAGCTGTTAGTCTATGGTAACAGTTACACAAATTGTCACAACACAGTATGAAATAACAGGCTGTTATTTTGTAACAGCTATTTGTCACTGTAACTTTTAAGTAATAAGAACAGGCGTGACAGATACTCGGTTTTATAGCTAGCTTTTTTAGCTTAGTATAGCTCACTGTTAGTACGACCCCTTGCTCCCCACATCCCATACGGCCACAACACCGCCAAAACGCCCTACGTTTTGGCAACGGTCTCAACAGTCTTCACCGTTGCACGAATGGGCAGGTCCGTCCCGGTAATTATGACGACCTCAGAGAAGACCGGCGTAAAGTAGAAGTGTAACACTTCTACTTTTCGTCTGATGAGTGAGGTAGCCGGGGCCCACTTAATTTAAAGGTGGCAACGCATTTGCAACCCTACGGGTGTTGCCAATGTCTATGGGCGGTGGTTATTACTTAACATCGGGTGAACCGCCAGGTCGTTTGACAATTTTTCAAAAAAAAACAAAAAAAAAGGAAAGACGACACGAGGCATCGAGTCGTCTCGGTTTGCGTCGCCTTTGAGGTCTCGAATGCGTTCGGTGCTGGTTAATATCGCCATCCCACGCCCCAAGAGACGCTGGGGGTCAAACGGATAGCGCACGCGACAAGGTCAAGTTTATCGCGCCGGGCCCGCGACTGACCCCCGTAGGAGACAAGTTACGCCTAGACAGGCGACAGGGCTGTCAGCGCGCTTTACCCTGGATCCTGTATAAGATCTATTGTTAAATGTCATTTCTGGAGCGAGGAGGCTTGGGCACTTAACAGTACTTTCAAGTTTTAAGTGCTAATCTAGGCAATTAAGATGGAACTTTTTTTCTACAAATTTTTTCAATTCACAGGTAGCTCTGTCAATAGCATCCCAGGCAGGGAAGGGCAGGGAACCGCCTCTATAAGAATTACATTAAGTCATTATTTTAACAATGAAAAAACACGAAATACTTTTCTTTGTTACAAACCGATGTTAATATATGTATAAAAATTGTATAGGGACGTTTTAAGTTATTTGTAAAAAGAAAATATTGCCGAATTCATTGTATTCAACATTTGCATGCTGTTGAAAACAGCTAAACAGTTTAGCTAGGTTAGCTCGACGTTGTAACGACACAAAGAACAAAATATTTATGGATCTATTCACTAGCAAATAGAGAATATTAGATTTGATTTGTGAATTTTAGATTTGATTTTAGCCGCTGAACGCATAAGTCGAAACTTAAACCTAAAGTATAGCAAGTGTTTTGTTATTAGGGTTGCAAGTACGCGTTGCGTACTCCCCCGTATATGGATCCCTACCTTGGGTTATTTGGCAAAAAACATCGACCGCCTTTCCCGGAATCGTCCGTTGCATTCCGGGAAACGGGCGGGAGGCGTCCGTAAAGTACGGTTTCGCTTGGCACGTAAGGTGCGTGTATGTGGCGCTGCTGCGAGCGTGTCGCGTCTTTTGCCGACCCAAAATGGGCCTTACGTGTTGTATATTCGGGCGACGTCTATTGTGCGGTGATAAGTTCAGTCTGGTGTTGAAAGTGCAAACTATTCTTTAATTATTTATTTTCTTTTGCACATATCTCATATACAGACGAATTTACACCTGTGTCATTCTCCACCACTCCCTAGTAGGTAGGTGATGCAGACATAAAAGGAGTAGATACAAAAGTAACGAAAATACACTAAAATAAATATCGCAAATACATTAATAAGTACAGTTATAAATACAAAACCATTATTAAATGTATCAATTCAAAAAATCATGTCTGTTATATGGGAGCCCCACTTAAATATGTTTTTGTTTTTTTTTTAGTATTTGTTGTTATAGCGGCAACAGAAGCACACTAAAAGCCAAGCTATGTGAAAAGTCGTCAAGCGAGCAGGCGCCTCACTTGTGTTATAATTATGGCACATATTTAATGTAATTAATAATTTATCAATAATTTATTAGTACAGTTTGTTGTGACTTATTTAAAAGTTGTTGGTTTGTTACGCAATAGCGTCTTGATATTTCCTACACCCTAGAATGGGGGGTGGGGTAGTTGGTATTGGTTCCTGAGGGGAATAAATTCAACTCTCACAACGTACGCGGGTTAGTTTTTGATTATTGGTAGTTAAGGCTGTTGCTCTGTTGGAAAAGCTAAGCACTATTTTTATCCAATTATTGAGTCATCGTTGCAGTCATAGCTGTATAAGTAAGTAAAAACTATGTTTTGTAACATGTCTCTAATACTTGATATTAAGCGATTACTATCTCCCAGGGATATCTATCTATAGTCAACACTGAATTTAAACGAAAAATTAAAAGTAAACTTATGGCTAAAGCCTATTATTCTATTGCTGAATATCTTGACGACGCCAATGTGTGGGGTTAATACTGTTGATACTCACGTAGGCGCAGCTATTGTACATGTATATTATAAAACTTCTTTTTAACACATGTTGAGTTTCTTGCCGGTTTCTGAAACTGCTGGTGGTAACTTACGAACGTGTTCATTTCTTGTAAAATTTTGACGTTTCATAAGAACGCGCAAGCGTCTATGTGAATAAAGATATTTTATTATTTATTACTAACAAAGTGGTTTATCACACTCACCAGACGAAACGCAGCAGTATAACACTTCCACTACATGTTGGTCTGCTGCGAGGCCGTGGTACTTCCCCGGACTAGCCTGCCCATTTGTGCAACAGCAAAAGCTGATGCGTGGGCCCTACCACAGATGATAAATACTTTCCAATCCACAATGACGTTACACACACATTAAAAACACTATAACTTAACTAACCCCGTATATAAAATATCCTTAAGGTGTCTACTTTTATTAATACACATCTTCTTATTATTTTTTTTTTTTTTCTTTTCTCTTTCACAATGTTTGTTAAATTTTTGTGTGTACATTGTCTCCCAAACTCTGTTCCAATAAATGTTTTTCTTTCTTTCTATTGTAGAAATATTCTCCAATATAGGTAAATTAAGTAATACACAAGCCTTCACTTATTCACAAATATTTTTAGATCGTCAACAATATCACTTCAATACTTAAAATCCAAGACACTCTGCCCTCGTACAATTCTTATTCTTCCTTTATACCTGTTCTCGTCCTCCCTTTCCCCGACTCCCTTTTTAATCTACCGTCTTAGGAAAAATATAATGAAAAGCAACATATTTTTCGAATCATGGAGAAGTTATTAACTACACCGGAAGTATTATTTTTATAAAATATTTGCTGTATTTAATAACATAATGTTATATATTAATAATTTACGTAAAATCTCATGAAAATTATACACAACCTTACACTATATAAGGCTTGCATGTCCTGTACGTCCTATGGTTAAGTCCCACATACCCACATAAACTTCGGATAGTTCCAAATAAGTTTTACGGTAGAAGGGCCTTGCAGCAGCCTCGGCTGTTGCTCGAATGGGCAGGCTCGTCCGGATAAGTACCTCGACCTCACAGAAGACCGGCGTAAAGTGGAAGTATGACACATTGGCGTTTCGTCTGGCGAGTGAGGTGGCCGGAGCCCAATTTTCAAAAGGTTGTCAACGCATCTGCAACCCTCGGGTGTAGCAGACGTCCATGGGCGGCGGTATTCACTTAACATCAGGTGAACCACCTGCTCGCTTGACAACTTTTCACATAGAAAGAAAAGTACATCGGCTCTAGGTAACATTGCGACGTAGATCTAAATAGCGATTGCACGATCCCAATGCCACGCGAACGTTTATAACAGGTCAAGGGATGAAAACCTTTTCAACAATCTGGTGGACTCAACAAATTACCAACCCGATATAAACGCCTTCCACGTAACGTCCTCAGCCACCGAGTCGAGGAATGGTACACAGGTACGTCGGACCCACATAGGGTCCCGCTGGACCACACTATAGAACGATGATGTTTTAAGGACTAGACTCTTTAAAAATATCTCTGAGTGTATTCCGGGCTCCGATGTTATAAATTGCTCGGACAGCTCTTTTTTGAAGAATAAATATAGAATTTATATCAGATGCACTACCCCACAACAAAATACCGTACGATAAGATGCTGTGAAAATAACCAAAGTAAACAAGTCTGGCAGTGTCGATGTCTGTTAGCTGTCTAACCTTCCTAATCGCAAAAACAGCGGAGCTTAGCCTACTCGCAAGAGATGATAGATGGGGACTCAACTGAAGCTTTGAATCTACTGTAATCCCCAAAAAAACTGCAGACTCAACAGGATTGAGGGATACGTTATTTAATAATAAACTAAAACTTTGCCTTCTTACACTTGGAAGAGTAAAAAGAATACATTTAGTTTTTTTGGCATTTAATACCATATTATTTATGGAGAACCAGTGAAGGATATGCGAAAGTGCACCATTTACGTCGTCATAATTTGATAAATTTCGGTCAACCTTAAAGATCAGTGATGTATTGTCAGCAAACAGTATAACATCACGTGTATATACAATACACATGTATGTGTACTACATTGCACTCGTGCGAAGCCGGGGGGGCGGGTCGCTAGTATGTTATGTTTGATTTAATATGTTAGTATTCAGAATTCGGAAAAAATTATTGATTAACAGCTATTTTTTTTCAATAGTTTATGTAATTGCATGGGCAAACAGTCGTAAAACGAGCATGGCCAAATTATATATTTTATATATTTAGGACACATTTGTACACAACATTTCCTATTACCAAACTAAGCAAAGCTTGTACTATGGGTACTAGAAAACTGATAAACATACTTAAACATACTTTTCTTTTGTAAATAAATACATATTATACATATAGAAACACCCAGACACTAGAAAAACACCATGTTCATCACACAATATTTTTCCAGTAGTGGGGATCGAACCCACACCCTCTGGCGCAGGAGGCAGGTACACTACTCACTACGCCATTCGGGTCGTCTAGTCCAATATTGTAATGGAAAGTTGCAGCCTTTATTTGTCCCACTGCTGGACAAAGGCCTCTGTACAGAGGGCGTAATTTACAATTCACCACGCGAATCCATCGCGATAAAAGCCAAAAAATAATACGCGTAAAGCTAGGACAATAAAATTGACTTAAGAATCATCAAAATCTGCCATCGCGTTTTTTTTTTAAATTAAATTTTGACGATTAGACGGTTCACGTGATGTTAAGTGAATACCGCCGCCCATGGGCATCTGCTACACCCGAGGGTTGCAGATGCGTTGACAACCTTTTGACAATTGTTCACCGGCTACCTCACTCTACAGACGCAACGCGAAAGTATTAACGGAACGTATTAAACGGACGACCCTGCCCACTCGTGCAACAGCCGAGGCTGCTGCGTGGCCCTACCACAGTTTGGTCTCTAAAACCACCACAAAGGCCATAAACATACGCTGATGAACACATAACCGCTCTATAGATAGCAAACAGCTCATTTCGTTATAACAATCCGGGGCTTTTCCGTTTGTAACCGACTTCAAAAAAGGAGGAGTTTTCTCAATTCGACCGTATATATTTTTATTTATTTTTTATGTGTTTTCGTGGATAACTTCGTCGCTTATGAAACGATTTTGATGATTATTTTTTGTTGGAAAGGAGATATCCCAAGGGTGGTTCCATGATAAGGAAACCCGGATCTGATGATGGCATCCCAGAGAAATTAATGGTCATCATTGAATGTTATAGGTATTAACAATGATTAACAATTATAAAATTATTTTCTGATTGAAGTCGTTTTTTTTTTTTTAAAATTATACTTGTTAAAAATATTTATTGAAATAAAATCGAAACGTATACCCCGCTGTGTTCAACTATCGACCAATATACTGGTTTAAACTCAAGTATCTGTCACCCCACGCTAAATTCCGTCCCCTATTGCACTCCTCGGCGACGGACCCTCGGAGTTTGGTGGAACATCGCACAGTTCGATGCGATTTTTGCTAGTGAATTTGAAACGCTGATTTTGAACATCGACAAGTTAACTATATTTGGACGCGTTAAAATAAAACTAAAAACAATTTCAAAACTTCACCCGAACTATTTAATGCAAAAGCTCTATTACTAAAACACCGTTGTCTATGTCTGTCTGTCCGTCTGTCACCAGGCTGTATTCCATGAACCGTGATAGTTAGTCAGTTGAAATTTTCACAGACGATGTATTTCTGTTGCCGCTATAACAACAAATACTCAATAACAGAATAAAAAGTAATGAAAAAATAAAAATCTTTTTAAAAAAAAAAAGCTTTTTTATGGATAACTAGCGACCCGCCCCGGCTTCGCACGGGTGCAATGTTATAAATATTCTTCCACTTTAATAACTACTATATAGTAAAAAAAACCGCATCAAAATACATTGCGTAGTGTTAAAGATCTAAGAATACATAGGGACAGACAGCGGGGCGACTTTGTTTTATACTATGTAGTGATGCTACGGAACCCGTCGTGCTCGAGTCCGACTCGCACTTGGCCGGTTTTCGGATCGCGACACAGTTCATAGCTGGAAATGAGACACCCCGATTGTTTCCACTCGGTCTGTTTTCATTCGCGAGCAGCTGTTTCATCCGACATTAGACGATTGCCGCCGCCCATGGGCTTGTGCAACACCTGCGAGGCTGCAGATGCGTTGCCAACCTTTAGTACGGTGATGCCAAGTTACCTCACTCGCCAGTCCATGTACGTAAGACGGAGCACAATGGACCCGATCGGAGCAGTGGGTAGTGAGCCCGCCTCTTGCGCCAGAGGCTGTGGGTTCGATCCCAGCTACTGGAAAATATTGTGTGATGAACATAGTATATATATATATATATTTTTTTATTGTAGTGTAGCATATCAAACTACGCTGCGTCAAATACCCTACGCGCGAGTACTTCAGACCAATAGGGAACACACAAGCGAACAGAGGTGCTTTGTCTTGTATGAACGCTTTCTGGACCTTGCATTCGCCATAGTTATATGTATTGCATCCTTGTATTCTTGTATTGTAGTTTGCAAAAATAAATAATTCAAGTATTGAACGAGAGTTTATCAGTCTACAGTAGTGTAATAAACACCCAGTAGTTTTCTGGCTGTTTATTATATGTTTATAATAAGTATTTATTTACAAAAGAAAAGTATGTTTATCATTTGTCTAGTACTCATAGTACAAGCGTTGCTAAGCCCTGGGACTGGAGAACGTTGTTTGAAAACCGGCCAAGTGCGAGTCGGACTCGCGCACGAAGGGTTCCGTACTATTATCTATTAAAAAAATATTTAATTCTGTTATTATTTGTCGTTATAGCGGCAACAGAAATACATTACCTGTGAGAATTTCAACTGTCTAACTATCACGATTCATTAGATACAGCCTGGCAACAGACAGACAGAGTCTTAGTAATAGGGTCCCGTTGTACCCTTTGAAAACGGGACCACAAAAATGTGTCCTAGAAATATTTATATTTGCCTAAACTAACGGTCGCGTTTGGAACGGCCAATAACCTCTTACTAAAATTAAATTCGCCCCTGTTATTCAATCTTGAGCACTTGTAAATGAAACTGCTTGATGCTCGTTATTAAGTTGTCGCTTTTGCACCGTGAGTCTTGGGTTCGATTGACGCACGTGATATCTGTTATAGTCGATATAGCAGAATTTTTTCCACAAATAAAAGACATTGCCCTTACTTTAGGATGACGTTGTTCTGTGTTGTATGGGCGTGACTTATATTAAACGCTACATGCACACACCAATTGATGGCAGAACTCCAGAGGCCTTTGTCTATATTATTACTGTAAAAAAAACCTCACGTCTTTAACGCAATGCACCGCGTCTTTAAAATGCACCTGCGGCGGCTCAGAGTTCAGGGGCCCGAACACGCGAGCCGCCCACGGCAAGGACGCGCCCGCCCGCTTTGCTCTACGGTTTTATGGGCGCCTGGTACTTTCTGATTTAGTAGTTTCGTCGTTTGCGCGTAAAAACAGTGTCTTGTGCGAGTCGTAATAATTATAAATTTTTACGTTAAAGTTTCAGCTCAAAGTCGCTCAGCGAGCTATGTAGCGGGCTATGCTATTTCTCTGCGTGATAGAGTTCGTAACGAAGACATCCGCAGTAGAACTAAGATAACCGACATAGCTCAGAGGATTAGCAAGCTGAAGTGGCGATGGGCCGGCCATATAGCTCGTAGAACCGATAACCGTTGGGGAAGAAAGGTTCTCGAGTGGCAGCCTCGTACTGGCCATCGCAGTGTAGGACGACCCCCCACTAGATGGAGTGACGACCTGTGCAAATGTGCGGGAAGTCGATGGATGCAGGTGGCTCAGGATCGTGCTTCATGGCAGTCTGTGGGGGAGGCCTATGTTCAGCAGTGGACTCAAACAGGCTGAAATGATGATGATGATGATGATGATGATGACGTTAAAGTTACCCCCCGCCCACTGATTGCCGAGGCGGTTTTGGGACTCGGCGCTCTGCGGTTTTATGGGCGCCTGGTACTTTCTAGTCTAGTAACATCGTCGTTTGTGATGTCATCACAATTTTTTATTTTGTTTTAAATAAAAAGGTTTATTTTGTTTGTTTTATGGAAGCAACTTTTTTTGTTTCTTGTGCGAATCGAATTTAATTAATTTTACGTTAAATTACACTTTTGACTTTTTTATATATTTTACTTATTGAATATTTAACATATTGGATGCAACGCTGCTGTTTTATGTGCACCTGGTACTTTTGATTGAGTAATTTTGTCGTTTGTGTATTATTTTTTGTGTGAAAAAATTTTTATTATGTGCAAAAACAGCTTTAAAAAAATCTTGTGCTAGTAAAACAAACTAAAATATTTTACGTACCACTCAGAAAATGTTTACGTATCAGAGAGCTTACTTTTAAGAACTTGTAACGATAGAATTAAAAAAAAAAAACTTTCGTATTCATCGCTGCGGTGTTATGGGCGCCTGGTACTTTTGATTGTATATTTTAGAGCAATGTTTGTCCGGGCGACTACGGCAGCCTTACCGGACTCTTTGTTCACTTTAAATGCGTTTTTTTATAAGAAACATTTTTTAGTATGAAGAATTTTTTTTCTATTTCTTGTGTGACTATCTCTACTAAATTAATCAATATTTTCTAATCAATTTAACGATAAAATTTTAGTATTCTTTGTATTTATGTTGATTTTTAGCACTTTCCATCTTGTGGCAGAATGTGTCAGCCAAGCTATGGGGTCATCAGGTCCCCTCTCTTAATAGATTTACAGTTTCAAAGAAGTCTACAAGAGTTTATATTTCAGCATACGAACTATTGAGAACATAAAGATATGTTTAAAAAGTTAACATGGAATATAAAATTGAAACTAATTTTAAACTTTAAATTATTCACATACGTGTGTTTGTATGTGTTTCTGCGTGCGTACGTAACTCAATCGAATGAAGATATCACAATATTTTTTTCAGATAAATTAATTTTAAATCTATCCAGTAGTATTCTCAGATTATATGCGCAAAATGGCATCGTTTCCTCGCGGAATAGTAACGCCTTAACCTATGAGTGAGAATAGAACCAGCCTGCTTTTTTTATGAACTCAGTGAGGTCGCGTTGACTACCTTTGTTCTCATACCAGTGTATATTAGGTTGGGGAAAAAGTCTTTTCGCAAATAGTATGCATGTACTATGATATAATTTCTTTGGCTATATACCATTTGTGTATATATATATATATATATATATATAATTATTAAATTAATTTGTATATTTATATATACTGGCCAATCGCAGTGTAGGACGACCCCCCACTAGATGGAGTGACGACCTGTGCAAATGTGCGGGAAGTCGATGGATGCAGGTGGCTCAGGATCGTGCTTCATGGCAGTCTGTGGGGGAGGCCTATGTTCAGCAGTGGACTCGAACAGGCTGAAATGATGATGATGATTATACCATTTGTATCTGGCCGGTTTTTGGTATCATTAATGTTTAAATTTTAAGAAATGATAATTCCAAATTCAAATTAGGAAAATGTGTGATTTTCATTTGTTTTTTTTTTTACTGTTAAGATGAGTGATTCTAATGAATAAATTCGATAAATTTTAAAATTTTACTACAAAAAAGGTAAAAATGCAACGCAAGCCGCGAAAAAAATTGTGATATTTATGACCTAGTGCAGTGTCTGTGAGTGTAGCACAAATTTGGTTTAAGCGTTTTCAATCCGGAAATTTTGATGTCAAATATGCACCTCGCTCTGGGCGCCCTGTTACGGATAAAATGGATGCCATTTTTGAAAAAGTGGAGCAAGATCGGCATATCGGTAGTTTCGATGTAGCTGAAGAACCGGGAATTGACCACAAAACAGTTTTGGCGCATTCGAAAAAAGCTGGGTACACAAAAAAGCTCGTTATTTGGGAGCCTCATGAGCTCACGGAAAGAAACCTAATTAACCATGCACTCATTTGTGACTCTTATTACGACGTAATGAAGCCGAACCATTTTTGAAAAACCTGACAACTGGTGATGAAAAGTGGATCACGTGCGAAAAAGATCGTGGTCAAGGGCTGGTCAGGCTTCACAGACTCTGTCGAAACCCGGGCTATCTCGCAACAAGGTAATGCTGTGTGTATGGTGGGATTGGAAGGGCATTATTCATTATCAGCAGTTCTGTTACCGCCAGGCAGGACCATTGATTCTGAACTCTACTGCGAACAACTGATGAGATTAAAGCAAGAAGTTGAGAGAAAGCGGCCGAAATTAATCAACAGAGGGTGTGTGGTTTTTCAGCATGATAATAGACCTCACACTTTTTTAGCCACTCGGCAAAAATTAAGAGAGTTTGGCTGAGAGGTGTTAATGCATCCGCCGTATAGTCCTGACCTTGCACCTTCATATTTCCTTGTTGCGGTCTCATCAGAATACTTTAGACGTGTCAGGTTAACATCACTACAGGACTGCCAAAACCACTTGTCGCGGTTTTTTGATCAGAAGCCCCAGAATTTCTATAGCAATGGGATCACGTCCCTACCTACAAGATGGCAGAAAGCTATCGAACAAAATGGCATCTACATACTTTAGTTAAATGTTAATAAACTTTATAAAAAAAAGTTTTGAATTTTCATATAAAATACGAAGAAACTTTTTCCCCAACCTATTAGAATATTTTTTTTTACCTTGTTTATATGGTACCTATGTTTGTGTTTTTAAAACGTGTAAACGGTATCCAAAAAGATACATGATACGAATACGGACTTTAACGTGAGTACGCTAACAAGCCCGAAAGAAAAATACATTGCGAATGAAATAATGTAATAATAATCATGATAAAAATATTATCGAAAAAAATATTAAAGGTTTATAAATAGAAATAAACATATACAGAGCAGGCTTCCATTTTTTTAAAATTAAATTCTAGGCATAAATAGTATTATATAAAAAATGATAAATATTTAAAATCACTCGTAATTAATTAACTACATTCATTTTAAATTATCTCAAAAACTGCGTGATTTATGGGCAACTCATTTATTTTACGCACGATCATTCATAACTAACACAAGTTCGTTTCATATACGACGCATTAATGAATTAATACCGCAGTCTATAGGTTCTGTTTTTTGGGGAATAGAATGGCAATATTTTTGAAAAAAAAAAAAGTTTATTTTTATTTCAATAAACGATTATACTACAGAGTCTGAACCTCCTGTGTGAAAGGTGCCCAACCTTTAGAAAAGCCACCCTGTACAATACTCTACGTTTTGCTCATTAAATTTAAGCCTATCGTATGATTAAATGATGCTTACTCATGAATTAAAATTACTTAAAAAAACTATCCCAAAACGAATTAATATGCACTAAAAAGTAAAAAAACAACAAAGTATTACTTTTATAATACTACTTACTTTTTTTTCTCATCAACATCTCGGCGTGATATTGAGTTATTCGTCCATTTGTCTCGCACATACTTAATGCAGATATAAAACTTATACGGTCTTCTCATGGACGCCATTGTGAGAACATCGTCAGGACCAAATTGAAATGGGACCACACGACCAGCATTGCAGAAACGCGTCAAATCACGTAAAATTATCTGCCAGACCGTACAACGTCCACGGATGGGGATTGAACCCACGAGCCTACCATAACCTGGTCTGGTCGTTGTTTAAAAGGCGGCGTAGTTCTAACCCGACGCTGGGAATACCGTTACGTTTATGGGTCTCGTGGCCTAGCGGCAGATCGAATGAAAACCGGCCAAGTGCGAGTCGGACTTGCACCCGAATTGTTCCGTACCGTCTATAAAATCAGCAAAAGTCTTGTATATTGTATGGGAGCCGCAGGTAAATATTTTTTAGCATTTGTCGTTATAGCTGCAACAGAAATATATGATCTGTGAAAATTTCACCTGTCTTATAACGGTGCATGATATGCATCCTGGTGACAGACGGACAGACGGACAGCAGAGTCTCTGTAACAGGGTCCCGTTTTACCCTTTAGGTATTACACAAGGTACACCCGCGTTCCGGGGCGGTTCTCACCGCTCCCAGCCACCGATTAGCTAATTGCACAGTCGACGGCCATCGGGCTTTCGGTCCGAACCGCGACCTCGATGGCCCTTAGATGACACACCATAGTTAAACGCACGCGTGAGCACATGCGTGGCCCTACCCACAGCGAAGGGCCCAAACCCGTGGGTTCTGGCTAACCCACCGGTTCTGTGTCAGATGAAGCTTTAATAGTCTCGGGACTGAAAGCAAAAACATCAGTTTTTTTCATGTGAGTAAGTGGCAAACGAACTGGCGGTTCACCTGATGTTAAGTGATGACCGCCGCCCATGGACATTTTCAACACCCTTAGTGTTGCACATGCGTTGCCACCTTTAAATTAAGTGGGCCCCGGCTACCTCACTCACCAGACGAAACGCAGGAGTGTAACACTTCTACTTTACGCCGGTCTTCTGTGAGGTCGTGGTACTTACCTGGACGGACTCGCCCATTCGTGCAACAGTGCAACACTGGTGCGTGGCCCTACCACAGTTACTGGTTACTGGAGATAGAATGGAACCGTAACGCGTTTGCGTTCTGTTGTCGTTCAAATCGGTTACCCCTTAGTTGCGCCAAAAGAAGTTTTACTTCACTACATAGTATTTTTTTTTATGTGAAAAGTTGCCAAACGAGCAGACGGTCCACCTGATGGTAAGTGAATACCACCACCCACGGACATCTGCCACAACCGTGGGTTTGCAGATGCGTTGACAACCTTTTGGAAATTGGGCTCCGGCTACCACACTCACCAGACAAAACGCGAAAGTATTTGTCATACTTCCACTTTAGGTTGGTCTTCTGTGAGGTCGTGTTACTTACCTGCCCATTCGTGCAACAGCTGAGGTTGCTGCGTGGCCCTACCACCGTAAAAACAAAGCCTTCCAGCTGTTTGTCTATTCATATGTATGCTTAGATCTTTAAAAATACGCAACGGATCTCGATGCGGTTTTTTTTTACTAGATAGTGATTCAACAGGACGATTTATATGTATAATACATTGCACTTGTGCGAGATAGATTTTGTTAATAGCGATACGTAATTGACATTGGCTCCATAATACATACATTAAAATTCTATCTCCAGTAACCAAATCTATCTGTACATCGCATATTGACATAAAAAAAAGTCTTCGCTTATATTCTACAAATTTAAAGTTTTTTATAGTGCTAATCTCTGCACTTAAGATTAAACATTAAAACTTGTAGAAAAAGTACGAAAAGATTGTCGCCGCTGTGGGAATCGAACCCACGTCTTCGGCATTCGCGGCCTGACGCTTTAGCCACTAAGCTAAACGGCTAAAAAAAGCTAAATGCTTGGCGCATCTATTGTTATATCCTTTCCAGCATACAAACAACATATTTTCTCAATTGTAAATAAATACATATTATAGATTTATATATGTTTATCAAGACACTGGAAAAACACTAAGTTCATCACACAATGCTTTTACAGTACTGAGGATCGAACACACACTCCAATAGCTTAGCGGCTACGCCACCGAGTCATATTTTGCCCGCTGAAAATTAATCCGTATATAGTTACTTCCTCACCTGCCATGCACTCCTGGTACCGCCTACAAACATATGAAGCGGAAGGCGTTAGAAAAGACCCTAACGACCCTAAGGCCGATAATCCGTTACCAACAACTCCTGGTACATGCGAAGCGGGAGACGTAAGAAAAGACCCTAAGGCCGATAATCCGTATATCGTTACCTCCTCACCCGCCATTCACTCCTGGTACTGCTCACAGACACGCGAAGCGGTAAATATTAGAAAATACCCTAAGGCCGAGCGTCGAATCTGACGGATCAAGGTCGACAACCACCAGGTAGCCAGGCGATGCGGTATACCCTTCGGTGCGGACGGACGCGCGAATATGAACCCAATCCTCTACGTTTAAGTGTGTATTTCGCGTGCACTCGACTCACGCCGCTGTGAGACATGCGTACTTTGAGTGGAATCTCCGTTCTAAAAGTGATGCTCGCGGATTCGACCCCGCCACCTATTGCTACCAGCAGCGGTACCGTGGCAGCGTTTGCAACTAATGTTATCAAGATTGTATTCAAACCCATACCAGACCATAGCAGACCAGACGCGAGTCTCTCGCGAGCCCGGGCTAACTGACATACACACGTCCAATCGATCGAATCGTAAAGGGTTCGAATCTTCGGGAATTAAATTTAAATAATTACTTTAAAAAACTTTTAAGTTAAACGGTTTTATTTTATGTTTTTTTTTTTTTTTTGTTAAATTTTTTTTGTTAATATTGTATTGTCATCTAAATTAAATGTGTGTACCAAATTTCAGATCAATCTGACAACGGCAAGGTGCTTAAATTGCAATTTCTAATTTTGACCCAAATAAATAAACAAACAAATTCCGTACGGGTCGAGCTAAATAAAACCGTTTAAATAGAAATAGTTTCATTTTTAATAAGTAAATATCGCGTAAATACAAGAAACTATCAATTATATTCTTTCTCCGTTAAACTTATAATTCCTCCATTAGAATTCAGTCTAAGCCTTCATCTTAATTAACACCCTCACGGTATATTTATTGTTAATGGCTGAATGGGATTATGCAAGAGGGGACATTCCACCCATTTACCTGTCTCGGATTTATAAACTGAGTGCTGTCCTACTGGAAGGGCTCACTTTTATTCCTAAACGAGGTTTAGACCTCCATAAAGCCAACAGTAAGTGATCCGGCAAAGAATAAAAATCGGACGCTGTAGAATAATCCGTTATTTTTACGAAATAGAATTAGGTACGTAATGCCACGTCAAATTTTCACTACACCCAGGGTTGAAAGTGGCAAACTAGCTGACGGTTCACCCGATGTTAAGTGATAACGGCCGCCCACGGACATTTGCAACACCCGTATAAAACGTATTATGTGGAGAAGGGCTACCTATACAATATTGACTCGACTGTATTCTTTAGCATAACTAGATGCCAATCTGCAATGGGACCCCCATATTAATAAGTTATTTCACGCCGGTCTTCTGGGAGGTCGTGATACTTACCCGGGCGGACCTGCCCATTCTTGCAACGGCCAACACTGTTGCATGGCCCTACCACATTTATGAAAGAATACTTATTAACATTGTTTGCCTTTTGTTTGGCCTTATGGTGGGGTGTAAACAGTAAATTTGTTAAATCCATAAATTAACAAATACATAGTTAGAGCTTTGTCGTCTAAACTTTTACTTCAAATATGACCCTCGAAAAAACGGAGTAGGTTTTCTGTACGGCGTGGTTGATGTCTTTTGCTTGATGCTTCTAAGTCAACTGATTGGACAGCAGTTTTAGCAGTTGTATGAATAGGCGGGCTCGTTAGGGGCTCGTGGGTACCACGGCCCCACAAATCGGCGTGGATTAGAAGTATTATGCTATGTCGATTTGTCTGAATGACTTAAACGGGGTCCACTGCCTTTAAAGGCTGCCAACGCATCTGTTGCAGTAATCAGCTGCCAACAAGTAAACCACATGCCGTGTTGCTAACTTTTCACACACTAAAAAAATGTTCTCTCTCTCCCTCCCGTCCATTCTCTATCGCTGTTATACGGATGGTATAACAGCGATAGAGAATGGACGTTTTCTCTTTCTACTTTCTTCTTCTGTATTTCTAGAATATCTTTACCTGTCCTTACCCTGTCCCAAGGGGCGCTTTTCGTTTAAGAACCCCGTCCTATTTGCGTCACGTCAGACACGTTTTACATCTATCTATCTAAATTTCCTTGCACTTTAAACATCTCTAACGTTATCCCTCTCTATAGCACAGTTTCCCGCCGCTTTCCTGCTAACTATATCACAACTTTTATCGTTTCACATCTGTCACTCAATATTTGCCTTGCACTTTGAACATCTCTAACGCTATCTCTCAATCTCGCTCCAGTTACCCGCTCTTCTCGTACCCACTATATCACCCCTTTTATCGTTTCACATGTACCTCTCAATATTTGCCTTGCAATTTGAACATTTGTAACGTCGGTCCTCTCTATCTTCACAGTTTCCTCCTCCTACCCACGATAGACCAAAGAGTGTCCGTCTCACCAAACGCGCTCCCGTCCCTCTCTATCTCCCCAGTTACCAAATAGTGTTACTTATCAATAGATAGGCCAAAGAGTGTCCGTCTCACCGACCGCGCTCCCGTCCCTCTCTATCTCCCCAGTTACCAAATAGTGTTAGTTACCGATAGATAGGCCAAAGAGTGTCCGTCTCACCGACCGCGCTCCCACCCACAGATGTCGGTGGGCCTGCAGCGGCGCGTGCCCGCGCTCGATGACGCCGGCGTCGGCGTGGGCGTGGGCGTGGGCGCCGGCTGGAAGGGCGGCGGCGACGCGCCGTTCGGGGGCTTCGCGGCGCCGGCCGGCTCCCCGGCGGGGCCCGCGTTCGCCGCGTCGCCGGCGCCCTCCACGCCGGGCCCCGGCCCCGCGTTCGCGGGGCCCCCGTACGCGGGCCCCTTCGGCAGCCCCTCCGCGCGGCCCGGCTCGGGCGGCGGCTTCGCGGGGCCCCAGCAGGGCCACTTCCCGGGCCCCGGCGGGTTCGCGCCGCCCGGCTCGCCGTTCCACCCGCACGCGCCGCACCCCCCGATGCCGCCGCACCCGCACATGATGGCGCCGCTGCCGCCGCCCGTCGACAGGTGCGTGCTGGTGTTCCGTTTGCTCCGATCTTAGCAGTGCTCAGACCCTAGAAGTCGGGCTTTGCTGCTTAACAGTGCTTAGACTCTGGGCACTCTGATGCCCGTTTTCACCATTGTACCCTCAAACGCTCCCTTACTAGGGGTATCCTAACCTAAGGGATTCCCTAAATCAGCCCGTTACGAAAAGTCATTTTCACCAAATTTGGGGTACCGCTTAAAACTAAAGTCTGCCGAAACTAGCACCAAATATTTTTAAATGTCCCCTAAAGTTAGGGATCGATGGTGGAAACGGGCATAAGTCTCTAGAAGTCGGGCTATATCCTGTTTTGTGCGAGGTTCTGTTTTGTACCTCCGATGACTATTTTTATTTTGTGTTACATTTTGTGTTTAGATATATCGAGTCTTATGTACGTACTATCGTTTGCCACTATGTGTTTGTGCGGTGATGTATTTGTTGTACCAACATGGGTTGTTGCGATATACTCCAGACTTGTCTTGGAGAAGAGATGAAGGTGACGCTTTAATATGAAAGTGGGAGTTGTGTACTGATATTTGCTGCTGATCTCTAACCACCATTGAGAGTGTATGTACAATAGGATATGAGTGTTTTCTTCAACATATTTCTGTGTAAAAACCGCTCCTGTATTATGAAGACGCTCTTGTATTTTAAAGGATTTTAAGGAATTTCAGTGAATACGTATTAGTCAACGATAACACGGCTCTTAAAATATCAAGGTGCACATTTTTTCACTAATACTTCAAACCGAATTATAACGTGTTCGATTTCGTAATTTATCATTTATCCATATAATATTTAATTATCTGGATACAATGCATTCGTTATTAGTAAAGAAAGCCAAATAATTATAATATAAGCATGCGACTTAATAAGAATTTCCAATATTCTTGATCTAACCTGTTTTAAACCTATACACAAAGCTATCATGACAATTGAAGACCTGTACCGCTAACCGTCCAAGCTCCGTTACGAATTTCGCCGCGAAATGCGTGTTTCTGTGATTTAACTTTTCTCTGGCCGCCTCTCTTATTCTCAGTGTGGAATCGTGGCCAGGCAAGATTTTTAAAGTAACACATACAATCATGATCTTTCTGAAGTGCATTGATTTCCTCTTTAAATTTTCGCCCCGTCACGAAGCAAAAGGCGCGGTACGTTGAGGTAATTACTTTAGCTATTATTTTCGAAGCAAATACACATATACAAAACTATTTATTTATTTATACTTTATTGTACACCAAAAATAAAAAAAATATATGTAAAAAGCAAATTACAAATGAATATAAAAGGAAGTACAATAGGCGGCTGATTACATGACAATTAACACCGAAGTATCGCTTAAAGTTCAATGAGGCGAAACGCGTGTTTCTGTGACGTAACATTTCCACTATTTTCAAGAAAGAATATTCTGTGATTCCAGGTTGCTTAACTAGGTCATTAGTGCCTATGCAGAATCTGCGATGTGACTAACTCAATCTCACTTATGGATGCCGAAAGTTATGAAATATATTGATATATTATCGATATTTGTAAAAATATCAATATACGCCTCGATATATCGAAGAGAAAATATTGATATTTTCTGCTTAGGACCCGTTGTTAAATGTTGTCAAAAATATTTGACATCTACGGATTCTATGTCGGATCCGAATTTGAAAAAATATATTTGATGATCTGATTTCGATATTGAATATTGTATATCGATATATCGGATCCAAATATAGCGGCTACAAATATCGATACTTTTTAGGCATCCCTAATTTCACATACCTATAACCTAAAATCTCTTCAATACTATTCTTGCTAAGGTTCTTCGGGCATGTAACACAGTTTTATAGAGTAGGTTCGGCATTGACGGGTTCAAAAAGTCGTCACCCCATCTAGTGAGGTGTCCCACACTGCGAAGGCCAGTACGAGGCTGCCACTCGAGAACCTTTCATCCTAGTCCGCTATTGGTTCTACTATATGGCCGGCCCATCGCCACTTCAGCTTAACAAATTGACAACAGTCTTAAATGTTATCGCTACATAGTATAAAACAAAGTCGTTCCGCTGTCTGTCTGTCCCTATGTATGCTTAGATAGGAAGGTTTATATGTATAATACATTGTACCCGTGCGAAGCTGACTGCATGTCTTCGAGTGGAAAACTCGAATGACGATATATACTCACTGTTGCTTCTCAATACATTTATTGTAATATTTTGTATATACGTCATAACCTTAATTATTACCTAAAGAATAGTGACAGACATAAAATAAACACTAGAAATAAGGACAAACTTACTACGCCATTGTTTCGTCTACATATCTATATTATACCATTTTAGGAATATCTCGACGACGCCAATGTGTGGAGTTAATACTGTTGATACTCACGTAGGCTAGAATAAGACTATTATACCGGTATATTACCCTGATATTTTTAAAAAGAGCAACTGTCGTGTTTCTTGCCGGTCTCTTCTCGACAGAAAATGCTTTCCGAACCGGTGGTACCTTACGAACCTATACACATAATGTTTGATGTAAAATTTGACGATTCATAAGAGCGCGCAAGCGTCTATTTGAATAAATATATTTTTGATTTTGATATCGCGGCCTGTTCTCGTGAAAATATGATGCCGTTTTAAAGAGGGCGTACGTAACTATGGGGACCCGTGGACGCTAAAAATACCCTAATCGGTAGGGTTTTCGGCCCGGAGCGCCTTCGCAACGAGCGCTGAGTCATGAGAACTAAGGCTGCCTACATACTGGCGGTTGGGACGCGGCGTTCGTGAGGCGACAAAGTTGTGCACGATTAGTTTAGTGTGGCACTGTTTAGCACGGGTGCAATGTATTATACATATAAACCTTCCTCTTGAATCACTCTATCTAGTAAAAAAAACCGCATCAAGATCCGCTGCGTAGTTTCTAAAGATCTAAGCATACATAGGTACAGACAGACAGCGGGACGACTTTGTTTCATACTCTGCAGTGGCTTGACCGTTAATGCGACAACAAGCTTATTAGCGTGTCGAGTTGTTTTTATCCTTGGGTCGGTCATTGGTTTTAAAACATTTTGAATGAAACTTTTGAAGTTGCACTTCTTTCGGAAAAAATTATGAGAGTAAAATTTTTAAAATGCGCGCGTACAGACCCTCAAGAAGCGACTAAATTTCGAACTAAGCATGTTGAAGTTACCATGGCAACCAATAACAACTTTTTGACATTAACCAATAATTAAGTTTTCTAGATAAACCGTTATCGTTAGCATTTAATGTATTCACGCCAAAATAGTATAACTTCTTACGTGCGTAAGTACACACAGATTTTTTTTGGTCTAATAATGTCAAGATTTTAACGTTGTGTCAGAGGTCGCCTGTTGGTCGAAATTTGACCGTTATTCAATAAATTTTACATTAATCGAATGATACACTTTTCTAAGACACTTTTCTTCTTTCCCCAGTCAATCAAATTGATATTGAAAAATCCTTGACAAGCTTCACTCTGTGCAAATGTTTGACAACAGATCATTACGTGTTTGACATGGGCAGTGTGTAATGTTCTTTTGGAAATCAATGATTTTGTAGTTTGTTTTTAAGTAATTTTTCGTTTAGCGAGACGATTACTAACAGTTGTTTGTGTCCCCTATGACAAAAAAGGTTGAGCACCACTGGACTATAACATTCGAGGGAAACTCGAAGAACACTCAAAGACAACGGCGGAGTCGAGTATATGGGTTACCGAGTAAACGCGTTTAATTACTGCAATCCGATATAGCTCTGAGTCATAAATTACGGTAAGAAACAACACAAATACGAACACCCCAGAGTTGTCCCGTGTGGGAATCGAACCCCCTACCCCCGGTGCCGAAGCCAACACCTACGCAACTGCGCCACGTAGTCGTGTATACGTCTGTCCGTGTGTAAACGCCCTAAGGCCTTTCGTAGGAGAGCACTTGTGCATTGTTATATTTTTAACCCCACGCGTTGAAATCACCAAGCGGTCGAGACGTCGCACCGCACCGTACCGGACGTGGCTTCGAATCCCGACTCTGCGCTTCGATATTATATATCTAGAAGGGTGTTGCTTTTTCGGTTGACATAGAAATAAATGAAAATCATATCTTCATTCACTCTCAACCGACTTCAAAAGGGGGCGAGTTTCTCAATTCGACTTTTTTATGTTTGTTACCTCAGAACTTTCTACGGAGTGAACCGCTTGATGATTCATTTTTATTTGAAAGCTGACGCTCCCCATGTGGTCCCATATTAATTTCATTGGTATTGGATCTTGGGCTCCGGAGATACTTAGGGAACTCGTGAAAATCAATTATAAAATGAACACAGAGCGAGATATTTGAAGTCGGTTTTCTTTTTCGTTACATAGGGATAGACAAAACAGCGTCACTTTATTCGTACTAGACAGAAAATCTTGCCTTTGCATACATTTTTTTTCTCCAAACGGCGCTCGAGGAATGAGTTTCTGTGTCCCGGGAGATCGCCCTGACGTGAAAATCACACGTGAAAAACCCTGACTCCGAGAATATTTTTGTTGGTCACACAACATTTGCCAATTAGTGTCGGGATTGAACCCACAAAAAGGCGCGCAATACCAACTGGTAAGGTGAACCCACACCACTGGACTACTCGTGCAGTTCTTACTTATGTCCATAAAGTCTTTACCCGACTAGGGATGCAGAAAGTGAAGAAATTTATTATATTATTTAATATACGATATTTTCTCTTTAGGACCCGTTGAGCCCTGATAACTAGCTCATTGTCCGGGCGCTCGCCTTTAATTCAATATACTCGAGCAACCTCAGTTCGACCCCCGGTGCCGGCACCGATGAAATTGTTAATTTTAAGTGCTGACTTATCACGTGCTCAGCGGTGAAGGAAAACATCGCGAGGAAACCTGCATACTTTCGAAATAATAAAAATAAAATTTCGAGGGTATGTGAACTGCGCCAATCCGCAGTGGGGCCGCGTGGTGGACTATGCCCTGATACCCTTTGTCTAGAGGAGGCCTTTGTCCAGATGTGGCACATGTATAGGCAGGCTATCGCTTTACTTTTTTA
Organism: Iphiclides podalirius; assembly: GCA_933534255.1. Lineage (NCBI taxonomy): Eukaryota > Metazoa > Arthropoda > Insecta > Lepidoptera > Papilionidae > Iphiclides > Iphiclides podalirius. The sequence continues at coordinate 6,416,721 of OW152841.1, read as the reverse complement.
GGACCCGTTGTCAATAACAAAAAGGTACGTAAAGTATTAAATTTTTGACATCTACGTACTCTGTGTCAGATTCGAATTTGAATAAATATAATTTTTGATAAGATTTCGATATTGAATATCTATATATCTGATCTAAATATATCGGCTAAAATAGCGATATATAAAATCAAAAACATCGATATTTTTTCGACATCCCTAGGTACTTTTTTCGACATTTATAGGCACCCGACTGGCAAAGGAGGGTAATGTTTTGAGTTAGTGTCTCCTAACGTCCGGATAAGCAATTATCTAGTCTTGTGCAGTTCGCGAATGATGAACGAATAGGAAACGTATCTTTGTACGTACTATAAGAAACGTTTCCGATGCTAACTGTTAATCGGTCTACTACCTGCACTAGTCGAGAGTAGTAGAGAGAAAGAGAGTCGATCGGTGACCGAGTAAAATGAGTACATCGGAAAAGAGCGGTTAAACTGGGACTATAGAGATTTACGTTTTATACCAATGCAATAACGACTATTTTAGCTTAACGGTGCAAAAAGGCGGGAGACCCGTGTGTAACGTATTATAATAGTTTTTAGTATAACAAGTGTTATACTAAAAACAAGTAAAACTTTGAGAATGTAAGTAAATTAAGTTTATTACAGTGAAAATAAAGTGAAGTGTTTGTACTATTTACTTTTTTAAATGCTGATATTATTATATACATTTTTATTCTGTTTTTTTTTTTTTATAGCGGCAAGAGAAATTCATTATCTGTGAAAGTTTCAACTGTCTAATTATCACGGCTCATGTGATACAGCCTCGTGTCAGACGAACAGACAGCGGAGCCTTAGTAACAGCCCCTTTGGGTCCGGAACCCCAAGAACCGCTTGTCGTCGCTCCATTCGACTTTTGAAGAGTTTCGCGTAGACTGCGACGCGTGATCCCGTTCTACGGTGACGGGTGACGGGCTCGCGAAATCATCCGAGCGGGCTGACGTGGGGGGGCCGCGGGGGGGGAGGCGAGGAGCGCGTGCCGCTCGTGTGCGCGCGCGGCCGTAAAACCGCGCCGCGCCGCTCCGGTGTGGGTGAACGAACGAATGTAGGTGAGCCGACGCTCCGCGATGCCCGCTCGCGTGTATATACTCTGTGCACGGCGCGGCGCGGCGCGGCGCTGCTGCTGTTGTACGGTCGACAGGCGTTTGACGTTCGAATTTTTTTTTTTTTTTTTCGCGCGGGAAATCTGTTCCGCGCTTTTTTTTTCTGTTCTGTTTCTGGACAGTATTATACGTCCATTTCGACAATGAAGCAATTTTTTAATAATTCTATTGATTTGTTTTTTTTTTCTTTGACGACCCGAATTTCGTAGTGGGTAGTGACCCCGCCTCTTGCGCCATAGGGTCTTCGATCCCCACTACTGGTAAAATATTGTGTGATGAACATACGTGTTTTCCCAGTGTCTAGGTGTTTCTATATTTATAATATGCATTAATTTACAAAAGAAAAGTATGTTTAAGTATGTTTATCAGTTATCTAGTACCCATAGAACAAGCGTTGCTTAGTTTGGGACTAGAGAACGTTGTGTAGAAATGTGACCTGAAATATTTACTGATTTATTGATTGATTTATAGAGCTCAGTATATCTGCTTGTTTAGTAAATATACCAGGAGAATGCGTCAGTAAAAAATTGATCATACCCTCCTAGATGAGGAATGGACCGTGTTAAAAGTTCATGACTTAACCGCAATTTTCGGAAAATAAAGCAATTCGAAATACGGTACACGTAAGGGAAGTCTGTAAGAACGTCTTACCATAAAATAAAACCTTACAACTTACGTCGGACGGAAAGTGATAGTTTATAAAGACGGGACTCAAACTCGCATTTAAACGGTTTCTCTTTTGCACTATCGCTTAAGAACGCCAAAAAGAGACGGAGATAAATAGTTTACCCTGCGCCCATTTAGTCCCGTGGAAAAATTGACCACACCGGATCACCAAATACTGTGAGATTGCACACAACATATGAAAACGCGAAAGTCATATTCGCACGCGTCACAGTGGGCTGATAATTGCCTTTTATAGACATTTTAAAGGGTCCCTTTATTCATTAAAATAGTTATACATGTAATGTAAAAGTTATACCTGATATACTTACAAGTTTACGAATTTCTCGAAAAACTAAAAGCAAACGCTTTTAGATGAAAAAAAAATGTTATTTATGTAATATTTGTCATTAGATTATATATTGTGATAACCCTAAATTATAGTGAATAGCGAAAACAGAAATAGAAGAGTAATAATAATCTAGGCTGGAAAATTTGATAGAAGTGAAAACGTAAACCATTAATATTCTATCTGAAAAAAAAAAAAAAAAAGACAAAAGCGAATGAACATCGTCTCTGCCGACGGTACTCGCCCACCCCGAGTACTGCCTCTATCTATCTACGTATACTCTATGTATTCATCGGTACCGCTTCGGCCGGCGTTAGCTGAGCCGCCGCGGGCCCCGCGCCGCGTACAATGGCCGAGTCGCGCGGGGCGACGGAGCGACGTTGCTGGGGTCACGGCATGCCGGTCGCCGTGTACATAAGTAAAGACTATGTGGAGTGAGACGCCACTCGGTTGCTCGAGTGTCGTCTGCTCCGGCTCCGCGCCCCGATCAAAACCGTTCCAAATTCGATATGAATTTTGACGTTCTTTTTTTTTCCTCTCTCCTTTCACCTAAAACGGCCAGCGGCGTCCGCCGGTCGCGGTAACGGTTTCTCCGTTTCTTCGCTCGCGAGTCTATCGTCCGATTATTTGTTTACTGTTGACATTATGCAATCGGTGCTATTTTTAACGATACTGAGGCCGTTGCGCGAGAACGCGTTAACGTAAACGTGTTATACCGGTCCGACCGGCGCGGCGCGTTTAAGGAGTCGTATCGTTGACGAAATTGGGTCTATAATGTCCTCTCGCTAAATACGCTATTCGGTCTATAGACTGGTGTTCCTAATTCGAATTTTTTTAACGAATTTCGCTCGGTTTACGGTAGCGTATTTATGGAATATTTTTTTATATTAAGGTACTTCTGCTTTGCTTTTTTAGAATGCAACAAAAAGGGGTAGTCTTTAAACGTATTTAAACGTGTATAGTTAAGAGATGAACAGTGTTGAAATAAATCTCACCATCGCCGCACTGTGACGGACTACGTAACCTATATTTGATCGTTTAAGTACTCCCGGGTCAGGCTGTACTCTGTAGGCAGTAGGGATGCCGAAAGTGAAAAAATATATTGATACATCGATATTTATAAAAATATCAATATCGGCTTCGATATATTGAAGAGACAATATCAAAATATCAATATTTTCTTTTTAGGCCCTTTTGTTAAAAAAACGTGCCAAGTTATAAATAATTGAATGAACGGACTCTGTCCCGGAGTCAAAGTTGAAGTATTTTGTTTGAAATATTGTTTTTGATACGATTTCGATATTGTATATTTTACATCGATATCTCGCATCAAAATATATCGGATATATTATATAAAAATATCGATATAATTTATAAAAAATATCGATATTTGTTCGGCATCCCTAGAAGGCAGGGCCGAGCACGTGGCGAGGGGTGGACGCGAGTCGCCCCCTCAACGCCGCTGCGCTCCTGGTACCGGCGGTGTTGAATTTTCATATTTCTATTATAGGGGAAAAAAATCTTTCGTCTTTTTTTTCGGGTCGTCGACTTTTTTTATGATTATTGACGATTAAGTGATCTCGCGGAACTGTGGTAAAGAATTTTTGTCTTCATTACACAATATTTTTATTCTAAATAGGCGATAATTATTTGGCAGAAATATATTCATATAGGCTAATTTAGAAACGCTTTTTCTTTTTCAATCTTATTTTTTTAATTAGCATTCGGTCATATTTTCTCTGTGGTGTTTATGTTTATACCGTATTTATAGTGTAAAGTACAAAACAAGTGGCCAGTCACGTGCGGCAGATTACAGTTCAAAATCCCATCAGTACAGCTCTAAGGTCTATGATGACGTACGAATGAGTGCAGGCAATCTACAATATCAATAAAAAAAAACCTTGTTACTAAAACAACATCCTATTCGTTGGCTGATCCCGGTCTCAAATCTGGAACCCCCCCCCCCCCCCCCCCCTTATTGTCGTTACAAAAACAACATTCTGTTCGTTGGCCGAATGCGGCATCGAATCTGAACCTCGGAACCGCTTCGGAAGGGTCTTCTCTCTCCTGCCCTATCACAGCCAGGTGGGGTCGCGACGACATACTTATATTTATTATCGTTAACCAACTGCAAAAAAGGAGGAGGTCATATGTTCAACTGGTAATTATTTCTTTTATGCATCGATTATGCATTTTTTTTTTGTTCAATAGTGTAATACTAATCGAAATAAAATAGGATTATATTGAGTGAGATATTTGAAGGCTTTTTTGTTGGGTTTTTTTTGTTCATAAAAATGTAACTTCTCAAATCTTTCTTTAGAATCGTACCTCTGCCCAGCATCGCCGTAAAACTAATTAATCCAGCGCTTCAACAGTACTCAACAATGATTCCTGTTTACGTGAATGCACACCATATGTGACGACGAAAGGCAATTCTAAAAGATTCCCTTTGGCGCAGTCGCTAAGCTATTTTTGCCTCGACGGCGGGGGTCGTGGGTCCCATTTCGTCATCCGACGATAAGAAGTGGTGATTAAACAGCGGCAGGGCCACGCAGCAGTAGATAGGCTCGTCTGAAGTGCTACTTCCTCACAGAAGAACGGCCGCGAAGTGGAAGTGTTATACTTCCGCGTTTCGTCTGATGAGTGAGGTAGCCGGGGGCCGCTTTATTAAAAGGCAACGTTTCTGAAACACTACGGATGTTGCAAATGTCAGTGGGCGGCGGTTACTTAATATCGGTTCGACCGCCAGCTCGCTTGCCACCTTCTCACACAAAATAACCTTTTTTTTTTACTAACTCTGTATCAATTTTATAATTGATTTTCAGGCGTTCCCTAAGTATCTCCGGAGCCCGATATACAATACCAATGAAATTAAGTAATGAAAGGAAGTACGAGCTTTCAAATACAAAAAGAATCATCAAAATCGGTTCTCTCTGTCAAAAGCTATGAGGTAACAAACATAAGAAAAAATACAGTCGAATTGAGAACCTCCTCTTTTTGAAGTCGGTTAAAAAAAGGATGGCAAACGCGAGGAGGCGACAAAAGTGCGGATACTCGGCGCTCCTAGCCGCCGGCGAAGACTGACAAGTGCAAACCCATTGATTTTTCATTTGCATGCCCTTGGAGACGGGCTTATGGGCGCGCGGCGGGCGCGAGAGGGAGGGGTGCGCTTGTTGCTAACGGGGGCGCGGCGGTCGCCCCCGCAAAGGGCCCGGAGAGAATTAACACTGGGGCACAATGGGCAGAATGAGCGGTTGTCGTGGATGCAACACGTCACTAGCAGTAGTCGGAGAATTGTCTCTGACCCAGCGTCAGCGTCCCCGCGTATTGGCCGGCACTCCATTTCGGCTCTGCGTACTATATGCTGTTGGTAAAATATCGAAAAAGTACTAGTTTTCAATCCGATCACGCTTATTTTTTTATTTTGCAAAGCCGAAACTAAAAACAAATGAATTACTCGCATCCAAAAGTAGTTCTTACAAAAAATAAAAAAGTACATAAATAACAGTTCAAATATATCTCTGTGTATTCTTCAATTTATCTATAAAATACTATATTTTTTTAAATGTCGTTTATATTGTCTCTGATTCATATGTTTATAGTTTACTTTGTAAAAATACTATAATCACACGAAGAAACACTGGCAGCCCTAATTGACTGCCGTTGATTGACACAGCGTCCCCAAAACTGTGACTGCGTGAAATAATAGTTAACCAATAGTCCGCACACAGCGACCCCAATCAGCACTCGACTTGCCACCTTTAATTTCCGAACACACAAACTTATTAAACATTTTTTTTACTAAAACGTCGATCGTATTACTTTAACACTTTATTAATTGATTTCAGGCGTTCCCTAAGTATCTCCGGAGCCCGAGATCGACAATACCAATGAAAGATTAAGTAATGTTTCCCAAGGAAGGGTACGTCAGTCAGGCTTTCGTAAAAAAAAGAAAACATCAAAATCGGTTCTCTCTGCCAAAAGCTATGAGGTATGACTTAAAAAAAAAAAAAAACAGTCGAATTCGTTCGTGATACAAAAAGAATCCTCCTCTTTTGAAGTCGGCTGTTATCGCTAAAAAAGGATGGCAATCGATTCAAACTAGTTTTTATTGCTCGACTTAGAGTTGATATCAATCTCATCGCGGGACAACACTGTTGAACACACAGCGAACCGGAAACAGTCACCTGTAAGGTCACACTCCTAGCCGCCGGATTCGAAGACTGACAAGTGCAAACCCATTGATTTTTCATTTGCATGCCCTTGGAGACGACTATTATACCTGGCTTATGGGCGCCTGGCGGGCGAAGTTTAGGGAGGGGTCGCTTGTTTCTAACCGGGGCGCGGCGGTACCCCCCGCAAAGGGCCCGGAGTAGAATTTGAATTCATGGGGCAAATGCGGCATTTGAATGAGCGGTTGTTTTTGATTTTGTGGATGCAACAGCACTGTCCACTAGCAGTAGTCGTCCCACAAACCTGAGAATTGTCTTTCTTTGACCCAGCCCTTCAGCGTCCCCGTATTGGGTCCGGCACTCCATTTCGGCTCTGCGTACTATATGCTGTTGTCAAATGGGATTTTCGAATATCGAAAAGGATGGTTAGTTTTCAATCCGATCACGCTTATTTTGAGAGTTTATTTTGGTAAAGTCGAGTACTTTAAAACAAATTACTCGCATAAAAAGTAGTTCTTACATTTCGAAAAAAATCAAAATTGATGAAACATTAATCCTTACCTTTTCGGTTAACGTACATAAAAATAAATATTTGATCTCTGTGCCAAAGTATTCTTCAATTTATCTATAAAATACTGGGTATTGTCATTTTTTTAAATGTGGTAGGGCCACGCAGCAGCCTTTACGATTGTCTTCTGATTACTGGAAAAATATGTTTGATAGTTTGTTTTCTTTGTAAAATATACTGATGTGTATTTATTAAAAAAAAAATGTTTAGGTACTGTTTATCAGCCCTAATTGACTGCCGTTGTTTATTGACAAGAGTTACGGTGGTAGCGGCCCGCAAGCTCGGACTGCGTGCAATAATGGGCAGGCCCGTCCGTTACCAACCTACAGAAAGTGGGAAGTATGAAAAATCCTTTCGCGTTTCGTGTGGTGAGTGAGGTAGCCGGAGCCCAATTTTCAAAAGGTTGTCAACGCATCTGGAATCCTCGGGTGTATCAGATGTCCAGGGGCGGCGGTATTCACTTAACATCAGGTGACCCGTCTGCTCGTTTGGCAACTATTCGCATAAAAAAAAATAGGTTTGTAAAACGTCATTACAACACAGAATAATATCATCCTAAAGTAAAGGCAATGTTTTAAAAAAAAAAGAAAACAAAAGAAAAAAGAAAGAAATAAAAATAAATAGTGTATAATAGTCGAACATTGAACATCCTCCTTTTTTGAAGTTGATCAAAAATTTCTGAGAAAATACATTTATCCCATCCCAATTTGCCCTGGAAATATATTTGGCGGGAATATTCGATTCGTTTGTTCATTTTTCTCGCCTCAGTTTTACTCGTGCGGTGTTAAATGATATAAATATAATAATTAGCGGTTACGTTTACAGAAATTAGCAATAACCGCATGGAGTGTTCGGATGCGAGTGCTAATTAAGTATAGAAATCCTCGGCAAAGTTTACATAATGCGATTTTTCGCTCGTCTTATGCAACAACAGCCGACAGCTCCCGTTATTCGTTTCAAGTGCAAACATAAAAGGAATTTAAATATTCTCGACCGCGACGTCGTTGGCAGAGGGCGTGCGACTGTTGTCTTTGGCAAAAAAAGATGGCAGTTCCCGCGCGTTTTATTGAAAAGTCAGCCGTGCTACCGCCCCTTTAGAGTTTGCTATCGCGTCCTTGAACCCCGCCTAAAGGACACGAGCCTCGCACCTATCCGAAGAGAAACTAAACATTTCACTGCCGACAATCGTTATGCACCCTTATCGCTGAGAGTTAGAGTGTAAAATGCATTGTCATGTTTATTCAGTTCTATCGTCCTCGACGACTGAAGCTACGCTACTATAGCGTTATAATAGAGTTTTTTTTTATGTTGATAATTTTTTTTGTTCGAATGAAACAATATTCTTTGTTGATACGTGTATTTACACGTACATAGCAGTAGATTTTAAGAATAAAATTATAAGAAAATGTTATAGAATGAACTGTTGTAGAAAAAAATGTTATAGAATGAGACTTTTATAATACGTACTTGTGCACATACTCGTATAATAATATTTTTCTACTCTTGTGTATTATGTAAAATATATCTTACCTCGTCAACCACTTTATCTGAATATACAAATACCGTAAAATTAATAAATGCAGGAGAGCAAAATTATCCAATTCACCGCATATAAGCACTTTGATTAAGACCCAAAGCTGTATTAAATAAGATATTTGACTACGTTGTAATACTTTGATATGCGTCCTGTTGAAATCCTTACAACAGAATTTAGACTACTTTCGGTCGAATTTAGTCAAAATTGAAAACCATAGAAATACAAATGAAATCTTCAATTTTAACTCAAATATAAATATTTTGCGTGATGAATATTCTTGTTACAGAAAACAATTTCAAAAATGTATTCCTTTGTAAATTTGTTTTCCAATATGATTTCTAAAATCGGCCTTTAGACAATGTTTTTTTAGTATTTTATACCATACAAACATGTTTTATGGTTGCCGTTGTTTTGTTATAATTATTTTAAATACCGGCGTGGCGTAGTTGTCAAGGTATTGGCTTCGGCGTCGGGGGTCGTGGGTTCGATCCCCACACGGGACAACTATTTGTGTGACCCACAGATAGTTGTTTCGCATCTGGGTGTTTGTCCGCGTGAAATTTATGTTTGTAAAACGTCCTTACAACACAGGACAATGTTAACCTAAAGTAAGGGCAAAAAAAATACCTAGCCTGTTACCTGGTAATTAATTTTATTTTGTCGATATTCCCTGTATCTCTGCGTCGGCGGCTAGATGGCGCGCGGGACCAACGCAAGGTCATCGCATCGCACACGCCACGGCCGCCATTAGAATTTGTCAGCTGAAGACGCGCCCTGTCAAAATCGAATTCCGAAGCGTGGTCAACGCTCACGACAGATAATGCGAAAGACACCGCTAATGTTTTTTTTTTTTAATTTATTACACGTCCATGTATACGGATAATTTACCCATTTGTTTTGATTTCTTTTTTTTTGTTTAAGTGCTATACTAAAACTGGTGGTTTGAGTCTTTTAATATTTACATTTTAAAATATTTAACAAGAAGTTTTTACGCGTAAGGGCCCTGAACTTATTTGCAAAAAATAATTTTTATAAGACCACTTGTTAGATAAACGGTTTTTAAAATCATCAATTTCTCTTGACGTTTCTGAATGCGAACGGCATTTACTATCGTACAGTACTGGCTAGTTATCGGATCTGGAAGAATTATGGCAACATCAATCCAAAAGGAGTCTGAGCCACTGTTACAAAACGCGCATAAATCGAGAAATCAATGATTTCTGGGACAGCCCTCACCTCGGTTTCTTGTGCGTGTTAATGTTAAGTACTGGTCCGTCCGCCGTCGTGTTCTATCGTCGCGCTCTCGCAACGAACTTGCGGAAAGCCCGCGAAAACGAGGCGATTTTGCGCGCTTTTTCACACGTCGTAGTAGAATTTTGACAATCGATAAATAAGTGTGATGCTTCTATATTGAATAAATATATTTTAATTTCAATTCGTTGTATATGGTAGGTCCACGTAGAAAGCGTACACGCCGTGGCCATGAAGAAGGAAACAAGGAAAATTCTTTTAAATTTTTTGCATTTAAAATCACGAATTATTAAAATCTGGATGTGGGCATAGTTAAATAGATACATTGCATCACATTAATTCATATTCATACACACAGCCAGTCTACAAAGCGTATGAGTAGTACTCTTATAATATTGACAAAATTTAGTATGCTGGTTTTGATAGGAATGCACGCTGATTTTGCTGCAGATTTTCTCCGAGAAATGTACGGTTTTTAGTTTTTAAAAAATCAGCTGTCGTTTTTGTGTAAGTTACTCACATAGTCACATTTATCGCTTGATGTAAAAAACACTCGATGAAGATAAAAGGTACTGCTTCATGCTCTAATGGTACAGACGTAAATGGTACCGTAATTGATAACCGCCTCCCAAAGACAGTTGCAACACCCGTAGACGCCTTTTAATAAAGTGGGCCTCGGCTACCTCACTCACCAGACGAAATGCAGAAGTGCAAAACTTCCACTTCGCGCCGGTGTTCTGTCAGCTCGCGGTACATCCCCGGTTGGAGCTGCCCATTCGTGTAACAGAGAAGATTTGCGTGGCGGAAATATAATGAAATGTTATGTGTGACAGAAGGGTGTAGGTAGAGATGACGATTTACTAAAGGAAAATGATTCTCAATAAAATTTTTAAAGTCACCACGTATTTTACCTTTGGTGGCCAAAGTCTGTAAGCGGTTGTGAAGCAATTATTTTGAAAGTCCACCAAGAGTCTGAAACTGTCTGAAAATGAGAGATTTCTCCCACCAGTGTTTTGGTGTCCATGCTACTAGGTATTTGATTATATTATGCTTAACTAGATGACAGTATACGGAACGGCCCAAATGAAGTCTACTATAATTGGTCGACTCTCTTCTACCTGACGCCAGTGTCATTAACAAGTGTATAGTTGCCCTACGGTAGTGGGGCCACGCAGCGGCCTCGGCGGTTTCACCAGCGGGCAGGCCCGTCCGGGTAAGTACCACGACCTCACAGAAGACCAGCGTAAAGTGGAAGTATGACAAATACTTTCGTGTTTCGTCTGATGAGTGAGGTAGCCGGAGCCCAATTTTCAAAAGGTTGTCAGCGCATCTGTAACCCCACTGTCCACGGGCGGCGGTATTCACTTAACATCAGGTGACCCGTCTGCTCGTTTGGCAACTTTTCGCATAAAAAAAAATGTAAGAAAAAATAAAACAGCCAAGTGCGAGTCGGACTCACGCACGAAGGGAGCATCACTATCACTACATAGTATAAAACAAAGTCGTGCCGCTGTCTTTCTGTCCCATATATGATTTTGATGGTTTTCTTTAATAGGTAGATTGATTTAAGAGGAAGGTTTTATATGTATAGGTAATATTTATGCATATATATTATTTATAGTGAATTAGTTTAACGAGCCGTGATAGCTCAGTGTCCGGGCGCTCGCCTTTAATTCAATATACTCGAGCAACCTGAGTTCGATCCCCGGTGCCGGCACTAATGAAGTTTTTAACTTTAAGTGCTGTCTTATCAGGTGCTCCGCGGTGAAGGAAAACATCGTGAGGAAACCTGCATATTTTCGAAATAATAATAAAATAATAATATTTCGAAGATATGTGAAGTCCGCCAATCCGCAGTGGGGCCGCGTGGTGGACTATGCCCTGATACCCTCTGTATAGAGGAGGCCTTTGCCCAGCAGTGGGACATGTATAGGCTGTTACTGCAATTATTTATAGTAGAGAAACACTGATAATTTTAGAGGTTTCTAATGCGATGTCGAAAACAAACATTCAGCATTGCACCCGTGCGAAGCCGGGGCGGGTCGCTAATTATCTATGAAAACGGCAAAAAATCATGTCCGTTGTATGGGGCCCCATTTAAATATTTTTTTATTCTGTTGAAATTTCTGTGAATTGTCTAACTATCACGGTTCATGAGATACAGCCTGGTGGCAGACAGACAGTTTTAGTTAATAAGGTCGCGTTTTACCCTTTGGATACGGAATCCTAAAAAACAGTAATTATTGAAATTTTCCCCCGTAACGTAATCATCTCTCGAACATCGAAAAGTCAAAACTACGCAGGCAATTGCGCCTCGCCGCCTCTAGTTAGACGGTGGCGACGCACACACGCGCATCTGCCGCGTGCGCGCGTGTGTGCGAGTTCAACACGCCCGCCGCGGTGCAATGGTAAAAGGCGTCAGCTGAAATTTTGACGAAAATTTTCACCTGTCATTTTTTGAGGGGATATTTTGTTTTATTTTTCTTTTGTTAAGCTAAAGAACTACAACCTTTTACGTGCGTACGTTTGTACGCAACAGGCTATTTTATTATACTGGTTTTATGTCTAAATTGGATAAGTTGTATAGTATTTTTGTCCCCTATTTTAAAATGGAAGTTCTACAAAATTAAAAAAAAATATATCAAAAATTTTTGTTGGTCGGTTAATTATTAAGGACATAAAATAGGTCACTTGTAATTAAAATCATTAGTGTCGTGATTTTATATGTTCATACTATAATTTATATAAAAATTTAAAAAACACGTTTATTCCATCTTAAGTTATAACTTCTGTTTTTACAAGTCACGGTTTATTTTTAATTAGCAAGTATATCGACGTTTCACTCATTGGGACAAAATTTGTTCCTTATCGGTTGTGAAATTATATTTGGATGCACTGCTACTGAGCAAGTGTATGTAGATAAAGATTCTCCAAGGCAAGAGTCAAGAGCATCTACTGCGTTTGTATTAGTTATTGGCTAACTACCATCTATTGCTATCTCGACGCTTACCATCAGTTGGTATAGCGATCAAGCACAGGCCAGTTTCTTATAAAATCAATGGACCAACAAATTCAAATTCAAAATATCTTTATTCAAATAGAAGCTTACGTGTTCTTATGAAACGTCGATTAATAAAAACGAACATAATAATTGATTCACAAGTTCGTAAGTAACTTCTAAACACTTCTTCTTAGTCGTTCCCTCACTGCTGAGGATTGTGACTCCTATTTAATTGGTCAACGAGCTGTCTCCTTCAGAGCGAAACTGAGCTATTTCACCTCCCACTATATCATCTAAAATATGATCAGATTGAATCAGACACTGGTGCTCGACTAGTCTAGGAAACCTCGATCTCCCCGATGAAGCGTTATAATTGAATTGTCGCGATTAAGGATGTCCCACTTAACGTCAATTGCGAAGCCAGTTTTATAAGTGGCCGACACTTCAATTACACGAATAATCGAATTTGCGTCACCGAGAAATTGTCTAATCATTTACTCCGATGCTGGCTTTACGAATATCGTTTAAAAAAGACAAATCATAATATAAATGCTATATTTTTCATCTTTGTCTTTCTCCAAATTCATACTTGTGGAGAATTCGTAATCATAGTCACAAATTACTGTAATTTGTGTATCATAACAGTATATTGTTCATTGAACAATCTGTTCCTAGCAAGCTCATTTGATACAGAATTTAAACCCAAACTGCGATTAATATAGGATTGCGCCAAAAGAGCCTTTTAAATTAAATCTTAATTTATTTGGGTTCGAATTTGGATCTAGTAGATATGAGTGTCGGATTTATTTATAGAATTAAAAAAAAAACAATGGATGTTATTGTCATATTCAATAAAAAATTAAAGTCTCTTGGGGTTTATTTACGATTAATTGTTTTCAAAATATGGTTTTTACCTTTATGGTATCCAATGTTAGCAAAAATTACTGTAATGGAAGAATTATTTCTTGTTTTTCAGTTAACATAGAGTGGAATATTTGAACAATTTTCTCAAAATTAAAAAGAACATCGAAACGTTTATACTTATGAAATTGTTCTCTATAAATTCACACTAGCCACCTTCTGTCCACTGCGCGCGGCCGCACTAATAATAATAAAGCTCGCCCGTGTGCGTGGGCGTGTGCTCACGTGTGCGTAGCGAGCGCTCCGTTCGCGCGACAAGCGCGCAGCTTAGGTTTTAGGTTATGCCGCTTTTATTTCACTTCTTTTTTTCTTTTTCCACCCGATACGACATGTCGAAGGAGGTAAACGGAAATCGGCCAGTAACTTTTTTTAGGTCGTGCGTTTTTATATAAAACGAAAAAAAAAAAATTAAAAAAGACAAACCGGAATCGGCCGGGTGCGCGTTTTTGTAGCTTAATTATAATATGTATAGTCTGCAGTCATAGTCGTGTAATAAAGTATACACAATACAGCCTGTTGCGCGAGAATTTTACGAGACAATGAATGGAGCTTAATATAAGAAAAATTATTCAAGGTCATCTACACAACGGCGGTGACTTTTATTGAAAGAGTTATTTGGTACTATTCCTTACAGTTCGTTGGACTATCGTAAACGATACGGAATATTTGACATACAATATTATTGCTTTGGTGAGATTATCCGATGCCAAAAACAGTCGAACGAGTCCATGCATTGGAAAGGAATATGAAATCAATTTCCTGACACATCGGTCGCTGTTAAAAAGTATTTTCGTTCAAGTATGACACAAATTGTTTAAGCACTTTAAGAGAAGATACTCGAAGATACGACGAGTGATCTGTATTATAAAAAGTCTTACTAAGTACATTCATAATTATTGTGAAATTGATACCTCACTAACGACCTACTTAGATCTATTACTCTACTCGACTAATATATGTGTTAATTGACGTTTTTTCTATGAGAGAAAATGGCAAACGAGTTGGCGGTTCACCTGATGTCAAGTGAGAACCGCCGCCCACGAACATTTGCTACACCCGTAGGGTTGCAAATGCGTTGCCACCTTGAAGTAGGGCACAGCTACCTCACTCACCAGACAAACGCAGAAATTTAACACTTCTACTTTACGCCGGTCTTCTGTGAGGTCGTGGTCCTACATGTCTGCATGGTCATAAAATTTTTTAAGTTTAATATTATCATCATATATTATGTATAACTTAATACCTATATTCGTGGTTTAAACGTGGAAACTTTACAAAGGCGACGTTTACGAAGCTTTATTCGTGCTACCACAATTAAGGTTCTCCACACATATATAATAATTCTAATAATACTTTACGTGAATATTATTTACTCGACTACTTATAATAAAAATTCATCAAAAAGGACCAAAGTCCCAGATCAGATTTTTTTTATCTTACTCGACCTCTAAACGTAGCGTCGGGAAGCACTTAAAATGTTTATTTATCTTTTATTTACATTGTCTGCTAACTTTTTTCTGTATGAGATTCACTTTTCTTAAAAGTATGTGTTATTATCATAGGTGTAACTACACCTGTAATATAATATACAACTGTATATTTACGGGATGAGGGTTCTAAATAACTGCTCTATTTATTAGTTTAATCGCGATCGCCCGAAATAATCTTGTTACGTATGGGCAATCACTGACGTACATGAATAAAATAATGCATTAACTAATGTTAAATAATAATAATAATAAAATGATTTAACTAATGTTAAATTTCACGCCCGCTCAGAATCGATACAATTTTTCCATACGATAAACGAAGGGAAAGCTAATTGAAAGTCGAGTCGACTTCGTAAATATTGCTGAAAGAATTCCTGTCAAGTGTAATATGCCGTGTAAACGCGCATCCAACTTGTGATAGCCCCATATCTCATCTACTACTACGTCAACAGATTCGCTCCGTCCCCCTCGCACTTACGGCTGAACGTCCCCCCGTCCCGCTCGCACGCCGGTAGCTTTCACTCATTCACTCGGGCCGCGACCTCCAGTTCTCCGTCCCCCTCGCACTTGTGTGTTACCGTCTCCGTCGCTCTAATGAATCGAATCAACGCACCTCTCGCTCGCTCCCACCGATGCGATGCGAGATGATCGCCGTTCCCCATTTGAATTTAATTCCATTTTCGAATTCGATTTTTAATAACAATGCAGGAAATATAACAATTTCCATTGCAATGCTAACTCGCTTAAAATATAAATTTTGTTTATTTTAAAATAATAATAACGTAGTGAAAGTTTGGTTGTAAACAAATGGATAAGTTTTATTAAATACTAGCTGTGCCCGCGACTTCGTCCGCGTGGAATTAAAAAAAAAATGTAAAATAAAAGTAGCCTAAGTCACTCCTTATTACATCAGCTATCTGCCAGTGAAAGTACCTTCCAAATCGCTCCAGCCGTTTCAGAAATTAGCCGGAGCAAATTTCTGTCTGTCTGTCGACAGACGAAAATTGTAAAAAATGTTATTGTGGTATATGCACCGTGTATACATGCATATGCATTTAGTAAAAAGCGATTATTTAAATATTACAAACAGACACTCCCATTTTATTTATCTGTATACATTATTTAAAGTAGTGACAGACAGCTAGTCTCGTCCGCTGCAGCACATTTCAGTCGGTGTTTTTGGCGCGCGAGAAATCCGAAGGAAGTCAAAACCTCATTAGAACCCGCGACCTTGACGTCGCAAATCTGACTGTTTGTAATATTAAAATAACCGCTTTTTAATAAATTCATATGGATGTGTACACGTTGCATATACCAAAAAAAACATTTTTTTTTTACAATTTTTGTCTGACTGTTTGTTCCGGCTGATCTCTGAAACGACTGGACCGATTTTGACGGGACTTCAACTGGCAGATAGCTGATGTAGTAAGGAGTAACTTTTAATTTTGTTATTTATTTCAAACTCCACGCGGACGAAGTCGCGGACACAGCTAGATCGATAATCTAATATACATAAAATTCTCGTGTCACGGGGTTCGAACTTGAACTCCTCCGAAACGGCTCTACCGATTTTTACCAAATTTTATATGCGTATTCAGTAGGTCTGAGAATCGGCTACTATCTATTTTTCGTCCCCCTAAATGTTAAGGGGGTAGTCCACCCAAAAATTTTTTTTTTATTTTTTATATAAACCTTTTTGTTTCTATTTTTTTTATGACACAGCAATACAAAAATACATACAACCCTAAATTTTCACCCCTCTACGCAGACGTAGTCGCGGGCAGCAGCTAGTACTAATATAATTCTTAAGTTGCTGTCAACGCGCGAATCGTGTCGTGGAGACAGTCTCGCCGCCTGTCACTTTTGGGTCTTGATAAATTCGTAAAATCGGAGGGCACTGACCGTTTAGAAGTGTTTTTTTTTTTTTTTTAATAATTTCCTTAATAACGCGTACGCTACACGTATTTAAACGAAACAATTGTTTTAACGGATTTTACGGAGTTCTATTCAAACAAGTTCTCTCGTTTCTCGGCCATGGGATCGTGGTGAAAATATTTTAATATATAGCAATGTTTTTTGTTTGATGTATGAACAATAAGTATTTGAAATTATTTATGCTTTTGAATTTATTTATTTTATACTGTTTAGTTAGCAAACGAGTCACAAGTCAGCTGGTAAATCATAAGACATGGTTATAAATTGAAACATTAATTACTGTTTTAATTTATAACAACACCATGGCAGGGCCATGCAAAATATTCCACTGCAGTGCGATAGGGCAGGCCCGTCCATGGAAATTACTTCCACTCTCTCAAAGAATACCAGCGTTGAATTATAGGTATTCTATTCTTCGTTTCGTCTTTCGTGCTTTAAATGCGGCCCATTTTTAATAAGGACGACATCTGCAACTCCTCAGGTGTTGCCGATTACGTTGGCGGCGGTAATCACTTAACATCAGGTGAACCGCCTGCTCGCCTGCCAACTTTTCTAATTAAAAACACTTAATACGTGTAATTTCGTTATTTATTTTTAAGTAAAATGTTGATTCTGGAAACAGAATCAAAAAGTAGAAATACTTTTTTTTTTTAATATTTGTTTTTTTTTCTTAAATGGTTAAACTCTGAATTGATCAGATTGATCTTCTTAATTATCAGAATGATCAATTCAAAGAGTTTAACCATCCTTTTGGCAACTCAAATTACTTTTGAAAAGCCATTTGACAGCTAATTAGTTGACATCTACGATAATCTTTCTTTTTTACTACTTACCTTTTCTATCGATAAGTCTTTCAGGAACACCGGGCCATATTGTCGAATACCTATCGCCAGTGACCAAATCTATATGTGGATAGGATATGGAAATCGGCCATATACAAATATCTTTAATCAGTGTAGAAGCATCACACTTACTTATTGATTGTCGAAACGATACCACCGGTTAGGAAAAGAAAAGCCACCGACTGAGAAGAACCGGCGAAAGAAACTCAGCGGGCCGCACGTGGGCACTAAAACTTTGAGTCAGTCTTGCAATATCGCTGTTTGTAACGTCTAATGCGCGCGACCCGAATGAGTGACGAAAGCGCCGGCCGTTTCAGGGTTCCGTACTCAAAGGGTGAAACGGGACCCTATTTTAAAGACTCCGCTATATGTCTGTCCGTCTGTCACTAGGCTGTATCTCATGGACCGTGATAGTTAGACAGTTGAATTTCACAGACGATGTATTTATGTTGCCGCTATTTTCCTGTTACAGCGGCGGTGGACTATGCCCTAATACCCTGTTCAGAGGAGGGCTTTGCCCAGCAGTGGGATATGTACCGGCTGTTACTTTACCTTATTATTGTCCGTTTATACGTAAAAATCTGTGAAAATAATGTTTATAACGGGTAAATTCGGTGGGAGAGACGCGTTCGTAGCAAAAATATAAAAGACCATTCATGTATCGAAACATAAAAATATTCGCTCACAATCGAAATTATGAAAACAAAACGTCATTGTTTCAAGCCATTCATGTGGGGACGTAAGCATTCTTCCAACTGGATAGGGTAAAACATTTTCGTGTATGCAATGCTGTCGAATTGAAAATACTGTACACTGTATAAAGTTCAGATAAACTGGTAGTTTTTATTTTTACTAAGACTCCGATGCCTGTCTGTCTGTCCGTCTGTGCTGTCCAACATGAACGGTTAGTAGTTAGACAGTTAAAATTTTCACAGAAGAACGAACAGAGATCTGTTGCCACTATAACGGCAAATACTAAAAAACAGAATAAAAAATGTTTCAGCGTGGCTCCCATATAAAAGACATGATATTTTTGCCGATTTTATAGATAGCGGAACCCTTCGTGCGCGATTCCGACTCGCACTTGGCCGACTTTTTTTTCTCTCCTCGTTATTATAGCAAACACACCTTTCACCCGCGTCTTTGCGAATTCGCCGTCGCGAAACGCGACACTCTGTTGCAACTGTATCGTGTTTCTACCGCTAAAGTGAGGAATGCCACACCGACCGCTGTCCTCTTTATGTGGTAGGGCCACGCCGCAGTCTTCGGCTGTTGCACGAATGGGCAGGCTCGTCCGGGCAATTAACTGTGGTAGGGCCACGCTACGGTGTTCACTGTTGCACGAATGGGCAGGTCCGTCCGGTTGAGTACCACGGCCTCACAGAAGAACAGAGTAAATTAGAAGTGTTACACTTCTGCGTGTCGTGTATTGAGTGAGGTAGCCGGGGCGCGCTTTGTTTAAAGGTGGCAACGCAACCTTTTCAAGTGGGCCCCGGCTAACCCATTGTATTGTAACCCTGCGGTTGTTGCAAATGTCCATGGGCAGGCGGTTATCACTTAACATCAGGTGAGCCGCCAGTTCGTTAGCCACTTGCTCACATAAAAAGAAGTACCACGCCCTCACAGAAGGACGGCGTGAAGTGGAAGTCTTGTACTTCTGGCGGAATCCAACCACACCCTCTGCGCCATTATGTTTAGTATTAAAGACTGTAGGTTGGTCGGCCAAAATAAAATAGTGAGGATAGCGTAAACAACTTTATACAGCGTGTTGTTACCATCGCGACAATAAATGAACACACATATAGGGGATAACTTTTTAAAGTTGTATTAAACATTTAAATTCTTTAAACATCAATATTTACAGAGTTATTAAATTTTCCAAAACAAAGAATTTTAGAACACCCTTACCTATAAAAGCGTAACGTAAAGTTCATTTGTAAAGGTCACAAAGCATATGAATGGGTTGAATGAATTTAAAAGAGACAAAACATACTGTTAGAAGGAGAGGCTTGTAATGCGACGCTGTGGCGCAAGTTGTATAGGGTGTTACAAATTTTGTTTCTTTTTTACTTAATTAGTTTGCTTGAAAAATATTTTTTTTTTAATTATGGGTTTTGTTTAAAGTTAATATTTTTTTATGATTATTGGCAAGTAGCGTTAGACGTGTGTTCATTTATTGTCGCGATGGTAACGACACGCTGTATATTAATTAGACTACTTCTTACAGTAACGTCCTATACAAAGGATGTGTTCTACCCTATCACTGAAACATTATGCGCTTATATACAAAAATATAATGAGTCATCACAACTACATTACAAATCAATGCACTTATAAAATTACTAATACAGTTAATAAGATTGACCTATTAAATTATAAATTATTATTAAGCATAGTTTATTATATAATATTATACCAGATATGGTTCGATATTTATTAAGTATAATTGTTATTGCTCGTATATTAAGCAGTGTTGCCAGTGGATTCTGATATTAATTATAAATAAGGCCGTGATAGCTCATTGTCCGGGCGCTCGCCTTTAATTCAATATACTCGAGCAACCCGAGTTCGATCCCCGGTGCAGGCACCAATGAAATTGTTAATTTTAAGCGCTGACTTATCATTGGTGAATAAAAATATCGCGAGACTTGCATATTTTCGAAATAATGACAAAAAAAGATATTTCGAAGACATTCGAAGTCCGCCAGTGATGGCATGTTGGCATATGTGAAAGCCTTTGCTCAGCAGTGCGACATGTATAGACTGATACTTTACTTTACTTTTTTTATACGTAAGTGAATGAAGTGTTTTTATATTTTCTATTATTATTAAATCCAACTCCAACGAAGATAAGTAAATTACATGATCGAAATGTTTAGACGACCAGCTAGGTGGGATAAGGGCTGGAAGATGATGATGAGATTGCTGAGCAACGGGATTTTGTCTAGCACATTTTTTTTAATGCGAGGTCGCAAGCGAGCTTGGGTTTACATGATGTTCAGTTAACACTGCCGCCCAATTGACATTAGCAACACCCGGAGGGTTGCAGATGCGTTGCCATCTTTTAGTAAAGCTGGCCCCGGCTACCTCACACGTCGGTCTTCTGTGAGGTCGTGGCACTCACGCGGACGGACCTGCCCATACGTGCAACAACCGATCCGTTGCGTGGCCCTACCACAGTCGATTTATCAAACGGCCCAATTTTCAAAAGGTTGTCAACGCATCTGCAACCCTCCGGTGTAGCAGATGTCCATGGGCGGCGGTATTCACTTAACATCAGGTGAACCGTCTGCTCGCTTGGCAACTTTTCACATTGAAAAAAAGAAGAAAAAAAAACAGACACACGTCTTTGACCGCCGAAGTCAGCACCAAAGCTGCATCGCAGCACACAATAGCCACCGGACAGTCCGACGCTCCGTCCCGAGAGTCGCTGACCCTGCGGACCGGTTCTTTTTAATAGCATCTACGACGGATTACGCAACGGAACTTCGGAGATGGAGCCGTCGGTCAGCATGACTAGTTCAACCGCCCCGGGGTCGCGCGCTACATCTGGCTCTGAATTATCGTGAAGCCTAGACTTCATGCATTGCAACGCTCACGGGGCTGTGGATGCGTCGCGAACCCTTATTTCTCCGTGGGAGAAATGCTTTATGGATCCCCTGCCACTTATAAGGGGGGTGCCAGGGGTATGTTATCGGGAGGCCCAATAAGAATGGGCAAAAAGCCACGTTGCACCTGTCTCTGTCGCATCGGCCGGGGACACGGGCACACGTGGACGCAATCTTACGCTTCCTCTACTAGATGATGCTGTGCCGTCACAGGCCCCATATCGAGTGACAGACACCCCCATGCCTGCCGCTCAGGATATCGAGCGACAGACAATGCCTGCCGAATGCTTGCCGCTCAGGGTCTCGCTATGTCCTTTTTTATTTAATACGTCTCAGAATGTTTTTTTTAATATACTCTTTTAATAATATGTCAATATTTTTAAGAATATGTCATATTCTTAGGGGGTATTAAATTAATGTCATAGGATTATTTTTAATAAAAAAATATATTTAAAAAAAACATTCTGTGTACAAAGTGTCATGATAATCGGCCGAGTAGTTTTGGCGTGAAAGCGTAACAAAACAAACTTACATTCACTTTTATAATATTACTAGCTGCTGCCCGCGACTACGTCTGCGTAGAATAGGCTGATGGCGTAACATTCAGACAGAAAGACAGATATACATAAATATATATGTACAAATTATAGCCTATGTGTTATTCTGATGTGTAAGTTATATTATTGTAAAGTTTTATTAAAATCCAGTCAGTAGTATTTGCGTGAAAGAGTAATAAATATCCATCCATACATACAAACTTTCGCCTTTATAATATTAGTAAGGAAGTAAGGATTAGTTAGGAACGATACGTATCTTGTTTAACAAGAGGCCATTGATTTAACCCTTAAAGTAATTTAGGGTTTTATGAATTGAGAATATCATAGAAGCGTTTCCAAATGTATGTTGTTAACCAATTAATTTTTCGATATTAGTAGCCCTGTAAATGATAGGAATAAATAGGTCAACCTACCCCATGGAGATAGCAACCTTTAACTTGGGTGTCTACCTTTTCCAATGAGGAATTGATACCATTCCTCGCCGGAAAAGTTGCGATTGAGAGAAAAAAAACCGCCTAGGTGCGAGTCGCACTCGCTTTATCTATAAAATAGAGCTTTATATGGGTATATAAGGGTAGCCATTATCTATAAAAAACATTATCTACAAAAACTTATAGCTGTTGTATGAGAGCCCCGCTTAAATATTTCCTGTATTTGTTCTTCTTAACCAACTTCAAAAAAGGTGTGTGTTCACGGATAACTTCGTCGTTTGTGAACCGATTTTGATGATTCCTTTTTTGTCGGTAAGGAGATATCCCAAGGGCTGTACCATGATAAGGAAACCCGCATCTGATGATGGCATCCCAGAGAAATCGAGGGCCTTCATTGAATGTTATAGGCACTAACAATGTTTTTACTTAATTTTCTGATTGAAGTCGGTTTTTTTTTGTTAAAAATTATACTTGTTAGTATGTTTTGTAATAGGGGCAACAGGAATTCGACATTCGTGAAGATTTCAACTGTCTAACTGTCACGGTTCATGAGATACAGCCTGGTGACCGACGGACAGATAGACAGCGGAGTCTTACTAATAGGGTCCCGTTTTACCCTTTGGGTACAGAGCCCTAAAAACAACCACCGGTTCACTAAAATGGGCCTTTTATTACCGTGTGAAAAATCCTTTGTGGACACTAAACTGGACCTGTCAATAGAAGAAACTCTGCGGTCTAATTATCCCTCTATTTTTCAATGATACAAGTATACAACTGCCAATTTGAAACACTGCAGTTAGAAGTGAACGCGACCGAATGTCTTTCACTTTTGCGAGCAAATGTGCATTTCGAGCGTTTTCGTATCGACGCGTTCGCAATAATCGCAATCTATATCTAATCTCGCGCCAAACGTCGCGCGCCGAGCGCTTACGGAAAATGCCGAAGCGGCCGACGGGCTGTCACTGGTCCGTCACGCGCCGCGTAGGGATGCCAACCGTTCCGAATACGCCCGGCATTCCTGCGCTAGGGTTGTCGATCGCCGAACGCGCACTATCGGACCCGCGGTAGGGTTGTAACACAAACAAAGTAAACTTATCGGATCTTTCGGAGTTAGGACTGACCTACGCGTGAGACTTATCGATTTACGTGCACTTAGAACGTGTCTCTTTAATATTATCTGTCGAAGGTAGGTCCGATAAGATTCCGATACGCGGACATTACCGCGATAGAGCTGTCAATTACCGATTCACTCCGCATTATCTGTGTTAGACGGATTTCGATGCGTGGACATTCCGAATTCGAATGTCGGACACTTATCGATTTGTTTCGCATTATCCGTTGTTGTGGATGGTACGATTGTCGGTTTGCTATCTTAAAAGGAATTTCGCGTCCGCGCGAAGCGATGACACGTTTTGTTCTCTATTTACTCTATTTTATTTTACGTGCCTCTGTTGCCGGCCAGCACGTACGTGCTGTGTGATAAGAATCTTGAAAAACTCTGCCTTTTGTTTTTAATTTTTTCTAGTTTCAATTGGTTAACAACGATGATTCTTGGAGTCTAACTCTTCTTATTTGCCCTCCACACCTTAGCCGTATAGAAGGGTTAATAGACCGAAGTTTTCGCATGACCCTATCGGACTATGTAAATCACCATCATCGTCGGGCGCAAACGGCTGCTTTGCTTTTCATTCCCCGACGTGCCAACCGGCCGCCTAGTCGCGTTTCGCTCGCACGCCGCGCCGGCTGCAGTGCGGCCGCGTACTCTCTGAAATCTAGACGTCGGGTCGTCGTGCACAGGGGACGGAGCGCGCGCGCGTCTAAGTCACGTCACGTCACGTCACGTCAAGTCACGCTTCCTCGGCTTAGGGATCCCGGTCCGGTCAGCTCGTTAAGTGCGGTGGCTGTAGGCCGCTAGGGAAGAAGAGTCCGAAGGGGTCAGCACGGGAGGGGGCGGGAGCGTGAAGGCTGACGCACGTGTGTCCCGCTGTTTACTCGGCGGCGCGCTCGCTGCCCGCTGCCCGCTGCCCGCGAGTCATTGACACGCCGCCGTGACACACATTCGGGGCGGACGCCGGCACGCGAACACGTCGCACTTGGCCGCCGCTCTTATCGCGCGTCTCACCCCCTCTGCCCATCAGTCACCGCGGCCGGGCGACAGGCCTATCGCGCCGCCACCGCTCTGACCACTCGACGCGGTGCTATGTGCGCGAAAACACACGCGACGTGTCACGGTGCGTGCTATTCGGAATTGTTTCGGTCTCCACGCGGAATCAATCGACGTCACCGCTCGGAGTGACGCGGCCGTTTCTTTCGCGTTTATTTATAGAGGCCACGATTCGTGTACTGTACGCGCGCGACGCATCTCACCCACATATCTAGCGGCGTCGCCGCTCGGAATGTACATTATGTACATCTCGCGCTCGGGCCGACGTGTGCACGTACGCACGGGGCGGACGGCGTCGATGTGGGCGCGCGCCGCCGCTGTGTGCGTGCCGGCGTAATGAGCCCGCCTATGTGCCGAGAAACAGTAAAAAGTGCGCGCCGCGAGCGCCGAGCGGCAACGTCGCGCGCACCGAGGCCTCTACTCGGGCAACGCCGCGCCGGGAAAACAATACATTCATAGTTCCATTTTTAATAATTTTCGAATGGCGCTCGGCGTGACGCACGCGCTCGGGCAATCCGAAAATGGAAGACGGTTCCATTTAATCATTCCCGGCCTTTTTATTTCGTTAAGTTGCTTCGAAAGTGTTTATCATCTGTCATTCGAAGGAATTGGAAAATTTTCATTGCGAAATTGTTACATTATACTTTCATCTCTATAATGAATGTTCAAATGCCTTGTACTTTATGATACTAAAAAATATTTTATGTCAAAGGTTTTCATAGTCGACTAAATAGCGAGCGGTATAAAAAAAAATATTAACCGATGATGACCTTTCCGAGCGCGGCGTTACTAGCGCGGCCAGCTGACGCGGCGTTGCCGCTCCGCCGCTACTACGAAAGTACCTATGGTCTTATCGCCCGTAACGTCATGGACATAGAGGTCTCAATCGTCCGGCACGTTTGAGTACATAATGTACTTGGGATGTTCCATCGTGAACGCTAGACGCTTCCCGCGCGAAAAATTCGAAATGCTTTTTATCAGTCGCGCGAGTTTGTCGTGTATTTAGACGCCATTTTTCTTATAGACAGACGTATTTCTGCTTCCTTGTCGATTTAATATCACAATTCGTTTGCAGTGATGAATTATTTAACGCGGCGCGCGATTAAGAGATGAACGTTTGATTTGTGAAGACTTTTCGTACTCGACCAAAGCCGTTTCCAAAGAAAAACAGACTTATATTAGATTTTAGTGTTTACATATTGTGTGTCTAGTGAAGTATTTATTGGATTAAGTGGATTAAAGTACCAGTGCGAGTGGTGTGATATAATAGAAAAGGACGAAGATAGTCAGTTGTGTACTAGGCTCGCATAGTCCGCGAGTAGTTTGAGCGGCCGCCACCTGTGCCCGTGGGAGAGATGGAGCGGTGACAAAGTGGCCTACATGCCGGTGGCGCTGGGCTCGCTCGGCGGCGAGGGCGAGTACCGCGAGTACGGCCACCATCTCTCGCCGCACCATCCCCCGCACAACCCCCACCACCCCCCGCACCTGCAGTACCATGAGTACGCGCCGCCGCCGCCGCCGCCGCTCTACCACCCCGTGCCGGATCCGTACTTCAGGTACACCGACCACGAAGAATTATTAGAGTCTAGGTCCGAAAACTAAGAACATCGATAATCATGAGGCCATTTATGATCGCCTGGTACCTCAGTACCTCAGGATGACCAGGGAAGTAGGAAAAAGGTGCAGTTTACACGTATATTATTTAGTATGTTAAACGGTATTTAATTTGTCGTTCCTAAACGCGACTAGTGAATGCGTGTCAGTGTTATCGATCGTGCCATCTTCGACGAGTATTTACAAACTCTCTCTTCGCAAAGCTAACTAGTGCATGCGGTTTCATGTTCGCCGCGTACCTAACCCCGCGTTGTAGGTATTCTAGTTAGGTAATATACATTATATCCATCCCATACTATATTATAAATGCGAAAGTAACTCTGTCTGTCTGTCTCGCTTTCACTCCAAAACTACTGAACCGATTTAAATGAAATTTGGTACACAGATAGTCTAGAGCCTGAGAAAGGGCATAGGCATATTTTTTAATTGGAGAAAAGTGTTGTAAAGGGTCTAAAGATATTTATCTGAGGGCTTTAACGCGAGCGAAGCCGCGGACGAAAAGCTAGTATAATATATGCAAAGAAAAAAATATGAAACGATATGACCAATTGTTAGGGATAGTATTATGCAAGGCTATTATCACGGCGTGCAGTGCTTTGGATTCAAATCCCATACGGCTATCGTGCGGTTTTGAAGGCAGTTTTTTTTTACTCTATATAATAATGTTTGTCTGCAATAGGATGTTACGCTGCAGTACGATGACTTAAAACAAGTGCGAGTCGAAATCACGCACGAATAGTTCCGTACCGTTATCTATAAAAACGGTAAAAAAATCATACCTTTTGTATGGGAGCCACCCTTAAATATTTTTTAGTAATTATAGCGGCAACAGAAATACATAATCTGCGAAAATTACAATTGTCTAACTCTCACGGTTCTTGAGATACAGAAGGACAGACAGACAGCGGAGTCTTAGTATTAACCCTTTTTACCCTTTGGGTACGGAACCCTAAAAATTGACATATAAAATAATTTAAATAATACAGAACGGTCAATGTTGAACTGTCGTAAAAGAAATCGACAGTCGATCTTTTCGATTTCTTTCACATTCACGTGTTTACCTGTTTACTACTTGATACTTAAAATAGATTTAACTATATTCGAATTTTGACCGGGTCAAATGTTTATAAGACAAGTTTACGGCAATATGATAACAGCTCTCACAAAACTGCATACTAACAAACTTCGCTTCAAAATGAAAGATAAATTCTAGCCACTGGCATTCAAATTTAGTAACGAAGAGCGAATCTATGTTTTAGCTAACACAAAAAAAAACGAACTTCAATCAGAAAATTAAAAACATTGTTAATACCTATAGGATTCAATGATGGCCCTCGATTTCTCTGGGATGCCATCATCAGATCCGGGTTTCTTTATCACGTTACCACCCTTGGGACATCTCCTTTGCGATAAAAAAAAGAATCATCAAAATCGGCTCATAAACGACGAAGTTATCCACGAACAAACATATAAAAAAATAAAAATATATACGGTCGAATTGAGAAAACTCCTCCTTTTTTGAAGTCGGTTAAAAATAAAATTAACTAATTTAGTATTAACATCCGTTTTCCTATTTCATTACGCCCGGTTTCTGAAACACTGAAATTAACTAATCAGCGGTCAAATGGCTTTTCAAATGTCATTGGAGTTGCCAAAAGGATGTTTAACCTCTCTGAATTGATCAGAATGATCTTCTGAATGATAAAATTAATATTAAAAAGAAACGAAGAGCGTAACAACGATATGTCCCACTGCTGGGCAAAGGCCTCCTCTGTACGGAGGACACCATTGTGGCCTAGCGGAATTTGCATATCTTCGAAATATTATACTTTTTTGTTTTTATTTTCAAAATATACAATTTTCCTCACGATGCTTTCCTTCACCGCTGAGCACGTGCATTTTTTTTATTTTAAGTGCTGATTTATCAGGTCAGCACTTAAAAATTAATTTATTGGTGCCGGCATCGGGAATTGAATGCAGGCTCGAGCATATTGAATTAAAAGGGAGCGGCCCGGTACTGAGCTATTACGGCGTAATATTAAACATTTTGTGAAATTATTTACATTTTAATATTTTCTTCATTAATAATGGAATTTAGTTAAGTATGCAATTCGAAATATTGTTTGTTGGGCAACATGCGAATCCCCAAAACAGATAAGTCTTTAGAAAACTTCATATCAGCTCGGGTTAACTGTATTGAATCCGGAAACGGAATAAGTATAACCGAATCTGAAAAATTACTTTAACTCCAACTTGAGGGTCCTGGATGCTGCAAAGGAATAAAGATCTTTCTGCCAACTTATAAATGAAATGATTGAGTTTGTAAATTTAAAATGATTTTAGCGAATTGTTAAAGCAATTCGTCTACGATGCTGTTTGCGTATTTGAGAGATTGAGAATATTAGACAGACATCAATCAGTTCGATGGGTGTGACAGTCTCTATCTATCTATCTATCTATCTATCTATCTATCTATCTATCTATACCCAAGAGAACCTCGGATGCAGTGTCATTGACACGAGAGTATTCGAGACACAAAGGTACCAGGGCACCATAATCGAATAGGTGTGTTAGGAAACGAATTTGGTTCGCGTACGCGAGATTGCGCAACACGAAGCGAAACGACTTTTATCGCTCTCGACATTAGGTCCATTATCGCTGGAGCGAATGCGTAACGGTGCTAGCCACAGAGCGCCGGCCGCCTCGAAAGTGGGCCACGTGCAACAAACCGACATGCCCATTGTTCCGTGTGACGGGCGGTGTCAATGGCCGAAAGGAAAGAGAAAAAGGCAAAAGAAAGAAAGGAAAGGGAAAAGGTGGGAATGCGATCAAAAAACGCGCAACGTAGAAATGGTGTTCGCTGAATTGTATTATTACACGTGACCGCTGCATCCCTGGTACCATAAACAGAAATAGCTTGTCTCTTTGGTACAACAAACAGGTACAACAAACAGAAAGAGGTCTTTAGTCCAAACGTGACAAGGCTCATCCTATTGCGATTCACCTAAAACGTACCTATATAAAAAAAATAGTCATAGAGACTAGAATGATTGATTTTTTTTTATGAATTTTATTTTTCAAAAATACTATCGTACAACTAGATATTTGTTTTAAGGAGATGAAATATTAGAAATGCAAATGTTATCAAAAGACTGAAACACGTGATAATGCGTCTCGGTGACGCGAACATATTTTTTTATCATCCAAAAAGTTCCGAAATGCGCCCTATACAAGTTTAAATTTAAAAAAAGTTTATTTATACAAGATCTATTTTTCGGCCAAGGTGAATGAAATTAAACGGGACAAACGTATTTGATATTGAGTTGTTTTTATATACCTTAGTAATAGCCTCAATATAATATACCTCTTACCTTAGTAATAGAATTCAAAAAGTATCTATAAATGATGTTAATTCCGCTGGGTCCCAGATGAAAATGGGAGTCCCACAAGGATCAATCTTGGGCCCATTATTATTTTTAGTATATATTAATGATCTCCCCTTTTATGCCAGTGGGTTGTGTGATGTTGTACTGTTTGCTGACGATACATCGCTTATTTTTAAAGTTGACCGAAACGTATTAAATTATGACGACGTGAATAGTGCGCTTTCACATATCCTCCACTGGTTTACTGTAAATAATATGGTATTAAATGCCAAAAAAACCAGATGTATTCTTTTTACCCTTCCCAGTATAAGAAGGAAAAGTTTTAGTTTAATATTAAATAACGTACCCATTAATCCAGTTGAGTCTGCTGTATTTCTGGGAATTACAGTAGATTCAAAGCTCCAGTGGAGTCCCCATATATCATCTCTTGCGAATAGGCTGAGCTCCGCGGTTTTTGCGATAAGAAGGGTTAGGCAGCTAACAGACATCGACACTGCCAGACTTGTTTACTTTAGTTATTTTCACAGCATCTTGTCTTACGGCATTTTGTTGTGGGGTAGTGCATCAGATATAAATTCTATATTTATTCTTCAAAAAAGAGCTGTCCGAGCAATCTACAATATCGGAGCCCGGAATTCACTCAGAGATTTTTTCAAAGAGGTTAATATACTCACTGTTGCTTGTCAATACATTTATTGTAATGTTTTGTATATACGTCATAACCTTAATTATTACCTAAAGAATAGTGACAGACATAAAATAAACACTAGAAATAAGGACAAACTTACTACGCCATTGTTTCGTCTACAAAAAGTAAATAAGTCGTTCATGGGGCAAAGTGTGCGCATGTATGATAAAATCCCACAGTCGATATTAAGTCTGCCGCTTGACCAATTTAAATGTAAAATTAAAAATCAACTGATGATTAAAGCATATTATACCATTTCGGAATATCTCGACGACGCCAATGTGTGGAGTTAATACTGTTGATACTCACGTAGGCTAGAATAAGACTATTATACCTGTATATTATATTGTACCCTGATATTTTTGAAAAAGAGCAACTGTTGAGTTTCTTGCCGGTCTCTTCTCAACAGAAACCGCTTTCCGAACCGGTGGTACCTTACGCACCTATATACATAATCTTTGATGTAAAATTTGATAAGAGCGCGCAAGCGTCTATTTGAATAAATGTGTTTTTGATTTTGATTTTGATTTTTTATAGATTTTTTAAAATTAACTTTAAACAATTAATAGTTGATCCTGTGATCACACGTCAAGCTAACCACCAAGACATCGCTCTGCAAAACTGATAACCGCCCAATCCTTACTATATTATAAATACGAAAGTTTGTATTCTATGGTTGGATGTTTGTTACTCTTTCGCGCAAATACTACTGAATGGATTTTAATGAAACGTTACAATAATATAGCTTATACATCAGAATAAGACATAGGCTATAATTTATATACATATTTTATGTATATCTGTCTTTCTGTCTGAATGTTACGCCTTCAGCTTATTCTACGCAGACGTAGCAGCTAGTGTTCTATATTTTTCGCCTGTGAGCATCTTTTAATTGATCCGTGTTAGTAGGCGGTACGACGTCTCGAAGATAAAGATCTCTCGAAACGTTCCTTTTCGTGTAAATATCTTTTTCTTTTACCTTTTCGGGAGAGATGTTAGCTCCGATTATCGCCTTGCCATTTTAGTACTTAACCGTGGGGTGAACAAACAATGAGTAAAATTTGTGACAGGACCCACAAAATCACTGTGGAGTGACAAATTTGATTTGGAGCGAAGAATATTACAATTATGCCAACCCAAGCAAGTCTGCGGACCTTATAAGAGATCATGTGATTATGTTCAGAAGCTAAGTTAGTCTGTGCCAGTGTTGATCCCACTTGCCTATCGTAACCAAACGCGTACTCAACGATGGTTTTAGGTAAAAAAAATATTCTTTTTTTTATATGAGAAGGTGGCAAACGAGCTGGCGGTTCACCTTTTTTATGTGAAAAGTTGCCAAGCGAGCAGACGGTTCACCTGATGTTAAGTGAATACCGTCGCCCATGGACATCTGCCACACCCGAGGGTTCCAGATGCGTTGACAACCTTTTGAAAATTGGGCTCCGGCCGCCTCACCCCGTTTCATCCCCTTAAATGTTAAGGGTGGTCCATCCCAAATTTTTTTTAATATAAAATTGTTTGTTTTTGTTTATTATGATACAGCATACAAAAATACATACAACCCTAAATTTTCACCCCTCTACGCAGACGTAGTCGCGGGCAGCAGCTAGTTAGATTATAAAATCTGTTTTTGCTGACATTTCGTCAACTGTATTAAAGTACCTAACCTCGTTAGCTAACGATTTGGAAATGATGATGACATTTTCGTTACAAATTAGGAAAACATAAAGTTGTCGCATTCTACCTATTTGTATTGAACGTAGAATATAGGACAACTTTCTATCAAAGTAATAGGTAAACATAAATTATAAGCAACGTTACCAGTTCTAGCTTGGATGGGTTCTACTCCAAACACGAACATAACTCTAGATCTACTTTAGATCTACTCTAGATCTAGATTGAAACTTTTGGCAGATTATAACTATAAGTACCTACTGAGAATCTCCAACGCGTATTTTACTTTACTTTACTTTATCAGCCATTAGTGTCCCAATGTTGGCCAAAGGCCTCATTCTAACGCGCATTTTAGCACTAAATAATTACATTTACTAAGTTCACTCTTAAATTTGACAAGGAGTGTTCAGTATCTATATATTGGTATTGTACAAAACGATTATCTTTAATTTTAATTCCCGACATCGCGAATCCTCTGCAGACTGAGGCGTTGGACGTCTGAATGTCGTTGGTAGTCTGGGCTACCGTCAATTTGTTAAATTATTAACCCGGTGTTAGATCTACGCAGATGGTGTATCTTGTCTTGTGTCTTGTGTATCGTTGAAACTTTGTTAATGATTCGTATCATTAATGATTTTACTGTTTAACCCAAGCTGTTGAAATTACGGTGTTTTTTTTTTTAATTTAAATAGACTCGCGAATCATCCTTGGGAGGTGTCGGTGTTCTTTTGCAAGGATCTGTGGTCTATCAAAGTGATACGGTGGTTGAGGTGATTTAATGTATCGCGTAAATACAAGAAATTATCAAACATTATAAACTATTACTTCTAAACAAGTGCATATGCTACCCACTACTTTGAGATGTATAAAATTGTTTGCTTTGTCAAAGTAACCAGGAGTACATAATCCGTCAATTTAATTAACACCGATAATGTTTTGACATTTCCAGAAGGCACGCGCCGTACTTCGGCCAGCCAGACTACAGAGTTTACGAACTCAACAAACGGTTACAGCAGAGGACAGAGGTGAGTGCTCCGCCCCTGGTATTTATGACGTCACTTCCATATCAAGAGGTGACGTCATCGCTACGACCTACTAAATATACTTCCATATTGAATGTATTTTAAATAGTTCTGTGGGTGCTTCGATGATACTCTTTACCCTCAACAAATTGGGTATAGGAATATAGGACACATTTCAAAATTGGAATGGGAGAGATCTACGTATAAATATCCAGTTTCACATACTCGGGACGGGAATACATGGGGAATCAATTGGAACCATCTATTATGCTGCAATTCAGGTCTTTCCCATACAAAATGGTCCAGAAGCCAAGCAGTTATCTATTATATACATAGCTCTATTATTTGGGATTCGAACTAGGAAATATTCCAGGTACAAATGTCTTCAGGTCAAATCGTCACGTTACTCTAGGGCCACACTTCGGCTGTTGCACAAATGGGCATGTCCGTCCGGATAAGTACCACGACCTCACAGAAGATCGACGTAAAGTTGAAGTGTCACACTTCTGCGTTTTTTCTGGTGAGTGAGGTAGCCGGGGCCCACTATATTACAAGGTGGCAACGTATCTGCAACCCTAGGGGTGTTGCAAATGTCTATGGGTGGCGGTTATCAAATAAAAATCAGGTAAACCGCTAACTGGTTTGCCACCTTTTCACTTAAAAATGTCATCAGTGAGGAACTTCTATGGTAGATATAGCATCACGTCGATGAACGGACGATAGACTTATCGTCCGTTCAAGCCTGTCGTCAATCCTTCGATGACTCCGTGGCGCAGTTGCCAAGTTATTGGCTTCGGCGTCGGGGGTCGTGGGTTCGATCCCCACACGGGACAACTATTTGTGTGACCCATAGATAGTTGTTTCGCATCTGTGTGTTTGACCGCGTGATAAATTTCTTTGTAAAACGTCCTTACAACACAGGATCACGTTATCCCAAAGTAAGGGCAACGTTTTTTTTTTAATTAAAAATTAAAGAAAAAAATCCTACCATCCCTCCGACCGGTAACTGCCATTTGCCGACCGTCACCGTTCCAAAAGTACCAGGACAACATATGCTCAAGGCGTTACACGTGCTGTTTCAGGACTCAGATAACCTATGGTGGGACGCGTTCGCGACAGAGTTCTTCGAGGACGACGCGACGCTAACCCTAACATTTTGTCTAGAAGACGGACCCAAAAGATACTGTGAGTACACGTTCAGTAAAAGACCCTATTTGTATGTAAAATAAGGACTAAAATTGTGAAAACGTCAGAGATTCAATTACATTGACAATTTTAAATGTATCTTATTCGTGTGCTACGAAACTATCTTTTTTTTTTTCAAAAAAGAAGGTCACAGTAAGTTGTTAATAAATTAAGTATGTATAAAAAAGGTTTTGATTAAATCTTAAGTATTTATCAGTACGACACTTACTAATTTGGAAGACTTTTTATACTGGCTGGAAGTAATTTTTAATTTCTTGTAATGCTAATCTCTGCACTTAAGATTTAAAATTAAAATTTGTACAAAAAGTACGAAAAGATTGTCGCCGCTGTGGGAATCGAACCCACATCTTTGGCATTCGCGGCCTGACGATTTGGCCACTAAGCTAAACGGCTGATTGCCACACCTACGAAAATTGTGATTAGCACTATAAAAAATTTAAATTTTTCTAAAAAGCAATGGCGACATCTCTCGTTCGAATTATCGTTGTAAAGCAATATTCGAATTTGTTTGTATGCTGGAAAGGATATAACGATAGATGCGCCAAGCATTGCTTCAAATGCAAAAAAAGCAATGTAGATAAAAGACCTTAAGATTTCGTCGGTGTGGCAATCGGCCGTTTAGCTTAGTGGCTAAAGCGTCAGGCCCCGAATGCCGAAGACGTGGGTTCGATTCCCATAGCGGCGACAATCTTTTCGTACTTTTTGTGGTTGGATGTGTTGAAGTATATTTTGTTTTTTTCTGAAGCCCTAGTAACCAAATACTTCTGCTCTTAATAATTATATCTGTTAGGTCCTTGTTTCGTCGAAATTTGTAGGACTGAATGCAAACTCGTAATTTAAGTTCTATCGCCTCTACAACGGAGTACCCTTTGTGCTTTCAGCGATAGGGAGGACCCTGATACCACGGTACTTCCGCAGCATATACGAGGGCGGCGTGTCGGAGCTGTACTACACGATGCGCCAGCCCAAGGAGTCCTTCCACAACACGAGCATCACGCTCGACTGCGACCACTGCACGATGGTCACGCACCACGGCAAGCCCATGTTCACCAAGGTGAGCCTCCCCGATGGCCATGGTGCCCTGGTACTTTCGGCCAATCGTAGCTCCTCAAAGGCGATGGTGCCTTGGTATCTGTCCAAACAAGTCAAGGGGTTCCATCAACTTGCAAAATTGTATTACCAAGGGAATATTTTCCTGCGACTACTGCACGATGAGACGATAAGCTCATGTTCACCAAAATGAGCCTCCCCGATGGCCATGGTGCCCTGACCTTTGCACGATGGTCACGCACCACGGCAAGCCCATATTCACCAAACTGAGAGTTCCCAATGCCCATGTTGCTCTGGTACTTTCGGCTCATCGTAGCTCCTTAAAGGCGATGGTGTCTTGGTATCTGTCCAAACAAGTCAAGGGGTTCCTTCGACTTGCAAAATGGCTCCCCAATGGCAATGTTGTATCTAGTATTTTCGCTAAGATATAGCCCATTGAGGCGATGGTGCCCTGGTATCTGTCCAAACAACGTTTCGTTCTTTCAAATTGAAAAACGGTTTACCAAGGGTTTTTGCATGCAAGTCCAATCAATCAATAAATCAAACATCTTTATTCCAATAGACGCTTGCGCGTTACATAAACAGTCGTCCCGTGCCGGAATCGAACCCACGACCCCCGCCACTGCGCCGCGGAGCTACCTGCTATCATCCACTTCCACCGACACCAGCATAAATTGACCCCTACCGTCCGCCGTTCGACGGCGGGAGTCACCATCCCCCATCATCTATCGTCACCAGCACAAACTGAATTTGCTTGTAGGAATTTTCGTCAATAAAAGAAGTTCTTATATCTTACAATATTCTTCGTGTATTTGTATTAAAACAGTAAAGATTTAAATAATAAGTTCTTATATAATAATTTTTTAAAAGGCGAAAGAATGACAAGTGCGTTATGCAAGTAAGCAAGTATATGGAACAGTATAACTTGACATAAATATTAAATATAATGGACAATTACTGCAGAATGCTAATAATACAACATTTCTAGGTTTAGTTATAGACTCTAATCTAAATTGGAAGGAACATATATATAAAGTGTGTAACAAAATCAACAGATTTGTATACGCGTTACATAAATTAGCAAAAATATTAAACATAAATACGGCGATCACAGCGTAATTTGCATATATAGAATCTATTATCAGATACGGACTTATAATTTGGGGGTAATGGCACAGAATGTCAAAAAGTATTTCTAGCTCAAAAGCGCTGTATTAGAGCTCTTAGTAACATTTCATCATATATATCATGCAGGACTTATTTTAAGAGCTTAAATATACTTCGTTTTCCTTGTCTCTATATATTTGAGGTTTGCAAATTTGTAAAACAAAACCAGAATATGTTTTTACAAGCTAAAGATGTGACAAAAATAAACTTACGGAACCAAGATAAATTAGTACTAGATACAATTCCTAAAAGTAAGCGCTTTCAAAAAAATAGCTATGCAATGTGCAATACTATTTATAACAAGATACCCTCACATATAAAACAATTACCATATAATATGTTTAAAATTTCGTTACGACGATGGCTACTAGAGAAACTATTTTACACAATAAATGAGTTTTTAAATTGTAATACCTAATTAATATTGAGTATTTCATATATTATTTTTTTTGTTTAAAATCGATGCATTAATTAATTAATGTATCTATTAAAATTGTAGGACGATTTTAGTTACATGTAAAAAAAAAAAAAAACACTATTATAAAAATATATCTTCTGGACATTTGCATGCTGTTTAAAACAGCTAAATAGGTTAGGTTGACATTTGTGACAACAACAAGATAACAAGACCAAAATTTTTTCTGTACTACCTATTTATCAGCAAATAAAGAAACTTAAATTTAAACTTAGTATATAACAGTAAAAAAAAGACGATGTTGCTAGCTTATGTTACATAGATTAAAAATGTATACATCTCCCACATAACACAAACTGCCCGCGCCTTGCCGTTTCCAGGTGTGCACCGAGGGCAGGCTGATCCTGGAGTTCACGTTCGACGACCTGATGCGCATCAAGTCGTGGCACATGGCGGTGAGGGCGCACCGCGAGCTGATACCGCGGCAGGCGGTGCACCCGCCCGACCACGCCGCGCTCGACCAGCTCGCGAAGAACATCACGCGCCAGGGCATCACCAACTCCACGCTCAACTACCTCAGGGTGAGCGGCCAGGGGGCGGATTTCCTTTGGAGAATTAATGAATGAATGAATGAATTTTTTTAATGTGAAAATCTGCCAAGCGAGCGGACGGTTCACCTGATGTTAAGTGAATACCGCCGCCCGTGGACATCCGCTACACCCGAGGGTTGCTGATGCGTTGACGACCTTTTGAAAATTGGGCTCCGGCCACCTCACTCACCAGACGAAACGCGAATGTGTTATACTTCCACTTTACGCAGATCTTCTGTGAGGTCGTGGTACTTACCCGGACGAGCCTGCCCATTCGTGCAACGGCCGAGGCTGCTGCGTGGCCCTACCACCGTAAAAATGGAATGAAATGAAATGAATGATTAGTCAGATTGAAGCCGCGGTATGTTGTTGCACGAATGGGCAGGTCCGGCATGTAAGTATCACGACACCACAGTGGGAATGTTATACCTCAGGATGATGTCGCGCCGGAGGCGGAATTTTTGGTTGCTGCCGTAAATTTGTCGTATTGTTAGACCATTAAGTGATCACTTTTTATTATATTAAAAGTTATAATAAATTTCGACGACCTACAAATATATTTTGACGACCCTAATGGCGCAGTGGGTAGTGTACCTGCCTCCTGCGCCAGAGGGTGTGGAAAAATATTATGTGATGAACACAGTGTTTGGGTGGTTTATATATTATGTATTCATTTACAAAAGAAATGTATGTTTAAGTATGTTTATCAGTTACCTACTACCCATAGTACAAGCGTTGCTTAGTTTTCGACTAGAGAACGTTGTGTAAAAATGTGTCCTAAAATATTTATTTATTATTTATAATGCTAAGCGGCGTTGCAAGGGTTCGAACTTGCGTCATCTGTGTGATTCGTCCAGAGGTTCTAGCCAACTGACCTTTTTGCATGTGAGAAGGTGGCAAGCGAGCTAGCGGCAAGGCACACTTACAACATCCACATGCGTTGCCACCTTTTCGTTGCAACAGTGAGAACTAACAAACTTACGCCCGGTTTCTGGAACACTGATCATCGTAGATGTCAACTAATCGACTGTCAAATGCTTTTCAAATTTCATTTGTGTAGCCAAAAGGACGGTTAAACTCTTTGGATTGATCATTCTGATCATTAAGAAGATCATTCACGGCAATTCAGAGAGTTTAATTAGTTGACATCTACGATGATCGGTGTTTCAGAAACCGGGCGTTAAGCTATCTATTATCCACAGTACAAGCTTCGCTTAGTTTGGGACCGGAGATCGTAGTGTAAAAATGTTTGCTAAAAATATTTATTTATTTATCCCAGTTGTGCGTGATCCTGGAGCCGATGCAGGAGCTGATGTCGCGGCACAAGGCGTACGCGCTCTCGCCCCGCGACTGCCTCAAGACCACGCTCTTCCAGAAGTGGCAGCGGATGGTAGCGCCACCAGGTGGGGCAGCCGTCATCGTTATACAGCGTGTCGCTACCACCGCGACAATAAATGAACACACATATAGGGGATAACTTTTTAAAATTGTAATAAACATTTACATTCTTCAAACATCAATATTTACCGAGTTATTAAATTTTCCAAAAAAAAAAAACAATGTTAGAACACCCTTACGTATAAAACTGTAACGTGAAGTTCATTTGTAAAGGTCACAAAGCATATGAATGGGTTGAATGAATTTAAAGGAGACAAAACATACTGTTAGAAGGAGAGGCTTGTAATGCGACGCTGTGGCGCGAGTTGTATAGGATGTTACAAATTTTGTTTCTTTTTTACTTAATTAGTTTGTTTAAAAAATATTTTTTTTAAATTATGGATTTGGATTGTTTAACGTTAATATTTTTTTATGATTATTGGCAAGTAGCGTTAGACGTGTGTTCATTTATTGTCGCGATGGTAACGACACGCTGTATATGTATACACATGTATATGAGTAACGAAACGGATGTGCGGATGTGTTGAAAAGATCGGTTATGAGTTGTGTCCTCCTAGTATACTTTTTGTTCTTTTTTCACTAAAATGTGTAACACATTCGTGGAACTCGACCAAGGATTTCAAGGATGTTGTATTTACATCAATTAAGATAAGAAACCAGTACAACGCATTTTATTATAATAAATAAATAAATAAAGTAACGAAACCCGGTATCGATCCCGGTGTGGCACCAATGAAATTTTTAATTTTAAGTGCTGACACATCAAGGGCTCAGCGGTGAATAATATCATGAGGAACCCTGTATATTTCCGAAATAATAAAAAAAATATTTCGAAGATCCACCAATCCGCGGTGGGGTTGCGAGATGGACTGTGCCCTAATACCCTCTGTACATAGGAGGCCTTTGCCCAGCAGTGGGACATACAGGGAGGCTTTTTTAAAGGTGCCCAAATTAACACAGGAAGTTCAGTCTCGGTAGTATAATCGTTTATTGAAATAAAAACAAACTTCTTTTTTTTTTTTTTTCAAAAAAATTACCGTCCTAAAAAACAGAACTTGTTGACAACGCGGTAGTCATTCATAAATATCAAAATTTTACCGTTCACGCACACGTACGAACTTCTGTGCGTGTTAGTTATTAATGATCGCGCGTAAGATCAATGAGTTGCATATAAAGCACGCAGTTTTTGAGATAAGTTCAAATGAATGTAATTAATTACTTACGAGTGATTTAAAATATTTATCATTTTTTATGTAACATTATTTATAAATTTTATAAAAAAAATGGATACATTTAGAAAACCCCTCCCTGTATAGGCTGTTTAACCTAACTGTTTACGTTCCCCTCGACAGAATCACAGCGGCCGGCGAGCAAGAGACGCAAACGCAAGGGCAGCGCGGGCGCCAACGCGGCGCCGCCCGCCCCCACCAAGAAGCGCTCGCCGGGACCCAACTTCAGCCTCGCCTCGCAGGTGCGACACGCGCCACGTCACTGACACGTCACTGACACGCGACACGACCGCGACACGCTCACTAGGGAATTCGAAAGTGGAGACGATCGCGACACGTTCACGACACGCTCACTAGGGATGTCGAAAGTGGAGAAATATATCGATATCGCGACACGGTCACGACACGCTCACTAGGATGTCGAAAGTGGAGAAATATATCGATATTGCGATACGGTCACGACACGCTCACTAGGATGTCGAAAGTGGAGAAATATATCGATATTGCGACACGGTCACGACACGCTCACTAGGATGTCGAAAGTGGAGAAATATATCGATATTGCGACACGGTCACGACACGCTCACTAGGGATGTCGTGAAGAAATAAATCAAAATTTATAAAGATATCAATATCGGCCCCGATGTGTCGAAGAGAAAATAACGATATATATGATATGGGTCGTAGAAACCCCGATGTTCAAAAAAAAATGTATGTAAAGTATTAAATATTCGACACATGCGGACTCTGTGCCGGGTTCGAATTTGAAAAAATGTCGCTTTTGATACAATTTTCGATATTGAAAAATTTTATATCGATATACCGGGTTCAAATATATCGGCTGAAAATATCAATAAGTAAAATCGTAAATATCGATATATCGACATCCTTAACGCACACTACACGACACGGCAGCCGTCGCGTCATACACGTGGCGTTTTTACGCATTTCATAAATATCGCAACAGCTGTTTATATGTGACAGAACTACACAAAAACAACACGGAAGCGCCGGAGCAGTAGTAATTAGGAATACTAATATTTTAATCAGACTGGTGTCGCTTTTTGACGTAATTTTGAAACACACTACACCAACTGTACACTCCCTTATTATGTATCCGTCACTGGCAGTAAATACTGCGCAGTGTGCCTTTTAAAAAACCTAATCTGCTACGCGCTGATGTATATCGCTGGACGTGATGGTAGGATCTGCGCTCAGGCGGCGTCTGGCTTCTCAAAATCCCCTGCCATGCTATCCGTACTTAACAGGCATATAAAACGCAGGGAGTGACGGTAGTGTCTGCCCTCAGGCGCGGTGTGCACGTTTAAAAGCTCCTCAATCTGCTATCCGTACTTAGCGTGATGGTGCCGAACGGCCCCTC
Organism: Iphiclides podalirius; assembly: GCA_933534255.1. Taxonomy (NCBI): domain Eukaryota; kingdom Metazoa; phylum Arthropoda; class Insecta; order Lepidoptera; family Papilionidae; genus Iphiclides; species Iphiclides podalirius. Next base: position 6,375,274 of record OW152841.1, on the reverse strand, counting down.
AATGCTCCACCGAGAGGCCATTCGGCATATTAGACAATGACACATTTAGAGTTCACATTCTGCTGTCCGCGCTTAACGGACGTGTTCCCAAAAGCCCCTACGTAACATACGTGTTCCCAAAAGCCCCTACTTAACAGACGTGTGTGTATCGCGCAGGACGTGATGGTGGTCGGCGAGCCGTCGCTGATGGGCGGCGAGTTCGGAGACGAGGACGAGCGGCTGATCACGCGGCTGGAGAACACGCAGTACGAGGGCGACGTGGAGTGGAGCGCCCCGCCCGCCTCGCCCGCCAAGACCCCCCCCGCGGCGCACTGACCACCGCCACCGCCACCACCACTACCACCACACACTAATATAGGCCTTTACCGATAACGATACCGGCGGCTTTCATTTCGAGACCCCCCCGCCGGCCGAGGTGTCGGCACCCCCGCCGGCCACGGTTCAGCGCGAGTCCGGCGGCGACTCGGATGGTGGCAGTTTGCGCTGGACACCACGCGTTCGGAACTTAGCCGGGCCATGGTTTAGAACGATACGTCGAGGTGTCCGAACCTCTGCTACTACGGCTCAGCACGAGTCCGGCAGTGGCTCGGATGGTGGCAGTTTGCGCTGGACACCATGTGTTTGGAAATTAGCTGGGCTATGGTTCGGAACAATTCGTCGAGGCGCTGGGACCTCTACCGGACACACAAGCTTTTGGTGGCACGGATGGTGGCAGCTTGCGCTGGACACCGGCTGGGTCTCGCTTCAGCAAAATTTGTCGAGGAGTTCGCACCACGGCAGGGCCACGGTTCGACAAGATTCCGGCAGTGGCTCGGATGGTGGCAGTTTGCACTGGACACCGCGCGCTGGCAACTTAGCCGGGCCGCCGCAAAGCACAACTCTGCTACCACGGTCCAACACGGATCCGGTAGTGGCAATTTGCGCTGGAGACTACGTGCGTTTCGGCACAAATCGGTTGAGTCCTCCGATCGCCCCGGAGGCAATTTGTGCTAGACACCACGTGTTGTGAACTTAGCCGGGCTATGGTTCGGAACAATTCGTCGAGGTGTTGAGACCTCTTACGGGCCAGGGGTCAACATTTGCTCCCGGTCATGGCTCTGATGGTGGCAGTTTGAGCTGGACACCGCGTGCGGAACTCGTCCGGGCCACGGTTTAGCACACTAGCGTAGTGATAGCTCGGGTTGATGGTGGCAGTTTGCTTGGGATGTGAAGGGGAATGTGGCACTGCATGAGTTGCAAAATGTTTCAAAGTTCGCAGTCTATATCAAATTGTCCGATTCTCTATTGCCTTCTGTACTGTCTTTGGCAAGCAACGGAATAAGGCTATGTACTTGACTAATTCATTTAATTTTTAAATCAAAAACCTCACCAATTATAATACTAATGCTGCTAATTATATTAGCAGTAACAAATCCACTGTATTTCATTTAAAAGTGGATTATTCTCTTCTTATCCTCCCCATATGTACAGCTTTGATGTATTTTCAGATTTTAAAGTAGTTAGATAATAGATATCCGATAGTCCATGAAATGAGTAAAAATAATTAAGCCGTAACTTTTGATATTGTTAAAGTTATGTATGTGATACAGATACATGATACTTTTGATACGTTTACCACTCCCCAATGTGAGTATCAATGACTTCTCACACTGCAAATCCCTAAAAGAAAGATTCAATTCAATAGCAAAAATTTTTGCAAATTTTAATGTTGTCTAGCTTCTGAGCCCCTCGCTGTTGTGTCTGTATACTGTGCACTTACAGTTAATGAAGCAAGCAAATTTACAGTGTTTTTGTAGTTTCACCTTGGAACACCGCTACCAACACCAATTTTAACTATTATTCAGGCTTCCTAACACACAATAAATGTCACAATGTAGGTAGTAATGCATTCCTCGCCCAAAAACTTAGGAAACATGTACTTGCCCATTCATTTTCCCAGTGCATTATGCAAGCCTCTGCCTGACTACAAATTAATATAGGCTTTTTATCACTACTTTCTGGAAGCATACTGAAAACATCTCGCCAAAACTTACTAGAATATCTCACGAAAACTTCATAATAAAAGAAGCATAAAGCGTCTAAACCCTTTTAAGATCTTCACCATAAAACATTGCGAAACACACAAAAAACTCAGTAAAGAAATCTCTAGCTCCCATAACAAATCAATAATGTATATTAAGAAACGAACAAAACGAAATGCTTGGATCAATATTCAAATTTGATCTGTTGGATCACATTTTTGCTTTTTCAAAATGGAATTTGGCAAATGAGTTAATGTATGAAACATTACTGTTTAAACAATAAGCACATTCCGTGGACAGCAACGACCAGAGGAGTTGTAGGTGCTTTTTCAAATAATTAACCCATTTTTGCATTTTTTTTTGTAAAATAAATAAAGGTGATGTAAATCGTACTCTAGATTAAAGGGAAAATGTGTAAACATTATTTGTTCACTAAATTTTATGATGGAAATTTCCATCACCAAGCATTGAAGGGTGAGGGTGAACTTCAACGACAGCAGACCTGTTCCATACAAGCCAGCATTATCCTCTTGCCTTTGAACCACTATAAACTTCCCCGTTATTAATTACAATTCACTTAATTTACCGCTAGGTTGATTGGACCCTAAACCAACAATAATTACAGTATTTAACTTAAGAATAATAATGTACCTTTTGTAAGCAAGTTTGAGTTTTTTAATGAGTTATGTGTAAGATATATTCACCCAAGAAGATACTCGGACTACAGAGGCAAGGAGAAGAAACTTTTCAAGCCAAACTCAGATAAGACAATAGCATCTAAGTTAGTTCTTCTTTATAATATTACATTTCATTAGAATATTTAACTGGCAAAAAAGCACAAATAACATTCAATGAAGTGTAGAAACGATATTTATTTGTACAAAAAACAATTTAGCTTCCACATGTTTGTGTCAACAAAACTGAAATAATAGATTAACAATTTACTTGTTCGCCCACAACATAGTTATTTAACAGGTCTATAATTTATATTCCGAAGTTTCAATTGAAACGGAAAAAAGCCACAACATAGAGTATAATTGAATTTATCAATTATTTTTTTAAATAAGTGCTGGCCGATTTTAAGGTCTGAATGAGGTACATCATCCAGATACCATTCGTTTTCCATCCATATTGAGTGATAGAACTTTCGGGTTGACCATTTTATTTTGATTTGAGCTGAGGAAGTATTAGAGGCTGCTGAATGTAAATGGCATGAATATAACAAGAGTCTTTTAGTGTAGAAGACTGTACATTTATGCCATTTTCCGCAAATATTGGGGGTCCGTTGGGGTTCTTATTTATATCCTCGACTTATTGTTGGGAGTGGTGACAAGACGGCTGGTACTTTTCTCATTGAAAGGTCAAGTATAGAGAGGAAATGTAACTACACTCTTGTCACTGTGCTGTGTGGACTACGTTTTTAGATAATTAATTTTAATGTCGACTTAGCTAATATTTATAAACATTGTAAATAATTTTTATGTCAATAAAGGTGATTAGTATATAGAAGAAAGAGAATTTAAACGAATCATGATAATTTTATGGAAACTTTTTTTGTAAGTTTATTCAAATATTTTCGAGTTTTCTTATTTGTTTCTGTTATTTAATATACTATAATTATATGATTTTAAACCTAAACTGCTGATTTAATCCTGAGGTCCCGAATTATATGAGTTTTAAACAAACAACAAATTGAATTGCGAATCAAAGAAATTTTCTGAGTCTACCAGTCTCGTTCGAAGATCCCGCCACGAACGTGCATAGGTTAGGGCTTGCGCCAACCGAGAACCTTCTTCTAAAGCAGCTGGTGGTCCATATGATATCGCCAATGACACAATAATGATAAACCGAGAACCTACATATTTTTTTTTTTTTTTTTTTAATTATAGACTGGCTGCCCAATGATGTTGATTTCTGCCAATATAGATTGACGTTATACTGATGACTTTTGGGTTTTAAAAAACTTTATTGGTTGATTCGCTTTAAACATTTTGTTAAGATGACATATAAGTAAGGATATAATAATTACTGGCCAAAGGAATTTATGTAGTACGCCATAAATGTAAAGGATTGGATTTTTGGGGAACTTTGAGGGAAGGATATCATATAGGGGGACGTTAAGATTTGGACATAAAAAAACTTATGTAAGCCGCAGTGACAAAGAGAGTTCCAGTATCTGCAGTTTAGCTAAAACCACTAATAACTAGGTTTCGCAAGCGAATGTATTATTTAATTTACTAAAAGATTTATTTGAAAAACAGGCTTTGATGGGATATTAGGATATGGCAAAGAATTCAATATACTTAACTGCTTCTAAAATGGCTAATGATTCACCTGTAAAAATTTAACATTCTGAACCTACATATTTAAAAATACGACTGTCTGCCCAATGATGTTTTAATATAGATGACGTATACTGCGCGGGTTAAAAAAATGATTCGCTTTACGTTAAATGACATATGTGATATAATACTGGCCATTCGCCATAAATGTAAACATTGTTTTTAAAATTATTAACTTATGTATATATTTTCTGCTTAATAAAACCTAATAACTAGGTTTTGTATTATTTATCAATTTATTAAGCAGAAGGAATCAACAATTCAATAAAATAATTCTTAAGAAGTATGGAGAGATTTTTATGACCAGAGAAATTTGAAACCGATTCTTCATCTGCTACCGCGGCACAAGAATGGAGACATTGGTATATAACTTTTGAAAATTTTTTGGCTATAAATAATGTTAAAGATGAAAAAGCAAGATTTCAACTTCTGATTTATCATCTATCATCAAAAGTTTATGAATATATATGTCATTGTGTTAGCTACAAAGATGCGATCAATAATTTAGAGCTTGCATTCGTCAAACCAAAAAAATAAATTTTTGCAAGACACAAGCTTATCACCTCAAAACAAGAAAACGGGGAAACGATTCAACAGTTTATATATAAATTAAAACTACAAAGTCTGGAATGTGAATTTACATCAGTGTCTGCTGAAAAATATAAAGAAGAGTATATAAGAGACGCCTTCATTTCTGGTATTTCATGTAATAATATCAGACAGAGATTATTAGAAAATTTATCACTTTCTTTAGATGAAGCATATAACAAAGCAGTATCATTGGAGCTAGCGAAGTCTACTGCTCAAGAATATCAGATCAATCCAATAAATGCTTCACAATCACAAACTCATGTTAAAAATCATGAGTTTTCGTCGACTTATCAGAAAACTTTATACAATCGAAAGAAATGTTTTTTTTTGTGGCGGAAATATACACGTGCGTTCAAATTGCCCTGCAAGGAATGCGATTTGTCAAATATGTAATAAAAAGGGACATTGGGCCAAAGCATGTCGTAACTCAAAAAAATCTGTAAATGCCGCAATGGAAATCGATGACATGGACGCTGTAGCTTCTGTCATAGCTGCATCACCTGCATGCCTCGGTAAAGCAATTGTAACTATAAAAATAAAGGGGGTAAATGCTCAGGCTTTAATCGATTCAGGAAGTTCTAGAAGCTACATTAATAGTTTGTTTTTTGATCGCTGTTCTCTAATAAAAGAAGAATGTTCAGAGAAAGTGACAATGGCTACGACTAATTATACATCGAATGTAGAAGGCCTGTGTATTACGTCAATAAGCATAGGAAATCACATTTTTAAAAATATAAAATTACTTATTGTAAAACATCTATGTGCGGATATTATTATTGGTCATGATGTATTAACTCAACATTGCAAAGTTCAATTAAATTTTGGTGGTCCAAGAGCAAAACTTGAAATTTGCGGAGTAACCGCAGCTACGATTCCTCCAGTATCAATTTTTCCTAACTTATCGTCGATCTGTAAACCTATAGTCACTAAATCTAGACGTTTTTCTAAAGATGATTTTAAATCATCTTTAGAAAAACGAATTCATTGCTAATGAAATTCAGGAATTATTATTAAATGGTATTATTGAAGAAAGCAGATCTCCATGGAGAGCTCAAGTTCTTGTAATAGAAAATGATAATCATAAAAAGCGTCTTTGCATTGATTATTCACAAACTATCAACAAATATACTACTTACTTAGACGCTTACCCATTGCCAAATATAGAGACAATTGTACAAGATATTGCTAAGTACGAATTATTCTCAAAGATTGACTTAAAAAGCGCGTATCACCAAATTCCGATCCTTGATACGGAAAAACCATTAACTGCTTTTGAAGCAGTCGGAAATTTATATCAATTTTGTAGAATCCCATTTGGAGTTACTAATGGTGTAAGTAGCTTTCAGAGAACTATAGACTGGATAATACGAACGGAAAATCTACAATCTACGTTCGCCTATCTAGATGATGTTACCGTATGTGGTAAGAATAAAGAAGACCATGACTATAATCTTGAGAAGTTTATGTCTGCTGTCAAAAAGTACAATCTTACTATAAATGAGAAAAAATGTACATTTTCAATCAAAAGTATTTCTATTCTTGGATATAACATTAATAATAAAATGATCACTCCAGATTTAGAAAGAATCAAACATCTACAAAATTTGCCTATTCCAACGGATGCTGCTTCGTTAAGAAGGACAGTAGGAATGTTTTCACATTATTCTAAATGGATACCGAAATTTTCCGAAAAGATTCGAATTATTATTAATAACAATGATTTTCCATTGAACAACGATGCAGTAAACGCTTTCGAAAGTTTAAAACAAGAAATAATTAAGTCATCTGTTCATGCCATTGAGAACAAAATCCCATTCACATGCAACAGATGCATCAAATTTCGCAATCGGAGCGACACTTTCACAGGAAGGGAGACCTGTTGCTTTCTTGTCAAGATCACTCACGGAGTGTGAAAGAAAACACTCTGCAATTGAAAAAGAAGCATATGCCATTGTAGAATCTGTCCGTAAGTGGAGGCATTTTCTAATAGGACGAGAATTTCGTTTAATAACTGATCAAAAATCGCTATCATTCATGTTTAATACCAAGCATAATAGTAAAATTAAAAATGACAAGATTATGAGGTGGCGCCTGGAGCTCTCTTGTTTTAAATATGACATTATATATCGACCTGGAAAAGAAAATGTTGCAGCGGATGCACTATCTCGAATGTGTGCATCTGTTCATACAGAATCTAAACTATTTTCTTTACATGAATCGCTTTGTCATCCTGGAGTCACTCGAATGTTTCATTGGGTGCGATCTAAAAACTTACCATACAGCATTGATAATATACGACAAATGACACGTGGCTGTAAAATCTGTGCAGAAGTAAAACCTAAATTTTGCAACAGCCGTGGAATATTAATAAAAGCTACAAGTGTATTTGAAAGATTAAACATAGATTTTAAAGGACCCCTACCTACAAATTCAAAAAATCAGTATCTACTCACTATTATAGACGAATATTCAAGATTTCCGTTCGCATACCCCTGTGAAGACACATCTACATCGAGTATTATTAAGTGTTTGACAAACTTATTTTCTATTTTCGGCATACCCTCATACATACATTCTGAGGATCATCATTTATGTCCCATGATTTATAAATCTTTTTACAAAGTAAAGGTATAGCTACAAGTCGAACAACATCGTATAACCCGCAAGGAAATGGGCAAGTGGAACGATTTAGTGGCACGTTGTGGAAGACAATGCAATTGGCTTTAAAAACAAAAAAATATGATATAAGCCAATGGGAGAGGGTATTGGATCAGTCATTGCATTCGATTAGATCATTACTTTGTACAGCTACTAATGTAACACCTCACGAAGGAATGTTCAGGCATAATCGAAGATCTGAAAACGGTGCAACATTACCATCGTGGTTGATGGTGCCAGGGCCAGTGTTTATGAAAAAGCATAATCGGGCTTCAAAATATTCACCTGTAGTCGAGGAGGTAGAGCTATTACAATCAAATCCTGACTTTTCATATGTCCGTTTACCTGATGGAAGGGAAGAGACGGTATCTAACAGACATCTAGCGCCTCTAGATTCATCGGAGTTTATCGAAAATACTACGGAAATTGAAGAAAATAATAATCAAATAATCTCCCAAGTGGAAATATACGAGAAGAATTTTAAAATATGTAGAAAAAGTGCGAAAAGATTGTCGCCGCTGTGGGAATCGAACCCACGACTTCGGCATTCGCGGCCTGACGCTCTAGCCACTGAGCTAAACGGCTGATTACTACACCGACGAAAATCTTAACGGCTTCCGTCTACATTGTTTTCTTAGCATTTGAAGCAATGCTTGGCGCCATCTATTGTTATATCCTTTCCAGCATACCAACAACTTCGAATATCGTTTTACAACGATAATTCGAACGAGAGATGTCGCCATTGCTTTTTAAGAAATTTAAATTGTTTATAGTGCTAATCTTTGCACTTAAGATTGAACATTAAAATATGTAGAAATATACGAGAAGAAGATAATGAACAATGTAGAGAAGTAATGACAATGGAGCGACCGGTTAGAACTAAAAAGCGGCCAGAATATTTAAAAGATTATGTTACTTAAGCGGCCAGAATATTTAAAAGATTGTTACTTTTACTCGATAGGGTAAGTGATATAATACTGGCCATTCGCCATAAATGTAAACATTGTTTTTAAAATTATTCTTTTGGATGTTCCTTATTACTGACACAATTGTTCTTACGTATGTATATATTTTCTGCTTAATAAAACCTAATAACTAGGTTTTGTATTATTTATCAATATGTGAATGAGACGGATGATATACAGAACATATCAAGATTCAAGGAGGAAAGAGATAGCAGTCTATAGAATTACACCAGTTGGTGTAATTTGAGCGTCTCAATTTCGCTGCGCTAGTGATGTTTTATATACCGTATGAAAACATAGGAGCCTTCACATTTAGCTGAAATTAGAGGTTGGCTAAATATTTAACCTAAAACAGAGCAGTCACTCCGAAGGTTAATCTCTAGTAAAATTTTTATATATTTTGGGTTTTGAATATGTCATAAAACATGGAATCTACAATTAAGAGTTCCATACAGATGTCCCGTTTTAATGAAATCCCGTAGAGAAATGTATTTTGGGTTCCACGCCAAACGTAAAAACTGGCTAAACAGGGGCTTGAATTGCGTTTCAAAATGACCGGAACTCGGTACTCAAATAATATGATGATATGATAACACAGGTTTTTTTTTTTTAACTTTAGTTTTATTTTCTTTCGGCGCTGCGGGATTCGACCCTGCGACTTTAGTGTCGCGCCCAGACGCTTTACCAACTAGGCTAAGGTGCACACTTGATGGCGCTAAGCATTACTATAGATGCAATAGAAAGACGTAGCTATATTTCGATATTTTCAACAATTATAAAATTTCATCTTAAGTACAGAGACTAGCACTAAAAGTACATAAATAAATATTTTTAGGACATAAACATTTTTACACAACGTTCGCTACGCTCCTAATCTAAGCGACGCTTGTACTATGGCTACTGGATAACTGATACACGTACTTACATACTTTCCTTTGTAAACAAATAAATATTATACATATATACCCAGACACTAGAAAAACACTATATTCATAACACTATATTTTTTCAGTAGTGGGAATCAAACCCACACCCTCTGGCGCAAAAGGCAGGGTCAAAGCCCATTAAGTCGGGGTCTTCAATCCTTAAAAAAGAAGTTGTTATTACTAGCCATTTAGCCATATTTAGGCGTTTACTCGCAGCAGTTATTATAAATTTTAGTTGAAATTATCGAAGTAACTTGCAACCAATCTGAGTCCTCTCCTATATGTTTTTTGGCCACACAAACAAAAGCAAACTTATTTACATAATAGTAAATTGATTACCCCAAACTCTTTAATAATTCTTAATAAATCTTATACGTGGTAGAGCCACGCATCGGCATTTGCTGATGCTGAATTGGGCCGGCTCAAACCGGGGAAGTACTACGGCCTCACAGATCGGTGTAAAGAAAGGTATTTTATGGACCTGTCCATCATATGGCTAGGTGTAGACAGCGACGACCACCCTCGCGTCTATAGGTCTCACCTTTATAGGTCCGATAGTGGCAACACCGAAACAGAACGACTCATCAACCACGTCCAAATGGGTACAGATTATGTGCTCAAACAGATCCCAACCGCAGAGATCGTGATCCTTGGTTATTTTAACGCCCATCACGTCGAGTGGCTCGGGTCACATACTACCGATCATGCGGGGAGGACTGTACACGACTTTGCCATTGCGAATGATTTGACACAGCTGGTCACTATGCCTACGCGGATCCCAAATGTGTTAAATCATTCTCCTTCCCTGTTGGACCTTCTGCTGACCACTCATCCCGACCTCTACCAGGTCTCTGTCGATGCACCGTTTGGCTCGTCAGACCACTGTCTGGTCCGGAGCGTAGTGCCCATTGCACGCAGTACGCCTACGCGTTGTGTGAGTTTCCGTCGAGTGTGGCATTACAGGTCAGCAGATTGGAATGGGATGCGGTCCTTCTTTGCATCTTATCCCGGGGGCAAGATTTGCTTCTTGCTGGATGATCTCAGTGCCATCGCTGATTCTGTCGCCGATGTGGTGCTTCAGGGAATGGAACTTTTTATCCCATTCTCTACGGTTCCCATTGGCGGCAGATCCAATCCCTGGTTCCGTCGCTTCTGCAAAGAGGCATCTCGCCATAAACAGGAGAGTTATCGGGCCTGGACCGTTGCGGTGGCGTCTAGGGATGTAAATACCAGTCACCTTATAAGAGAGTACAATTTTGCCTCTAGGTCCTTCAAAAGAGCAATCGCATCAGCAAATTCAGAGCACATTGGCAAAATTGGCGAGAGATTAGTTAACCTTCCTTCAGGGACTCGTGCATTCTGGTTTCTCGCCAAGGCTGTCCAAGGAAATTTCTGTACGCAATCTTTTCCATCTATGCACAGGGGAGATGATTCGTTAGCCCACACCGCTGAAGAGAAAGCCGAGCTTTTGGGCACCCTCTTCGCGTCTAACTCGAACAAACACACCGCTAATCATCCCGCGGTGTGAGCACACAATGCCAGAAATAAGGTTTCTGCAGTGCACAGTGCGTAAAGCTCTCATCTCCTTAGACATCCAAAAGTTGAGCGGGCCAGACAGAATACCTCCCATTGTGTTAAGGACGTGTGCTTCAGAGTTGGCACCGGTTCTAACGCGTCTTTTCCGGCACTCTTACTCCCTAGGCATTGTCCCAACTTCTTGGAAGACGGCTTTAGTGCACCCGATCCCAAAAAAAGGTGATCGTTCCGTTCCGTCGAACTATAGGTCTATTGCCCTCACCACTTTATTCTCTAAAATAATGGAGTCCATTATAAACTGCCAGCTCCTTAGGTACCTTGAGGACAACCAGCTCATTAACGATCGTCAGTACGGTTTTCGACGCGGTCGCTCAGCTGGTGACCTTCTAGTGTAACTATGACGCCCATGTCGCCACGCCCAACTCGTCAAACCGCCAAGTACCATCGACACCACCTTGATGGTTGACGGTCCACCACTGTGCGGTTTTCGCGAAATTTTCTACCACGCGTTGTTAACTACTTCGTGGTACGAATTGTCGCCAGTGGCATTTCCAGACCGATACGACTTACGGACCTTCAAGAAGAGAGCCTATTCCTACCTTAATTAAGGTCGGCAACGCGTTTTGACCTGTGTTAGAAACAAGTTGGTACATAACCGATTAAACGTGGGTTCAGCAGTATTATTATTTTGGTGATTAAATCATTTAAGTTGTTGAATTTGGAAGTTATGGCGTACCGACAAAAAATACCGTTGAGAAATAATATAAAGATATAGCTGATATGCTGTTAATCTAACGACACCTGTCAGTCAGCTCACGAATGAATCTCCACAAGTCTAGTAAATTTTAATAACAACAAATTTCTTGAATAATTCGTTCGTTCTTAATATCAACAAGTATCTACAAAAAAATAATGAGATACACTGTTTGCATAAATTCAAAATTGAAAAAAAAGGAGTTCTTTTTAAAATTCCGGAATGTAAGAGACAAACATATTGAACAGAAGTAAATTATTTTAATCAGTCAACAGCGAATGCAATAAAAGAGGGTTGTACCCAACCCTCTTTGTTATTTGTAAATATGCATGGGAAGGAATGTTTTGGCTGTATGTATGTATGTCTACCTGTGTGGGCCATTGCTGAATGTAAAAAGAGAAACCAAATCTGATTTTATTAATTTATTTTTTGAAGTTATAATACTATAATTGTGTTTGGAAAAATATAAAAACGATCAATTTCACGGTATTGCCATGGAAACCAACTTTTTGACATTAGGTACTATAATTCCAAGCTAATTAATTTAACCGGTATCAATGGCACCTACAATCAAGAAAAATAATTATGAACGTAACTATTACTACAAATGACGGGTGACCATTTGGCATGTTAGCCACACGTCACCGCTGTTGTCCTAAAAGTCCGTTCTGAATCTTGTTCAGAAATTCAGAGATTAGTATTACCGTCTTAGAAATTAATTTTATCAACTAAAAGATTACACAACAATATATTTATTCATATTTATCTATATGTTTTCCATAATTTTCGTATTAAATTATCAGTTATTTCATTTGATAAAAATTATTTCGGCAAACTTGCTTGAAACCACTTTAAATATAACTCTGCGTTAGAACGTACTTCGGTATACTGTCACAATCACAAGCTGCTATACATTTTATTTTAAACTTAGGTAGTACGTGGACAACTTGATTTGTATCATATTGCTTTAATTTCTAAGTCACAAAAGGCTGCAAAATGGTCACAAAATTCGTGATATCAGTATTAGCTATTGCTCTATTCAACGGCGTGAAAGCCCAGGGCTGCCAAAACCCCCAAGTCGAAGCTGCTTCATTCACAAGTTTAGATGCAACGATAGTGACACAAATCGCTTACATTACGGAATTCACATTAAAATGCGATAATCCCTTGCCTGAAAACTACGCGCTGTACGCTGAAGTGGAGGGAAAACCGTTGACCGCTGCTCGTATCGGTGAAAACAAATATCAGGTGCGTAAGAAATTGGTTATATTATTTTACTCATCAACATAACATACGTCAATAAGAATTATTTTGAGTGCTTTATACAGGACCTTTTTGGGTTTGTTAATGGAGTTATTATAAGTATATATGTGTAAAATGTTTTTAATTTGTTACATTTTACTTCTACCTTCATTAATGTTAAATTTATTGCGTCAAAGGTCATGAGAGCCCAAAGCCAGATTATAATTTGGAAAACTTAAATCTTCTAATTTTGAATTAATCTTCAATGGGCATGATACTCACCAACTTATAAAGTGAGGATATACAAGGAGGAGGTTATGAGGGTTTTAAATTCTGGCTTTATTTACTCACAGTATGTAATTGGTTATGAAGGTTCCCGGTAATAAAGGTCCATTGTTGATCACAAAATTTGTATCAACAATACATAGAATTTATTTTATATGAACATATGGTCAAAAATGATATCTAGTGTACTATAAGGATTATAAAGTTAACCTACAAAATTATAGCCATATTTTAGATCACATCATCTACATCAAGACATAGGTTATTACTTAATTTCAATAAGTAGGTAATCTGTGAAGACATTGGCATTTTTATGGCCGCCTTTAATGATGTAGCTTTACATAGAATCTAGGACTGAAACTAAAAAGAGTAATTAAGTAAAGGTAAATATAAGCTAAAGAATTATTCATGCACAGGTATCATGGACTGAAGAGCCATCGACTGCCCGTTCAGGGGTCCATGAGGTGAGGGTCTTGGACGAGGAGGGTTGGGCGTCTCTGCGCCGCGCACGCCGCTCTGATCCCAATGCAAACGTAGCTCCTCTCCTGGCCATCCAACTTCAACACCCAGGCAGTAAGTTTGCCCATACATTTACTGTTTTGTTTGTCATTAGCTATTTGCTTGTCGTTCACAGTTTGTTGCCATTCAAGTACTTGGTGCTAAAGCAACACGCTCCTTGTTAGTAACCTATACCCAACTATTCTAACACAGTGTAGATACAAAGGATATTTTCCATAAATAACGAGAAATACCTTTCACCCAAAGTTTGAGTGTTCGTTTCATATGGGCGCTGTAAAATTTTTAAAACAATTTAATATGCATCTTTGAAATAGTTTAATATAAAATAAAAAGAGTTTTTAATTGCTCCCATGTAGGCTGCCACAAATCATTTTCTCATACATTAATGAAGTAGTAACAATAAGACTTTAATGCCATCACCGATAACTAAACAATATTACCATATAGGTAAATGAAGAATGAACTAATATTGAGTGGTTAATAGGTTGTATAATCTTTTCAAAGCCAAATGCCACATTTGAATGAAATGCAAATTTAACTTTTTCATTGACAGGCTACTCCGGACCCTGGGTGAACTCGGAGGTGCTTGCCACTGCCCTCTCAATTCTGGTTGCTTACATTGCACTCCACCACAAGAGCAAAATCTTAGCCTAGTGTCTTAGTGTTTAATTATAAATTAAATAGAGATTTTTTTTAATAAATGTTTTATTTAAATCATGTTTGTTTTATTCCTAGTCCAGTTTGATTTTACCTTTACCAGATTGGCAGTTTTGTTAACAATACTTGTTACATATATACATAAACTATTGGGACTACTATGGGTCCATGACTTTTTCAAATGTCATTAAATAGAATATACATTGCATCCATCACCGTAGAAAACCATTTATGCACTTAAATTATTTGGGTACATTTAGAACTGAGATAAATTGTTAATCTAAGAATATGTCAGGTACTTTACAAGTTAACATTGGCTGTGTAAAAAGCTTTAAAAAAATCACAAATTCAATTGCAAAATAATTTATTACCACTACGATTAATAATTTATTTCCTAATAAAGAAGTTTAACTTTTATCTTTTATTGTATTTGTTTGTGCTTCTCAATGCAGCATTTAAAGTCATTAACTTCGTTCTGGCACTTTCTCCAGTCTTTTGTAGTTGCTATACATTCCTGTGGAATAACAAAAAGATCAATCCGTCATATTAGTTTCATAAAATAGAAGTAGTGGTAAATAAAAAAACCAGCGTGGTTTCATGAGAATCGTTTACTAAATAAAATAATGGATTAAATATATTTGATAACGCAGAAATACTGAAACAGTATTGAAGCCCTGACGATTTTATCTAAATATAATATTATTTACTTGCACTTTGTAATGCAGCTCTAAACAGCCGCTTTTCTTTAACATAGACTCAACGGGATCTTCGTCACCGTCCAGAGGTTTAGCGCGCGGTCTAACAGTCATATCTGGTTATTTATACCTTTTAACAATTATTTCATAGGAAATTAGGTATAACCTCACATGAAAATATATAATGTTTATGACATTGATTGACCATGCATGACAATTGACAACTGCTGTCTGCTATCAAGTGCTGTCAATGTCATATAAAAATAAACTCAATATCAATAGTCATGAATTGTGGTCAAACAAACAAACAAACTTTTTCTAGTAAGTGTAGATTGCGGTGTTGGGATTTGGCCCGCGGACTCACGAGAACATAGGACAGAAGAAGTAGTTGGTGAAGGGCAATGACACGACGATGCCATGCTGTTGCAACTGCAAGACCCCTGTAAATGTTTTGTTTTACAAAACAAAAAGTTCCGCATTTATTTATGTAATTAGCCAATGATATTATATAAAAAAGAGGGCGATATGATACTAGCGCATCGAAACTGAGGTACCCAAATTACACCAATTGGTGTAATTTTAATAACTCAACAATTGGTGTATTTTTGAGTGACTGCTATCTCTTTCCGTTCTTCATCAGCATGACTGCTACTCTTTCCGTTCTACATGATGATGTAGAACGAAAAGAGTTAGGATCAAGATGTGGCGCTATAATTTGATTACAACACCTTTTGTTTTTTGGTACCATTATCTATTGGTAGCTCTGGAAAGAAAACTTCAAGTAGTGCGCTTGAGTAAGGTCGATACAGGAAGTGAGAGAGCGGACTTGACGGTTATGAGCGTGGAAGTCAATTGACATCGGACACGGGGGTGTGTTCCGGACGTGCTCGGGCATAGGCATGAGATATACCTGCAACATTCTATACCCGGCCTTAAAGGTACGGGTATACCTGGTGCTAAAACCCAGTATCAAAATACCTATAGGTATTAGTTATGTTCAGGCCTCCTTTTGGAGACTCGGTCGAATCAAACGAATTGAACCTGTGCTTGGAATTGGAATATTTAGATGTTTTTTAGCAAAGTATTACTTTATGCACGCCACTTAGAAAAGGGACGGCGGTGTGAACGGTCATCTTCCTGTATCGAACTTGCTGCGTTTCCATTTAATTACATCGGCGTGGTTAATAATTATTTTCGTTATTGTTGATTTTAATCGAACAAGTAAACTACAGTACTACGTGACAAATTTTATTTTGTGCGTACAACATGTCCGATGAGGGATCTGACAACGAGTTTTCCCATGTGATCCACCTATCTCTGACATATATATGTTAGATAACGTAAAACGGAAAATTTTTTAAACGCTGCGCAGTATGCATATGCATCATCTATATTATGAAACATTATTGTAATTACCCTGTAATTTGATCAGACGTAGTGTCACTATTAACAATCATAATATGACGAGAGCGAGTCGAAAGTAGCCTGGTTTGTATCGTGTTTAGGCAGCAATTCGGGTAGTTCAGGGACTAGTGTAAAACAGCTGAGTTACCCGAGTTTAAAGTTTTAAGAATGGGGTTCATTTAATCATATTATTCGCGTAAAAACAATTAATCAATATATGAACTAAAAACTTTAATAATATTTAAGTTAAGCCGCATACAACCCCCAACCTCGTGCGCAAATTGTGATAAACTGTCAATCAATTCAATCCAAGTACTTTGATTTCATAAATTGTTAACGTTAACGTTACGTTGAATGGATATCGTTGATTCGAAATCCTTTTTTAGATAGTTGTGTTACTTTAATAATTACTTAGGTATCCATCTTGTCATTGTCAGTGTGTGTCAGCTATGTCAAATGTCACTTGTTACTGTTAATGTCATATTAGTTAACATTTAACAACAATATTTGTGAATTGCGATTATGAATATCTTTGAGGTTAGATGATAGCTAAATACAAAATAATGTTTAGAAAAATCAAACCATCTTACTTGTCGTCTTTATGCGCCAAATATAGTACGAAAGTTGAAATCGACGCTAGGTTAAGAGAGAATTTCGAGTCTAAAGAATATAAACCGCGCGATCACCCCGGCCGTACGAAAGTTAAAGTTGCAGCAATACCAGCGGATATTCAAAAGGGTATCAAAGTTATATTAGAGGATGCGGGGGCAAAAGCCTTCTACCAAGAGAGTGAGGACCTCTACAATTATCTACGTTCGCGCAGATTACCGCCGGAGGACGGTGACATCAAAGATAAAGCCGCACAAATTCATCGGTCGGTTTCCAATAAAGTTTTCTCCCAAATCGACAGAAATAGGGCGGAATTGACCCAAGAGGAGGTTGAGCATTACAATAAGAAAGTGCAGGTCACAGTGTTCAATGTGTTGAAGAAAAACGTGTACCGTTGGGCGAACATTTCATATGACAAGCCCACTAGCTTGCAATATTTAATGGTCAGAGCGGCTCCCGACTACGCAATTCTAGTGCGTATTCTCGATGAGATACATAGGAGATTGCCTGATTTCAAACCGAGGAGTTTCTTTGACTTTGGAGCTGGTGTTGGCACGGGTACATGGGCAGTGAACACCTTTTGGGAAGGTCAAATCTTAGAGTATTTCTGTGTGGACACTTCATCACAAATGAATGATCTCTCACGACTTATACTCTGCCAGGGAAGAGACAATGTTCCATTACCTTACAAGGCCTACTTCCAAAGACAGTTTTTACCGTCTTCAACGGATCTCAAGTATGACATTGTGTTGTCAGCGTTTTCTTTGTTCGAAATGCCGGATATGAAAAGTAGATTAGAAACTATACAGAAATTATGGAACAAGACTGAAAACTTCTTAATAATTGTTGAGCAGGGCACAAATGCCGGCTTCCAAATAGTGAATGAAGCTAGGGAGTTCGTTTTAAACACAACGGAGAGCCATAATAAAGGTTATGCCTTTGCTCCTTGTCCGAATGACGCCGTGTGCCCCAGGTATATGGAACATCAGACTCCTTGTAACTTTCTGATGAAGTATGAAACATTACCGTTTCCATCCAAGAGTGAAGTGAAAGCTGACGTGTTTTCATACGTGATATTGAGGAAAGGTGAACGGCCTGCTGATGATCCCCAGTGGCCTCGAATAGTGAGGGCGCCAATAGTGCGCTCTGGTCACACTATATGCAGACTGTGCACAGCGCAAGGAGAGTTGAAAGAGATAATTTTCTCCAAAGGCAAATATGATCAGACCACTTACAGATGCGCAAGGTCAAGCAATTGGGGTGATGTGCTCCCTGTGAAGTAAATGTTATTACGAAATATGTTCAACATGTATTGTGTATAGATGTATTTATAGAAATAAGCTTTAAATTAAATTGGTATTAACTTTTTTACCATGATGTTTTCATTATAACCTGGTACTCATAGGCTATAGGATGAACAGACTTAATGATAACCTTTTATGGTTATTATAAAATAATAATATTTAACAATATGGTGAGAAAAAATGAGAAAAAAAAATTGACAAAAAAGAGGATACCTACGGAGTTTATTTCGCCTGTTTCTTCTCCGTTAGAGGAACCTCATTACAAAACGGTTATGCTAATGAATAAATAAATGATTTTGATTTTTTGATGGCCCAAATAAACACTATAAATTTGATAACATTGTTTCATTAATAAATTTTCATTTAAAATCAATTTATTGCAAAAAAAAACACATATTGAATTTAAATTAAATAAAGTACCTAGCTATGATTATATTTCTGCTTCTTTATCGTTGAGAAAGTTTCTGCTGCTATGCAGTTGAATTTAAATATTTGTTAATTTCAATTATACTTAAATAAAATATACTTCATTATCATCATCATCATTTCAGCCTGTTTGAGTCCACTGCTGAACATAGGCCTCCCTCATAAACGCCCACGAAGCACAATCCTGAGCCACCTGCATCCATAGACTTCCCGCACATTTGCACAGGTCGTCACTCCATTTGGTGACATCATGAAATTTAACGCATCTTTAATTTTGATTCCCTCCCGCGCACTCAGTGCCAGATTTAGAGGTCTGGAGGCCTCGGGGCAACAAATGAGTGGAGGCCCCTTAGCCCGAAATTATTTTAATGTAATAAATTTTGTACAAAGTACTGTAGGTAAAAGTAAAACGCGAAAAAAATATGAAAGGAAAAGTTGTTCACTATTGTTTACTAGTCTGAATTTGAATTTTTTTCCGAAGTCTATATTGTGGGCCCCTCGTTTGTAGAGGCTGTTGCCCTCCCCTAAATCCGGCCCTGCGCGCACTGCAAAGTCACGGGGAACATACTTGTGAACCATTCAATCATAGTTTAATTTGCAGAAGTGTGGGATATTGTGGCGTTTTTGTATAGTATATACTCTGTCTATACGATGTATGCCACCATCACGTATGAGAATATACCATCATATAATATGTGTCGCATTATCGATCTAATGTTTACCCTAATTTTCCTCTCTTTACATTTGATAACAGCGAGGCGCATGTTTGAATTTTGTAATTTTTTAATCTTTCGGACAGTCGCGAAATACAGGCATTAAAAAAAAATAACATACAAATTTGAACTAGATGATTAATTGTTGAATTGTTTAATGTGTTATTGAACGATAAACTTACTGAGAAAGTTATATGTGACAATTGATTTGAATAACATTTGTCGTACAAGATTTGTTAATAAAATATAAAGTGAATTCTTATTTAGTCTAATCTTCGCAAGATTTTTGTAGTAAATGAGTACCTATATTCATTTTGATGTATCAATGTAGCAATTCTTACTTATTATGAATGGGTAGGCTATTGAGACAAGAGTTTTTGTGTTAAAGAAATTTTTTTTTCTTTGAAAAGTGAAATATGTTCTAGTAAATTCATGTCCACGGGCAGCAGTTTTTACTTAACACGAGTTGAACTGGCCCTGGTAGTCAATTTTAACAGAAGAAAGAAAATAATAACAAACAGGCGCGCAAGCACGTACGCTATTTGCTAGCGTAAATAATGTCAACCCATTTATTGCATGTTTGGGGCACAAGATATTGAGCAGCAAAGGGCTGTCTGTGGATTTCGATGTGAAACACAATATTTCAACATTTCTCTCCACTTGACGACCGTTGACATGTCGAAAGTGACGTATTTAGGATATAATAGTATAATGTCATCGCAATCAGAGACCTCATATCACTGATAAAACCTTAACACCACCGTTCGGGAGCGTACGTTTAACGTCCTCAATCGCCCGATAAATGAAGGCATCCCCTCGATATATAAAGTGATGGCACATAAAACCAAGTAGTGCGTCCTAGTCAACAAGCATGGCAATACAAGGGGGTGAGAACTGCCCTGGAACGCGTAGGTGGCGGCTTTCGCCGTCACCAGCCATCCGCCATCATGTGGTTTATACCGGCGATGGCGCTTACGTGACAATTGTTCACCTAATAGATAAGGCGTACGCACAATTGCGCGTCCCCTATAACCAACCAAGAGGGCTGTATCGAGGCCATCGAATCAGGCTAGACCACCTATACATATTTATTTTTAAAACTCTGCGATTCATAAGAACGCGCAAGCGTCTATTTGAAAAAAGATATTTTGAATTTGAATAGTCTACGGACCGAAAGCAGAAACATCAGCTGTATAAAATTATAAAGATCTGGCAACTCAGTTTGCACTAAATACATATATAGAGCTGATTCAGAGATCAAATTTAGATAGCTGTTCCTTAAACAGTTATTAATAAGACTCCTTTTGGATGTAAATTGCTTTGCTGTAATTTAAAATCTCATTGAAATCTCGTTGAAATCTCTGTTTACGGCGGTAAGACCTAATCGCAATATACATTGCGTAAGTAAGAGCTGTTTGTATAACGTGACGAAGCTTCTTAAATATTCAAATATTCATGTGGACTGCACACGATCTCTTATACTTAAATGTAATTAAATCTGCAGTCCACAATAGTTCAACATTCCCATGTTTTCCCGCGGCGTGACTAGCGAAGAACAGAGAGCGAAATCATCACCAATTAATAATTTTGACGTTCAAATTGGCGTCAAATTTTTTTTTAGTAAAAAAAAATGTTGCGTAAAAAATAAGTCCGAAATTTTTTTATTAAAATTTTGTTCTGCGACGGAAGCTGACAAATTATTTAAATATGCTTTTAATTTTGTAAATAAATACATAATGTTATTGATATCACATACAGCGTGTCGCTACTAACGCGACCATAAATCAATAGACATTTAGAGGATAATTCATAGCTTATTAAAATTGTATTAATCATTTACATTCCTTAAACATCAATATTTACCGAGTTATTGAATTTTTTTTTTTTTATGCGAAAAGTTGTCAAACGAGCAGACGGTTCACCTGATGTTAAGTGAATACCGCCGCCCATGGACATCTGCCACACCCGAGGGTTACAGATGCGTTGACAACCTTTTGAAAATTGGGCTCCGGCTACCTCACTCACCAGACGAAACGCGAAAGTATTTGTCATCCTGCCACTTTACGCTGGTCTTCTGTGAGGTCGTGGTACTTACCCGGACGGGCCTGCCCATTCGTGTAACAGCCGAAGCTGCTGCGTGGCCCTACCACCGTAAAATTTCCGAATTTTCCAAAACAAACGATTATAGAACAGCCTTACATATAAAACGGTAACGTAAAATTCATTTGTAAAGGTCACAAGGCATATGAATAACAAACGATTTTAGAACAGCCTTACGTATAAAACGGTAACGTAAAATTCATTTGTAAAGGTCACAAGGCATATGAATGGGTTGAATGAATTTGAAAGGGATAAAACATACTGTTAGAAGGAGAGATTTGTAATGCGACGCTGCGGCAATGAATGAAAGTGTGTCTGAATGTATGAATCAGTCAGTTGTAGTTGTATAGGTGTTGCAAATTTTGTTTCTTTTTTATTTAATTAGTGTGTTTGAAAAATATTGTTTTTAATTATGGATTTTTTAACGTTTTATATTTTTTATGCTTATTGGCAAGACACGTGTTCATTTATTGTCGTGTTTGTAACAGCACGTTGTATAATCACTCAGGTGCGTGAAAACATGCTCATCATACAATAACCGCGAACCTACATTTTTCGTGTTTTTCCAGTGTCTGGGTGTTTAGATATTTTATGAACAATATGTTTTTATTTACAAAAGAAAATTATGTTTAAGTATGTTTATTTAGTATCCATAGTACTTAGGTATTTTAGGACTAGATAACGTTGTGTAAAAATATGTCTTGAAATATTTTAACTTTTTTTTAATTGTGACAAAACCTTAATTAGCAATAAGGACAGAAAATGTTTAGTATAATTATAGCCATGTCGTGAAATGCAAAAATGTTTTGTATTGCAATCAGAAACAGAATTTTTCCTTGAGATAAAATCCGCCAATATGACGTCTGTCGGATTTACATAAAGAAAAGTGGCCTCGCTTTAATTCAAGAATAAATGGACGCTATATCGTACAATGCCCCGTTAACGATGAACTTGACTAACTGGAATGGCTGTTAGCCTTATTTGTCTAGAGACACGTCAATTGATAGAGAAGGATATCTGTATAATACATTATTAGTCTGTGTGTGTTTGTTTAATGCGCCGTAAATATGTTTATATTTATATGCAAATGCAGGACATTACGTAGATGTGTACTTTATGTGCATGGATTACGGTAATAGGGGATTTAACTTTAATATTGCTCTAATTTCTCTAGATTAGTAGTACCTACTCATTGGCCATTACTCACCGCAAGACAAATATATTGTCCTTATTAAATCTTTCCATTGATTTAATAAATGTTAATGCCCGTTAACATTTTGTACGCGATTATACCAACTAAACAATATAGGCGATGACTAAGCACCGTTATAGAAGTCTGGCATTGTCGCTAGTACAGCACGTCGCTATATGCAGTTCATAATTAATAAAGATTTTATGGCATGCAGTTCATAAGCTGTTCAATCAATATGAACTTCAAGATGAAGTTATTTTGTTTTATTGTGTTTTTTTGTTTGGTTATGACAGATAGTGTGACTAGCAGTAAGTTCTATTTTTTTTTTCTATTTATAAAGAAGGTACAGGGAACACATTGTACTAACTTCCAACTGTAAATAGGTTTTTTCCGAAGGACCAGGCTCGCGAAACGCACAGCCGGTTATTTTCTAAATCCATTGAATTTGTTTTAATCGTAACATTATTTAATTAATAAAAAAGTGTAATTAATAAAAAATTGAAAAAAACTTCAATTTATTGAATATATTAATAATAATTATTATTAAATATTTCGAGATATACCACATGTATAAACAAAATTATTATTAATATATAATATATTAATAATAATATTGGCGTAGTCTGATCTTAGTATTAAGGCTTTGTATCAAGAAAATAAAACAACAAAAATTGCATAAAATGACATCAATATTAGAAATTGTCGTTGCTCTACAAATAAATAAAACCGAGTAAAATCATTAAAGAGTACACATAGTTCGATTTTTGATTAAAATACCAAATGTTGTACTATTTTGGATACACTGAGTGGGGGTTTGAACCAACTACATCTATGATATTACAATATATGTATAAAAGGTACAACTAAGGTTTTGTCACACTAGAATGAATACTTGCCAAATACGTACTTCTGGCTGGCCTAATGCTGTCTAAATATTAATGTTATTCGTGTTTCAGATTGCATGCTTACTTTGAAGACCGACTTCGGAGAACCTTCGCCGGTTTATATAAAGAATGGCACGTATTTGGCGCCAAACACACCGTCTGGTGACATTTTGTTGCGGCGTTCGGAAACGCTGCTCGTAGGGTGCCCGGGCAACAAAAAGTTTGTCGTTTTAGGCAACGACACAACTGATGTTAACTATGTGGTATGACACGTTTCAATATTTTTAAAACAACAATTCATATTAAATATATAAATTAGATATAAATTGCAAATGAATGGTTGGAAAGACACAATCGGCTAATTTTGGATTTTCTGAGTGTGCGTGTTACTGTCGCTCGAAACAGTAACACGCACGACGGGTTCCGTACCATTATCTATAAAAACGGCAAAAAAATCATGACTGTTGTATGGGAGCTCAACTTAACTATTTTTTTATTTCGTTTTATAGTATTAATTTGTTGTTATAGCGGCAACAGAAATACATAATCTGAGAAAATTTCAACTATCTAGCTAACACGATTCATGAGATAATGCTCCGTATAAAAGCTCGTCCGGGGAATTACCCCGGCTTCATAAAAAACTGTGTGAAGTGGAAGTATAATACTTTCGTCTATCATCTGGACAGTGAGGTAGGTAACCGTAGATCTCCACGGATGGTGGCAAACAACATTGTTTTTTTTAAAGTTTTGAACAGAATCTTACATCTTATCTATTGCTTATTGCAATCTTATATATATATAAAAATTTCGTGTCACAATGTACGTTCGCGATAAACTCCCGAAACTACTGAACCAATTTTTATCAAATTGTGTAAGCATTTGTAATTTGGTCCAACTTGGGAGATAGTCTAGTTTTTATCCCAATTATTGATCTCAATATTTGTTATTGCAAATTATTTGTTTAATAGACGACAAAGAGCTATCTGTGAGTCCCATAAGATTCTAACAGATTGCGGTGTAAGATAAATTTATCGGCTGGATTAAGTAAGTATGCGATAGATGGCGCTATGCTAAAAGTAGAAATGTATGGATCTGGTAGAATTGGCGCAGACGAATTGGCGAAGTTTCGCGGGCCAGCTAGTATCATTATATATCTATGCCCCCTTACACCTCTCAATGTGGATTTTAGCCTGAGTTGCGAAGCTTTACTGTGATTGAGCTACGTAGAAGCTTCTGTTGTTTCTCAAGTGGGCAGGTCCGTCTGTGGAGGTACCACGGCCTAACAGAAGACCGGCGTGAAGTGGAAGTACTATACGCCGCGTTTCGTCTGATGAGTGAGGTTACCGGGGCCCACTTTTTAAAGGCTGGCAATGCATTTGCAACCCAAGTGTTGTAGACGTCCATTGGCGGCGGTAATCAACATCACGTGAACCGTCTGCTCGTATGCCAACTTTTCACACCAAAACAATTAAACGGTGTTATTTGTTCAAAATCAGGAGGCGCAATGCGTCGCGAACACGACCTTCCGAGCCGGCCGCTGGCTAGGACGATTCAAGGACATAAGATGTAGCTCGCTCCCGTGGTTCACGGCCGAGGAGACGTCCGATTACTGTGCGGAGCGGAGCAAACTGTTTAGGTAAGTGAGGGATCAGTTGTCAGGAAATTGACGACTTCATGGCGCAGTTGCCGAAGTGTGGTTTGGGAGCGGGGGGTCGTGGGTTCGGTTACCACACGGGACAGCTGTGTGACCCACAAGTATTTGTTTCGGATCTGGGTGTTTGTCCGCGTGAAGTTTATGTATGTAAAACTTCCTTACACAGACAGGATATTGTTACAGTAAGGGCAATGATTTTAAAATGGTAAAAAACACGGTCTTAAATACAACACATGAAGATAGTTGCGTGACTTACGGCCGGTTTCAACGTTTTGTCTATGTGTAGATTTGGCTAGTGAATATGAAAATGGCAACATTTGTTATCCCACTGTAAGGGCAATGATTTAAAAAAAAGTAAAAAAGACCACGGTCTTAAATACGAGATATGAAGATAGTGGCGCTTACGGCCAGCTTAAATGTTCCGTCTATGTGTAGATTTGGTTAGTGAATATGAATATGGCAACATTTGTTATCCCACTGTAAGGGCAATGATTTTAAAAAAGTAAAAGAGACCACGGTCTTAAATACGAGACATGAAGATAGTAGCGCTTACGGCCGGCTTAAATGTTCCGTCTATGTGTAGATTTGGTTAGTGAATATGAAAATGGCAACATTTTTTATCATTCACTTACGTTACATGTAGCCATTCCTTTCCCATCGCCACAATCATCAAAACTTTGGCCTTGCGTAGTGATGTGTACGCAATAAAAATGTGTGATGTGATTGGCCTTGAGTGTGTTCCTCACTGGTGCACCACGGGTGCTCCCAGGAATTGTTCGGGTTGATTACTTGCAGCCGAATTTCACCATCGTGCAACTCGTCAAACCTTATTTTTTTTATCGCAAAATGTATTTTACCAAGGCACAGATGACAATATTCAAAACTATTAATTATGATAAACCTTATGTTACATTTTAAATCAGTCTTAAAAATTATATCCAGTAAAATGCTATAAGCAAACTTAAATAACATACAAATGATAAATAAACTAATACAAAATATACTAGAACAATGAAACTAAAAGTAAAAAACCTTAAAAAGAAACAAAAATCATGTAATAACTAAAATATATTATTAAAAGGAGTCCCTTTAGGCAAGGTTCCGAAGATACTGGCAGCGTTGCCCCTTTGATCAGCTAGACTAATTCTTTGTCAGAGGTAGCTGCCAGCTCTTCGGTCTCCTGTGATGTCGACTAACCTTTTTGCTAAAAAGCCTAATAGCGCTAGGACCCTACGGACCAAGGGTCCTGACACCGACCGGGACAATTCGGAGCCTAGACCTCTGTATTTGCAGGCTTTAACGTTCTCAGCCATTTCACAAGCCGCAACAGCCCTGTTGTTGGTTCCATGTAGATGGGATGGGGCCAGCGTGTCCGAAACCTTATTAAATAATCAAACCTTATTGTCGACACCACCAGGTTGGTTGGCGGTCGACCAAGTGGATTTCCTACGGAATTTACTGCCCCGCACAGCTACTTTATGGAACCAGTTGTCGCCAGCGGTATTTCCCGATCGATACGGTTTAGGGACCTTAAAGAATTTCTACTTAAGGGAGGCAACCCTTAATCTAGTTTTGCGGGTCTCCATGGGCGGTAATCACTTACAATGAGATGACCCGCTTCCCCGTTCCTTTTTCCATAAAAAAAATGTGTGTAAATAAAAATATAAATAAAAAAAGTATGTGTGTACTTAAATACGCACATAAGAAGCTACACTTCTATAGTATAACAAAAAAATAATAACTAAAAAAACCATCCACTGTGCCAGTACTCTTTGTTTGTGTAAAGGACATTAAATGCAATTGATTGTGTTACCAAATTATATAGGTAAAATCCCACCGCTGCCACCAAATTTGTTATACGGTTTTCGGAATTTAGGTTTTTAAAAAAAGTTTAAATCACAAAATGTATATATTTCTTATTAAAACACTTTGAAATATAATAGATCAGAATGGAATTCGAATGTCGGGCAAGTGTTACCGCTTTGGATGCTTGTGACGAACTGACTCTTCAATGCAGGGGGCATCTAGTGCTTACAAATATGCTGACAAGGGTTGGATTAGGTAGCAGGCTAGGTCAGGTCTATTATATACAGGGAGCATATATAACAGCCCTCGGGGTTGAGACTAAACTTACACCAAAATGGTGAAGTTTTTATGTAAATGATGTTCTAATCTTGGGTATTGAGGGTTTAGGAGATTCAGGGGGGATATCTGATAGGTCTTGGGCACTTTCAATATTAAGCTTATTTTTAAATTTCTTTTTTAAAATACGGTTACACATGCCAGGCTTACAATGTTTATATACTAAAAATAAAATCAATGAAACAATTATTATAGAAATAACAATAGTTGTATATGAGTAATGATTACCGTAGAGAATAATATGCGGCTTAGTTGCAAAAGAATCTAAGTTTTTTATTATCTGGTTAGAGACTTTAGTGTGTTCAGATAATAGTGAGTCTAAATTAATATTTCTTAAATTTAACGACGGAATTTTATAGTTAATATTTTGAAATCTAGTGAAATTACAACATGTATCGTTAAGTATATCAATAGCATAATTAATAGGATGAATCTCTATGGTTTTAGAATATTTGGGAAGTAACTTTAAATCCTTAAAATAAGCAACACAATTAGAAGGGAGGTTAAATATATACCGGAACCCACAATGTTCCTTTCGTTTATCTCTGATTGGCAGTCTATTGATAGTTTAGAATTTTCACTTATTACATATAGCCATTTATTATTAGACAAAGATTGCCAAATTTCGACGTGGCCTTGAAAGAATTTAGTATCGCATACGGCTGGTACAGAGTTTAATGCTTTAGACATTATTTCCGATTCGCAGATCGGTGTTGCAGAACTAGAATACATATCTATAGAATCACAAATATAATAGCGATTGTATAGGACCTTACATCTATTTACACTATTCATCTTACAGTAAAAAGACTTATCTCTAGTTACACCAATATATTTAGTCGACGGCATTATTGTTGTATGTGTAATATTAGTTTTTACAATCATTGCTGGAAAGGGTAAACAGTGATATAGATTATATTCCTTAGGGGATACTAATGGTATCTTTAAAACAAATACAATTTTATTTTCACTATAGTAACTAGCGATGTCGGATATATTTAGTAACAAGTAAATATTTTCCAAAGATAAACTAACAGGGAATTGCCTAGAACTTGGTAAAAATCGATAGTTTTGTACTAATTCGTCGAATAACTGTTTTGGTGTAATGATAGATGGATGTAATATATTTGATTTACTGAACATAATGGCGTCGACAATGTCTTCGAGTTTAAAAGATAATGTTAATAAAATACCTTCTAAGATATTTAACATTTGATTTAACCTAGATCTTATCAATAAATTGTCTGTAATCATAGTGACATTTTGCAGACTATGGGATAAATTTTCCAGAGCAATATCTAATTGTTGCTCATTTATAGTAATTTTATTTATTGTCTTTTTAAAAGACGACAGAGTCGAGGTTGTTATCAAAATATTTTCTTTTATTAAATTAGATAATCTAGTTTGGTCATTTTCTACATTTTGAATTGCATCGCTGTATCTAATGGCGTCGTCTTCATTCATTGTACCAAAGAGGTGTTTGAATACGGTTCCGATTCCGGAAAACCATGCAGATCGCCGTGAACGACTTTCTATTAAATGAGAAATTGACTCAAAATTACGTACTATTTCATAGTAGCGAATAGATAATGGTTGCAACATATTATGACACTCGACTTCATTAAAAATATTACTGCGTCTGCATAAGTGTCGGGAGGTTCCTATCACACCGTTTAGATTATCGAAATGGGGTTTAATAAATGAAATATCATTCGGAATAACTACACTAAGATCTATTATTTTTAAAGAACCGATGGGGTCGAAATAAATTCCAGGACTATTTGCTGTTGACTGGAAGAATTGCTCTTGTGCCCAGGTCAGGCTACTGTAATAAAATTATAGAGTTAATGAATTTTACTATTTCGTATACATAAAAGGAGTTATAAGTAACTTATCCGTATATATATTTTTTTTTTTTTTTTTTTTTTTATTATTAATCAATCGCGGCGCCGAGCAAGTTTCACTTCATCATAGTGGTGAGTGACGTGGCGTCTGTTTATAAGTAATGTAAGAGTATTTCTACCATTTACCTTTATTACTTTATAGGGTCCCTTCCAAATCGGTGATAGGGCCTTACGTAATCTTAGGTGGTTTTTGAGGAAGACAAAGTCTCCGACTTGATATTTCATTGAGCGCGAACGCGAGTCGTAATAAGTTTTGGACACTTCTTTCGACCTATTTATATTTTCTACAGCTTTATCTCTCGTATATTTGAGGCGGTGTTGTAACATTTTAACATAGTCCGGGTAAGTGACGTCGGAAGCAGTTTCATACACGGAATTTGGAATATAGGGTTTGTGCCCGAATACTAATTCGTAGGGTGAATATTTAGTTGTAGTATGTATAGCTGTGTTATACGCTAACATCGCTGTATAAACGTATCTCGGCCAGTTATCTTGGCTTTCACAAACATAGGATTTCAGGTATTCTTTTAACGTGGAATGACTGCGCTCTAGTGCACCTTGAGTTTGGGGGTGGTAAGGAGACGACCACAGCTGTTTTATTTTTAGAAGTTACAGGTTTGTTTGAATAATTCAGCTGTAAAGTTGGTACCTTGATCTGTGAGGATAGTTTTAGGGATTCCAAATAAGGATATAAAGTGAATCAGACACTCACTTGTTTCTTCGGCGGTGGTGTTTCTAATTGGGTAAGCTATTGAGTACTTTGTTAAATCATCTTGGAGAGTTAATATGTATTTTAACTTAGCAGGCCCGGACTCTGGGAGAGGTCCGACTATGTCTAGGGACAATCTTTCAAAGGGAGTTGTGGAGGAACTTGTTATTTGCATAGGGGCTCTATTTATTTTGCGTAAAGCTTTATTAGTTTGGCAAGGTGAGCAGTCCTTTACATATCTCTCAATGTCACTACGCATATTCTTCCAATAATATTGTTCACGAATTTTATTGAACATACGATTTGAGCCGAGGTGTCCCGCTACAGGGATGTCGTGATTCTCTTTCAGAATCTTTTGGACTTCGCTAGGACTAGGATAGTAATTTTATTTCTATAAATGTGAATTTCTATTTTCGTATTATGAAATAAGTATGCTAGCATATTATAGATTTTGACATAGGCATGTCTATCAAACGGGTTTCGAAAGTCTGTTAGGCTTATTTTGTTAACAGACTCGTTACTCAGGACTAAATGGTTTCTCAAACACTTCAGGGATTCAAATATGTCATTATAACTACAGTCATCAAAGTGGTGTACTTTTGAAAATAAGAAATAATGTTGTTTTGTGTTGTGTAAAAACGATTTGAATGAATGTAATGTTTTTTTCGGATTGGATGAACGACTGAGACTCGGAAAATTTGATAGGATTTCTTCGACATAGGGCATTGATTCGTCGAGGTCAATGGATGTAGGTATTATAAGGATACTATGCGGGCTTTTTAATATGCTGTCATTATGTTCGATAATTTGGGTATCATATTGCAGGTTTGGAGAGTTCTTTAAGAATTGGGAATATGAGTCGGTTATTGGAGTGATTTTTGGAATTGTTTCAGGATTTTCAACTACGGGATTTTGGTAGCTTGTGCTAGGTTGAATTTCGTTAGATTTTGTTTCAAGTAATGTAGGGGTTAGTGTTGGATTGTCAAGTAGATGCTGTGGATCTGAGTACGCCGGAGATGGCATGTTCAAAGGTGTGAAGTCTACATGTTCATTGTTAAATGGACTAAAGTTCAAAGGACCGAGGTCTATAAGTTCGTTACCAGGATTTTCGGTAGTTATAGGATTTACAGGATTTATAGTATTGATTGGACTTTCGTTACGGATAGGGTAGCGTGAGAGTGCGTCGGCTGCAGAATTAGGTTTTCCTTTTCGGTATATGATTTCCTACTCATATTCCTCGAGTTGTAAGCGCCAACGTTGCATCTTACTGCTGGGGTCAGTATGATTAAATAACCATTTTAAAGGACGATGGTCGGTAACAATAAAGAATTTTCTACCGAATAAGTACGGCCTGAATGTTTTACAGCCGTATACAATTGCTAAAAGTTCTTTTTCTGTAGTGCTATAGTTAACTTCATTTTTGTTAAGTGTTCGTGACGCGTAGGCTATAGGATGCTCTTTACCTACAGGACCTTGGGAGAGGATAGCGGATATTGCGTAGTTTGACGCATCGCAGGTGAGCGTAAACGATTTTGTGAAGTCGGGGTAGATTAAGACCGGTGCAGTTATTAATTTATCTTTAAGGTTTTCGAAGGCGAATTGTTGTTCGTTGGACCAGATAAATGGGCTTTCCTTTTTCAAGAGGCATGTAAGAGGTTTAGAAATTTTAGAAAATTCAGGGATGAAACGCCTGTAGTATGATATAAGGCCTAAAAAGGATTTTATATCTTTAGGGCATTTTGGTACAGGGAATTCTTGAACGGATTTAATTTTATTTGGGTCAGGTTTCACACCATTTTCGGTAATTACGTGACCTAGGTAACCAACTTCCTTCCTCAAAAATTCACACTTGTCGGGCTGCAACTTTAAGTGGAAAATACGGAGTTTATGGAAGACAGCGGAAAGGTTTTGGATGTGGGATTTAGGTCATATGAATAAATAACGATATCGTCAAGATAGACGAAACATCGTTCTCCTTGCAGGCCGGTGAGGACGTTATTCATAAGCCGCTGAAAAGTAGATGGCGCGTTTTTCAGGCCGAAAGGCATCCTTTTAAATTCAAAATGTCCTTGGGGAACACTGAAAGCAGTTTTGCATGAATCTTGAGAGGCCATTTTAATTTGATGGAAACCGGAAGCCAGATCGAGGGTTGAAAAGTACTTTGATTTGCCTAATTGGTCTAATATTTCGGTTATGTTCGGGATAGGATATGTTTCGCCAATAGTAATATCGTTTAACTTTCGGTAATCGATGACTATCCGCCATTTCTTTTGTCCCGATGCATCGATTTTCTTTGGTACAATCCATATGGGAGAGGACCAGGGAGAGATAGAGGGTTGGATGATGTCTTGATCGAGCATTTTTTGAATTTGGTTTTGGACTTCTTGTTTATGAATTTCAGGAAATCGGTAGGATTTTACATTTATAGGTTGGTCAGAGGTTGTTCGGATTTCGTGTTGGAGAGCATCAGTAAAGGTAAGTTGATCATCAGGTAGGTGAAAAATGTCGGAAAATGCACTACATATATTGTACAGGGCTTCAGATTCTTCATGATTCAAATGAGACGTGCGGAGTAAGTTAAGCACTTCTTGAGTTCGTTTTAGGCATGTTTGATTGGATTGAGGCACATGGAGTACGTCGTAATGTAATGGATATAAGGTAAGATTAAGATTTGAATTTAACGAGACATTGTTTTCAGAGATGTTGAAAACAGTGATGTTGACTCTATTATTATTCTTTACATTTACTAAACAATTAGCAACCAATAGGTTTTCGTTTATGTGTTGGTCCAAAATAAGCCCATTTTTTAGTTCTGGGTTTTTAATTGAACACTCTACAATCATTTCGGAGCGAGGAGGTATATTATAAACAGGTTCTGTAAAGTAAAGTTTAAGTTTATTTCGGTTTAAATTGAATACATTGCGATTATAATCAATATTACACTGATAATGGGTAAGTAAATTATTTCCAATAATGCCATCATAGGTGAGATTGATCTCTTCAACGACATGAAATGTAAAGGCGACGGTCTCTTTGCCGAAAAGAAGATCGAGTTCGAAATTACCTAAGGTAGGAACGGCATCTTTACTGTTATCTATTCCTTTTAATTTAATTGTATCCTTTTTTAGTTTCAGGTTCAGGTGCGACTGAATGGATGATTGTTTAATAAGGCAGATTGAGGATCCAGTGTCTACAAGAAAGGTAAGTGGATTTTCAGATACACTAGTTTTTATTATTACATGAGGTAATGATTTTTTATTTGGATTACACGTAATCTCGTAAATTACATCATCTTTTGGAATAGGGTGTAGATTTAAGTTTTCATTATTTTCGGGATGTATTCGGCGATGCTCTGACATATGTGTACTTTTATGAATTGTTTCGGAAATAGGAATAAGATTACGAACACTTGCTTGGGGCTGGTTACCCGTGTGGTTCTGTGGATTCGAGACATGAACGTTTGCTTGGGGCTGGTTATCCTTGTGGTCCTGGGATATTGAAGAATGGACACTTGCTTGGGGCTGGTTACCCTTGTGGTCCTGGGATATTGAAGAATGGACACTTGCTTGGGGCTGGTTACCCTTGTGGTCCTGGGATATTGAAGAATGGACACTTGCTTGGGGCTGGTTACCCTTGTGGTCCTGGGATATTGAAGAATGGACACTTGCTTGGGGCTGGTTACCCTTGTGGTCCTGGGATATTGAAGAATGGACACTTGCTTGGGGCTGGTTACCCTTGTGGTCCTGGGATATTGAAGAATGGACACTTGCTTGGGGCTGGTTACCCTTGTGGTCCTGGGATATATGATGAAATGGTTTCGTGTATAGTTGGCTTTGTACATGGTTTGGTATGGTGTCATTGTGTTCAATTTGTTTGATAGAGAGTAGAGACTTGGGTCTCACGAGACACCACCGTGAGCCCACTAATCGTTCAAATTTCCGCTACCTAGATTTTGCTGATCTGCGTCGCTATTTTCGGTATCAATGTTGTATTGATTTTCGTCATAAGAAGTACTAGGTTGTGGTTGAGAGTAATCACGATCATAATTAGTTTCCACGAAGTTTACGCGTGCTGGCTGTGTTCGCGGATATCTTTGATGATTATTATCTCGACTGTAATTAAAACGATTAGGTTGAGACTGAGTTGCATAAACCGATTATTGTTATATTCGCGTTTTCTACACACTTCTATGGTGTGTCCTTGATTTTTGCAATAGCGACAAAATGCATTGTTTTGCATATGTATTTGGGGTTTAACATTGACATTGTGTATCGCCGGTCTGAATAAGTGATTAGATCGTTGCATATGACGCGGTGACATTGGAGTATGACTGGGTAAGTTACGTTTATACAACATTTGTTGTATCTTTTCTTCGGATACTGCTAAATTTAAGGCTTCATTCAGTTGATTAGGATTCTTACCACGGACTAAGTTGGAAATGTTCGGTTTAAGACCAAGTAAAAACGTATGGAGAGCGAGGTCCTCCATTGAAGCTATACGACCTTGTAGTTCAGACTTCTTCTTGTTCGACAATGTAATTTCTGTAAGTAACTTTGACAGGCAAGTTTCCAAACGCAACGCATATGTTGTAACTGATTCATTAGGTAATTGACGGCACTCTTGTAAATCGGTTAGTAAATGTGTATAGTGTTTCTTTTCGCCAAACTGTGTAAGAAGGAAGTCGCTAAGTTGCGCCCACGAATCGTATTCTTTAATTGAAACAGCAGCGCTAGCTCTTCCTCGTAATTGAGAAAGAATGTATTTAAAAACAGTCGATTTCTGTGAATCCGTTGCTAAAGACATGGCATTATCGCAGTTTGTTATAAATGAATTTAATTCTTCGCGAGAGCCATCAAAAGTATTTATGAATTGAAATAGTTCTCCGGCTCGCATTGATTCCCCTTTTTCGGCTTTAATAGTAGAATCTTTATTTGCCATTTTTAATTATGTTATTATATAAAATACGAAATTTAATTAATATTGGAATGTTACGGTGTAATAGGCGGCCAACCGAGTAACTTAATATGAGCTACTGATAAGCGCAGGTGCAGTGGCGAAGACGCTCTTCCTATGAATTATGCGTTAAGTATAATGTTATAATTCGAGAATGGTAATTGAAATGGTAATATGCTTAAGGAATTATATACTTATTATTACATTAAGTACATGAAAAGTTTTTAATTATTGTTCATAGAAGTATTATAATTATTTTGAACACAACACTTTGATAACGAGGCACGGCTTTGTAGTATCACTGAAATTCGGAGAAGTTTTTAGCACTTACAGGATCGCGACGAAGTAGAGATGCAGGAACATATTCTTGATAAGATTAGCGCTCTTTATTCGGTCACGCTATGCAGCACGAAGACTTGTAGGCGCTCCGGAACAGGCTGGATTTGTATATTTCACAGGAACAGGATTTTGAGGATGAGATGATTTATATTTTGCGAAGATTATTTATCTCACCCGAGTTCGACACTAATTTAGGTACAGACGTTTACTAACACTTGCACTTCACTTGTCTTATTTTCCACTGATCGCGTATTGGAGACGGACCGAGGACCAGTAGTATGATCCCTTAAGCTGCCTGTATTGTACTTTAAGATTTATTGGACATAAAACCATTAATATTGTAAAAATTATTCTCGATTAACCAATTTTAAAATTTTATTTTAAATAACCTAGAATTTAACATTTTAAGTTCCTGAATTATGTTGTTATATATCTGCACACACATAAAGAGACATCTATTATATTTTCTCAATTTAGGATTATCACTTAGTACAAGTCTGTATGGGTTCCGCCGATAGTTTTTATCCAAACGCGCCAAAAATATTTTTTGTGGTTCACGACGAAAAATTTTGTTTACGCTGATATAGATAATGATATGTATGCAGGGTTGGTTATCAAATCGGCGGGAATTTCTACAAGCTGTACGAGGCTTGTTTCGACCGAGGGCTACTGACCACAGTCTACGTACATCATACCGTGACGCCTTTAAGCCACTTCATGCAAAACGGCAGCAGACCGAATTTTATTGGTAAGATTTTTATAATTTTTTTTTTGACACTTACACAACGTTTTTTAGTCTCAACCTAGGCAACGCTTGTACTATGGCTAATAGATAACTGACAAACAAACTTAAAAATACTTTTCTTTTAAAGTTTTTTTATAGTGCTAATCTCTGCACCTAAGATTGAACATTAAAACATGTAGAAAAAGTACGAAAAGACTGTCGCCGCTGTGGGAATCGAACCCACGTCTTCGGCATTCGCGGCCTGACGCTCTAGCCACTGAGCTAAACGGCTGATAGCCACAGCGACGAAAATCTTAACGCCTTCTTTCTACATTGTTATTTAGCATTTGAAGCATATAAAAAAAGCCTATAAAAAAACTTTAAAATTTATAAAAAGCAATGGCGACATCTCTCGTTCGAATTATCGTTGTAAAACGATATTCGAAATTGTTTGTATGCTGGAAAGGATATAACAATAGATTCGCCAAGCATTGCTTCAATGGCCTCGATATATGGAAGAAAAAATATCGTTTTAACGATATTCGTTTTAGGCCCTGTTGTCCAAAAAAAAAAAGGCGTCGGGGGTCGTGGGTTCAATTCCCACGGGACAACTATTCGTGTGATCCATAGATATTCGTTTCGCATCTGGATGTCTGTGTGAAATTTATGTTTGTAAAATGTGCTTACAACACAGGATAATGTTATCCCAAAGTAAGGGCTATTTTAAAATTAATAATAAAAAGTCTCGTTAATTTCGCAGAGGGCGACCTGTTCGGCAAAATCAAAATGACGAAGGTCTACGCGGTCGAGAATCAGAGGGCGCGTCTTAAAGCGACCCTCGGAGCAGGCGCCGACCAAACGTACATAACGAAGAAACAAGTGTGTTGATGAATTTTACAATTATCTATGTCTCGGTTTTTTATGTGGCCTAGTGCCAAACGCACTTAAAACCAGGTGAACCATCACCTGGTTTTAAGTCATAACCGCCGCCCATGGACATTTACAATGTAGTGTTACAAATGCGTTGCCACCTTTTAATAAAGTGGGCCCCGACTACCTCGCTCACCAGACGAAACGCAGAAGTGTAACACTTCCACTTGAAGCCGACCTTCTGCGAGGTTGCGGTACTTACCCGGACGGAGCTGCCCATTCGTGCAACAGCGTACACTGTTGCTTGGCCCACACTCGGTGTCTGTTCTCGTTGGCACAGTTACTAAGCCATTGGCTCCTTGATTTGACTATTGGTAGAACCATTGCGCAGCTTCTGTTGTTGCAATAAAGAGTTGGTTCCCCGGAAATACCAGATCTAACAGAAGAGCGGAGAAGAAGTGATATTTTTGCACTTTACTCGGTGGGTAAAGTAAACGGGGTCCAGGTAGAATTTTTTTTTTTTAATTTATTAGGCCGCCCATAGACATAAGCAACACCTTTGAGGTTGAGAACTGTTAACAGAATCGGCCCCAGTTATTGCACACTGACGAAACGCAACAATATTATATTCCCACTTCACATACGTGTTCTGTGTTTCCGTGCTATACGAACTAGCTTTATATTTCATACAAATTGTAAGTAAATTGAAATTAAATTAGGAATTAAGCCAAGAGGATAATCCTAAAGGTTTAATTTTTCCAGTTTTTGAATCGTGGCCATTTGGCCGCACGGGCCGACTTCATAATGCGCGCGGCGCAAAAGGCCTCCTTCCACTACATAAACGCGGCGCCGCAGTGGATGCGCGGGAACGCAGGCGATTGGGCCGCGCTCGAAGAGGTTAGCTTTTGTAAGATAAACGATCGAACACACAAAATTGGACAAATTGTAGCCTTCGGGGATAAATTTACTTATTTTCGCAGCGTTAGCTGCGCACTCCATAACGCATAGTACTCCATAACAATGATGTTTAATAATAAATATAAATGTCGCAGGTCCATACTTCGCGGCGTTTAAAAATTGTACCGCTTTAATCATAATGTCATCAAGCAAATGTGACAGATGATATAGAACGTATGATATCGAAAGAGATGGCTGTCTATAGAATTGCAATTTAATTACAGCAATTGGTGTAATTAGAGTGCCTCAGTTTTGGTGCGTTATTGTCAAATATACCTTGCATTTGTATATTATATCATCGGGTGCATGGCGCGCATCAATAAAAGGAGTACACATCAAGTTTAGAAAGTACGTGCCGTACTAGAAACTAATTTTAAACGTTACCTCATTTATACCAACAATTATTTTTTTATTTAAACTTTTACACAAAAAATAAACATTCTGTATAGGCGGACTTTATGCCTAAGGGGCATTCTTTCCCAGTCAACCTATCAATTACTATGCGAAGAAAATCTATGTATATAAAACAAGAACATTACATCATTACAAAGATTACTCAGCCGTTGCATAACTGTCTGAAGTAGTTTTTTTTTTTTAATTCTCAATTTGTCGATCGATGAGATGAATAGGATGTGGCTTCGAGGATTTCGTCTCAAGTACCTGTCACTTCAAACTTCAAACGTTCGCTGCATTCAGCCTTTATGTCTGCCAGGCTGTTCGCCGCCGGATCTCTAAATACGGCAGGGCTGTGAGCGTCTACACGGGCACCCACGGGGTCAGCTGGCTGACGGACTCGCTAGGGCTGCCCAAGGGGTTGTTCCTGCTCACGGACGAGAACAACAACGCCGTGGTGCCGGTACCGCTGTATTTCTACAAGGTAAGGAAACTTGAAAACGAATTTTTAGTTCAATTCTTTACGTGTCAATGACAAATCATATCTTTTCTCAATCATTTCTTTGAACTGCACAATTTGTAAAAAGAGAAAAGAAGTAAAGTAACAGCCTATAAATGTCCCACAGCTGGGCAAAGACCTCCTCTGTAAAGAGGTAGAGGTCATGCGACCCCACTGCGGGTTGGCGGACTTCACATATTTTCGAAATATTTTTTTTTCTATTATTTCGAAAATATGCAGGTTTCCTTACGATGTTTTCCGTCACCGCTGGGCACATGATAAGTCAGCATATAAATTTAAGAATTTCATTGGTCTCGGCACCGGGATTTGAACTCCGGTGGTTTGAGTATATTGAATTAAAAGCAAGCGCCGGACACTTACGCCCGGTTTCTGAAATACTGATCGTCGTAGAAGTTAACTAATCAGCTGTGAAATGGCTTCTTAAATAACATTTGGATTGCCAAAAGGGTGGTTAAACTCTTGGAATTAATCATTCTGATCAACCAACTATAACATTTGAAAAGCCATTTGAGTTTGACAGCTGATTCAGAAACCGAGCGTTAGTGATCTCGGCTATTTTATCCTTGGATACTGGGCAATTCGCCACAGGTTAACTGTGGTAGAGCTGTTGCGTAGCCCTATGCGTAGTACGCTGTTGCACGAATTGCAGGTTCGTCCGGGGAAGTACCACGACCTCACAGAAGACCGGCGTCAAGTGGAAGTGTTATAGTGTTTCGTATGGTGAGTGAGTTGACCGAGACCCGCTTTATTAAAGGTTGTTAACGCATGTGCAAGAATTCATGGGCGGGGTATTGTGTAAGTCGTATGATATAAGTCGAACCGCCTACAACTTTTCACATAAAAAAAAAAGATTCTAGGATCATATGACGACCCGTATGGCGTAGTGGGTAGTGCCTCCTCCGCCAGAGGGTGTGGGCTACTAGCGAAAAAATATTGTGTCATAAACATAGTGTTTAACTGGTGTCTTTATATATATATATATATATATATTTCGGAGAATGAAGTAGATTTATTTCTTGTACGATATCATGGCTGTCGATTATGTCGTTATTAAGTAGTAAGAATCAGTGCGCACAACCGGCGCGGTCGATCGCCAGACGTTAGTGATCATATATTAGATTTTAGAGGAACTAACGCCCTGTGGATATATTCGAAAACAAAGTAACTCCGTGAATCAGTGACGTCGTTAAGTCACTTCGGGGACGCGAGCGATCACGGACCCTTCGAACTTCGGAGCGAAAACTAGTGATCAAGACGATACCAGACCTCGGGATGCTTATGAATAAAGTCTTCAAAAGAGTCGTTTTTCTCTCCAAATCCTTCGACAACACGTAACAATATATTACAAAGTACTCGGCGCGGACCGAACTACAGTACGCCATCGACAGGCGCTAGTAGTCGAAGAGTACTAAGAGGCTACCATAGATGGAACCACTTGTATGAAATAACATCATTTCGGAACTTCTCTCACATATATATAACTAGCGACCCGCCCCGGTTTCTTACGGGTGTAATGTATTATTACATTTAACCTTCCTCCCGAATCACTCTATCTAGTAAAAAATCCGTATCAAGATCCGTTTCGTAGTTTTAAAGATCTAAGGATACATGTGTATTTACAAAAGAAATGTAAGTTTATGTATGTTTATCAGTAATTAGCTAGAACCCATAGTATTGATTAGTTTGGGATTGGAGAACGTAATGTAAAAACGTGTCCTAAAATATTTATATATTATTTATGTATAATATTCTTCCAGCTTGTCTACGACCCCGAAGAGCTGAAGGCGGTCGCCTTCGTCTCGATCAACTCGTCCTACTACAACAGGAGTACGGTGGAGGGGTTGACCTTCTGTCGGGACGTATGCGCCGGCAGCCGCGACTACTCCTGGCTGAGGTGGCGCCCAGGAGATGGGACTCACAGCTTCTGCTGCGACTACCGGGATTTCGTACGCGTCGTGACGCACCTGCCCAAGTTGAAGGTGGAGGGCCTCTTCTATTAGGGCTTCCGTGAGGCGCTATTAATTACGCGAGAGGGGCGAGGGGGTTTGGCGACGACCCGAATGGCGTAGTGAGTAGTGTACCTGCCTCCTGCGCCAGAGGGTGTGGGTTCGATCCCCACTGCTGGAAATATATTGTGTGATGAACATGGTGTTTTTCCAGTATCTGGGTGTTTCTATATATATAATATGTATTTATTTACAAAAGAAAAGTATGTTTGAGTATGTTTATCAGTTTTCTAGTACCCATAGTACAAGCTTTGCTTAGTTTGGGACTAGAACATGTTGTGTACAAATGTGTCCTAAATGTATTAAATGTATTAAAACTGCTGAACATAGGCCTCCCCCATAGACTGACACGAAGTACGGCCCTGAGCCATCTGCATCCATCGACGAAAAGACGAGAAGCAGGCAGTGTGTAGTGTGACCTTGACTCGCCGTTTAATTTTTATCATGGTGCCTCAATTTCGAAATAAAATCAGATTATACTCTAAACCTGTATTTAAGGATAATATTCTAAAAATTTTAGGATTCTTTGTAGTGTGATTTTGGGTGGGGGGTAGTCCTAAACCTCACCACGTAACTAAGGGGGAGGAGGGGGTTAAAATGCTATATAAAAAAACATCACGTGATTGATAGAGGGCCCCTAGCCTTGTGAACTGTTATATTAGTCGTTTTGATTTCGCCGCGGTGTACCTTGTGCACGTGGTGTCGGTTCCGCCTTAGGCGAGAACGAACTCATTGGCTGTATAGATATGTGTGGGTATAGATAGAGCAATGATATTACATATTGTTGTGCTGTTATCAATTTATTTTTAGGGCTCTGACCCAAAAGGTAAAACGGGACACTTTTACTATACTCCGCTGTCCGTTTGTCTTTCAATTATTCAACTAAAGGCCCATTTACACGATGCCATTTTCTTGTACATGCAAGAGCAATAATTGAATGCAATTAATTGCGCGCAATAATTGGTTAGACCATTTGTTGTTTAGACCATGCAACTTATTTATTGCTTCAATTTAATTGTATACAACAGGCAAGAAACTGGCACCGTGTAAATGGGCCTTAACTATCACGGTTCATGAGATAATTGTGTATCTCATGAACCGTGATAGTTGGACAGTTGATGTATTTCTGATGCCGCTATGCAATGAAAAAACAGAATAAAAATATTTATGTGGGGCTCCGATACAACTCACCAGACATGATTTTTTTGCTGTTTCTATGGATGATGGTACGGTACCGTTCGTGCCTGAGTACCACTCGCACTTGGCCGGTTTTTAGTACAGTGGTCCGTCACTTACGGACCAAAGCAAGTACGGCCGTAGCCTGAGTTTAGTCTCGGGGCGGTTCAAGAAAATGAGGACTGTGGGACAAAAATGTGCATTGAATAAGAATGATTAACGTTAAAAATTCCGTTCGGTATCTTAATTGTTTTTTTTATGTGAAAAGTTTTCAAACGAGCAGACGGTTCACTTGATGTTAAGTGAATACCGCCGCCCATGGACATCTGCTACACCCGAGGGTTACAGATGCGTTGACAACCTTTTGAATATCTGGCCCCGGCTACCTCACTCACCGGACGAAACGCGAAAGTATTTGTCATACTTCCACATTACGCTGGTCTTCTGTGAGGTCGTGGTACTTACCCGAACGGGCCTGCCCATTCGTGCAACAGCCGAGGCTGCTGCGTGGCCCTACCACCTCAGAATGTAATTTGAAAAATTGTTGTAATATTTGAGCGGGAATAATTGGTTGGTTCGTTTAATGTACAAAATAAAAATGCACTTTTATCAATTTATATTAAATTGACGGACCAAATGTGACTACTTTCTCCTGTCTAGTTGGGGTCGGCACATTATATAAATCAAGTTGCAAATGGTATTCATTAGGATTGACCCTGGGTATAAATAATACTAAATAAAAATAATATAAAAATAAATAATATAAAGAATATAAATAATACGAACTAATGGAAAATAATATTTCTTACTTTTTTTTCTTGTAAGATTGCCAAGAATGTGAAATTTGATGAGATAAAATTAATTTCATATACAATTGTTTCCAGTGAAAGCAAATAAAACATTTACATGTTAAAACATGTTTTATTTGCGTTCACATATTGTTTTCAATAATTTAGTGTATTTGATATATTCCAGTCATATAATGTCATTAATAAATGGAATGGACCAATCGACATATAGATATGTCTATATTTTTAGATTAAGGTACGCTAAACAAGATGTTAAGTATAGTTTTTAGAAAGAGTGAACTCCCTTAACTATTTAGGAATTGTCTTAGACGAAAAAATGACCTTCAAACATCACCTTCAAACTCTCTCTAGCCGTGTGAGAAAACTTATATTCACAATGAAGAAGCTGAGAGACTGCTCCTCAATTGAAATTCTTCGCATAGTTTACCACGCTCTATGTCAATCTGTTTTACAGTATGCAATTTCAACATGGGGAGGAGCTAGCAAAAGTTTATTCCTGGAAGTTGAAAGAGCCCAACGTGCCGTAATAAAGGTCTTGTTAAAGAAACCTTTTCGATTATACTGAGACACTCTACAAGGAATTTCTCGTTCTTAGAGTTAGGCAGCTATTCATCCTTAAATCTCTCCTTCACGTGCATAAAAATCTCAAACGCATTTCCGACTATCAGTCTTTACTTACGAAAAGGGTATTTAGTATTCCCAAACCCCGCTTTTAGTCCCTATTCGCTAGAACGTTGTCCAGCTTATTTACATACGCTTGTTTACAATTCAGTTATAAAACAATGCGATATCAAAGATCTGTCCTATTCAGCATGTGAACGCGTTGCAAAGCACTGGTTGCTTTCGCTAAGTTATTATGATTCTGAAAGAGTACTGCTTGGTTAACGTACGTAACGATGCTCACACACACACACACACACCCGCGCACACGCACACACTCACTCACTCACACACGCACACAAGCTTTCTCTCTCTTACACACACACACATGCTCGCACATTCACTTTCACTAAACATCCCACTCTGAAAGGCCTGCGCAGTTATTAATATTTTTCATCTCCATCTCATTTTAAGCCACAATTACCAATATACTTTGTGGTTTTCGTTTCATTTATTCTTTATTTTTTTTTTCATCTTAGTCACTTTATTTTTGCTATTAGCGAAGAGTCTTCACGATGTAACTTAACACCTATCGCAAATCTGGCAGCTCTGGCTCCCAAGATACAAGCAATGCTTAGTTTGGGATCCATTGTTAATGTTTCGTAGCTTGAGGTTAGTTACAAAATTTTGTATTAATTTTCATATCTATCTTCTTATTTTTAAGACATGTATTGTAACTTACTTTTGCATCTACTTAGATAAATAAAAATTAAAAAAAATTAAATTAAGTTT
Organism: Iphiclides podalirius; assembly: GCA_933534255.1. Classification (NCBI taxonomy): domain Eukaryota; kingdom Metazoa; phylum Arthropoda; class Insecta; order Lepidoptera; family Papilionidae; genus Iphiclides; species Iphiclides podalirius. The sequence continues at coordinate 6,330,903 of OW152841.1, read as the reverse complement.
TTGTAAATTAAGTGTTGATAATTGTATTGTGAATAAATTTTATTTACCAAAATTTTATGGAGTTTAATTCAAATTCATTGAAGCCTTGTGACATTGCGTACAAACATTCAAAAATAAAAATCTACAAATCTAAAAATCACGAATCTAATTGGGACAAATTTCCAAGTTTATTTTATATAAATGACAGAAACGATAAAAAGTAGTCCAATTATAAATTCAAAAGGCCAAGCGAAGATAATACGTTCTCTTAAATTCTAGACTAGTTTTATATATGAGAAAAAAATCCCACACATTAAATTAAAGAATGATTAAGTATACTTGTTAATATTTATTTCACTATTAAATTCGATTTATATACATATATTTCAATATAATATACTTAAACTAGTGTCTTTACATTTGAGATTTCATTTCTTTCCAGCCCTGCCTTTTCGTAATGTCTTCGTAAACTCATTTTTGTGCTATCAATTCGATTCTTTAATTAACAAATGAGATTACTCTGACAATAAGATTCATCACATTTCAGATCACAATAAGTTGTTAAAGTTTATTAATTATTATATTTTACACCAATGAACTTGTGACACAATTACCTTCGATTTATAAATGAAATTGAAAATTAAATAAAACAGACGCTCGTGAACAGACAAATTACTAAATGTCAATCCACTTGACAGCTGAAATGGCGGGAAAGTTAAATTACCGTATGTATCGTCGCGGCACATTTTAAGAAGAGTGAATTAAAAAAAAAACTCCTATTTATTTGCATACTATGATTGTGTACCCGATTTTAGTTCAAAATTGATTAACACGAATCATATTTAACTAATACAACAAATAATAAAAAGTCCTTTAGTCCCTAAAAAGATACTGAAGTTACAATCGACTTAACGCATTCACCACGACGATATTTTAATGTAAAAGCAAGCGGAAAAGCATTTCAATAACCATATTCGAAATCGATTGATGTTTGAACAAAAACGTCGACATATTCGGTTCATAAAACTATCCTGTATACGTGAGATAACATTTCACACTGCAGCGTGTTTGCGACTCTGTGCTATACTAAAAAGATCCAATCACGCTGAGGAACTTATTTGAGGTAAATAATACTAAGTTGTTTGTTTTAATTTACTAAGTAGGCGCGCCCAACTAACATTAAGTTGGGGGCTCCCTTCCTTCGATGATTGCAGTCAGGGCCTGTCTGTCCCGTTTGTTCTCGCAGGCGCATGTCACCAGCGCCAAGAGATGCTTATCCGAGTACTCAGTCCTCTCCGTTATGAACTCCTCGAGGCCGCTGCGGGGTAGGTAGTACGCCTTGACGTACCTATCCACGTAGTCCTGGTAGGGGACGGGCTTCAGACCCGATATCTTCTCCAGCTTAACGAACAGCTGCCTGTAGTCCAGCTGCATCAGCCCCCTGCCGCCGTTCGAGCACTTCGTCGCGTTCGAGAATCCCTCCACTAGCAGGTGGACCACGAACTTCGACACCATCGACCAGACGGAGTTGAGGACTTCCCGGTTCAGTGACACCTTCGCGGCCACGTTCTCCAATCTGAGCGCGAAGACTTGCACCCTCCTCACTATCATGTCAACGTAAGGGCTGTGCTCGACCGCCACGCTCTTCACGTCCCACTTCACCTGGGACATCGCCACCAGAGCGGATCTGGCGTCGACAGCCCTGGACGCCGAGCACATGTACACTGGTGCGCGGAGGTCTACCGCCGCCGCTAGGGTGTTCTCGCTGAAGTGCTCCAATATCATCCTCTGGTGCTGCGCCACGATCGTCTCCAGGTACGGCTGGAGCAGTTGGTACTGGCGGGCGAGGAATATTGCGCTCTCCACGGCGACTATCCTCTCGCCGAGTCCGTGGAGGTCCGCCTCCGACGTCAAGTCCAATTGGCGCGGCGGCTCCGGACGGAGGAATCTCCCGCCCTCCGCGCCGACGCTGTTCGAAATCCGCTTGAGGGCGGCGCTGAGCTTTGGTGTGTACAGCGTGGCGGACGCCACGTCCAGGTCGGCCGTGAAAAACTCGTGTACAGCGTGGAAGTAGTAGTCGAACAGCTGGTTCATGATCACGACCACCTCGAGCGAGATCTGCGGCAGGTAGCGGCCGATCTGCAGGTACTGGCCGCAGTTCCTCAGCACGGAGAGCGTCGTGCTGGTCACTATGACGCCGCCCCGCGCCCTGGCGGGGCTCTCCCCCTCGGCGTCCTCCACGTAGTCCGCTCTGAGCTCGTCGGGCTCTTCGTCCGAGTCGCTGCTCCCCGGTTCCGGTTCGATTCCGAATATGTCGTCGTTCGTCACGCCCTCGTCGCGGAACATCTCGAAGGGGCTGCTCGTCGACTTGGGGCTGAAGTGGCGCGCGATGTACACGCTGTCGTCCTGCGAGTGGGCCGAGGAGGTTGTGTCTGACTGGGCGGTGCTCTTCGCCCCCTGCTCGGCTTTGGCCGGGCCCAGGTATTTCTTGAACTGCCTGAACTCCTGCAGGTGCAGCAGATTGAACGACTGCCGCACGGGGCACTGCTCCCAGCCCTCGTTCTCCAGGAACAGCTTCAGCTCCTCCATGCGTCCCCTGTGGTAGTTCTCGATGTACGAGACGCTCTGCGTCCTGATGAAGTCCTGCAGCAGGTCGGAGGTGTCGCCGCAGAACACCTCCGCGACCTGGGTGAGCCTCCTCAGTATTCCCAGCACCTGTATGAACTTCTCGAACGGGTACTCCTCGAGGCCGGAGCTCTTTAAGAACGTTGAGATCTTCGCCTGCACGTCGTGCCAGATGCGTATCAATCCCGCTTTCAGCTTCTGCCGTATGTACTCCCTGCTAACGTTCCTCTCGATTTCGAGCACGTTGTTCGACCCTCGGACCCTCTCGTCGTCGTGCTTCGAGTGCCAGTCGACGAGCTGGTAGTAGCTCCTCATGACCTTGAACAGCTTCTCGCACAGATCGAGCAGGCAGCCGGGCGCCTTGTTGGCCGCCACGCCGAGGCACATCTCCTGGAACTTGGTCTCGATCGAGACCTCGCCCGCGTGCGGCCTGAGCGCCTCCATTGATGACTCGTTCACCGCCGAGGAGTAGTGCATGTGGAGCTGCTCCATCGCCGCCTGCGTCTTGCCCAGCAGGTCGTACGCCCTCTTCAGCTTGGCGAAAACGTCCGCGTCGAAGTGGTAGCAGACGCCCGACAGCACCGAGTCGAGCCGCTCCTCGGTCATGTCGAGGGTGTCCTGCAGGCGGGAGGAGAGGTCCGCTATGCATTTGTACTCCTTGTGGCGGGCGGCCGCCTTCCTGCTCCTCAGTATCAGGTCTATCGCTTCGTAGTACTCCCTCTTGGCGAGCAGCGCCGCCACGTCCGCCTCGACGCTGCGCAGTTTCCTCAGCAGCTCCAGGGACTTCAGCACCGACTTGATTATCTGCCGCTTCCTCACGCTCCTCAGGATCGCGAAGGTCGACATGGTGAGGTTGTTCGACGCGTGGCCGAGGTGCTGCCTCGCCTCGCGGCACTTGTCCACCGCCTTGGCGAGTTCGGCGCGTATGCGCTGTATCTCGGCGAACTCGCGGTCGCAGTTGTCGCGCTGCTGGGATATCAGGTGGAGCGCTTTGCCCGACACCACCTGCGGGATTGGAGGGAGCGTGGTGTTTTATGGCACGCGAGCAGTTCGTGGGGTTCACCTGACATCATTGAATATCGCCGCCCGTGGTCACCCACGGCCCCTGAGAGGGTTGAGGTGCGGTGCAAGCCTAAGAGTGGCGAGGGCTACTTGCCATGCTCACCAGACAAGACGCAGGTGGCGGATGAACCACCTATATATATATATATATGTATATATATACAGCATGTCGTTACCATCGCGACAATAAATGAACACACGTCTAACGCTACTTGCTAATAATCATAAAAAAATATTAACGTTAAACAAAATCCATAAATAAAAAAAAATATTTTTCACACAAACTAATTAAGTAAAAAAGAAACAAATTTGTAACATCCTATACAACTCGCGCCACAGCGTCGCATTACAAGCCTCTCCTTCTAACAGTATGTTTTGTCTCTTTTAAATTCATTCAACCCATTCATATGCTATGTGACCTTTACAAATGAACTTTACGTTACTGTTTTATACGTAAGGGTGTTCTAAAATTCTTTGTTTTGGAAAATTTAATAACTCTGTAAATATTGATGTTTAAAGAATTTAAATGTTTAATACAACTTTAAAAAGTTATCCCCTATATGTGTGTTCATTTATTGTCGCGATTGTAAAGACACGCTGTATATATATATATATATATATATATATATATACTAGCTGCTGTCCGCGACTAAGTCTGCGTAGAGGGATAAAAGTTTAGGGTTGCATGTATTTTTGTATGCTGTATCATAAAAAAATAGAAATTAAAAATTTTGTCTAAAAAATAAAAAATAAAATTTAGGGGTGGACTACCCCTAACATTTAGGGGGATGAAAAATAGATGTTGGCCGATTCTCATAGATACCGGATAAGCACAAAAAATTTCATCAAAATCGGTCAAGCCGTTTCGGAGGAGTATGGCAACGAAAACTGTGACACGAGAATTTTATATATATATATTTATTTATTTATTTTATTCATTTATTTGTGTATAGTAGTGTTGTGTACATATATCTATAATACCTATATTTACAATAGCGTATACCTCAAACTCTTCTCACTGATCATTTTATCCTCAGTAACATGGTTGCCTGGAAGAAATCGCTTCTAAGCGATAAGGCTGCCAATTGTACCTTTATGTAGTTGTTTGTTACTTTTGTAATTTTGTCAATAATAAAGCGTATTTTCATTTCATTTCATTTCACCTCCACATCTACATCCATAAATTCCACAAGTGCTGTGTACATTGTCATGGACACAGCACTTAGGAATTGATGACACATTGCCAAACTTAAAAAGAGTAAAGCAAAAGTAGCAGCCTATATATGTCCCACAGCTGGGAACAGGCCTCCTCTGTACAGAGGGTATTAGGGGGTTGGTACCGTTGCGATGGTCTCCTTCCCCCACCGTGCTCACCTGCTGCTGCCGCTTGAGCTTCACGAACATCTCCTCGACCGCTTGGCAGGTGGCCGGTGCCGGCGCGTGCTCCAACACGTAGCGAGCCGCGTCAAACTCCGAGGGCGGCGAGAAGTAGACGTTGTCGATCTCGCGAAGAACCTAAAGGGAATATACCCAAAACGTAGTACACTATGATCCGAAACAAGTAGGTTGTGAGCTGGCAAATATCATACGCTATTGCCCAAAGACCTATACAAGTGCATATTTCTATTAACGAGAAACAAACCCGACTTCAAATATCTCGCTCTGTATTCATTTTATAATTGATTTTCAGGACTTCATTGAGTATCTCTGGAGCCCGAGGTCCAATGAAATTAACATGGGACCACATGGGAAGTGCCAGCTTTCAAATAAAAAAAGAATCATCAAAATCATCAGTAACAAACATAAAAAAGAATACAGTCGAATTGAGAACCTCCTCCTTTTTTGAAGTCGGTTTAAAACAAATAAGATTAATGGCCTCGAAGAGACTGGGAGAATGAATGCCAGCAGTGTCTCCTCCGATCAACAGTTGCTGATTGTCTCTTCTACATTAAGTTTGTATACATTGTAATGCAGCCACTCTACACTGAGCCCTTAATTACATTGACGACCCGAATGGCGTAGTGGGTAGTGTACCTGCCTTCTGCGCTAGACGTTGTGGGTTCGATCCCCACTACTGGAAAAATATTGTGCGATGAACATACATAGTGTTTTTCTAGTGTCTGGGTGTTTATTTATCTGTAATATGTATATATTTACAAAAGAAAAGTATGTTTAAGTATGTTTATCAGTTATCTAGTACCCATAGTACAAGCTTTGCTTAGTTTGGGACTAGAGAATGTTGTGTAAAAATGTGTCCTAAAAATATTTATTATTATTATTATAATTATTTCTCACTTTCAATATATAAATAACAGGACATAATAGCAGATCATAGATAATTAAGGTCATACAAATACTTATAACAGGCTGTTGACTCTGTGGTGTTATTACCAAGGTTCGACTCCCACATGAGACAACTATTTGTGTGACCCATAGACAATTGTTTCGCATCAGTTCGCTAACAAAACTTCCAGCTGTGATCATAATACAATTCACCTCAAGGTCAGCTGCCGAATGAGCCACGCTGAGTGAGCGCGAGTTGACGCCGGGCGGCTCATTACGCTTCTCGACACTGTCTTCTGATAGCATTTTTCGCTGAAATAAAAGAGTAATGTATTTACCACAAATTCACTCAAAAACCGCTGTTGCAAGAATTCTATCCTTCATGTGGACGCTGCCTTACCTCCGCGCCTCCAGGCTTTAAAAAACACTAGGGGTAGGACAGAGCAAAACCTCTGAACCAATTATATGGTGTAGTTAAGTTAACAAATTGGAATAGGAAGTAGTTTTTCTTTCAGTACTATGTGTACTACTTCCTCACTGGACATTCCACATATATGTTATACTCTATGCATATTATAGTCTGTGGGGTGAAATATCGTCTTTTTCAATACCATTAAATAAAAAATAAATAAATAAACAAAAATCACTGTATTGCCTTCTTTATAACTTAAAACTAAAAATGCATTTTTAAACTTAAAGTACACAATAGAATGAAGGCAAAGGAGGTGGCTCAGCTTGTGCTGATCGTGACAGTGGTACCGAGCAGTGCTGGTTTTCAGCCTCTCCTCTCCCACTTCCCGAAGTGTTTTTCGGAAGTTTTAGTTCAGGCCTACCAAGCGAAAATGCGAAGTGCGTGCGTGCGTGCGTGTGCGTGCGTGCGTGTGCGTGCGTGCACGTGCGTGCGTGTGTCGGTGTGTGTCGGTGTGTGCCTGTGTGTGTATGCGTGCATGCGCACATACGTGTTTGTGTGTGTGCATGCTGTCCATACCTAACTGTATAATGTGGGTTACTTATTAAAATAAGCTTAAAAATTTCTAATGGGTGTGGGTCAAGTTTTAATAGCTGTGCATGAGTATAGTAATTCCCTTTTAGCAGACATGTTGAGTATATTATTCCTATTCAAACATGGTGTGATGAATTCTCTCCAGGATATGTTATAACAAAAACGTATACATGCATTTTGTACTCTTTATGTTAATCTGTCTGTTTTAGAGTTTAGCCTTGGGCCAAACACAGTGGAGCAATAATTAAATTGAGACAACACTAGTGACTCAGTTAGAAGCATTCAGAGATTTTCATTAATATATGGTCTAATTTTGTATAAGGTTTTTAATTTATAAAAGGTGTTTCTAACTTTACTGTTTATGTGTTCCGTATATTTTGGTTCCCTATCTATAATACCAGATTTCATGGAGAGTTTACTTGTTCAAGTTTTATGTCATTTATTTTTACCTTTACTCCACAATTCAGTGTCTTTTTTATTTGATGTTTCTTCCCGAGCACCAACATTTGATTTTTTTCATTAATTTTCGATGATTCAAATTTAGCAAATCATTTTCTTATATTAGTAGGAACATACAATAAAAATTACAATATCCTAGGTTAAATAATTATTTTATTATATTAAACTATAATTTTTAATATTGTTATTAAATTAATTTATAATAAAACACCGTCCATAAAGATTGTAAAGGAAATTTAAAAGTATAAGAAAGGAAATATTATTTTACTATCCATCTAACAACGTGAACTGAATCTTTACTCCAAATGCTAACTCAATGTCTTATTTACATTAACGTCGTTATTGAAAGGATGGTCAAGACATGCAATTTCCTATATGATTTATTGATTATAGACTCACCTGAGTACGAGGCAAGGATAAACCATTAGCGCAATAATCTCAAATCTGTTGTTTGTGTTTGATTAAAGGTGTGAAACATAGTAACAAATACGCTAGTCCGTGACACTATGAAATAAATTCAATACCGTGACAAAAAGCTTAATATAATTGTTGGTATTAGCTACTTTTTTGTAACTTTTCACATTTTTTTGGTAAAATACATGAATAATTTAGGAGTTTTGTTTAGCGTGATTGACCGAAAAATTGTAACGTTTGAGACTTGAGAGAATTGTTGATTGTTCACTGTAGGCACTCATTTCTAGTTTGTCAAACACATACTTGTCAAATGTCAACGAAAAATATGTCAAAGGACTAAGGTAAGTAACAAGTAAGTGTTATCTTGAAATAATAAAAATATAATCGGTTTTTTTGTATGCCTTTGCTATTATCGTTATAGTGGCTTCGTCGGCTGGTTTTTAACAACTTGCAACAACTTGGTTTTTAACGTTGCTAATTCAGAAGAACGACATGATGACATCGTCCGCTCCAGTGCTTCTCCGCGACCCTTGTAGATGAGGTGAAGGCGTGAAGGGAAATCGAACTTTTTAAAATGTGATAAGTCGAAATTGAAATCTAATCATGAGGTATATCCACTCATAGAGTAGATATGTCTCACATACTATACTATACCAAGCTAACATATTAACCACTTCTTTACCTAGTCTATAACAAAGTCGCTCCCGTTGTTTGTGCGCTTAAATCTTTCAAACTACGTAAGGGATTTTAATGTTATGTTCAGCAACAGATATAGTGATTCAAAAGGAAGGTTTATATGCATATTCCACCCGTGCAAAGTCGGCGCTGGTCGCTAGTTGGAAATAAACTAATTTTTAGGAGCCATTTAGACTCTTAAGTTTTAATAGTGTTTATCGCGCTGGCGATTTAGTGTTTAAGCTTAGCTTTCGGATCATTGAGACTCTCTGATGGTCCTACAGCTGGTATCGAAGGCATAGGGCCTGGGTGAGGCATCTGTGGTGAGATTCATTGATGACTCCGGAGAGTTGATACACTACTCGGATATAGAAAATTACATTTGGCATGGGCAGTGGCCCTGGAAATGGGACTGCCCATGACCCAGTGGCCTGTTGAAAGGCACACTGAATGTTCCAGTGTGCCTTACTTAGAGCAAAGGGGAGTAGCTCCCCACGAAAGCGTGTACGAAAGCTTTCCTGTGGCCCTGCCGATGTGCGGCCTAGGTGGAATATCGTGGGGGTTTTAGTCGGTGCGAGACCGATATTATCCGCTCTTGCCCTCGCGGTAGCGATTATGCGTAGGCAAAAACGCGTTAACAAAAAGAAAGGTAAAACATTTCGTTTTTAGCTGCTACAGCCGAAAACCGAAACGATTTCCAATTCCAATTTTAGTTTTATGGCTCCATCAATATATAACCTGATGATTCTGCCAATGTCAAGGTTGAATAAAACAAAGAGAAAGTAATATAATTCGCAGGTAAAGTCAATATTAACTTATTATTATATACAGTAGGTAGTCAATTATACGTTTGTGGTTGAGTTAACTGAACAAAGGACAAAAGAATAAGTTAGTTTATATATAATTTTTCATATATTATAATAAAATAAAAAAGTAAGTAGTTAAGGACAATATTTAAGGAAAATACTTTAAAAAAGAGAGTAAGAAAAACAATGTTAACCGAGGAAAAGAGTGGAGGAATAGGGGTAAGGCTTAATGTTATTGATAAGAAGGAATTTGAATAAAACTTTAATAAAAGGGGATTCAGTAAGAGTTAGAAGGAATGGAATATTAAGAGGCCTAGAAAGGTTGTGAGGAAGAACATCATTCAAAACGATTTGGTTACTAGCGATTGGTTTTGACGAAGGTAGTTTGACATTAGCTCCATAATACGTATGTCAAAATTCTATCTCCAGTAACCAAATCTAGCTGTAGATAGAATATTGAAACCAGCCGTAGTGTGCTTTTTTTTACAGTAAACACACAATTTTGAAATATTTTTTTTTGCAGGAAGAGTCGTGTTAGATATGGCGTATTGGTATTTAATATTAATGATGTTCAATGGAGGCATTTACTTTGTCTCTATGTCCTTCAACAGAGCTGTCTGAAAACACAATAAAAGAATAGTAGAAGATTAGTTCGCCTTCCTTTAGAACTTATGTATTCATTCGTTCACTTATTAATTCATTCTCTCCTACCAATAATATTCTCTCTTCAGCCAATGCTGTTATGGGAATCCTGTATGCCAACGTTGTCTTATCTTCACAGGGAAAAAGATTCATTCAATCTCGTTACTGGATTATACAAAAACAAGAATCACCACGCGACCATCTAGCGGTGGGAAATTATGATAAATTAATGTCAGAAATTAGGTTTTTACGTTTAGACGGACCAGGCACATTTTTAACCTATAAGAGAAATTTAGATCATTCCATCCCCTAAAAATTGAAAGACGTCATGGTATTTCCTCAGACGGACCTGCCCGTTCTTGTAATAGCGAAGACTATTGCGTAGCCCTGCCTAGCGTATTTGTCTTTTATTATTGCGTATTTCTAGTGGCGATGACCATCAATGATATTTAATAATATAGATGACGATGGACATTCATACTGCGTGGCGATTAAAAATTGGTCTGCTTTACATAATATGACATATACAGAGTGGCTTTTCTAAAGGTGCCCAAATTCATACAGGAGGTTCAGACTCGGTAATATAATCGTTTATTGATATAAAAACAAACAAAAAAATTGCCATTCCATTCCCTAAAAAACAGAACTTGTTGAAAATGCGGTAGTCATTCATAAATGCGTCGTATACATTTGAAACGAACTAGTGTGCGTTTTAGTTATGAATGATCGGTTACTTATGAATGATCGGTAAAATAAATGAGTTGCCCATAAATCACGCACTTTTTGATATAAGTTCAAATGAAAGTATTTAAGTAATTAAGAGTGATTTTAAATATTTATCATTTTTTATATAACATTATTTATGTCTATAGTTTAATAAAAAAAATGGATACACCTAGAAAAGCCTCCCTGTAGTGAATTTGACAGATAATATAGAACGCAAATAACAGTATATAGAATTGCAATCTAATTACACTAATAATAATAATTGGCGTATTTTGAGTGTCTCCTTTTTTTTTTGGATTTTATGGCCCGGTATCAAGGACCTTTAGGCCAAATGAGTGTCTCCGTTTCGGTGCGCTAGTGAGATATCTATTTCGTATTTGTATATAATATCATTGATGATCATATGACACTTGCGTTCTTTTCTAAGATATAATCTTAAATCAAAGTAATAAATACATGTCTTGTAATCGGTTATTTGGTACCTATGTCATTTTTGCTTACTTGGTAGTATGTAATTTTGTTTATGATTACATTCTAAATGCACTTTTATCTACAATTAAATTATTATATATAATAATATATTACATTTTTTCTATTCCAAGAACAACATTAATTTTTAGCTAAATATTATCTCACAATAAATGTCTGAGTAGTTTTGAAGTAATATTAGAGGGAGTATTAGATATATAGAATAAATATTAGCGAGATAATGAATTAAGAAGTAATATCACTATTTGTGTTACAAATTGTTTCTATTTCACATTACTTGTGCGTACGAATATCCGATTGCCTTCACATCATCTGGTGGAAGGACGCGTATCTATTGCTGTAGTTTTCAGCTTTTTGAAAGAAAATATGCATAGTGCTGTAGTGCTTGACGTCATACGAACGATGAATTTGTTTTAGCGTAGTTGTGTCGTTTTAAGTGGTGACATTGGTGTACGATAATTAATGTGGTTAGTTAAGTAGCGAAAATGGAGACTGATTGGAATGTAGAAGATCCGCCGACGCCTAAGGTATAGTCTTATATTTGAAATTGGAGCAGTGTAGTAATGTCATGGTATATCCGCCATCTTTGTCCCTCAAGACCCGTCGAAATCGTAAAATAATTAAGAGAAAGATCTAATAATTATATGTTTAAACATATGATTATGACTGACGACCGTATTGAAACACTTGGATAGTTTTTTTCATATCTATACGTATATCAGAACTGAAATATGGTTCTGCATTGCGGATACAATCATCAACTTTTTTTTAACCTAATTTTAACTTTGAAACATTATCTTTGTTGCTGTCTCGTATATTGCATCGTCCCAAGACATTAGAGCCTTGCTCCAAGATAAAATTTGCGTTACTGTAAACACATGAGCGTCATAGTAACGACTCGAAGTTTAAAACAAAGTTTACGCCAAGAAGGCACTGAAAAAAGCTTGTGCTACAATATTATACATGACACGATATCCTTAAACGTCTCCTTTCTACTTCGTTAACTGTAAAATAACTGTAAATTACGTACGCGACGAGTATTGTGCCGCTGTGCCACTTTCAGAGTTGTTTCGCAATTTCGATAGTTGATGAAGACAATGCATGTCTTCTTGTAATGATATAACGTCCGATGCCATTATACGCCGTTTTAGTTAACATTGCACGCGTTTAGCACAACGTAAGCCTTAATCGGCGCTATTACAAATATTTTCATGTTTGTTTATAAATATAATTTTGTTATTTTAAGGCATGATATTAGTTATGCATATTCTATGTCAGCCACATGCACTTTTCTGAAATTGAAAATAGGATGAACAATTGACAATATTTATTAATCATTCCTACATATTAAATTTCTGTACTAATTTCCTAATACACTTCTTTCTGTAAAAAAAAAGTCGATTTTTCTTTAACATGATACCAGTATTTTTAGCATTTGGTTTAAGATAATTAATATTTCCATTTAACACTTTAAACCTGTATTTCAAATATTTTATTGAAATACATCATTGATGTTTTATTCTTCATGTAGCCTCGATATGCATGGCATAATTGTGACCTACACATACACGTACATACATATACACCTCAACTATACATCATTTAATGGGGCAAAGGAGGTATATAATAATACCAATACAGCCATTGCTTATCAAATAGGCATGCCAAGTCATTTGTGTAGATTAAAATGTTCTCAGTTGGGATTCTTTGTGTTTCTGTAACTAGCAATATGATTATATCTCTTATTTATTAGGCCTCTTATTTATTAGGCCCATTAAAGATGGTTTATCTTTAATGGGCTTAATTTTCAGAGGTATTTACTATTATTATGATAATCATCATGTGTGGGGAGCAGTGACAAGGATGGCTATAGTTATTTTAAAGTTTTACTAATGTTACAAGACTACTTCTCAATCATCCGTGTAAAAATTCTTAATAATTTAATTGTTCCTTTGAGCCAAATGTTTGTAACTTTTATCACATAAACAGATAAATTAATGTAAGCATTAGTAATAATAAAGAGATTACCATTTAAGTTCTTTGAAAGACAGTTTGATGGGTAACCTATGTCTTGTTCAAGAATCAAACAAGACCTGAAGTTCCTATTCTGCTGAATGACTTTTATTGACTTTATACCAGGGACCAGAGTGAGGCAGTGATTTTCAGATCTTCTTTAATTTAAGATCTAGGCTCTTGTCTGTGCAGCATCCCAGTAGTTCAGCTATGTGCATATCATTGTAGCTGCAATGAAACTAGTTGCATACTAAAATGTTTTTCAATTCACAATATTGATTTAATTTTGTCAGAGGGTTTTCCTGTTGGGTGATTTATTTTATGTTAACTTTAACTTCATTCTGAATGTGTCATTATTATTATTATCAATTATCAAATTCCTCATATTTACTACAGGGTACAAATACAACTAAAGGGGTATTAAAATTATTTAATTAGGGCATAAATATAATATGGTATCAATGTTTCACAGTACCAAAAAATTATGCTGGACTAGTGATGACATGAAATTCTCAATGCAATTTGAGATGATTTTTGATATGTATAGTAGGCCCTTCAATTCAAAAAACTGCTTTAGGCCAATCAATGGCAGTAAACAGGCCTCTTGCAGATTTTCTATATATGAAAAAATTAGGACAAACATTTTATTCTAAAATTTTCCGTGACATTTCAATTTTTTCATGTTTAATTAATTTACTGTTATTCTTCTTTGTATATATTGCATGCTTTAACTTAGCTTCAGACAGGCCAATCTTAATCCGAAAGTTTTTTCATATATCTATGCCTCTAAATTATTACAAAAAAAAATTAGGACAAACATTTTATTTTAAAATTTTCCGTGACATTTCAAATTTTTCATGTTTAATTAATTTACTGTTATTCTTCTTTGTATATATTGCATGCTTTAACTTAGCTTCAGTAACACCACAATTTAATCCTAAAGTTTTTTCATATATCTCTTAATGCCTCTAAATTACAGGCACAATTTTAAAAATTATAATAACTTGCCAAAACAGGAGCACATTCACCAGCATATTTGCTTGCGTTTAATCCATTTAAATTATGGTTATAACACATTTTCAATGGACTTCAAAAAAGTAGTAATTTCTTCAATATTAATTTTAATTTTGATGATTTTTTTTTTTAAAGCTGTTGCTTCCCTTGCGGTCCCATTATAATTTCATTGGTATTGGATCTTGGGCTATTAAGATGCTTAGGAAGCTCCTGAAAATCAATTATAAAATGAATACGGAGCAAGATATTTGAAGTTGGTTTTGTTTTTCGTTAATAAAAAAATTTACTTATATAGAATTGCACTCTCTCTCTCGAATAAAACATTTTTTTTTCTTTTTGTAAATGTACAGTGCACAGTATAATATGGTGCACATATGAAATTAATAGTACTTTTGCAGTTTAAGAATTATTTTTAATTCAACATTATGACCCATATACACATCCAATGAAAAAGTTTAGATGTTTTTTCTTCTTTACATGTTATTTTTTTTTTCTATATTTCAGGTGACCTCCCTAACTTCGTTGGATACGGGCGTTCGGCCAGTGCCCAGCGGCGCAGCTTACGTCGCTGAGAGGAACACATGCCTAAACCTATTCTCGAGATGGAACGAAACGGACCAGGTTACATCTTTTACGTGAACATTAAAAAAAATCCTCTGCACGCTTCTCAATCTGGTTAAAATTGAAAAAGCATTTGAAAATTGTCCGGCACTTTACTGCTATCTCACCTGATAGGCATGTTGTAGTCCTTCTTTAAAAAAAAAACATCTCATAGAATGAGATTCTCCTGTGCATTTGAGGTGTTTGATTTTTTTGATAATGTAATAATGATGACTCCGTGGCGCAGTTGCTAAGGTGGCTTCGGCGTTGGGGGTCGTGTGTTCGATTCCCACACGGGACAACTATTTGTTTGACCCACAGAGTTGTTTCGCATTTGAGTGTTTGTCCGCATGTAAATAAAGATTTATAAATAAAGAGAAATAAGGACAAATTAATTGCACCCTTGTTTCGTCCACAAAAAGTAAATAGGTTTATGGGGCAAAGTGTACGCATATATAATAAAACCTCACAGTCGACAATAAGTCTGCCACTTGACCAATTTAAATGCAGAATTAAAAGTAAACTTATGGCTAAAGCATATTATACCATTGGTATATCTCAACGATGCCAATGTGTGAAGTTAATACTGTTGATACTCACATAGGCTAAAATAATATTATGTGTGTATGTTATATTGTAATTCGATCATTTTAAAAAAAAAGGGCAACTGTTGAGTTTCTTGCCTGTCTCTTCTCAACTACTGAAACTGCCTTCCAAACCGGTGGTAACTTACTTACGAACTTATGTATTAATAATTTATGTAAACCTCGACGTATCTTCAGAACACGCAAGCGTCTAATAGTAATTTGAATAAAGATTTGAATTGCTAGGAGATTGATTGCCATCGGACGGAATGGATCTCTTCTACCACAATTTCTTAACAGAAAATATGAGTATGTTGATTGGTCTTAAAAATGCTTTCTGAACATTCCAGGTGGAGTTCGTGGAACAATTGCTGGCACGGATGTGTCACTATCAGCATGGTCACATAAACGCTTACCTCAAACCGATGCTGCAGAGAGATTTCATTAGCATGCTACCGAGTGAGTCGTCTTTATATACTACTAGCTTTTCGCCGTGCTGAAGCCCTTAAATAAATATCTTTCAACCGTTTACAACACTTTTTTCCAATTAAAAACATAGCCTATGTCCTTACTCAGGCTGTAGACTATCCGTGTATCAAATTTCATTTAAATCGGTTCAGTTGTTTTGGGGGTGAAAGCGAGACAGACGGATGGAGTTACTTTCGCATTAATAATATAAGTATGGATATAATTCTTCTGTACATGTGTTTGTCACTGTACTCCTAAACGGTTGGACCGATGTGTTAATGAAGTTTTTTTGTGTCTCTTCAGGTCGATTCGAGAATGGTTTAGATTCAGAATTCGTTTTTTTTTATTTATAAGTTGTTGTCGGATCTAAGACGCGTGTACAACGTCGAGGCCGAAAGTACAGTTCGACTCAGTGGCGACGTTAGTAATATTGGGTTCCGAGTCGGGGTTTATGGGTTCGATTTTGCACACGGGACAAGTATTTGCGTGACCCACAGATAATTCCGGATCTGTGTATGTTTCCCAAGGAGGGCAGACGTCAGGCAGGCGGCCGGTGGTAAAAGACATAGCCAAAACAGCTTACGACATTATTCACATGTTGTGACGACCCCATCCAGGTGGGGTAAGGGCAGGAAACTTTCCCATTACCTCAGTTTTCCTTCAAAGGTTTTTCGAGCTGATTGAAGAATATTGCGTATCCAATCATCATATTGCAAGAATGGCTCACCAACAGCATTTAGTCACGGATTTGATCCTTACATGGGACCAATGAAATAGATAATCTAACTTAGTTGTCTATTTCAGGATTATGACTGTCCGAGTGGGTATCTCGCTTTCCATAATTTAACTCGTCTTTATGATCTTATTTGATCTTGAAATGTTTAGTAATAGTAATTTTATTAAAGTATCAAATGAACAAACTGGGTAATAAGTGTCCCCTACAACCGCTGCAGAGAAAGGCCTGGACCACGTGGCGGAGAACATCCTCTCTTACCTGGACGCCAACTCGCTGTGCGCCGCCGAGCTGGTCTGCCGCGAGTGGCAGCGAGTCATCTCCGAGGGTATGCTGTGGAAGAAGCTGGTCGAGAGGAAGGTGCGCACCGACTCGCTATGGCGGGGGCTGGCGGAGAGGAGGGGCTGGTGAGTATTGGACGGTGTGTGGGGGGGGGGGGGGGGGGGGGGGGGGGGGGGGGGGGGGGTAAAGTAAAAGTCTATAACAAAAAAAAAAGCGTCAAAAAATTACCACCGGCTCACTAAACCAGACCTGTCCGAGGAGAATGGGCAAGCAACTCTGCTACCTTTAATTTTTAAATGCTACGAGTTTACAAAATTATTTAGGTATAAAATCGATAGCAATAAGTATAACTCTTTCTTTATATAATTATTCACGTCGGACAGTTTTTTTTAATGACATTTTTTGTGTCTTCCGGAGGACTAGAGAATGGTTTAGATTCACAATTCGGTCCACTACATTATCTTTTTTTTATAAGTTGTCGAAATTAAGTTTTTTGTACAGGATTACGTCTGTCGGGTCCGCTAGTGTATTATATTTTTTTAATAATATGACAAATTATGAAGTGGCTTAACTGGTGATCTATTACACCACATGGTGAATTATTACACTACATGAATTGTAAAAGCCTAGCTGGTGCCAAACTCGTATCAGCCAGTGGGCCAAATGTGACGCAATCACTTGTAATGTTAGAGATTACGATATACAATTTAGAAAACCTTGTGTCAAATCCTGCATATCTAGGTAATGATTAAAAGCACATTTCTATCTTGTGAGAGCTTACCATTGCCCAGCAGGAGGACTTGTGTATGCTCTCAGTTTATTTTTAATATTATATGTAGGGTTTGAAAGTCCATATGTTCTTCATTAAAGCAGTCCACTTAAGCACTTACTCAAGTTTCATCTCCCGTCCCTCAGGATCCTTTATCTGTTCAAGCCGAAGCCTGGTTGCCAGCATCCGTCTCACTCCTTCTACAGACAGCTGTACCCCAAGATCATACAGGACATACAGTCGATCGAGGACAACTGGAGAATGGGAAGGCACAATTTGCAGGTAAGGAATACACCTTCACAAGGTACACCAGTTCAAAATGATTTAAACAATCCAAACTGATATAACAAATTTGATGTACTTTTTTTTTTTTTTTTTTTTTAAAAAGTTGCCAATCCAAAACTGATATAACTTCATTCAGGATTTGACTTCTGGGGATTTTTTCCGTACTAATTTAATATCGAAATTTGTGTTTTTAAAAAGTTTCTAGCCCAGACGCTTTAACCAAGACGCTTTTACCAATAATCTATAAATAAATTATTATACTGATTACTACACTGAAGTAAAAACTCATCGTTTTTATCATATTTTATGCCCTTTACAATACACAAACAAATTTAAAATATCGTTTTTTTTTTAAAAGCCCTTATTTAAGGATAACATTGTCCTGTGTTGTAAGGACGTTTGTACAAACATAAATTTCACACGGACAAACACCCAGAATGCGAAACAGCTATCTGTGGGTCTCACAAATAGTTGTCCCGCGTGCGGATCGAACCCACGACCCCCAACGCCGAAGCCAATAGTGCCAATACATTGGCAACTGTGCCTCGGAGTCGTCAACAAGTTTAACAACGATAATTCGCACGAGCGACATCTCACGTGCATCTTATTGCTTCAGATGAAAGGTTTATATTTGATCAACTTGTTACAATGCATGTATTTCTTCTTTCTATAATATATAGAGCCGTGATAGCTCAGTATACGGGCGCTCGCCTTTAATTCGATAGACTCGAGCAACTTGAGTTCGATCCCCGGTGCCGGCACCGATGAAATTGTGAATTGCAAGTGCTGAACTATCACGTGCTCAGCGGTGAAAGAAAACATCGTGAGGAAACCTGGATATTTTCGAAATAATAATAAAAAAAATTCGAAGATGTGTGAAGTCCGCCAATCCGCAGTGGGCTGCGTCACCACGCAGCATAGTCCACCGACTATGCCCTGATACCCTCTGTACAGAGGAGGCCTTTGCCCAGCAGTGGGACATGTATAGGCTGATACTTTACTTTACTTATAAGATATAGAAGATTAGCATAATCATGATATTTTGTGGTTTAATGTACCAAGACCACACAATTTATTATAAAAAAATTTTTTCAGCCTGTATTTCTACATGATGATTGGTATTAATTTTTATCTGAATATGCAGTAATTTCCGGGACTCCCTTTCCAGAGGATAAACTGTCGGTCGGAGAACTCCAAAGGCGTCTACTGCCTGCAATACGACGACAACAAGATCGTCTCCGGGCTAAGAGACAACACAATCAAGATCTGGGACAGAAAAACTCTTCAATGTGTTAAGGTGGGGACTGTCATTTTATTTATTTTGTTGCATAATTAGAAAAAGTTAGACTATAGCCCCATTAATATGCTTTATAATAAACAACAGGGACAACTTAGTGTTCATGCATTGACTTGAGTCTCATTAAATAAATAGTAATAATAAATAAATAAATACATATTTTACAAATTTTAACACAACTTTTCTAGCCCCAAACTAAGCAAAGCTTGTACTATGGGTACTAAATACATATTATATAATCCTTATATAGCTAGCACCTACACTTCTCTTTCACTAACTTTCCAGTTGGCTGGTTTTATGCCCGCCGTTTGTACCAGTTAGTACAAAAAAGTGTGTAAATAAATAAATAAAATAAATAAATAATTGATAATTATACTGAAACATACTTTTCTTTTCTAAATAATTACATATTATAAATATACACAAAATATTATGTTCATCACACAATATTTTACCAGTAGTGCGGATCGAAGCACACCCTATGGCGCAAGAGGCGGTGTCACTACCCACTACGCCAATCAGGTCGTCATTGGGTGTGATTATTTCTTGAGTGTGTACGTCCTTGCTCCAGGAGCTGCAGGGTCACACCGGCTCCGTGCTGTGCCTTCAGTACGACGAGCGAGCGATCATATCTGGATCGTCGGACAGCACGGTTCGAGTCTGGGACGTGTCCACTGGAGCTATGCTCAACACCCTCATCCACCACTGCGAGGCGGTGCTTCACCTGCGCTTCTGCAACGGCATGATGGTCACCTGCAGCAAGGTGGGGTCGATGCACTGTCTAAGTGAATACGGGAGCGCAACATCTGGACCATTTTTTCTCACCCTGTCATGGGCTACCGGCATTAAAACAAAAATCCAATGCCCCGTTTTACATAGCAGCTATACCAAATGTTATAGCCGTCCATTATCTGATATTAGAGATCTCTGTCTAGTTGCGCTTCTCGTGTGTGTAGTTAAGCAGCGAGAACCTTAAAGTTTGTAGAAAAATAAATGTACGAAAATCGTACCCAGACGCTTTACCTACACTATACAGGGATGGCTTTTCTAAGTTGAGACTCGGTAGTATAATCCTTTATTGAAATAAAAATAAACTTTTTTTTTTTCAAAACAAATTGCCATTCCATTACCTTAAAAACAGAACTTGTTGGCAATGCGGTATTAATTCATTAATGCGTCGTATATATATGAAACGAACTGTGCGTGTGTGTTAGTTATGAATGATCGTGCGCAAAATAAATGAGTTGCCATAAATCACGCACTTTTTGAGATAAGTTCAAATGAATGTATTTAATTAATAATGAGTAATTTTAAATATTTATCATTTTTTATATAACATCATTTATGTCTAGAATTTAATAAAAAAAAAAAGGCTACTCTTAGAAAAGCCTCCCTGTATAGTCCTATTTCACCATCTTAGTTATAGTAACAGCATAACAGTCAAAATGCTATAAATATTTGTACCACTGCTGGTCCCGTAGTCAGGCCCGACAGCAGAGTGCATGTCTTTAAAATATTTCTTAACTTATTATACAAGGGCCGTGATAGCTCAGTGTTCGGGCGCTCGCCTTTAATATAATAAACTAGAGCAACCTGAGTTCGATCCCTGGTGCCGGCACCTATGAAATTGTTAATTCAACGGTGGTAGGGCCACGCAGCAGCCTCGGCTGTTGCACGAATGGGCAGGTAAGTACCACGACCTCACAGAAGACCAGCGTAAAGTGGAAGTATGACAAATACTTTCGCGTGTCGTCTGGTACGTGAGTTGGCGGGAGCCCCATTTTCAAAAGATTGTCAACGCATCTGTAACCCCAGGGTGTGGCACATGTCCATGGACGGCGGTATTCACTTACCCATCAGGTGAACTGTCTGCTCGTTTGGCAACTTTTCACATTAAAAAACAAATTAAGTGCTGTGGAAACCTGCATATTTTCGAAATAATTCTGTGGAAATTCGAGCTACCAAACCCAATAGCTGGGGGAGCTATTTAGATATCTAGATGATAATCATACTTAATGTGCCGCCAATTGGTTTCCAGGATCGGTCGATAGCGGTATGGGACATGACCTCCACAACGGAGATAATGCTGCGCAGGGTTCTGGTGGGACACAGGGCTGCAGTCAACGTTGTGGACTTCGACGAGAAGTACATTGTCAGCGCCAGCGGGGATCGTACAATTAAGGTAATGCACCACCTTTCTTGTCACATCAGACAACTTGGATTTCCCGTTCTACCCCCGTGGTATAGAAGTCTGGTGAAAGACTCACTTTTAGACCCTCTGGCATAATTAATTAAGGCCTGCTGAACTGTTGTAAATCCTTAAATCATCACAGAGTAAATGACCTGCCATTCACACAGAATCATTTTTATTTACTTTGGCAACCAATCCAAAGTCTGTTGAAACACAATTCTTTGGCCAATGAAACCTAGGTCTTGTAAGAATTTTCATTAACAAAGAAATCATGATCTAGTGGCTCGAATTACATTCAAATCTACGTGAACCAGTAACTTATTTTGAAATTTTCCATACTGTAATTTTTGTGATGTAACTTGTGTAGTACTTTAACAGAATTGTTAATGCCGTCTCTTGCTCTGTGCCATCTAGCACATAGCTAGTGCGCGCAATGTCGTTAGTTAGATACGCCTAATGTGACATGGGATAAATATTTATGTGATTCACAAATTGCTGTTCCGAGTCTACGTAAACTTTGTGTTAATCATTTGACATCTTTATAAATAAAAATCTAGCCCAAAACTCAAAAACTAGCCGACAGACTGACTTAGATTTTTTTCACAACATAGCTATTGACCAGGAGAGTGTTTTTATATGCTTTTTATTCCGAACTTCCAACATAAACGTTAAAAAAAAAGCCACAGCGAAGCATGGTCGGGTTTAACTAGTGAACTCATAGTAATTAAGCTTCGCCTCAAATGTGCTTTCAGGTGTGGAACACGTCCTCGTGCGAGTTCGTCCGCACGCTGAACGGCCACAAGCGTGGCATCGCCTGTCTCCAGTACCGGGATCGTCTGGTGGTCTCTGGCAGCTCCGACAACACAATAAGGCTGTGGGACATCGAGTGCGGCCAGTGCATACGCGTCTTGGAGGGCCACGAGGAGCTGGTTCGGTGCATACGGTGAGCGAGTGGGGAACGGCGATCAATTCGTGGATGGCATCGGAGTGGCAAATCCCCGGTGGCAGAGGAAATATTAAATAAGCCCGAGTGTAGTTTGTTCTTCGTTTGAGTGAACGCTTAATGTATCCTCACTGGAAAGCTTTCATTTTTTAATAAAAAACTGGCCAACGCTTAGCTACCATCTTAACTGATGGTAAGTGGAGATGCGGTCTTAAATGGTGAATGCACTAATGTCGAAAGAAAAACTAACAGTTAAAACCAGCAATGGGTTTATGGCACCAATCGTACTAACGAATAAACTTTTAACAATCCAACTGAATCAATCTCTATCACTCAATGTGTATCCAAAAACCTATTGCTCCCTTAAGTCATGATGGTGCCTCGAACCCACTCGAGGCATGTATCTGCTCTGGACACACTCGATAATGTTATTTTAGTACAAGGGGGCAATGTTTTGGAACCACTGCGAACGAAATCTATTTTAGTCTTCCACAATGGACCTGGTTCGCGGGGGTCGTTGACACTCAACCCAACCCCTTGCACACAAAACACGAATACAATCCAGGCTTCCACAATAGATCTGGTTCGCGGAGGTCGTTGAGACTTAACCCAATACACAAGCCACCGTCATAAACACCAACTCAGCGGCGCCACCTTCCGTCCGCAGCTTCGACAACAAGCGGATAGTGAGCGGCGCGTACGACGGCAAGATAAAGGTGTGGGACCTGCGCGCGGCCCTGGACGTGCGCACGCCCCACCAGGACCTCTGTCTGCGGACACTTGTAGTGAGTTACACCATGCCGCTCGGCTTGCCAATAGCGAGCGCCGGCCCCAACCCCACAAGTCTGGAGGATGCTTATTCGCTGCAACCCACGAGCCACCAGAGAGATATTTTTTTTTTAAGTGAAAAGTTGCCAAGCGATCAGACGGTCCACTTATGTTAAGTGAATACATGGACATCTGCTACACCCGAGGGTTGCAGATGCAGGACGTACTACAATTTTTGAAGTGAAACTTGTAATGCGACCTCCAACAAGGCTGCGTTAGACGTTTAACGCTAGCATGGAGGCGGTGCGAAAGCACTGTTGCGTTGAACGTTCAACGCTCCTGCGGAGGGGGAATAGAAAGAGACAGAGCGAGAGTGAGTGCGTGGCACTCGAAGTTTCATTTCTTCTGTGCGGGAGACTCCACACATTTTTTTTTATTAATACTCCAAGAACTATGATTTATGGATCACTTATTCACTGCCGTCCACGGAGCTCGTCATGTCTCACAAGCTATAAGTAAAACAAATTTACTTCCTATGAACTATAGGTTTTTTTATTAACACTCAAGATCTCCGGTTTGTGGGTTGGAGGAAATAAGTTTTCTTCGATGATGTCGCTTAGTGCTGTCTAGCATCTCGTGGTAGAAGGGGCGTGCGTCTAACGCAATTTTTAAGTAAATGGTGCTGTATTGCTGAATTTATAGGGTATATGCTATAGTCATTGTGGAAATCTACCATTTCTACAAACTCTATGCCTGATGAAGAGTTTAAGTTTAGTAGTATTTAGTAATCCTGTTAGTAAAAAAAGTAGTAGTTTTTCACGGGCCAATAATTATTGCTAATCCCATTTAAGTTTTCACTTATTCACTAAACAACAATGCAATACTTAGATGTTTATTTCCCAAAAAAAATGTTCTCTTCTCTACAAAAATTATTCTTTTGTAACTTCCGTGACTGACTTGACCTTGGCAGAATTCTTTAAAGAGAAGCCATAAAGAAAGAATAAGGATATATCTCAATATATAAAATTTAAAGTTTTTGAACTTATATCCAAATGTTTTCATCTATGAGGGCATGTAATTTAACATAGATGTATGCTATAATAGATCTTAAATGTATCGAGTACAGTCCAACTGCACAAATGGGAAGGCTTGTCTGGGAGAAACCCACCTTTTTAAAGGTTGTCAACGCATCTGCAAGCACTCGGGTGCTGATGTCCTTGGGCGGCGGTAATCAGTTAACATCAGGTGAACTGGCAACGGTTGACAACTTTTATCATTCAAAAATAAATTCTACAAGAGGGAAAGGTCATCTTAAAACTATCACTGCCCCTATCACGATATGCTAGAGTTACATTTTAGTCATTAGATATAAAAATTGCTTTGGGGGACAACAGCGCACGCTGTTGGCAAGCTAAATGGCATTCCGAGAAAACTGTTGTTGTTTTAAATATTTTTTGTTCTAAATGATTAGATTTTGTTTCCATTAAAACTGTTCCAGAGGACTGTGCCTTTCCAATATGTCTTAAAATAGAGATTAAGAACTTTGGGTGGGGAGAGGAGGGTCGCACCATTAAATGTGTTTTTATTAAGTAAAGATAAACTTTTTTTTTTACTTAATCACAAATAAAAGTCTTAGAACTTAGTCTCCCAGTGCGGTTGTGAACTTTGTACCGTCTAAATAATTGATTTAATTTTTTTTTATATAGTAATTTAAGGAATTTATGCAACAAGTACATAACATATTGTATTTGTATGTTAATGTAAAATCGGTTTATGATCTATGCACTAAAGGTTTCTATAGTATGATTGTGACAAGTTGTCAGCTGGGATTTTAATGCTTTGTAAGTCCCTCATATTGGGTGTATGTAGTTTAAAGGAAATATATGTTTATTACATCTAGGTAAACTGAATGCTACTTCAAGCGAACTGGGTTAATTCCTGTAATGCTAGATGTAAGGTGTTATATAAATAAAGCGATGACAAAGTGATAATGCGACATATTAGCCCAATTAATTTTTTTGCAATGGATTTTCACTCCACAATAATACTTATATGTAATTACAATATTTTAATTTTCGTCTGATTTCAGGCGAGGCCCTCGAGAACAATGGAAAAGCGTTTGCTGTTTCCCTTGATGTCTCAATGGCCAAACAGGGGTTTGACAGGGTTAGGCACGCTTGCCATATAAGCAAGCTTCCAGCGTATGGCATATCACCTGGTCTAAACTGTCGTTCTCTTCGAATTATCGTCGAGCACGTGACAACCAACGTGGGGGTTCCTCAGGGGTCCCTCCTCTCCGCAACACTTTTCTTGATGCATAACGATCCATTGATGAATTAATGATCTGCTAATGCCTGACATGTATGGATACGCGGATGCAGTGGAGTGTGGGGACTTACCAACCGAGTTATATAGGATAGACCAGTAGTATAGATATAGGTTTTATTAGAAAACGAGGCCATGGTAGGGTGTGAATCTCACATTTCAGGCACTCTCCAGTTGGGGCAATGACAATCTTGTGGGATTCAATGAAATTTAAAGCCAGGTCTTTTCACTGAAAAAACGAGTATGTTCGCCTCGCCCCTTACTTTTCGTATGTACCGTTAGAATACTCCGACCGCTTTCAAATGATTGGTCTTGTGATTCCCGCAAAACATAGCATTGGCTGCTTCATAGGACACTGAACATAGGAATATGAACAAATATGAATTAAATATGCATTATTGTTCGCTAGAAAAAATTAACTTAAAGTTACAATTGGCGGTCTTATTGCTTAGAAGCTTTCCAGGCAACCACGTTACAGAGGATATAATGACGACTGAGAAAGGGTTGACGTGTAGAAAAGCAACTGTTATAATCACATACAGTGTACTTACATATAAAAAGTGTAAAAAAAAAAAGTACATAATAATATACATATACAGGGAGGCATTTCTAAGTGTATCCATTTTTTTTTTATTAAATTCTAGACATAAATAATGTTATATAAAAATGATAAATATTTAAAATTACTCATAATTAATTAAATACATTCATTTGAACTTATCTCAAAAAGTGCCTGATTTATGGGCAACTCAATTATTTCACGCGCGATCATTCATAACTAACACTCGCACAAGTTCGTTTCAAAAGTATACGACGCCTTTATGAATGCCTACCGCATTGTCAACAATTTCTGTTTTTTAGGGAATGGAATGGCAATTTCTTTGAAAAATCAAAGTTTGTTTTTATTTCAATAAACGATTATACTACCGAGTCCGAACCTCCTGTGCGAATTTGGGCCACTTTTAGAAAAGCCACCCTGTACATGTGGTGTTAATCTAGTTTCGTGTTCCGCGCTTGCAGGAGCACACCGGCCGCGTGTTCCGGTTGCAGTTCGACGAGTTCCAGATAGTCTCCTCCTCGCACGACGACACCATCCTCGTGTGGGACTTCCTCAACTGCGGGGGATCCCCGGCGGCGGCGGCGCCCGCGCCCGCCCCCGCCCCCGCGCCCGCCCCCCGCCGCGCCTCGCCGGAGAGGGACCGCTTCTACGACTAGGTGCGTGGCAGACCGTTGTGCTGTGTTCTGTGTGGTGGGCAGCAAGTCCCAACGGTCCACTGCGACCTAGAAGTCATACAGATTGGAGTGAAGGAGTCATGGGATCCGCTCATGCTAAGACGTAGGGCGCTTTCGACCAATGACAACCAGAGACAATGCCCGAGTCATGTTGGGTTCAATTCCCCGAAACCCATACCTGCCCTTGCTCAACTGTTAGTGTTCAGGATAGAACAAGGAAGAAGAAACAAGGCTTCTGAAGGTGTTATATTAATATAATTTCAACTAAGAAAAAATTAGTTTGTATTCGAATGCGAGTCCGTTACGGTTGGAAGTCAGTGCGAATGTATAAATTTGAATGTGAGTCGTTAACCATCCTGAGCCAATATATTTAAAATCTAACGGTCGACTCCCAACGCGAGTGTTACAAGTATTAAAAACAGTCTATGATTTATGCATGAATTTATACATATTAATAAGTTTAGTTTTATTTATAATTTAAGTTGTCTGTAGCGCAGACAGTTAGGGTAGTGTGGATGACTCGTGTGTGTGCAAAGATCTATTGTAATCTCAGGTTAGAAAACAATGCCCCTGCTGTTGTATTGTATTTTTGTGTGGAAGGGATGGGGTGGTCTCAACAACCACTTCAAAGATAAAATTTCTTTATTCATCATAGGCTTATTTTAAACTCTTATTGAATGTGGGAAACTACCACTATTGATTCACTAAACTAGACCTGCCAGAGAAGAACCGGCAAGAAACTCTATTGGTTTAGATTCCATAAGACTAGAGATATAACTCTATTGATTAGAAAGATCTATTGTAGTCTTCCCTTCTAAAAAAAATCTCTCTTGTAATGTATTTATATGAGGAACGGTTGGGGTAGTCCCATCGACCTCTCCAGTTTAGCGAGACCATTTGTAGATTTTCTTCTAAAATGTTGCCCCCTTGTGTTGTATTGTATTTTCGTCTGGAAGAATCGGGGTGGCCACAACAATCTCTTCGACCTAGAAAGATCTATTCTAGTCTCCCCTTTGAAAATATTGCCCTCTTACTGTAGGACATACATAAACTTCACATGGACAAACACCCACATTGGTAACAATTATCTGTGGGTCACACAAATAGTTGTCGCATCATTTCCATCCGTTTCCAGTCCATTGAGGAACATAGGATATATTTTGAGCGACAATAATGCTTCCATGTTCTATTAGCGTTAACTCCATTGGCTAATCTATGTAATCTTTTCAACTGCAGGTAATTCAAAAATGTCGCAGTCCGGCCCCTACATCGCGCTTATGATGCTGACGAATTGCGTCACAGTGATAAGTGGCGTGTGACAAGTGACGAGTGACAAGTGACAAGTGACGGTTAAGCGGCACTGATTGCCGTGTACGGGAACAGTGCGACGAATTAATATTTATTGATCGAACATTGTGTTACCATGAGTGCGAAGAGTGAATAAGATGAATTGGAGATTCCCACGCCGCCTCGGCAATGGGGGTGGGTTTCCCGATGCTGGGCAACAGACAAGGGGCTATATTTCGCGCCGTCGGTGAAATGATCCCGTTGCTGTCACAAAGACATTGCCACCCTACCGGCTTACGGGGTGGACTCCGAAGTCCTGCCGTCTCATTCTTGGAGCGAGACAGCGCATCGGCTTCTAAAACAGGATCCGCGAGCTGGCAACGTCTGCCTTTAGGATCTCAGTTCTATTCGTAAGATTGTAAATAGAGGCTAGTGGAGCGTCAGCTGACAGATCCATGACAGGTGATCAAGTGGACAAAGCTTCAACCGTCGGAAAACGGACCTTGCGTCCAACGGATAACGTCTGAATTCGCTTAATTCGAAACCGTGAATATCGTTACACGCAGTATTTTGTATAGAGTAGGATCGGATCGTTCAGTGATTTTGATACTACGTTGTATAAGATTTATAGGTGCCTTGCTAAACACCTAGCTAGCTCTGGTTTTAGGTAAATTAAGTACTATTGTTGTATGCTTGTAAAGTCTATATTGCGCTGTAGCCAGCAATGGCGATGTCTGTACCGGCGAACGCCGCGGCGGCATTAGTGCGTACACGTCTTGCCATTGCACAACTGTTAATGTAATCGACCTTACGGCTAAGCGTTAAGATCGAAATTTGTTTGAGATTGTTCCGTTTTAGTTTACACAAGCGACTAGTGTTTTATGTACTTTGTTGTATTCAAGACGCTTTTTGATTATTACCCTCCAGTGATATTTCGTAAACTCGCAAATGTACGCACTACAAGTTCATGTGATACGCTTTAATTTCATTTAATTTGAAATAGACTAAACCGTCTCTGTTTATATAGAATTTCGTTTCGTTTGTATATGGAAGTAGACAAGGAAACATCATATTGGTTACTCTTCAGAAATTTTACAGTTGACAGTTATACAATGGAGTTCTACTTGAAAACATACAGTATGCACCATTGTTAAGGTTTACTCACCAACTTTCCGATAGCTGGATGCATACTATCAAACTATGACACCAACTCTTAGCGAATTTGTCTATGTCCAACATTTCTGTGATGCAACAAGAAATGTAGAAACTGAACATATAGGAAAGCTAAGTAATCGAACGTCGAGAATAC
This sequence comes from Iphiclides podalirius, assembly GCA_933534255.1. NCBI lineage: Eukaryota > Metazoa > Arthropoda > Insecta > Lepidoptera > Papilionidae > Iphiclides > Iphiclides podalirius. The sequence continues at coordinate 6,301,639 of OW152841.1, read as the reverse complement.
TAGTGAAACCGTACTGCCAAGATAGATTTAGATAGAGTAAGGGATTTTTCAGTGATTCATCTCGACAAATCATCAGAATATGTATTATGAAAGTATATACCATACACTTTGTTGTCCATCAAATTTAGCTCGTAAATTGAGATCTACCTACACCAATGATTCCAGCAGATTATTCTGTTATGAACATAATGAAAACTTAAATACAAGCATATATATCAAATACAAAAATAGAAATTTAATTGTTTTAGGGCGAAACCCAAATTAACTTTTTATGTCATTATTTATTATTTTCACAGTCCTAAAAATTTTTTACCCCTTTGGGGTCAGTATAGACAATTTTTTGTTCCTGAATAGATTATCTGATTAATATGTTGTAAACCTACACAAACTCTTTTGGTTATGTTTTGTGTCATTTTATTAACTCAAATTGTCAATATTTGATACCTCCAATCTAATTTATCTGAGCTTGCAAATAGATGTCATTAATTTTAGCAAAGTCAACACATACTGCTAAAATAACATAAATATCTAAAAAAAACAAGCCCTAAACAAGCCTCTTTCTCCAAGACACTGTTATATCATGCAGTCACGGCTATATTTATTAAGCTACTTTAACTATGTGCTGCCAAAAAAGAAAAGAGGACTCGAAACAACTAAAACACGTTTACTCGCCCTTAGTCCGCAACAATGTGTTTAACTCATTTTAAGCCAGGTGTCTCTCGTCTGCAAGTTCTAGAAACTTTAACAGACGGAGACCATGTGTCACAGACAATGGATTTATGTAGCCCCTTCAATTGATTTTACTGACCCAATTGTGCAGAATAAATGACCAAAACAAAGTATTATATCTTGACATATTTATTGTTTGCAAAGCTATACGAAGTTAAGCAAGCTATGAGTACTGGGGACACACAGCTGTCAAAGGAAGAAGCACTTTCAGGGCAAGATTGAATTGATTTAACTGAACTTGCATGGTTTTTTATGACTGCAACACTGCTTTACATAAAGTGTGGTTGACAGCCATACACTGTGCCCGAGTCAATGATTAACATTTTACTCTTGTATATGATATTATGTCGAAAAAAATTTGCTTGAATTCAATACCCTGAAACATTTGACAGCTTCGATAATTGATGCACTGTTTTTGTGATTTGATTTAATGTGATTCAATCTTGAACAATAGTTTATTGGCAATCCTTGTTAAAACTGCCTTAAATTTGTATGATAGAAGTATAATTTTAAGCGTTTAATATTTTGCAGATAAAGTAAACGCTTTGACTAAAACTGTACGAAGGTAAATAAATCGGAATGTATCCATATAAATTTGAAACATAATTATGATGTAATTACCTCTATATATGAGCTTTGCAACAGCCAGGAAAGAAATATTGTTCCCGTCATGTATATACATATATGAGTGAACATCAAAAATGTATTTATATATTGTTGCAGTGGTGAATTCAAAATTTTTTTAATGTATGGCTTCATAAACGTGTGAAATAGTTTTGTAGGATGGTTCTTAAACAAATATTAATTGGTTCAGAAACATTTTGGAGAATTTATATTGAAATTATTTATTGTAATTAAGGCCTATTTACAATGTGTTGGCTGTTGAATATCCTAATGTTGAGGTTGATATTGGAAAAGAGGTCACTAATAGGCGAATATATAAGAAACTTTGTTATACGGACAACTGATCTGCGGTTGAAATTCATACAAATAATTTATGTTTGAGAATGGTTATCTATTTGTCTGTATCAAACTAATTGAGACTATAATCTGTTCAAACGGATGCCCGTGTAATACTAAATGCTATAGAAATATGACTTTAGTGACATTTACTATTTAAGTAAACACCAGTGGGATTGTATATAGGAGTGGAATTTTTTTGTGATTATTGGTAGTGTTCAGGATAGATTTTTTCTTTTATCGCTCCGTATATGTCCACTAGTGGAGGGACAAAAAGGGAATGTCTATGTCCCTTGCCTCGTATGGGCTAAGCAGAGGTCACATCCAAATCAATTGTTATTTTACTTTTAATTTTCGTATTTTGTAATGAAAAATATATGTAATTTGTAAATTATGTATATACATACGTGTTTGCGGTAGATAGCCTTTTGATTTGGACGCCTGCTTTTTAAAACTTAATTATGTAATTCATATTGTTTTCGAGTCTATGGTAGATGCACTGTTCACAATCGCCCTTTCGCGCCTTAAGACTTTAATTTTTATATTACTTACACAATGGAAAGGAAACGATAGATAATTTATGCATATTTTGAATTGAAATTATTTCAACTATGGCCAATGTTTTTTTTATTTTCGTAATAAAAACGTTACGTCAAATCACGATTTATAATTAGATAATTCTTTACTACGAGAAAAAATAAGTTGATTTCAATAATGACTTATCGTTTTATGGACGGTGTAATCGAAAAAGTATCCTCCCGCCATTTTAGCTACGCCATATTGGGCCCGAATTTGTTACAGAAGTTTTCTAGTAACGCCATCTGACGTGACTAAATGTGACTAAATTGATATAAAATTTCGCTCCCGTGGTTTTACAACCGATTGTCTGCATCTAACCGGTTTAAAATCAGATTTTTACCTGTGATTATTTAATAATCGCCCAATATTAACACTTTATATTTTGTGGAATACTTAAACTTCTCGCTGTAAGTACAAATGGCCATTTTTCAATTTCCGGCTGGTGATGATAGTGTGAAGTTTTACATCTTACTTTAGTTTATTTCGTTGTAAGGGTGGTACTTAAAGGTAAACATTTATTGACGGTCTCTTTACAAACTCTTTTAAAAACCTTTATCCAACACGCTTGAATTTATTATTTAACCATACACAAAGATATTTATTCGTATTAAATAAAACTAAAAAACGTTTCAAATTTCACACACGCCCCCGATCTTAAACGATTTGGTCCGAGACTAATAATTAAAAGTAATACATTAAGTTAAAAATGCAAAAATCACAACTGAAAATTCTCCTCTATTAGCAACGCCATCTATTTGACCGAATTATAGTTACGTGCTGTCCGTTTGGAAAGTTCTCGTTTTGTTTTCTTTAAAAGTACTTATTTTCCTTGTGTATATAGCCAGATAGGGAGAGTCTATCGTTATATTTATGCTAAAACAATTGTTATAATACAATTTTTAATCTATACAAACAGTCATACGGATATTTTCCATCTAAGGGCATTCTTTTCACTGCATTATTTATATCCCCACTTAATTTGAACTTATTAATACATATTTATTTCTTAATATTAATTTCTCCGTAATACATTCTCAATAATAATTAACTGATTTCCTTTGGTCGGTCGAGGCATGAAAGTAATGAACCAAACTGATGTCGCTATCTTGTACGTCGATTTCCTGTTACGTATTTCACGTTATCCGGTAACTACTTTATGGCAAGCTTCCCCAAAGTGGTGTATTGGCCTCAATACATACGGTACGCGACCTGGAAAGGTTTTGTAATGACAACAAATTTATCAACAACAGGCTGTGGTATCACTCCTCCTAACTTGCTGAGTAGCCCCCATCCTATAAAAAAAGCAAAATTTATGGTACTACCTACGTGTATCGCAGCGAATGTTTGGAAGGTCCCATAAAGATTGAATAAATAAATAAAAATAAAAGAATTGGCAATGGATTTGTTCTTGTTGAGTTAGGTTTAAGTTTTAATCAAAACCGAGTTAATAGTGGCGTGTTAGAGCCGAGAGGTCAGCAACTGTCGATTTAGTCTTATATCTCGAGATATATAAGATTTCCGTAACTTTTTATTTTTTTCGTCTAATCAAAACAAACGTTAAAATCTAAAAATCCTACTGCAAAATGTTGTTCTTTATCGTACTTTACTTATGGACTGTCCTAGTATTTATAACTATTTGGTGTGAAAGTTTGCTTGGGGAGGTATTTTTAAATCGTTTTTATTTGAGGGTAGTCTTTTTATTAATCGAACTGAACTGATTTTCGAAAGTTGTCGACTCATTTATTTTTGAATCACCGCCTTCTCTGTGTATATATTAGCTTTCTTTTATAAATTAAATTTTAAGTTGCCCCTCTGTTTAGTTAAGGTCTTTTTTATATAATTTTTTTTAAAATTTACCCGCATTATTTAATACGCAATAGGCCGAACGGACACGTTTGTGTTCAACAGTGAAACATCCATAGTGTATACCCTAACGGTCAGATTGACCGAGCGAGGTAGTCTGTTGTTTGTACGAGATATTTATATTTTACCGTGGAACGGAGCGCGCTCCGGCTGCGAAGATGCCCGTCTCCTACCCTGGGTGTGGTGCGATGGATGTATGTTTGTCCCGTGTTAGTTCTACTTTTGTATTTGAATACGTGCACGACTAGTTCCTCCCTAGCGTAAGAGTGAGCTATACTAGGTTAAATCAATTACCTGTTACGCCTGTTCCTGTTCCTAAAAGTAACTGTGAGAAATACCCGTTACAAAATAACAGCCTGTTATTTCATACTGTGTTGTGACAATTTGTGTAACTGTTACCATATACCATAGAGTAACGTACTGTAACAGATGTTACAATATGTTTCTCTATGGTAAAGTCCGTATTTCCCTTCATATCAAAGCTGTTACACCGATGAAAAATAAACTGCATTGAACTGTTACATTTCATGTAACAACCGTGACAAGGTGTACCATTTTTATCTCTTTCTAACTAAGGTAACAGTCATGAATAAAGAAAAGCTTGTGACAGCGTGTTCAGGAGCAATCTGTGTGGAACAGGAACTGTTATTTAAGTTTGTTTATAACAGGTACAGTGTTATCTCGAGATCCCGGTTATATTTACCTGTTAAGATAAATACGCCTCACTCCTACTCTAGCGACGCGGCTCTTCGCAGACGGAGCGGTATCGATTGTGCTGTGCGAAATGTGGCGTAGTGTGCACGCAGCCCTATTTGGCGCCGTTGACAGGTGTCAAATGTGACAGTTGGCAGCTCGTTATCGCGCCCCGCGAGACCGCTTCCTCGGTTCGTTGTGTAATATAAAAAGTAATGTAAAGATGTGTACATACGAAGTTCTTTATTGAATAAATATATCTGTGTCTACTGAATCTATCCTGTGGTTTGATTTTCCCGTCGACGAATAAGTTTGCTTCTTGGACTAAACGATTTTAAAGGAAGTGTATTCTGTAGTTAACTAATGACGTAGAGACTAGAGACCTGCACAAAGAAATCGGTGCACAAATTCTGAGTAACGGAGAGTCTCATGCGTTGACCAAATATTAGAGTCTAAAGTGTCAAGTGTTCTGCTGAATGCCCCTTAATAATGTCATGTCCTTAATAGCGCGTTGAAATGAAACACAGTTCGGCGGGAAATAGTATTAAAAATTTATTGCATACATACATACATCAATTCAATTTCAATATGTGCCTTAAAACTAATACAATTCAAACCAATTACAGCTAACTATGTACAATAGATTTCTCGCCGCATATACACGGCGCGTACTAATTCAGCGACAAAAATAACGAAATGTGTATGAACGGTTGCGGACGACGTCATATAGCCTCCATACAGTGCGAATGGAATCCATAAGTAAGTGCTAGAGTTATGAACAATTGCACACAAATCATTTCAAAATGGAAACTGTTGTCCTGATCGTCGTATTCTCGCTAAATGCAGTTCAAAACAATAATTCAATAAGAAGGCACAGGCTAGGTACGTAACTTGGGTTTTTTTCAGAATTTTTTACATTCGAAGCCGATGCATCTATACTTATTGGTTTGTTATTTATGTGCAGGTTGTTTATCCTTTTCGATAGCGGCATAAATTCACAAGCGTCATACTCACGATATAGTTTTCTATTTTCTGTCATAGTTCTAGAACATAGTTTCCATTGCCTCAAAAACAAGCGTTCAAATTACTACGGGATTTGTTCCGAATAGTCAAGCTCGTATAAGCAAACGAATATGAGCAAATGACTTTCATTCGTGTTTCAGTACGCAAATTATCTTTAAATTTCATATAGATTACACATGTTAGATGACACGATCTGTCAAGCTTTCAAATGGCACCAGTGGCTGAGAAAATAAGGAGTGGTAGGTTGGTGTGGTATGGGCACATTATGAGAGGGGATGAAAGTCATGTGACTAGAAGAGTGATGAATACGAATGCCAACCGCATTGGAAGGTGTGGAAGAGGGTGCAAAGCTCGAGGAAGACCGAGAAAAGTTTGGATGGACTGTGTTAAGAATGTTATGTCTGTGAAAGGGGTCAGTATTAAGATGACGGCTGATAGAGGAAAGTAGATGGAGAGGACTTGTTTTGTCGACCCCACCTAATGGGGCAGGAGAAAGAAATCTGAAGAATGTGGGTGACGTCACATAACCTCCAGAAAGTGCGAATGGGATCCATAAGGTTCACTCGAGTTTCACGCAGCCTTGAGGATTTCTCATCGCAAATACACGCGTATTATATCAGTGAAAAGACGAAATGGTTATGTACGGGTGGGGATGACATTATACAACCTCCGTACAGTGCGAACAGGACCCAGAGTTCTAGAGCTAGATGTATTAACGATTGCGCATGACGTCATATAACCTCCGTACAGTGCTAATGGAATCCGTAAGCTAGAGCTAGAGGTGTTTGGGGATGACGTCAAATAACCTCTGTACAGTGCTAATGGGCTCCGTAAGGTGGACTGCGAGGGTCATTCAGCACATAAGATATCAGTGACAAGAGTTAGGAAATGGGTACGAACAATTGCGGAGGACGTCATACAACCTCCGCACAGTGCGAACGGGGCCCGTGAGGCGGGTTTAGAGGGCTCACGCCGCCTTGAGAGCGGCGTCGAGCTCGGCCAGCGTGGCGGTGGCGGCGCGCAGCTGCTCCGCCTGCTGGCGGCCGCTCTCCGTCAGCGCCGAGAGGCTCTGGCGGAGCGTGGCGAGACGCGCGCCGACGCGTTGCCGCTCCGCGCCCAGCATGCGCCGCGCCCCCTCGCCTGCGCCGAATAAATTATAATTATAAGCGCCGACGCGTTGCCGCTCCGCGCCCAGCATGCGCCGCGCCCCCTCGCCTGCGCCGAATAAATTATAATTATAAGCGCCGACGCGTTGCCGCTCCGCGCCCCCTCGTCTGCGCCAAATATATTATAATTAAATCAATTCGAACTTTAATATATTAATTCAATTTAATTCGACGATTTGAACTAAGTCAAAACCACGCTCGCAGACATTACAAATAAACCTACGTACCATTACCTAGCTTACAAAAACATAAATCATAATTCATAATCCTCTATGGAGACGTAGTCGAGGGCAACAGCTACTCTATTATAATTTTATTTTGCAGTGCTCGGATACAAAGTTAGACAGTATTACAAATATATTTTTTTTCTAAACCTTCATCTAAATCTACTTGAGGAATAGATTGTAAAAGCTGCTATTTTTAAATTGCACCTGGACGAAGTCAGGGCAAATCGCCAGTTAGATAGATAGATTTAGTTGTTGTTTTATCCTTTTATTATATTTATTTTGTAATGATTAAATAATTTGATTGAAATGAAATGATTTTTGGTCACATTTTCAATATTTCTTCTTACATATTCTTACTTTAGGTAATGTTAGGGTCACGGTCTGTGACCCTACCATACATTCGTGAACACTCTGTTGCACAAATGGGCAGGTCCATCGGGTTAGTACCATGACTTCAGAAAAGACCGACGTGAAGTAGATAAAAGGCAGAAAAGACCATACGAAGTGTCACACTTCGTATGGTCTAGTGAGGTGGCCGGGGCCTACTTTGTTAAAAGGTGGCAACGCATCTGGTACCCTATGGGTGTTGCAAATGTCCGTGGATAGTGGTTATTACTTTAGTTCAGGTGAACTGCTAGTTGCTTGCCCTTATCTCACATAAAAGTATATATTGTAATATTAAAAAGTATACAGCGTGTCGTTACCATCGCGACAATAAATGAACACACGTCTAACGCTACGTGCCAATAATCATAAAAAAATATTAACTTTAAACAAAATCCATAATTAAAAAAAAATATTTTTCAAACAAACTAATTAAGTAAAAAAGAAAAAAAAATTGTGACATCCTATACAACTCGTGCCACAGCGTCGTATTACAAGCCTCTCCTTCTAACAGTGTGTTTTGTCTCTTTTAAATTCATTCAACCCATTCATAGGCTTTGTGACCTTTACAAATGAACTTTACGTTACGCTTTTATAGGTGAGGGTGTTCTAAAATTCTTTGTTTTGGAAAATTTAATAACTCGGTAAATATTGATGTTTAAAGAATTTAAATGTTTAATACAACTTTAAAAAGTTATCCCCTATATGTGTTTTCATTTATTGTCACGATGGTAACGACACGCTGCATAAAGCCCAATTTGGGACCACTATACCATAAATTGATTAGTTTCAATAACTGCACTACGCTCTATCGCCATTGACTCACCTAAAAGGGGTAGGTAGTCACCAGCTCGCTCCGCCCTGATGTCCAGGGTGAACCACTCGTCCAGGTCTTCGGATTCTGAAGAAGGCATCTCCTGGAATACAGATTATGCATTACATAAGTTTCAACAAGTTAATACAAAACGAAATTATCGAAGTCAGCTACAGCACAGCCAAGTCACCGTTGAGTTTTGGGAAAATATAAGGTGAGAATAGAGAATACATTTATTTTAAAATTAACATTATTTCTTATTGAAAAAGGCAAAATTAAATATGTTATTTATACTAGTGAATCCTTTACAAAAGTCTGAACTGAGCAGAAACATTTCAGATGAATAGATAGATTTTTTCTTAGAATAGACTTTTTATTGTTTCATCCACAATGAACGAGTTCAGACTGACATTAGAATCAGACGGAATGTGCCACAAATGCAAGTCCGTATGCAGGCGAATGTTTAAGCCCTCACTAGGCATTAAACGGGGTATTTGATCAAATTTCGCTACCGCCCGGTTTCTGAAACACTGATCATCCATTTGACAGCTAATTAGTTGACTTCTAACTAATCAGCTGTCAAATGGATTTTCAAACGTTATTTGAGTTTGCTAAAAGGATTGTTAAACCCTCCGAGTTGATCAGAATGATCAATTCAAATTGTTTAACAATCCTTTTGGCAAACTCAAATATCATTTACTTATAACTTTACAGTGGTCGGGCCACGCAGCAGCCTCGGCTGTTGCACGAATGGGCAGGCCCGTCCGGGTAAGTACCACGACCTCACAGAAGACCGGCGTCAAGTGGAAGTATAACACTTTCGCGTTTCGTCTGGTGAGTGAGGTGGCCGGAGCCCAATTTTGGAAAGACGCCTGCAACCCTCGGGTGTAGCGGACGTCCATGGGTGGCGGTATTCACTTAACATCAGGTGAACCGCCTGCTCACTTGGCAACTTTTCACAAAAAAAAAAAAAAAACATTTGAAAATCCGATT